>OW240916.1:35422888-35570257 GCA_933207985.1 Pelobates cultripes
TTCTGGAATAAAAGGGAATCGTGATATGTCACACATGTCATGTGTCCTTAAGGGGTTAAAGTTGTTATTTAATACTCTCTAGTCACTTCTACAAGCAGACCAGTATGCGGCAAAGATATTAATATTGATCTGAAATGTTTATTTCTTACTATTATCCTTATACTAAGATACGTTTTTAACCCCTTAAGGACACATGACATTTGTGACATGTCATGATTCCCTTTTATTCCAGAAGTTTGGTCCTTAAGGGGTTAAAGGGTGACTCCAGGCTGGACTAATGCAGGAAGAACTTAATTCATTAAAATAATCAAGAAAGAAAACAATTGTAAATAAACTGTCCCCAGCAACAAGAACCCCATAAGCGTTTACCCAGCAATGTTTAAATGTGAATGATTCCTCTAGGTATGTTACCAATTTGCCTTTCCCCCCATTCTTCACATAGCGATGGTTAATGAGACCAAGCAACGTCAAACCCCTGACCCTTAGGCAGGCGCTTAAGGTTGCCTAAACTTGCTCTGTTTATACATCCCAGTAACACAGAACAATATAAAAAACAAGAGACCTCTGAGAAGTTCTGGAGCCCAAGATTCCCCTGCTACGTTTGGGAAATATTGTTCATATTTCAAATTCCAAGATATTAAATTGTTGGAAAATAGGTCAGCCTTAACCGAAATAATGAGTAATGGTGTATTTTAAACAATCGGGAGCTCATACATTTTTTATGATAGTGTTTGTATTTAGTCTCTTTAATTATACCCTTAATACAATCTAAGCACACATACAGACGAGGATATAGTTTTGTTTTGTCTTTTATTCTGGACATACATTTTTTTTGTACAAGATAATTTCCGATAGATTTAACCCCTTAAGGACACATGACATGTGTGACATGTCATAATTCCCTTTTATTCCAGAAGTTTGGTCCTTAACGGGTTAAGTAAGATCGATTGAGATTACAAGCACTGCAATACAATCTCTGCTGTAATCTTCTTTGTTTTAAGTTTTACTGGCAACTGATTTATGCAACTATTATCCAGTGCTATCATTCTCATTTCGAGATAACATATTTATGTTTCTGGCTTTGCCCATAAGCATTATTGCCTTTATATTTTCATCTGGAATTAAACACTGCAAATGTTTGTCTGTTGCTTCATTCCATATAGATTTGTGTGTATCTCATTATTTTATTTTTTTATAATTTTGCTGTTAATATCGTTAAAATATTTTCTATTAATCAAACATGTCTTATAAGTAAATGATTCTCTCCAGATCAGTCGTCAGAGCCGAAGCACAAAGAGCCTCTCTTACTTGCTGATTAAAAACTAGAAAACAGCCCATATTATTCGTTATTTGTTGTTTTTGAAGCCTGATTTTCCTTTAACTCATTACTCATAAAAAGACTACATTCTCATGAAAAGAAATGCAATCTCAGTTCTATGCTATTCTACTCCAAGTGACAAGATCTAATTCTACGCTCTTTAGTCATTAAGGACTATCAAGGATGTACTATTTAGGAATTATTCAGTTGTGCTCCAAAGGGGTAATCAATAATACTTGGTCCATTAGTGATTGATGAGGACTGGTATTAGAATACAAGCTTTTTCTTGGAAAACCCTTTAACGACTATCTTAACCTGCAAATGCCTTAATCTATTTAGTTCGGGGGGGGGGGGAGGAATAATTTTGCTGATAAAACCCATTAGCAAGCACCTTACCTCTATAGATCAGCAGCATTGTTAAAGATAGGTCATATGGGGCTGAAACCCCAGATATGGACTTGTAAAACCCCAGATCCCTTAATGGCTAGGACAAGGGTATAATTAGCATCTCTCAAAATCACCCCTAGCTTCTGCCCCCTTCCCCCTCCCCCCCAGCTTTTGCACAGGTTTAAATTCCGGACAAGGATATAATTAGCACCTCTCAAAATCCTGCCACCTACCCCCCAGCTTATGCACAGACTTAAATAATACTGCATGGGCATCCTCATGTCATTCAGCACACACAGATATTCCAGCCACATACCCAACACAAGTTAACTTTGCCAACCGTACAGTCTCATACAACAAAATTCCCATGTACATATAAATTGTGCTCCCCAGGATACCATCCATCCGCTAAATACAACTTGCGTGCACACAGATATTCACTACTATAATTTGGTATACCCACTGCTTGGACAGGTCCAGACCCTTCATGTGCCCTTAAGTCTGTATGCAGTGTGAAAGTCTTTATTTAATCCTGTGTGTTTATGTGTGTGTTTGTATGTGAAAGTGTACGCTTTCACTGAGCGAGTAAATTTGTATATGTGTTTATATGTCACAGAGACTGCGTAGATATTTGTCATTGACAGATCTATATACTAATGTGAGATTTCAAATTGTATACAAGGTGAATTTCAAATATAAGGTAAAGATAGTAAAACTGGGAAAATTCTTTAAATCAGTTATGCTTCCAGTTACAGATACTCTGCATTAATTTTGAATTCTAACTTTAGTATATCAAAGTGTGAGTGTGTTTAAGGATGTTTTACTGCTTATGCCTTTAATCACATTTGTTCATACTCAAATATGACATGACCATTATATTTATATATATCTTGCTATTAAGTTGTGTTTGTGTGGAGGTTTTCATAGACTATGGTCTCAATTTAATATTGTTGGATTAGCTTTCCGAATGATTTAACTCCTTAAAGACTTCTAGGTACGTCCGCGACAAATATATTACTTACCCAATCAAATATTACGTTCCCCTGCCGGCGATCGGTGTTGCTCCAGGTCTGGGGGGACTGCCTGACAGCCCAGACAGTGCCCCCTTGGCAAATTTGGCCCCCGCGGACCATGTGATCTGATGTGATCTATGTTAGCCTACCTCCGATATTTAGCAAAATATGTTTTTGTGAGGTCTGAAAAATAAAATTTAATATATAAATCTACACTTCTATCCAGGAACTGGGCACCTCTATCTGGCTCTCTGTCAATCGTTGTCCTAAATGTTGCCTTTTTCTGAAATGTAGCATAGACTTCGATTTAATATTTTTTAATAAGCTTTTCAAATGGTTTAATATTTTCTGGTAAACTTTTTAAATCATTTATTTACAAAAAATCCCACACACTTTAATGGTGACTTCTGTAATTACATTATATAAAAAGTTTATCTAAAAATATTAAATTGAGGCCATAGTTTATGAAACATCAAAACAATGTATCTGTTCACCTCTTTATTTGCATTGTGTGCCCTGGCTATGCCTGGGCTGAACTGAATCATCAGGTCCATTTGTAAATCTTTAAACTACATTTGAAGAGAAAATAGAGAATCACGTTAAAAATTAAGCTCAACATAAGATATAAGTGGTTTTCACTGGTTTAGTCAATGGTGTATTTTCAGTTCTACTTTAGATAAATGTTTAAGAATTAATTCTATATTTTTCTTTTTAAGAGATAATATATTGATCTAAAATAACTTTTGAAAAGTAAAATAATTTAATCTTTTGCATTCACATATAAAATCTGTTTGTTTTGTAGAAACTGGTATTGCCCATGAATTAAACACAGATATACTGGCATGCTGGTCCTTTGTAGAACATAGAACACATGTACTTATTTTCATCACTGTATAAAGAAGGCCTTACGAGTGGTATAGACCTGTTTATAAATGCACTAATACATAAACATTGTGAGACTCTGGCCTGCTAGATAACCTCTGTGAATAATGTTATAAAAATGCATGTTTCTGAGTTTGGCAGTGCAAAACAAATACTTTGCCAACATGTAAAAAATATATGTATATGTTCAGAAATGGAAGACACGCTTGGCTATGTATAGATGAATACTCACTGAAGATTTTTTTTCTCTTACTGTGATCTTAATTTAATATTTTTCGATAAGCTTTTTTAAATGATTTCATATTTTTGGATACAATGTTCAAATGATTTAATATTTAGAAAAATGTTTTATTTGTTGGATATCTGAGTGTATCTGTGTGTCAAGATGTTCATACATGTTTGCAGGCTGTGTGAGTTTGTGTGTGGGGTTGTGCGCGTGCGCGTGTGTGGGGAGGGCGCGCAGCAGCTGGTGAAGCCACCTCACTGAAATGCATTTTTGTCTGGTATGTCTGGTATCAAATTGAATATTTTTAGATAAACATTTTAAATGTATTTATTTTTTTAAATATTAAAATATTAAAAAAATATATATATATATATTTTTTATATATTTTAATATTTAAAAAAATAAATACATTTAAAACGTTTATCTAAAAATATTCAATCATTTGAAAAGCTTATCCAAAAATATTCAATCAAGGTTAAGTTTCTACGTTTAAGAAATTATGTTTTCCAATGAATAAATTGAATACATTTAATTATAGATGTGAAATATAATTTATCTTGGATTTCTACATTTCACTAATATTTCAATACAGGTTAAAATATTGCAATACATGTCATTGCGACACTATTCCAGTAATTGGTCTAGGACAGTGTTTCTTTTTTAACCCACTAAAAATCTGGAGAATCAGTTTAGAGGAATTCAAAAAGTTCATTTAGGATCAGACCCTAAAAAAGTAATGATCTGTGATTTGAAAGATTTTAAATCCTACATTTATTATTCAGGATGAATGTTGCATACTGTTGCATGCTATCACTTTAGGGTAAATGTGATGTGCTGTCAAACAGACTGTACTCTTTGTCATTAGTCAGCTTGATATAGGCTCCCAGAGAAATCTTTCATTTTGGGTTATTATAAATCTTGTTAAAACAGTGAAATAAAAACAATGTTTATTCAACTTGTCACAATGGATGACAGCAGGCAGTGCATCTGTGTGATGCACGGAATAAAAATTAAATGTAATACTGATTTATTAGAATAGTTTGGATTAATCCAAATAAATGACTTTTGATATTTAATATATTATATAAAAGAACATATTTCAATGCAAGTAAATATTGTAACTGTTATCAAAACCACCAAGGTATAAATGCGATAAATATGGCATGACTAGCCAAGAAGGATACATGGACCTGTTTTCTTTAAGTGTGAATCTGGAATTTATTTAAAGTATGATGACATTTTACAAATTCACAACATGATAACTGTTTCTGTTGATAAAGGATACATGTAAGAATTGTGATCAGATCTATGTCGATTAAGATTGCAGAATCCCCCAAAACATGCATCAGTCCAGTAATGTATCTACTAAATAATATAGTGTTATAATATGTTCTAATACTTTTTATTGGACAAACAGATATATTGTTTTACGTTTTTAGGAACGTTATGTAAGCATCATTGGACAGCCTTTCATGAAAACCCCAACTCCACATTTAATCTTAAACATTACACCAGATTTTCTGGGATATTTGCCCCTCCATCCCCCTTGGTTCCTACACCCATGGATGGAAGTAATAATTGCGACATGTGATTGTATGTATGTGAGTTAAGGTTGGAAAATTCCCCCAAAAGTTAATTGGTTTCAGTGATACTTTTTTTTTTTTCGGGTAGCCACATTACTCCAGTAATGTAAATACAAAATAATGTAGTGATACGGAACAAAAAAAAAAGGGGGAAAGGAACTTCAAATGTATAAAATAATAAAAAATAATTAAAAGAAATATATTCAGTGAACAAACCTTAATATCGTGATTGGAGTGCTGGTAAATATATCTGAGTTACCCTTCTTTACACTTGGGGTTATAAATGGTGATGATCATGGAATTGAAACAAAAATAAATGATAATTGGGTGACATTATTTACAACAAACGTGTTTTAACAAAGTGAGTTATACAACTCACATGTGATGGAGCCTTGGTGGATAGGCTTAGATCTTTCTTGCTTGTGTGGCTTTAAGGTGTCACGGTGCATTTGGATCGGGTAAATCTCTTTGTTCCCCTCAGGAAAAAACAGGAGATAAGAACCACTGGTGTAGTATTCCAGGCAGTATCTAAACAGCAAAATCAAAAAATCTATATATCCCTGCTCACCTTGAAAGTAGCCTCCAAGAACACGACTTCAGGTGGTACCAGCATAGTGATTAGGGTGACACTTAACTCCTTTGCAGACATATTCAGATTAAGAAAATAGAGTTCAGATGCCACAGACAAGTTAAAAGTAACATACATATATATTAAAGGACCACTCTAGGCACCCAGACCACTTCAGCTTAATGAAGTGGCCTGGGTGCCTGGTCCAGCTAGGGTTAACCCATTTTTTCATAATGTTTATCAATGGGTTAAGCCTTCCCCCTAATCCTCTAGTGGCTGTCTCATTGACAGCCTCTAGATGCGCTTGCGTGCTTCTCACTGTGATTTTCACAGTGAGAGCACGCAAGCGTCCATAGGAAAGCATTGATAATGCTTTCCTATGTGACCGGCTGAATGCGCGCACAGCTCTTGCCGCGCGTGCGCATTCAGCCGACGGGGAGGAGAAGAGGAGGATCGGAGTTGGAGAGCTCCCCGCCCAGCGCTGGAAAAAGGTAAGTTTTAACCCCTTTCCCCTTTCCAGAGCCGGGCGGGAGGGGGTCCCTGAGGGTGGGGGCACCCTCAGGGCACTATAGTGTCAGGAAAACGAGTATGTTTTCCTGGCACTATAATGGTCCTTTAATGAAACACACTTACATTTAAAAGCAATAATAAAATCCAACAATGGCCACCTGGATCCTCTCAAAACTAGTTTCACCCTGATGGGCTTTCTCAGTTGGCACTCCATTGCTCAAAGACACAGAATTTGAAGTCAGCCATTTCCGTTTGAATATGCAAAATAATATAGAATTATAATAGGTTTTAGTATTTTTCATTGGAACAACAGCAGGTTTAGGTAACAGGTTTAGGTTTTTTTTTTTTTAAATGATGCAATTAGCAAATATGACATTTCACATTAACCCAAATTCACATGACTCATAATTCATAATGAATCCTTATTATCATAATTCACATGAATATATAGCCTGCATAAGCATAAAAATGTGCCTAATTTGTTTATTGAATTAAGGTCTTTAATACCAAAATCAATCAATCCTATTCTGGCATAATATCCCTCTGAAATGTAATTTCATTAGTTACTCAGGCAAAACTTCTCCAAGCACTTTGGTCTAACAGTCAGGAAAATTTCTCTAAAGAAGTAATGATGGGACGTGACAGAATTATAATCTTGCCAACAATAGCCAAAAGCTATTAAAATAAATGAAATGTGCATGAACGCTTGTATTTTGTCTGGCTGTAGTTTTTCACTGTATCACTGACATTCCTGTTTACATATATCTTTTTTCTTGTTCCATCCCTCCTTGTATATGCCTCTAGATTCATAGTACATGCAAGTCTATATTTATGGTTAAAAATTATGTTAATTTAAAATAGGAACAAGCTCAGGGAAGTGTTGTTATAGTGATACTGTAATGTTACTACATAGCACAATGCCAATACTAAACAGTGTATAATGAACATCATAGCATTGTAGGATACAATGAAGTCCATTCCTGTATGAGAATCATTGGATTTACAATTCACAGGATCTTGAAGGCTGGCTCTCTGTAATGCTAAATTTCCTGTAGCACAAAGCCTCACTAACCCTATTTTCTACCAATCCTTACATCTTAACTTTGACTCTAGTCTCCCTTAAGCCATCAATTCCTAAGTCTCTCCTAAGCCTCAAAACCTTAGCTCCCCTAGCCATAACCTTACCTCTAGATAGCAGTTTTGTAATATTGAAGTTCTCTTTGAAATGTAATGATATTCCATAGTTACTCAGTAATGATTGATATTTAACATTTACCATTCTGCGCCTTCATTGTGGTAGTTATGGTGCCTTTGAGGGCGATCCTTCAGTTCTTGGTCAAAACATTGTTAAGTGTTTTGCTAAAACTTGAGGCATCCTCTGCCTGGCTCCCATTCACCAGCACAGCCAATGCAGTGCTGGTGATACCAGACATACCAGACAAAAATGCATTTCAGTGAGGTGGCTTCACCAGCTGCTGGGCGCCCTCCCCACTCGCGCGCGCGCGCGCACAACCCCACACACAAACTCACACAGCCCGCAAACATGTATGAACATCTTGACACACAGATACACTCACTGGCATACACACACAGGTATACACACTGGTGCATACGTGCACTCAGATACACACCAACACACATTGAAACACACACTCAGATACACACACTGGCACATACACTTCTCTGCCCCCATGCTGCCTGTACAGCCACTGCCTTCAGCCTCCTCCTCCCTCCATTCCTCTTGTGCAGCTTTCTGTGAAGCAGGGATGAAGTGACAGGCTGTCATACAGGGGCCCGGTTGACTCTTAAAGGGCTGGCATCTCACCAGGCCCCTGTTTAGTGAGTATGTTTAGATGAAAACTGTTGAATGTTTGTCCCCGAAGACAGCACTCATAACCCATTAAAACAACAACCACATCATTGATTATAGTGGGTACGATGCCTACAGCAAACCTTTTAATGCAAAACATTCAAAAAAAGGAGCCAATATAGATTTTGTGTATTCAGGACCTGCTTAATGCCATAAATTATGAAATTCGTCTAGGTACTATAGAATAAAAATGTATTGTGTTTAGTTTGCTTATGTAGGTAAATATTAGGCAGTTTTGTATTTTGAATGTCAAAAATTCTCTGTGCACAGCTTTAATAGCTTTTTTTGTAATACTACAACAATATAATTTTGTTGGTCAGGTTATTACTATTATTATTTATATTTTAGATTCTGGCATATTCTGGAGTGCTGATTTTTCAAAGCAAGCACAGTGGTTAAGTTTAACCTTTAGAACGTATTAATTTAAGTTTTTACCATGCTGTCACAGAAATCTGTGTTCCTAGCACTGTAGTGTCCCTCTGCAAACTTCAGTGTTTTAGATTGCATTGGTAAAGGGAAACTATAGTGACAGGAAAACAAACTCGTTTTCCTGCACTATAGCTTCCCTCTCTGTCAAGGGCTACCCCCGTGGCGCCCATGCTCCTCCCCGCCGATATCTCCCCGCGCTCGCACTAGGATCTCCCCATAGGAAAGCATTATTCACTGCTTTCCTATGGGAATTCCGGTGACGCTGGAAGTACTCATGCAGAGCGTTAGGACGTCCAGCGTCGTTTAGACAACCAACAGTCGTCTAAGAATTCGGAAGTCCCTCTAGTGGCTGTCTGGTAGACAGCTACTAGAAGAGGACTTAACCCTGCAAGGTAATTATTGCAGTTTATAAGAACTGCAATAATTACATGCTCAGGGTTAAGGGTGATGGGAGTTGGCACCCAGACCACTTCAATGGGCTGAAGTGGTCTGGGTGCCTACAGTGTGCATTTAAGGGGACAGGGACACTAAACCCAGACGACGTCAATGAGATGAGGGGACCTGGGTGCTTAGAGTGTCCCTTTAAACCTGTTATGTTGTCATTTCTATATACAAATAGAAAAGAAAAGTGTAAGGTAAGGGGGTGCTGGTATCAGGGTCAACCCCTCAAAAGATGCCCCAAATCCAATATACAAAGAAAAGTATCAATTATTTCGTACTGTTCAATGCAAAAAAAATAAACAAAAAACAACTCTACATTTATTATAGCCAATGAATTGCAAAGTGTTTTATGCATGAAAAATATTGCTATCATCAGAGAATAAATCCAATTTATTTAAAAAGTTACAAATGATTTTTCTTACACAATATAACTATATATATATATATATATATATATATATATATATATATTATTTTTTTTATAAATTTTTTATTTTTATTTTTTTTTATTTTAAAGTAATGTATGATGCTGTATAATAATATCAGGTGTTGAAAAATCTGAAGAAGCCCAGGGGACGAAATGCATTACACGCGTGACGTTATAGTTTGCGTGATGCTGTGGCATCAATTTCCATATTTGTATAATGACGCCCAAAGATCTAGTGTTAACAAATCTGCAGAGCAGAGTTTGGAGAACTTTGTGGAAATGTGAGTATTTGTGGCCTTTGTGTCATAGATCTATGCACCCGTGTACACTTGTCTTTAGAACCTCAGTACCAGGTAAATTAGCCAGTGTGTTTAATGCTAATTTCCAATTGAGACTCTGCATTAAATAGGAGTTGTACATTGAACATGCCGATTTATGCATGAAAAAATACCTTTAATACTTCTTAGCTTGTCTGTCTGTGTTGACTACACTATTTTTACCAGTACCACCTACTAGCAATGTAATACAATTAAGATGCAAATGTAATATAATATATGTTATTTTTAAAATTTTTATAAAAATATATATATATATATTATATATGTGTAATATGTATTTATTTTTAAATGTATTTATTATTATTAACAAAAAAATTTTTGCATTAACTTGAAATATAAAAGTTATAACAAGACTGTTAATTATGTCAACAGTGTCTCTAATAGAATAATTGGCTGTGCTTGAATAAATTCCATCTGGTACTATAACTTACATTGCTTGCAGGTATACTCCCCCCTGTCTACATTAACAGGTGTTCACTTCAATGCATTCTTATTTTACATTCTAGTAAATCCTGTCACGTTTTGGTTTCTGTTCATAAATTTAATAAATTGTAAAAAAAAAAAACTACAAAAAGCTAAATATAACACTTTTTTTTTTTTTATCAGATAACTTCCATAACTCTAAAATAATATCAAATAATTACAATAAGCTGTAGTTGTTCTGGTGACTATAGTGTCCCTTTAAGGCCAGAGTAACTGAATGTAAAGCACAGCCGATTTAGAGATTATTTCCAGATTGGCTATTTTTACCTTACATTTGAAATTCACCTTGAAGTCTCACTTTAGTGATTAACCCTGTGAAAGTTCTATTTAACTCTTCACTTCTCAAAACAGCCAATCTGGACAATTAGATAAGTTGGAGATGTGTTATCTATTCAATTATTATGTCTGAAAATTGTCAATTCACATTTTTGAATCAACTTTAGAAGACCGACATTTAAGACACGTAGACACAGTAGATTAGAGAAGTATTAATTCGCCGTAGTTCTAGCTGTGGGTCACCACACTGTTCGCTAAACTCCAATGTAAAAGAATTTAGCTGCAGAAAGCTTGTAACTAAGAAGAGGGAGTGTTATTATTAACCAAACTGCTTACTAGTTATACAGATTAACTAGAAACAAAGTATAGTATATGGTCTAAAATAACAACGTGAGCTAAAGAGCAATACAAAAAAATCACTATTCTTGCGGTCGCTCATGTGATTACATCACGTCCATAAGAATCGTGGCGGTTGGCCACCAGGTGTGTTTTAAGGTATATAATATCAGATTGGTGAGTGAGTTATTATTATTATTATTGGTATTTATATAGTGCCACAGCACTTTACAATATTATAAAAGGGGAGATTTACAATACATGAGACAATTACACAGTACCACAGGAACAATAGGTAGATGAGGACCCTGCTCAAACGAGCTTACAGTCTAGATGAGGTGGGGTACAAATACACAACAGGGCAGCAAGGGTGACAGCCACCAAACAAGGTGGAAAAGTAGCATAACTGGAGGAGAGAGTGGAGTCTGGCTCTTTAGGAGGGTTACATGTTTGTCCCTTGAGAAAGGTATTAGTTAATGGGTGATACGATTAATGACACTTAATATGCTTGATATTTTAATTGTATGCTTTATTATGTTTTCCTACCCACTATTAGTATGTTTGCTAATTTAGTTTAGTGCTGTATATTGTAACACAGGTGTTTTTAATAGTACTTGAGTTTGCTGTACATTTTTAAGCTGTATGACCATGTGATTATTTGAATATCGAGATAATATGCAATGTGTGTTTGATGTGCTGTAGGACCATGTCATTATTTGAAAAATCGAGATGATATGCAATGTGTGTTGAGGTGCTGTAAGAAGATGTCATTATTTAAATATCGAGATAATATACAATGTGTGTTTGATGAAGCTGAAATTTTGCACTATAACAATGGGATTGATTCTAAAAAAGATTATATTTAAAGGAACATATTGATTTATTTTTAGGCATTGGTTAGCGCCTTCTTACTGAACGTGTTCTTGTTTTGGTGTACATTTTTGTGTTATTGAATTTTGTGGTATAATGCACCTTATTGTGATTTGTAGATGCCCTGGATGTATTACTGATTTGTGTGCCCTCTCACACAGTTTTGTTTTTTAAAATAACATGATAAAACATTTATTATACTGTATGTATTTATTATATCAAAAATAATTTTTAAAATAATTTTATATTGTACTTTTATACTTAATTATGGAGTTATGTCATACAAACTCTTAAAGAACATACATTATATTCACTATTTTTAGCCAAGGTAGCAGTTAATTAGTACTAATTGGCCACAATTAGTGTATACTTAAACTTTTCAATTTTGAAGATATAACCTCAGTATTCATGTAGTTTACAACACTCAGGTATCTCTTTCTATATATTTTTGTTGTCGGTTTTCTACTATAAAATGTAAATAATAATAATAATAATAATAAACAAGGATAGAGAGCACAAGAGGTCCAAGTTAATGCTTCCACAAAAACAATATTGATTTTTAGTTAAGTTTGAAACTGAAATGTGCCACTGTATATATCTACTGTCTTCTGCAACTACTCTCCCAAATGACCTCTCCACTCTGACCATAACTTACATGTGTCTCATTGCGTCAATATTAAACCACTTTCATCTTCAGCTCAAAATACCATTGAAAGGTTTCCCTACGTTGGCTTTTCACACTCTCTCCAACATTGCACATATTGAAAACCTGACTATTCTCAGAATCATGCAACGTAGCTCTTCAAAATGCTGATATTGAGAAATCTACTGTCACTAGATTCTTCTTTGTGATCCTAAAGTTCCATTAGACCTTTCTAAACAACTACCTTTCTCTTCGAGGCAACCTTCTTAATGTGTGTTTGATTTTCTCCCAACCACTCAATAGAATGTAAGCTGGCAAGAACAGAACTCCCTTTTGCAATAGAACGTGTTCAAATATTGTATTTTATGCAATGTGTGTCGATGTGCAGGGACAACATTTTAATTTCAGTTTGTTTGATGTTTTTTGGTTTGTCTAAAATTTCTTCACATATCAGTTTGTTTAGTTTGAAATTTATTTTTTTTATTTTTTTATTAATATAACACAATTTAGCTATTGATCTCTGTAAACATCAATGGAGTCACAACAACCCATTTAGAGGGTTCAACCATTCACTCAGAGCAGCAGCAGTTGTTCAAACGTTCTTTTGGCACCCCATTCATTCATTCAATAATATTTCAATAGTTATTAATTTTAGAACAAAATTAACGAAATAAAATACATTTTTATTAATTTTTTGATTCATCTGAAAATGAGTGCATGAATGTCTTGTAACATGTCACTGTAGCCATTTCATTGTAACTGTTGCTTACCTCTTGTGTCACTTTACCCCACTCCCTCTAGAATGTAAGCTTGTTTGAGCAGGGACCTCAACACCCTCTGTTCCTTTGCATCCAACCTGTCTTGTTGCATCCGATTACATTTATTGTACAGCAATGAGGAATTTGATGGTGCTTTATAAATAATAATAATAATAATTATATAAATAAAAACTTAAGTTTTTAGAATATTTGGTAAAAATATTCGCTGTTTAAGTATAATATATATATCCACCTGGAATAAAGGTGTAAATTATTTAGCATGTGTGATAAATGCATTGTGCGTACACCAATATATTCTAACAAACCTATCACAGCACAATAAGAAAATATTTAATCAAACTATAGAATATTTTCTAATGCAATATACAGATCAATATTTTTTCTCTATTTAGAAATAGTGTCAGCTGAAGATGACAGCCCCTTTAATATTATCACTATCACGGCTTCTTTTTATGTGACATATATTTTATTAAGACACATTTAATTAATTTCCATTTAGCTTCTCTCTCTTTTTATATCATGATTGATCTATTTTTCTTTTGTGGATTTGAAGATCTATGTCGGTATATGTCAGCATATATGGGAGTTCACTGAACAATGTTGAATCATCGTCTACAGACTGGCATCTGTTTTGAATGACTGTCTAGAGTCCTGTTTATTGTATCCTAGGGCATAATGTCATAGTTTTTAGGGATTCGCTATATCACTCCAATATATGATTCTATGCACTTTTCTCATATGTGTTATTGTTTTCTTCTTTTTGTTTGTTTGTTTGTTCGTCCGTTTATTCATTTTTTATTCTCTTATGTGACCAATTAAGGGATGGTGAGCAGATAAAAAGATAAACATGCACCGGTCACGCAATATCCATGTAATGAAGACATTATATCTTTATCCAGTAGAACGTACACATTATAGAAGCAATTGTATACAGTAGAAGGTAGAGTAATAATTACTTATTGTTAATTATTATTATCATGCATTAGCCATCATGGGAACCCACATTCAACATTGTGGTACGATACATAAAGACGCTAAACACAAAGAAATCGAAATGTACACAAGTATCTCGTTGAATGTATGTAAGTGCTGAGAATTCTGTCAATTCATAGAATAAAATATACAGACTTGAAGCACACAAAGTCATCCATACTTGTATTGCTGAAAATTCCACAATGATCTCTTGTGCCAACAAAAGGAATCCGAAAAAAAGAAAAACCCACAATGCAATACTTATAATAGACTGTGCACACTCATGTCACTGAAATGTATTATATTATTGTGTTTATAGGAACATCTTAAAAGGTCTTTCTAAGCAGTATAATAACCACTTTATCTTATTATATGATATTATTATAGTGCAAAGATCCTGTCCTAGCAGCCTTTCTTTTAAAATGTTTCACACTATAGATAAATAGCATTTTTTCTACGTGTAGGACCACCTCCCTGGGCTGTCAACCTGCCAACTGGAATGCTCTGTTCCTGCTTGGCAATATCAGTTTTGTGCAACTGTTACATCTGGTATCAGTGCACACAGTGTACTAACCCCATTTATATGTCTTGGATAGGCTGCCACACAGGCAACTTAAAGTGAACTTGTCATTATTTTTCACATTTTTCATCTTCATCTAAGCTGCCTGATCCTGGGATTTTTGCTTTAATCAGCCCATTTCAAAACTGGTGACCAAGGAGGAGCACAAGAACCAAACTTGATCTCACCGGTGGGGGGAGGTGGCTGGGAGGAAAAATTGCGTACTATTAACGCATGCGCATTTATGAGCATCGAAACCAAGCAATAGAATGGCCTGTAGGCATATTCTCCTGCTAATAGACATTGGCATAAAATATATGCCAATAGTTTGACTCACAAGAGGGTGGTGATTTCCAAAGTGATTTTTGGCATAATGTATACATTGGCGAGCCCAATGTATAAATACTTTTAGGAGAGGAATCAAATGAGATAAGGTAGAATGTACAGTGAAAAGTACCCTTTAACTTTAACTCTCTGATAAAGAAAATTATAAATCAATATTGCTTTGGACATCTGCCTTGCATTGAAAACAAACAAACAAACAAACAAATAAAATTGAGTGCAATATCTTGCTATACCCCTGATGAACTACAAGTTCTATAATGCTCAGTGAGACCTTTTTAAAGTTCATGTGACTTAAAATATCCATCTGACATAGTGAGTGATGCAGCCACTTGCTGAACATCTCACGTGGACTATAATTTCAATCAACCTTATCTAACAGCTGACAAGCTTGCTAAGAATTTTAGTTCATAGTAGCTTTATATAGCAAGTAATTATTTTAATGGACAGATAAAAATTAATATTTCAAAATAACAAAGGGTTACTCCAAACACCATAACCACTTCAGTAATCTGAAGCTGTTGGTGCCCGGAGTCAACACAGAAAATGCAATTCGATGCTCCAGGGGTAACTCCATCTCAATGTCAAACAAAGGTTCTGAGCTGTCTAATGTTCATTTTGTGTGTATTGGACATCTTAACACTTGCAGTGTGCGGTGTCAGATGACAAAACACAGTTTTTAGTTGAAGTAATAATTTAATGAATCCTTTTAATATGTGCAGCAATTAGCATAATTGGTAGTTGGTTGATACATGTTATTATCACTAATATTAATTGTATCATGTGCATTCTGTCATTTACACAACACATGATATATACTACTATTTGTTAATTAGCTAAAATAACAATGCTATACAAATCTTCCTCGCTATATTGAGCACATTAATCACACAGCACCCTTTCATTACCTACCATTATCCCACCAATGGGTCCCAAGGCAGTTTACAGGTTTGGGGGTCCCCAATTCATTCTTCACATAGGGATGGTAAATAAGGCCAATCACATTCATGGTTTCAGAGCCCCTGCCTAACCCCTGGGCCCTAGGTGGCTGCCTGGGGTCACCTGATGATTAATCCTTCTCTGTCCTCAACTGCTTTTTATCACGATTACCATCCGTTGCGGATTTACAAAAGACAATGTATCACCGAAAATAATTATAATAATTGTAATAGCAAGACTTTTTCAGCAAAAGGTTATGGATGAAAATGGAGGAGCGAAAGAAAGATATCATTGTTTTTATGTATACAATTACCACCATCGTGATTGAATGGCACTCGGTTGACAATAGACAATGATTTTTGTAAAAATATGTAGGTGGGCAAGCAAAGCAGCTTATGCGATGCTGGGACGCAATTATTTATTTTTATATCTCTTTCCCTTCCTGCCCTATCTCGCAATGTGCTTCTTATACATAATTTCCTGAGATCTAAATTCTATCCCTTGGTTCTCGTATCATCTGGGGACTTGTATAAAATCTTTGAAGTTGCAGTTGTCTAAATCAACCTTTCACAAAGTTTTGCAAACTTGTGAGTGTTATATAACTACATGTGACTTAACTGAGCATGAGAGTTAGGTGTTAATTATACATTCAAACCAAGGTAATAGGCTTTTTGAGAGTTGGCAAATTAGTTTATCTTCTTGTGTATGGAAATTCAAATTTATAGAATATCTTCATATATCACATATATTTATCTTTGTATATCTTTGGCATGACATACATCATTGTGTTTCCTTATTTAAAAAATTGTGCAGTTCAATCTTGTGTCATGATGCTCAATGCCTTGATATGCCTGGGAATGCTGTTGTGGCACCGCAGGCCTGCTTGTAACTCATCTTGCACAACAAAAATAAAGAATAATAAAAAAAAAAAGGCTTACAGTGCAAGCTAGAGTTTGTGGCCTCTTTATCTATTCCATACCTTTGCTGAGTGTGCATGTTATGTACATGGATTAGAAATGTGTTTGCTCCTTTAATGAGGTTGCTCTTTCTTATATCAGAGTTGCTTTTCACTTTGTGGTTATTAGGAAGATGAATCTGTATGTAATTATATGTGAAAAAAATCTAAAATAGGTATGTGCATGGGCAACAAATTCAGTTTGGTTCGGAAATTCGAGTAAGTAAAAAATTGTCTGCTTCGGCAATTCGGACCAATAACATTTGGTTCGGTTCGGCACTTCCGAACAACCGAACATCGGCTATTCGGAACTTCGTCAATTCGGAAATTCGTAAGCATCCGAATGTCCGAATTGCATGAAACAAATTGCACGTCTAGTAAGTGGTTGTGGTGGCAATCCTGGCACTGGAAGCCCTACAGATAGTAAGTGGTTGTGGTGGCAGTCCTGGCACTGGGAGCCCTATAGCATAGATGTGTAAGTGGCTGTGGTGGCAGTCCGGGCACTGGGAGCCCTATAGATGTGTAAGTGGTTGTGATGGCAATCCTGGCACTGGGAGCCCAAGAGATGTGTAAGTGGTTTTGGTGGCAGTCCGGACACTGGGAGCCCCAGAGATGTGTAAGTGGTCGTGATGGCAATCCTGGCACTGGAAGCCCTACATATGTGTGAATGGTTGTGGTGGCAGTTTTGGAACTGGGAGCCCTATAGATGTGTAAGTGGTTGTGGTGGCAGTCCTGGCATTGGGAGACCCCTGCCCAAACTAGGTTTATTGTTTTTTGGGGTGGGGGGAGGATGTGCATTTTTTACCTATACAGTTCCTTTAATTATTCTAATAGTGCAATAGCACCATAGCAATTTTTAAAGTAACATTCTAATGTAATAATTACTTTTATGTATTTATAACGTTAGAGGTTCCAGGTGGCTTTAGATGAATGGATTCCCCTTTTCAAATTAAAATTATATAAAGAAACTCACTACGACCGACACTCCACCTTCTGAGATTATCACTAGTATAATCCCAGGCCAATCCATTAGTTCTCCATAGTAAATCCTTAAGGGCCCCACTCTACATTCCTTGCGCCTGTAGGATTATCTTCATAGAGAAGTGTTATATAATCCTTCTCTATAGGGAGATTTAACTGCGCTTTGGGTCGTCATGATGCTAAACATGAATACTTAAAAAAACAAAACAAAAAAAAAAGTTGTTTTAGGACGAAGTGCCTCTACTTGCTTTTTCATTGCCACTAGTCATGGTCCTTTTAAAAATTCCTAAAAACAAACTACTTTAGAGATGTCTACCAGCCCTTCTCCTATGTATTCATCCACTATAACCTTCCTCTCCCGTCTCCCATTTACTTTGCACCCTCCTCCCATACTCGTCCCCATCCCTCAGATACATACAGATCACTCACTTTCCTTTGTGTGTTTCTCCCTCATCCTTTTAGATTGTAAGCTCGTTTTGACAGGGCCCTGTTCTAGTATGTCAGTATTGTTAGAATTGAGTGTTTGTCTTGTTTACCTATTGTACAGCTCTGAGGAGTATGTTGGTTCTATATGTAATTATTATTGTAGTTACTGACAACGGCAATGCTTACATTTGTCAGATTGCAGGGACAGTCAAGCCCACTACATTAAAGTCACTATAGTCATCAAAACAACTTTAGATTAATTAAGCAGTTTTAGTTTATGCCCCTGCAGTCTCACTGCTCCATACTCTGCCATTTAGGAGTTAAATCGCATTGTTTATGCAGCCCTAGTCACACCTCCCTGCATGTCACTCACATGGCCTTCCTAAACACTTCCTGTAAAGAGTGATCTAATGTTTAACCCTTTAAGGACCAAACTTCTGGAATAAAAGGGAATTATGACATGTCACACATGTCATGTGTCCTTAAGGGGTTAAACTTCCTTTATTGAAAAATCTTTTTTTACACCTCTTTCCTAAACACTTTCTGTAAAGAGTCATCTAATGTTTAGTGTCCATTTAAGACATGTCCCTTTATGTGTAACTGTTGTTCTTGAAGACATGAGTTTTAAGATTCATTGTGTCTGGATCAATGTAAAAACAAATGGGCAGTAGTGCGCATGTCATACAGCAAAAATAAAAAACGTTCTGACAAAACGCTTTCCACTTCCAGCACAGAAAATAATAACATTCCGCTGATCATACCACATCAGTGCAATAAGGGGTGAATTCCCTAACCCTTATATATCTGGAGATATGCAAAATATATAGTTCTTACTTGCTCTGTTGCCTTCTTCTACTCTGCCAAAGGATACTGATAAAAACACGTATTCAATAGACTGCAAAAAGCTTGTATTTTAACTGCAATGTATACAGATTTAAAATAACTCATCCATTAAATGAATCCCATAATTACTGATTCAAATGGTTTGCTATAAAAGATTACCACGTTTCCTCTTCATTTTTCATTACCATAACAAGGGACGATAGCCATTGTCTTGGAAAGTATTCGTTTTGCCGACAAGGGAAGCTGGCTTTTAATTGAATTGTATCATTTTACTCTGACATACACAATTTACTATGATAGTGTTATAATGGACACAGTAACCGTAGGAATTAAAGTGAGGACTTACTCATAAATAACCAGAATTGCCGTATATACTTATAGGAATTTGTTGTAGTTATTCGAATGATGTTTTGGTTTGATAATTGGTAGGGCTGTGGCTAAAGAAAAGTGACCAAATTCTAGAGCAGGCATAGGCAACCTTCGGCACTCCAGATGTTTTGGACTACACCTCCCAAGATGCTTTGTCAGCATTATGGGTATAAGAGCATTATGGGGCATGTAGTCCACAACATTTGGAGTGCTGAAGGCTACCTACCACTGTTCTAGAGGAACAGGCGCCTTGTTCTCTTAACCCACTGTACCCTATTAAGTGAATATGAGCATGGACTAAAAGGGGCCAATACAATGGAGTAGATTTAGGAGTAGCATTTTTTAAACAGATGCTGAACATGTTCAGATACACAATTTCTGTGAAAGTTTAGTCCACTTTGTTTCTTTCAATATCTCTCTCTTTAAACATATATTACATTAACAATCATGGTAGTAACAGAATAAATTTTATATTTCTGTCCTAAAATTGGACCTTGCTGAAGTCTAAGTGTAGGGCTGAAACGTTGGCTGTATGCTGTTACTGCTTTAAATGTGAATAAAAGCAACTCTTTCATATTATAGCAATTCTAGTGAGTTCTCTCTTTCATGTGACGTTTATTCAAGTCTGGCTGGAGTGTGCATAGTGACATTTTGAGATTTTTAGAGATGACGCACACACATACAACATACAAGATACAGCGCACTCACTCATTCACTAAACAGCAATTTCAAAGCTCATAGAATGTAGTGGTTGTTTTTTTTAAAACACCTGAATTTGGTAAAAAAATAGTTGGGGTTTAGTATACAGATTATGATCATACATTGCATAAACCTGCCTCAATGCAAGCGTACCCCAATTGTGGCATGTCCTATCCTAGCAAACTAATTCCTGCTCTTATTAGTGAGACTAGCCCACTTACTTGGGAAATCCTTCCTCCTGGTGCTCTCTGCAGGTCGTGGTTAAATAGGATGTGGCACATGTAATAGGGAATCCCACAGTTAATAAAAAATGCCCATACCTTCTTTAAATGACACTTACATATACTGAATAACTAGAGGGAGGACCTGCACATTTCAAAGACTATAACAGGTTTCAAAGATAAGATATTTATTGATATCTTCAATAGTTTAGAGCTATATAGATACCTGGCACATTAGCATTTGATCACCCTGGTGCTACCTATTGAATAGCACTTACCACCTACCTACAGCATATGCAAATCCCAATTCAAATGTTTAATGTATCCACCTTTGAGCGATCCTCACTATTTTTTTCTTAATTTTTCTAATATTTTATTGACATGAACTGTTCTATATCATACAGATTAAGGAACAGCGTACACATAAAAATACAGTTTTAAAATTTTAAAAGGCCACTCAAAATCAGTTGTTGTAACAGTTGTTACTGTTACCCAATTTAACAATACTCATTTTATCTACCTTGGAAGGATGAAGGGCTGAGTCAACTCTGCTGGAATTTGTACCTGTGACCCAAGGGTTGAACTCATTCTACTGATGATGTATTAGCCCACTGCACTATCTCACCATAACCAGTATTACGTATAGATTGTGTTTCTACAGCAGCACCATTCATGCAAAACTGTACTATAGTGCTAAAAACAATCTTTCATAAAAGTGAATTAAAAAACTTTTTAAAATATCGTATTAAAGTAAAGAGGCAAACCAAAGAAATGTATCTTGCAACACTTCTATAGTATGACAATCATAGACTATCATAAGTGTGTTTCTTCTCATTTCGTAATATTTCTTCACCAAGGGATAAAGTCTTGTGAAGCTTTTCTATCTAACGACTAGTTGACTGCACTCGTATCATATTGAACTGAGCAATCTCGAACCCTTAGAAGAACCAGAGAGCACATTTAACTCCAAGAAGGAGTCAGAGAATTTCAGCAGATCCATATATTTCCATTTCCCATTGTCATTAATCGTTACTGAATTTTGTTGACATCACTGATGGTACCCTTACCTAAATAACACAGTCACTTTATAAATAGGCAAGAGAAAAGCCCCAAAACATTGATACAATGTAACATATGGGAAAGGACGTGATAACCACGTTCCCTAGGCACACACAAATTATAGATATACAATCTACTCCTAACAGCCCTCAAACCAGATATATAATTACACAATAAAGAGTGCTGTGAAGCACTAACATATTTTTGCAGTTGACGCAGATTTTAGAAGCATGATATGGCAATATATGACATAATATGCTATATTATGAAAGTGTTGATATGTTGGCTTTATACACTGGAGTAAGTCACAGTTCTATAGCTCGATCACCTGTGATACAATTGCTCATGTTGTCTTGTGTGTGTCTCCACGGATTTGAGGTCATATGTAAAGTAGTCTCAGATCTGCAGTTTTCTATCCACATCAAGACCTATGTGATTAACATTTATTGATCTTTTCCTGCTGTTCAGTTCAATGACAGCTCAGCCCTATGAACAAAGGAAGCTTGTAGGAACTTGTTACTTCATCAATGGAGCAAAAGCAAATTCTATATAAGCTTGTCCTTCATCTTCTAGACCAGGCATAGGCAACCTTTGGCACTCCAGATGTTTTGGACTACACCTCCAATAATGCTTTGCCAGCATTATGGATGTAGTCCACAACATATTGAGTGCCGAAGGTTGCCTATCCCTGTTCTAGACAGCCGTAAGGGTACTTCAGATTTGGCTAAATTTGAAAAAATATGAACTCTGCATCGCTATATGCAAAGTTTTGATGGGGTCTTACATCTCATGTTACATTTATATTTACATAAAGCATAACACAATAAAACTCTATTAAATAATAAAATTCAGCCAGGATGAATTGTTGGGAGCTCAAAATTAATTCAAAGTTGATTTACATTTTTAGATCAAAATATCGAAATATTTAAAAGTCACTTGTTTTCAATTTGGATATTTTGGCAGTTATAGTGCTTGGATGATTCCTTTAAGCCCCACACCAAAATACATACTATATATTTTTGTATCTATATTAGTTAATATGCAGAGTCGCTTTTCACATATTGAAATCTCTAGCTGAATGTAGCCAGTTTTGTTTATTCCTTATATATACCATTTGGTGCAGAAACAATTGCTCATGAATTTGTTTGGAGATAGGAAGATTTGTACACAGCAAAAGCAAAAAATTCCTAATCCAAATTGATTTGTCTAAAAAAAACTCTTAGTTCGGGCAAACAGAATTTCTATATGTGATGTTTTGCTTTGGATGAATATTATAATATATTTTAATTTTACAGATACATACTACCCCCATCCTGCAACATGTCTACTCGACAGTCAGACCCCCTTTATAAAGGCCTTTTGTATATCCACCAGGAGAAAAATGGCCCTAACAAATTTGGGGACAATGGGATAATGGACGGGGCAGTGCACAAGATTAGTGTCCCCTCAGGTAAAGTTTTAGAGTACACCACTACAGGTGACTAACTTTTTATAACAATATTCTCTTGTTATCTTTTAATTATAGTACTCAATATGCTAACTGTTTGGTAGGCATGACCCCACCCTCACCACGGCAGTTGGGGCCACAAGAAATTTATTATACCTCCCTTATACTATTATGATATTAACCCCATAGACTTTTTTATTATGAGATATGTTCAAGTCTACATTTAGAAACAGCTGGAGAGCCACAATTGGTGTAGAGACATCATCTACTTTCTGACGTGGACTGAATGTTCTTTGTTGAAACTATTTATTTATTTTGTAAAAATGCAATTAAAATAGAGACAAACTTTGCTTCCAGTGTCCCTTCAGTGAAAAACAGTCTTTTTTCCACCCTGAATTGTTTGAATTGCCCAAATTAACTTTTTGCAGTTTATATGAAATTTTTACATACCATGAATCCGTTTTTTTTTACATACCATCCGTCCGTGAAAAACTGGTTATTTTCACCAGTAGATGGAAAACATATAGATACTGTACAAAAAAAATCTCTAGATACTATTTTGTGGTAGCTAGAACTGAAAATGTGTTTACATTTTTTTTTTATTTTTTTTAAAGCTGTGGAATTATGGGCATTAGAGAACTCTTGTTTCTAATATACAATGAGATACGCTTGCGATTTGCACAGAACACCGAGAATGACAGGTAAACTGCTGAGATTCATAGGATTGTTTGTCAATCAAATTGTTAGGCACGAGCACTAACGTCGACAAAACAAAGGCATCTGTCTGGAATCTTCCCGCTGTATCCTTTTTAACACCAAAAGAGCTACTTGTTATTCCAAAGCGGATTCAGTTTTCATGTGAAGAGATGAGATGCCATATACATTCAGAAAAGCTTTCTGTAATCTTCTGCACTCAAGCAGATTATAGTGTAAACCAGAGTCCAAATTACAGTATTTATGAAATAAAACTGTTCTGCATTGCTGACAATATGGTTTGGGGAATTTTCTGTGGATTCAAAAATCTGAAAGTCCAGATTCGCACTTTACTATCTCTTACCATCGTATATAAAATGTGTGAGATAAATATTTAGCAATTTTTCCGGAATAAATATGACCTTCCAATCACGCATATCTGTTTTAACATAGAAACACTCATATGTATATTGTAGGTCCCTCTGGCATTCAGTTCAATCTAAACCTTATGCTACTGTAATAGTAGGTACAGACTTCCTTCTCCCAGATTAGACATTTGTTATGAAGCTCATCTATAGCCAGTCATGTTAGTATATAAAATGACAACACCTTCTTACTAGTGATGTCCCGAACCGTTCGCCGCAGACTCATCATTGAGTAAACGTTGACCCTGTACCTCACAGTCAGCAGACACATTCCAGCCAATCAGCAGCAGACCCTCCCTCCCAGACCCTCCCACATCCTGGACAGCATCCATTTTGAAGCTGCATTCTTAGTGAGTTGTCCAGGAGGTGGGAGGGTTTGGGAGGGAGGGTCTGCTGCTGATTGGCTGGAATGTGTCTGCTGACTGTGAGGTACAGGGTCAAAGTTTACTCAATAATGAGTCCGTGGCGAACCATTCGTGGTGAACCGTTCGTGGCGAACCGTTCGGCGAACCGTTCGGGACATCACTACTTCTTACAGTTCCCTAGTAGGCAAGCACTCAAGTAAACTCCAAAAATATGGTCCTGGGATATAGAAGACTACATTTAGGATAAAGAAGACTCAATGCTGAATCTAAATGAATTCAAGGACCTCAAGGACTAGATAATGTCATCCTTAGATCAGTATAATTTAGAAGAAAGCTGGTAAGGAGTAATTAATTTGGACTTATTTCTTTTGAGACCAATATCTTTGTTACCCCTCATAAAAACCTGACGACTAACCACCTGTTATATCCATGTACATCAGTAATACCAACAGTATAAACTATCCTTTGCATCTACGGTTCTAGTAGGCACAGTATATAACTTAGGATATACGATTAGCAAGAGCCCGACGCTGATATCTTCATGAGCAATACTTTGACGTAAAATCCAAAACATTGATGATGGAATAAAAATTACTCTATAAAATTATTTGTTAGTGTTGCCCAGTTAATATTGTGGTTTCTATGACTAATTTGGGTCTAATGGTGCTCACCTTGGCTCTTTGGAGCGGTAACAGAGTGTGCTACTTATTATGTTCTGGATATAGATTTAAGAAACTGCTTAGTCTAGGAAGGGATTTCAGCTTGATACACACCATGTTACCATGACTAAAAGACAAACAAAACAATTTTAAATAGTTGAGATTTAACAAAACATAAGGATTAGTACAAGTACATCGCAAATGGGCTGTGTTCTAACATTTTGATGGTGGAACCATTGTTCTCTAGCAAGCAGTCGATCAACTCAGTTATAGCATCTCATGTGGAATTTTGACCTACACTGGTAAACCATTCCTCAAGGCATAGAACCAGTCCAGTATTTATTCATCATCCTAATTAAATACTACTGAGAATACGGACTAAAGCTGGGATGTATGTGTTACTTTATGGTTTCATCCACGCATTATTCTCATTAATTTCCATAATGCATAGTTTTTAAGTAACAAAAAAAAGCAATCTAGGGATTCTGTAGACATGTAGAAATCCATAAATCACTTAATCTTTGTTCTCATGGCTTATTACGATTTTTAAGAACCCCTCAATCGTATTATTTTGTCATAATAAATGGTTCACCATTAAAAACACTCTCTCTTTTTCACCCTCTCTTAATGCGAATATGTTTGATATTGCAAAGGTTGCAGAGTTTCGTTCGGTTTCTAAATTTGACAATTTGACACGGTGAAAGAATATTTTGAAGATAAAACCCTGTCTAAGCCATTAAAAATTGCAGTTATTTCCATCTAACTGATAGTGAAATAATTTAAAAATAAGCTGATATAATGCCTTTTTGGATGATGCTTTATCTTCTAGGTAGTGCTTTTTGTATTACCATACAAAGCATAATAGAATATGAGCCACCTGCTTGCTAAAGATTGTGCAAATGCATATTAATAAAACAAGTCAGAATATCTATTGTTTGCGGGTAAATTGGTAAACAAAAAAGAAATAAAGCTGAGAAAGCCATGATAACTTTATATATGTCATTGTAAAAGGGAAACAATTCACATTATTTAAAAATAGCCTTATGTTTACTGGAGACATCCTTGTTATGCAGTTGTTTATTTGCAATTATTAAGTAATGCCCCTGGTAGTGTATGGAAATTTTATTCTACCGATCTCGTTATAAGTTATCTTTCCTAAAATAACTTACTCATGAGAAATGTTATCTGGTGGTAACAAGAACCTGTCTCTTTAATCCCTTAAGGACTAAGGCATTCGTCTAACTTCAGAGACAAATCTGGAATTTTTGCTACTATTTAGGCTTTCTTTTGATGATACACCTGATACGCAATATATATCTGTATATGTAAAATATATAGAGAGCCATTATTTACCATGAATGAAAAAGGAGAAAAAAGGGAAAAAAATAAAAGCTAAAGAAAAATTGGATGGATTGATGTTGGGAATACAAAGATTTTTAGCTCATTTAGGCAGGGCCACCTTCACCTACTGTTCTTATATGTCAAATGTGTTTGTCATAAATAATTGTTTGTCTGGTTTATCTGCTGTGTATTACTGCTAAATATGTTGCTGCTTTAATCATTGTAATTTTAAGGATTTCCATTTATGTTTGGAATTTCAGGGTACATATTATAAGGGGAACATGATTGGTCAAACTTTTTTTCTTTAAGAATTAGAAGGACCGTTTGGACTGTATTGACTTTGTCCCATTTTAGTGTATGATTTGACAGGCATGGTAATAATGGTCCTTATGATAATTTTATCTCTGGTCCTAAGTAGGGTGAATTATATATAATTGGGGGAGCAGTGAGTGAGATAGGGCTTTGGTGGTGATCTTTATATATTATAGTTTTTTTTTATATTTATTGCTCATTTATTGAAGCTTAGGGAATTTCTTTTTTGTGAACTTTTTTTTCATTAATATATACATATATTATATATATATATACAGTTGCAAGAAAAAGTATGTGAACCCTTTGGAATGATATGGATTTCTGCACAAATTGGTCATAAAATGTGATCTGAAGAGGAATGGTCAAGAATTACTCCTGACCGTTGTGCACGTCTGATCTGCAACTACAGGAAACGTTTGGTTGAAGTTATTGCTGCCAAAGGAGGTTCAACCAGTCATTAAATCCAAGGTTTCACATACTTTTTCCACCTGCACTGTGAATGTTTACATGGTGTGTTCAATAAAAACATGGCAACATTTCATTCTTTGTGTGTTATTTAGTTTAAGCAGACTGTGATTGTCTATTGTTGTGACTTAGATGATGATCGGATCACATTTTATGACCAATTTGTGCAGAAATCAATATCATTCCAAAGGGTTCACATACTTTTTCTTGCAACTGTACTATATATACATATATATGTTTTTCATTTTTTATTTTTATTTTACAACTCACACTTGTTCTCCATATTACAATATATACATAAAGATCCAATATGTGGATCTCCGCTTAGAAGCTAATCTCTGCTAATAACATCACCAATGTATTTAACACAGTGCAGAGTGCTAACTGATCTGTACACCGCCAAGCACCTGAATTATACAGATAGTCAATAAGCTATGGTGTTTCTAAGGTCCACTACGTAAGCAGACACTGTACATTGCCAAGGGTAGTGTCTGATTACATTGGCAATATGATCAGGAACTAGGGAAATATACTATCCTCTTCAGAAACCATAGATTTAATTTTAGAATGTCCTAAAACCTGGCAACATCAATGATATTGTAGCTAGGGCATGCATGAACGCAGAAGTTCGTCAATGCTTTTCAAATGCCAAGTGACAGTACTCCGTGAGAGCTTGTCACAACTAACTCATCAGCATGGATTGACTACATCTGACCCTTACTGACAACATAAAGCAGCAGGTATAGACTTATAACTAGATCTTACAGTACAAGCAGGGGTCTAGCAGTGCTGGCACTTACATGACATAGCCGTCCATGATGATCAGGCAAACAAAACAAAAAAATCTCCAGGCAAAGCTTGACAAAGACCTCTTAGCAGGTCGAAACGTTTCTGCTTTTTTAAGTTCCATTAAATCTGCCTGCGGCTTGAACACCTTCAATGCCTGGAGATTTTCTTTTTGTTTGCCTGATCGTTGTGGGATTGCTGGTCCTGTTACAGTGCACCGGCTGTCTGCTGGGATTGAGATCTTATCTCCATGTTTTTTAGAGCGGTCCATGACATCATTGTGGACTTTAAAGCCAACCATTTATCTGATGGCATGTAACATCATAAGGACAAAAATGATTTAAAGACAAATATTAGTAATAATGTAGATTTTTCCTTTTGATACAAGTAAACTTTCAGAATGCTTAATATTCACAGGTACCTGACATAAACAGATATAATGATAAATAATTAACCTGTTGCCAATGCTATAAAGTCAATGAAATAAGACAAATATATTGCTGGGCAAAATTGAGCAAAATTGAAATAGGCAAAGTACAGTAGGAGTAGCTGCTCCACAATTGTGCTTGCATTTAGAGCTTTTGGCATGTATTTTGCATGTTGTATATTCCTGCTAATGAATAGTTTAGCACATAGCGGTTTCTACGGACACTGTTTATATTTGCTGTAATATGGCCACTAAGATGCCTTTTTTCTAAAGAAAACTAATGAACGTTTTCTTCCCTTTCTTCATAACTAAAGTTTTCCATCCCCCTTATTAATTTTATAGTTCGCCTCTGCAAGTTTTCTAATTCGGCAATGTGTTGTTGTCACCTATATTGTCCTCTTATGTTGATGCAAATGACCTGCCCATTTTATGAGGATTTTTTATAATCAGAATTTATTTCCTACTGTATAGTTACACATATGTTCTTTGACATGAATGTGATTTATTTGGTATGTTGTTGTTTTGTTAATGACATTCCGAATGTACAGATTGCAAATAAATTAACAAAATTATAAAACTCTTGTATCAAATAGCTTTTAGTGTATTTTTTTATGGCCTTTACGGTTTTAATTTGAGAGCAGTTAACAGCAAAATAATGTCCGTTGGTAAGTTATAACTAGGAAAATGCTGTAACAACTCCATTAAGTGATTTGTCCCATTATTTTAATACTTTGTAAATGTATATATTTAGTTATTTATGAGCTCAGCAATGTTCCTAAAATATCATCATGTCAGTTAGTAATAAACATTACATTGGGAGAATAAAGTATTTTACATAACTTATAAAACAGCCAATATCCCCAAGACATAAAAATCTAATAAACTATATTGATAGTTATAACCTTGTTGCTAAAAACATTTAACTGATGAATGGACTGATGCAATGATGTAATGTGTCAGTCCTATCCAAAAACAGCACCGAAATGTTTTTTTTGTTTATTTTTTCCTATTATTTTTTTATTTTTATTTTTTTTCAATCTGTTTTTTTTTATTTAAGGCATATGAGATAGGATACAGAAGAGAAAACAGAGAAAATGTTTGAATGAGTTAGAGTTTTGGATTAATACATCAGTAATTTATATTGCGCCAGCAAATTCCATAGAAATTTTTTGTTATGTAAGGGGATATTTAGCTTAGAATCTCAAACTTTACAGCCTCATGACCCCCACAAATGCTCCTCAAAGTTCACATGAACAAATTCTATGGCTTAAAAAATACTGACTCTCACGTGCTTGCCAGACAGACCACATACTTTAATAGTGCCAGATGTTTAAAGCTGGAATATTCCTTAAAGATCCAGAATTCTCCGTTCTTGAAAAAAAATTGCTTTCATATGTATGCGTTGGGCAGTTAATACCTGTGTTCATGGCAGGTGACCTTTAAATTCTCAAAGCTTAATATTTTTTTTTTAGCCTTTACCTACGCTAGAGCAAGCAGTATATATATTCTGTGTGCTTTACAATGCACAATACTACATCCCGAGAATTATTAGAGAGATAATTAGAAAATGAATATGGGAGTAAGCACAAAATAAAATGAAACTATAGTGAGTAAAAATTGGACAATTGCACTTTAATATTGTTTAACAAATTATTTAATACATTTGGATAAGGTTTTAAAATTATTATTTTTTTATCATATTAAATTATCAAAAATACATTATATATATATAAAAAATATATAAATATCAATATATAAAAAAATTATTTCTCATAATATTAAATAATTTTAGAAGTTTATCAAAAAATATTAAACCATTTGGAAAACGTATCCAACATTAGTAAATTTAGGCCAATATTCTAGGACTGGGAACAACAAACTGAGTCAAATAAGTGCATAGCTCCTGTACTACTATTATTATTTTAAATTATTTCCTACTTCGCTGGTTAATAAAGTGATTTAACAATATATTTGCAGGTTTATATATATATATATATATATATATATATATATATACAAAATATCTTTATTGGCTGACTGCCACATTGTACATATATGTCTTTTTTTCTTTCTTTTCCAATGGCGAAAACCAAATTTTCTGGTTCTAATATCATGGTTTAATTTTTTCTTGCTTGCTATTACAATGTCATGTCACGTGATATCTTCTGATAAGTGTACTGTGCAGTGAAAAAAAAAGAATTATTTGTAAGTTCTAACAGTGGTTTGATCCATTCTCCACTACTGTAACTCGCCTTTCATTTGTAAGTCACTTTTGTACTCTATTCTTTCAAATACAGCGCCAAGCTGTGACCGAGCAACTGTGATCCAGGGATATGAATTAAACAGACTTCATAAATCAAACTCATGGTGATTAGAAAGGCTGTAACTGTTGGGTCTGCATTGCAGTTAGCTTCCAGTAACCTTGCATAAAGAAAACTAACCTACTCAATTATATAAAAAACTATGGAACTGCAGTTTGGTTCTCAAAAAGAACAATGTCAAGTCCCTTAATGACCCTGTTAACTGGTAGAAGAATAATCTAAAAGTCCTTACAGTAAATCCAATAAGTTTGAATATGCATTTTACAATAAAAGTAAAACAAAGTAAATAAGTACGTAAAATAAAAGCAAGCAAGACAAAAATACATTAAAGCAAATTGCTAAAATTACATTGCTACCCAGACAGCCAACTCTATCTGTTTTATTTTACGACACAAATTTTTTTTTTTTAGCATTAATTACATTAAATGTAAAAATAAATCGTAATAAGAATTAAAACACTGCATAGTATGGTACTTGATAATGGATTAATACAATATATTTTTAGAAGCTTTGCACTGTTAGCTCTATGTCAACCTACTTATTACTAAGTTATTCTAGTGCAAAATAATATAATAGGGATTGATGGGATACTCCGTTGCCCAAATACTAAAGAAATAAGCAAAAAAAAAAAACCTAAAAATCACTGTTTAGTAAATACAGTATACACTAAATGAATACATGCATGCAATTAATTATGCTTTTTTTTCCCATTGAAAGTATAAAAAACAGCTTTCAAAAGCTGCAGTTCTTTTGATTACAGGATTGGTCAATTCTGGATAAAATCCTTGTTAGGATCAATAAGTATCGATAGCTACCATAATCAGTGTTTTCACCAGAAGAATCAATAGTGCAGGTAAGCCCTACTTACCTGCAAACTATTAAAGGTTCAGATTCACAGAAAGAGAATAATTGCACACACCAATAGATTTATAATTAACTTTAGCTTAATGAAAATAATCTGGTTTGTGTGCTCCGGCAGTACACACAATGAGAAAATTGCACAAGCAACACAGTGAATTAATGTCATTTTGTTCCTGACCTGATTATGTAATAATTGCAATAAATCCTTAATTCTAGAATTAGTTATCTAGCTTAAATAAATGAACCATTCATTTTCCTGCTAAAAATTTTGTGTTAATGCTTCCACAAAAACAATATAATTTCAGTGTATTCCGGTAAGGATAAATATGCCAAAAGGAGTAGCCAAGAAAATGTAGATTATTGGACATTATTATCATTTAAAGAGGCACACCAGATGCCTAATTCACTTTAGCTTGGTAAAGTACTTAATTGAGTGAACAGTGTTTTTCTCTCTCTCTCTCTTTTTTTTTTTTTTACATTTTTACAAAAAGTGCAGCTATCAATAACAATTGGCACTTTTTACCTGTTACCTGTCTTTCCCTCCCTGGCTTACAATCAGACAACCGGCCTGTTACTTCCTGGTTTGATTAGCTCAGTGGAGTTTGGCTCAAGAGGCAGACAATTGCCTAGAGCAGGGGTGTCCAAACTCTGGCCCTCCAGATGTTGCTGAAACAGATAGCCAGAGAATCATGGGAGTTGTAGTTCATCAACATCTGAAGGGCCAGAGTTTGGACACCCCTGGCCTAGAGCAACTTCCTTGCAAAGACGTCTCATTGAGCTGCATTGGAAAGTCTGTGATTGGACAGTCACAGAAAGTCTGGGCGGGGTTCGAAGAGGAGGGTTTGCAAAGGCTGCATACAAGGCAACTGCAGTACAAATTATTTTTACATATACCCCCAATGAGAAAAATGCATAATTAAATGCAAGCATTATTCTATTATTCTATTAATGTTATATCTAAACAGGGTTGTTAATGGTTTTTTTTTTTTTTAATTTGTGCAATGGAGTGTATGTTTAAGTATAGTATGATCTTTAAGGCAGGATAATAGAAAAACATTACAAGGAAGGGGGAGCAAATGCGGAAGATAGCCCTGAATGTTTCAGCCTGAGCTGTTCGATGTGAAACATCTGAAATTATTACTTTAGTGTAATCATCTTAGAATAAATATAAAAAATAAGATCTAGGTTGTAGGATGCAAAATTTGTTCAAATTGCTTTTTGTGCGTATTTTTACAGAAGTCTTTGTTCTAGATTTACTGTAATAAATCAGTTACAATTTGCAGAGTTATCATACATTAATTACAACCGAACTCAAATGTGGTCTCACCGTTTTTTTGAACATTTTTTTTCAGAATTTCTGTTTACATTTAAAAAAAAAGAATTTCTCAAGTTTCACTAGGAGTTTGCCTGCTTGCGTATATTCGAGCGTAAATATAATTTCTAGACCTTGAAAATAGTTTCTCACTAATAATCTAGAACTAATGACAATATTTTATAGAATTTATAATGTACACAACAATCTAAAGATCGTGCAGGGATGAGAAATATGCTTTAAGAAATATTTCTGATAACCAAGCATACTAGAGGCAAAAAATGATATGGATGGGCCCATATGTCTTTCCTTGAAGATCACTTCCCCGGGGAAGAAACTGTTTCACAAATAGACTGCCATCTCAGTGTTTTGGCATGACTGTGTTTACATGTTTCTCTAAAAAAGATCCCCAAAGGACTATGGGTGCTCTGAGATGCTCATGTTGCCATAGCACCCTTCTTTAAGTGAATAATACGTTTGAACAGAAGCAGGGAGTGGTATGTTCATATTAAATGTATATTCTAAAGCCTCATTCTGTACAAACACATTTGTGATACAACTAACCTTTTTATAACACATGGAATTTTTGATTTGTCATAGATTTAGACAAACCCCATCGTTTTCCTCTTGAACATTGAATAGCTTTATATATGAAACAGTGTAAAGGGTTAATTTGCAACAGCAGTTACATAACAATAGCCTTAACCTTGACTATGGTCAATCGATTCTACAATTTCTGACACCAGCGCAACTCTCCATGAACATTTGTTGTAATGAATAATGGTTATTTTTCAGGCCAAAGAACATTAATAATATACAGGGACTAGACAATATCACAGAACTAGCACATGAAAAAAGGAAGTTTAACTGTGACGTTAGTATCAAAATTACAGTAATGAAAGAGGTCTGGGAATAACTGTATCAATATATAGTTATGTCTAATATAAATGCAAATTTGTAAAAAAGAATGAAAACAAGGACATACGTTGTAACACATGTAGCTCTAATTATTTTCACATTAGAAAAAAGACAAAGTAAATAGTATAATGTCAAACATATATGTGTAACACATATTTGCGTTTTAAAAGAAACAGGTGATTATAACTAGCAATTCTAAAACAGGCCCAATAGTTAATGTCAGAATTAAAGGGGCATCAGTCACAAAAATTAACAAAGCATCAATATGTGAAATTTTACAGTCTTGAGAATTATGACAGTACATGCCATGCATTTAGAGACAGAGTAACAAATGGATTATTGGGGCAGAGGTGCCAGGCCCATGCTTTGAAAAAGGTCCAAATAAACCACAATTTTTCAATTATGATGAAGTATGCTTTTGTTGTTATGAAATAGGCTGCTGCACTTATCCAAAACATCTTTTTTTTCATAACCACAACGTAAGTGGCCATTGGGCTAGGTAAACAATGGTGAGACATCCTTGTGGAATCAACAACCACTTACCCAATGTTGTTACCCAATGACAGCCCTGTAAGACCAGACAATACACAGGCCTGCCTTTTAAGGTGTCTAGGGTCTGAAGGCCCAATGCAAATCCAATTAGTGACATCAGAAATCCAGCTGTACCAGCATTGCGCATGTTTGTGGTGTCTACACCCAGAGATTAGAGCACTTTTGGGGTGGATGGAAACCACAGAATGGTAGTTTCCATGGCGTAATATGTCCAAAAAAACCAATTTATTAAAAGATTTTAAGAGGAAACACAAATACATGTTGCACTAAAGATCATTTCAGTGTATAAAAATAGTGGGCATTTAAGTGAACTGAAGTACTTTAGCGCAACATTTAACATTTTTAACACATGTTTTGTACTTTACACCATGGAATTACATACCCACATAAAATGTATGGGGTTTTCCTTTTAAATAATTTTTTAAACTGCAAAACATTATATGTATTTTATTCTCACATATATATATATTTTTTTAATTGGTATTTCTTGAATGGTTGGGCAGCAAAGACCCAATAGTTTGGTATATAATTAACATAACCTTAAACATTTTCCTCAATGTTATTTTTGCAATAGCATGGTAAAGAGTTTTACCGATGACCGATAAAATCATAATTCATTTTTTTTATGTAGACTGTGTCATAATCTTTAAGTATTGTACTTCCTTTGAAATATCAATATCCACAATACTACGCGATGACCTAAAAACAGATCTCAGAATTTTCCAATTGGTTGGTCCTAGGAGAATTGTAGAGAATTAGCTATTACAATTGTAACTGCTTTCTGTGACGAGTGTATATTTGTCAGCTATGTATAGCTGATACCATTGGCATATATGTAGTAGAGATGTGGTGTACCTGATTCTTTTTCAATTAACATTTGAAGTAAAGTCAGTTGATACAGGTCATTTTAGTTCAAGGTCAAGTTAGTCCATGCTGGCTGCTTCAAGATGGATCATTCTTCACTTAGTCACCTAAACAAGTATGAAGACAAATAAATGAACCTAAGTCAACAAAAAAAAAACAAAAAAAAAAAACAATTGTTAGCCATAGCCTGGTAGGTGTATTCATGCTGATTGGCTGTTAGGAAGATCTTCTTACAGGGACACTTGAAGCACCATAACTACTACAGTAAATTAATAATAATCTAGAGGTTATAGTGGCAGGAGTGCCCTGGTAACCTCCCAGGGTAAGCAGTCATTTGTGAACAGTTTGACCATTTACCTGGTGTCAGTCGAGCATAGGTCATCTCTATTTGTAGAGTCGAAAGCTCTGAACCAGCCCTGCAGCACAGGGCCTAGGTCATTGGCCGTGAGTGCTTTTTGCCCAAGCTTCTAACTCAACAGGAGGCTTTGATTGGCGCCTTGCAGAAACCATGTACGTTGTCAAACCATTCACAAACTGTTTGGTTACTTACCCTGGGATGGTTCTATTGAACTCATGGTGCAGTGGTTATGGTGCTTGGAGTGTTCCTTTAACAGTTCACTTGGCAAAGGTGGGTGTCAAGGAGCAGTCAATTAGCACCCGAAAATCTTTTACGAAAATAAAAGTATTATGCCTTTATAAAACAAGAGCAAGACCTTAATACACCATGGATGACAAATAGTTGTAGGGGCTTCTGGATTTTGTAAACAGAAGGCAGGACTTTGCTCAACAACCCCTCTTTCTAACTTTTTTTGTGCAATGAGGTGTGGGTTAATATATATAAATAGGAACAAAATATATATTATTATCAATCTAAGTTTTCTTTTCAAGATTGTCACTGGGGTGAGTTATTTTAGTGGGGAAGGGGGCCATGGTCTTCTAACACCCACACATTTATAGATTGGGGGTAGCACTCATATCACATTACTTAGAATAGTCAATAAAACTATGATATCAGTGGTAAACATTGTGTCTTTATGGGAAAAGCTAAGAGATTGGTCATGACCAATCAATCAACGACCTCTTGTTTTTAAGAAAAAAATGGAGCATCACTGACCCATTATCTGGAAGATTTATTTTTTTTGCTTTCCATTTGTAAGAAGTCCTATTATTTTTATTACCACCATAAAAGCTTTAACCCCTTAAGGACCAAACTTCTGGAATAAAAGGGAATCATGATATGTCACCCATGTCATGTGTCTTTAATGGGTTGAATGACAATTTCCATGCTCTTTTTACTGTCCCAATAAACAATATCATATTTATTAATTTGCAGAATAAAAAAAAACAGCTATAAATGAAATGGCTGTTTCATATGGAAATCTATGGAAAGCAGTATTTTAATGACATATATAGAAAATAATGTGGTAAATAAAAATGAATTATAAATAGCATTTAAAAATATTAAATTAAACAAATAAAAACTTTTTTTAAAGTTTGAAAAGTTAAGAGCTCAAAGTGACTTAATGACATTAATGAATCTAACTTAACCTGAACCTCATTCAAGGAAAATAATATGTATATTATACTATATATATATATATATATATATATATATATATATATATATATATATATATATATATATATATATATATATATATATATATATATATATATTATTTATTTTTTATAGGAAATGGAAAAGTAAAATCAGTGCTCTGCCCCAAATTCTAGAATAAATAAAAATATGTTGAATGCATTTTAAGTATTTGTGTCTAATTCAACCTTAATTAAAAGATGTCACAATTATCTACATTTGAGCAAAGGGTAATATAATGCCAACACATGAAGCCGGAAGACTGTTTTTTTTGTTTGTAAATATCTGTTTATTTGGCATGAGGTTTTACCATCATAGCATTATTATTATTTTTTTTTTAAATCAAGCATAACATAGAACGGCGGAATACACGACTCGCAGGTCTGTGTCAATGAAGCATAAAACCATGGAACTCGCAGGTTCCTTAAACATTTAGGTAACTTGTGAAACACGCAGGTCTCCATTGGTGTTGGGTTATTAGTTGCCAGATGGTTACTAGTCAGTGGTCAGTTGCAGTTACTGTTTAACATCAAACAAAACCAATGATTCAATAACAGAGGAAGACTGTTTTAAATATTATCATATTGTAAATATTATCAAAAAAATTGTTAAAAAGGTGAATAGCAATAATGCATGATTTAAATAAGAAATACATTGATTATGTGTTTTCTTCAAGATCATAATGTAAGACACTTAGACAATAGCCACAGATTATATAAGGGGTTATTATGTTAGTATACCTATTTAATGTTTCAGTAAAGTCCTTAAGGCTGGTCACACTCTCTCCCTCTCATCCTCTCTTTTTCCATCTCTGAGCTGAACTAAGAGTGGGCTGTCTGCCAACTGCTTTAAGATTAATTAAAATTTTAGGGCTCAGAGTCAGAGAAAAGAGGTTCTCTTTTTAATTGTCAATGCTTAGCGTGTAAGGTGAGTGAAAAAAAAGCGACCATTGTACAGAAAGGGAATAAGAAGACGAAAATTAAGCTATGATCACATGTGTATAAAATACATTGTAATCAGAAGGCTGGTGGCCAGAAATGAGAAATGATTGGTGGTCCTGTGTTTCTTAAAGGGAACCTATAAACCGAAAAGTAATAATCTTTTTTTAATAGAGACATAGAACCCAACCATTATAACTCCTCCCTATTGCCATCATGGCTATAACAAATGGAAATATGAAAAATATGTTATGTATTTTTTCAAAGAACAGAGTGTGCTCAAAAATAGCTTTATTCAACATGCAATGTGACAATGAAGTACATTATTTATTTATTTATTTTTGATTTATTTATAAAAGGTTTTTTAATTAGAAAACTTTTTTAGAAAAACTGACAGTGTAAATCATTACATTTCCAAATTAAATTTCAATGCTTTTTATCAGAAATTTGTGTAATGCTAAACACAATCCCTATAATTCTTACTCAGTGACATCCCAATAAAACTTAACATTGCTCTCCGTAGAGGCCCATTAAGCATCAGTAGTGTAAATCTCAGCTCGTCCATATACTACCTTATAAATTATAGCCCTTTTCGTCTCGCCAGATCATCTTCCCTTCAATAGCTCCTTCTACACATATGATCTTCTCCTCTAACTCTCTCTTTCTTATCATCATTACTTGGTCTTGCATTTGGAGGTGAAGTGTTAAGCAGAAGAACTACAATCCAATTTCAAAACTTTCCTCTTTCTGCTTTATTCTATACACACACAATTATCTACTAAAGTGAGAATTCAAAGTTAATTTCAAATTTAGGGCCAGAGTAACTTAGAGAATCTTTCAAGTTTAGCTCTTTTGATCTTAAATATGAAATTCACTTTGAATTCACTTTTAATTCTCACTTTATTAGATAACTCTGATAGCGAGAATCATCCAGTGATTGTTTTATATATTTTTTGTAAACCAACATGAAACAGGATAATTTATATTTTGCATTAGGGAAAACTCTCCCAATTGGTTAATATTTATTTGCCCTCTACTCCAAAGTCTTCCACATCCATTTAATCAATTTTATTGTTTTCACTTGTCCCTCTTAGGAATATAATCACTTAAACAATCATTAACAACTAAGAATATTCAAGCCAAAAAAAATGAGAATTTTTCGAGCCTTCCTCTTCAGTAGCTTAGTTGTCAATTCTGTTCTACTTAGAGTTTTGTAAATTAACCCATTGTCACATTTATTACCTTATCAATTATATTTCTCCTTTCTATGGCTTTCTAGTATGTCCTCCATTCCTCTTTCAACCAGTAGAATTAAAGAATCCACTATACCTGTTAAATCATAGAATTCTCCAGTAGAATCTATTTTTTTCAATCACTGATGGAGGAAGCCAAAGAGGGACTAGTAAAGTTCAATAAATGATAAGGGACTACTCTGACATTTTTGTATTTTGTATATGTTTATCCCTTTTATGGTCCCACTAGCAGAATTGGTTTGTTGTTTTTTTTACTCTTCATACCTTTTTTTTATGTCCTGACCTTTATTACCATTTCGTCTCCATTAACATCTTCTAGCATACAGCACTCTACACCTGTCTGTGTATATAACATTTCACTATATTTCATGTGACGTGTTTCTTCTTATAAAATCTGTGAGTGTCATGGTCTTTAAATAAGCCTTATATGTTTATAAGGACGGAATGCGTCTGATGATATGTGGCAGAATTTTTATATTGATGTGGCAGCCAGTTTTATATGTACAATAAATATATGAATAGTCCAAGTTGAATAACCTGGGGGTTTTTTTCCGCTTTTTCCTGTTCTGCTTTTGAGAAATGCATACATGCATATGTGAATTGGAGGGATGCTAAAATGTCCCAAATGAGACATGGTTAAGTAAGCACTCTGTGAAATGGCAAATGAGAATATTGTAACAGGCATTTTCTATTTTTTGCCCTCAACATAACAAGACATGCCCATGCTTATGGACATTTATATACTCTAACAATGCAACTGAAAACATTTTTTTTCTGCAGTCGCATATTGGTTGGGCGCACAATTCTAACAAATGTAGTTATTTTCGTTAAATTGGCTATATTAAAAAAAAATTCTCTAACATATCAAGGAGAAACGTATAAATACATTTTGTGTTATTTTATATTAATTAACTGGATTAAAAGTGTTTCTCTTCCTTTTTTTCACTGCTGTCGACTTGTTGATTTTACGTTGATCAGTCTGTCTGTCTATCTATCTGTCTGTCGACTTACTGATTTGAAGTTGATCAGTCTGTATGTCTGTCTATCTATCTGTCTGTCTATCTATCTGTTTGTCTGTCAGTTTATCTGTACGTTTGCCTGTCTGTCTGTCTATCGGTCAAAATAGTTTCAAAAGAAAGTTTAAAAATTATAAACAGTCTGTGCATCTATCTTAAATGGGAAGCGGAACATCTTGGTTGAATGTATATACATAAATGGCTACTTGTAATTAAGATAATAGGAGTGCGTTTTTATAGCAAGTTTATTTTTTTCTTAATATGCCATGGTGTTTCTTGCAACATACCGTACTTTATTTGTGAGTGATTTATTTTGAAGGATTAACCAGGTATTTTATGCACATGACATTACATTGATCTGAAAAGGATTATGCGTATGTATTTCATCAAACAAATGCAATGCCTGTTGATCCCAATGTTAAAGTGGATTATAATGTATTGATGTTGAGGTATTCAGTTATGTACCCGGTTAAAACACATTTTAATGTATTTACTATGTTAAAGGAAAATGGAGTATACGAGATGAAATAAAATAATAACTTGTGCGTTTGTTAAAATCATCTAAACACAATATATTGTAACATGACATTCGCTAAATGTAATTTAGGATTATCAATTGGTTTCAGTCATTCTACATAGAACTAAGGTCATAGCAAAATTAAATAGCTCTGGGCAAAAATATATTTTTCTGCTTTGCTATATCTGGTAATCCCCCCTAGCGCTGGGTTCTGATTGCATCTCCAGATGGCCTCTTCTCGTATAAATTGTTGTTGTTATGATCTGTTCATCAGCATCGTCTGTCTGGCCAAATCGTAAATTGGTAGTTCACTGCGGATTGCCCAATAAATACCACCTGCCATTAAATCTATGTTATTATAATTCTTTTGTAAATAACAATAACCAGAAATTAATGTTGATTCCTCACTAATACCAATTATACAGCTTTAGAAAAGAAAAGAAAACAAATAAAATTGCAAATATATATATTTATATATATATATATATATATATATATATATTTATTTATAGATCTGAAAATATATTTACCTACGGTAGATATTTGTGTGCGTTTATGTGTCTTATGTGTGTGTCATATGTGTGTCTGTGTCGTATATATGTGTGTATGTATACAAGATACATTTTTTTGTATGTATGTATATGTATATATATCAGTTTTAGAATTAAAAAGAACTGTAGCTGAATTACATTTATTTGTCTGTGTAATACTAGCATTGCTATAGCACTGGGGCTTCAAACACAATTCTGCCTTCAATATATTTGCACTCATAACTATTCAGATCTATATACTAACAGGGTTATTCAAAGCTCTTAAAAAAAGCTAAATCACAAAAAAGTAAAAAATAAAAAATAAATAAAAAAAAGCAGAGATGCAATAAAAATAACTTCTTCTTTGAACAGGCACAAATTTCCATGCTATACTATGAAGGCCTGTGATTGGTTGACTTGCAAGCCAACCAGAGTGCCCTCATGAGAATGATAAGCATGGGAAAGCCTTTATAAAGGATTTTTCTGCTTTGACGCTTCCTTTAATGCGGAGCCTTTTGTCAGGCTTTTTTCATTTTTCCTTTTCAAAAGATGATCCACAGTCACTGGTTTTAAACATCTCCCCACCTACCTCATGGCAAATGCAGGCAAAGCAAGGCTCTAAACTTTCATTATAGTCATATGGAGGTATTAGTTACCCCCATAGGGTTTTTATAACATTAAAAAAACAAGCTTTTTAATATGATGACTGGCTAGTAAACGCTAGCACTGCTGAGGCTTATTTAACTATTTAAAAGGACGCTATAGTCACCTGAACAACTTTTGCTTAAATAAGCAGTTTTGGTGTATAGAACATGCCCCTGCAGCCTCACTGCTCAATCCTCTGCCATTTAGGAGTTAAATCTCTTTGTTTATGAACCCTAGTCACACCTCCCTGCATGTGACTTGCACAGCCTTCCATAAACACTTCCTGTAAAGAGAGCCCTATTTAGGCTTTCTTTAATGCAAGTTCTGTTTAATTAAGATTTTCTTATCCCCTGCTATGTTAATAGCTTGCTAGACCCTGCAAGACCCTCCTGTATGTGATTAAAGTTCAATTTAGAGATTGAGATACAATTATTTAAGGTAAATTACATCTGTTTGAAAATAAAACCAGTTTGGAGGTGTGGCTAGGGCTGCATAAACAGAAACAAAGTGATTTAACTCCTAAATGACTGTGAATTGAGCAGTGAAATTGCAGGGGAATGATCTATACACTAAAACTGCTTTATTTAGCTAAAGTAATTTAGGTGACTATAGTGTTCCTTTAACTAAATAGCATTTAAAATTATCATTTGCTTTAAAAAAATAAGTGAACGATAATTTGCGAATGTGCATCCTACGGGTGCTTTGTGAATATTCTGAACCTATATTTTGTGTAGAATTTGGATGTGAAAGCACAGATTTTAATTCAAACACCGAATGCATCCATGCGATTGGTGCAAATCCTGTCGGCCCGAACAGATTCTGATTGGAATTTGCTTTAGTAAATATGAGAATTGCCATAGTGGTCGGAATTTTCCAATTTATTATTTTGTGAGTAATCCTAAGTGGTTGGTCTGGGCAATGTGCGTATATATTACATATAGAAAAAAAACATAGAAAATAAAGATATATGGAGTTGTAAGGAGTGAAACTATTTTTGTATTGTTTGACTTCTTACCCGAGGTTTCAGCCAGATTTTACTACTTAAAATAGCACTTCTGACGCCGTACCCTCCACATTGAGATGTAGTGGTTATGGTGTGTTCCTTTAATATCTTTATTTCATTTAAAAAATCTTACTGTGATGCAATCTAATTCTTCAACGTGTTTAAAGGTTATAGCCACACCATCTATATTCATAGCGCACATATCTAAGAGTTCCTGATCCTGTCCGAATATGTTTTGTTTTGTGTTAGTAAAGCAATATCTAGTACTAAAGACTCTTTTTCAAATTATCTCTTACTTATTCCTGTCCTTCTGCAACAACAGTCCCTAAACCTCTAAATGAAGTCTCACTAGTGTTAGATAAAATGGCATTAGTTCTTTGATAGTGCTACATATTACAAACCGATGCATCGCTCACTTCCCTGGAAAAGAGTTACATTTATACTGATAGCTCCCAAAGGTTAAATTAAATAGAAAGTACTCTACTCATCATTCACGCCTTATGGCACGCATACTTAAAACTACAATTTATAAAAATCCAGAAAGACAAATGTTTGTATTACCAAAGTGAAATTGAAGAACTGAATGTACGCACTAGTAACAAAACAAACCCACATTGCTAAGTGATATTTTTGTAATAAATTGTTTATCTTCAATAATTTGCTAAATAATATGATAACTATTGACAATAAATAATATAATACGTATTGATTAGAGAAAATAGGTTAGGCGACTACATTATGTTGTAAATGTCACAAAAAAAAATTTGATGCACTCAGTAATAGTTTAGATAAATAGATTAAATAGATCCAGTAAAGATAATAGTTAGACATAAACTAAGTAGGTGGAATCATTATATACAGCTTCTACCTTGTTATCCATTTCTTTATGTGGATTACTGGTCTTTAGAGGTAGTTAGGCTTAGTGCGGTGACTATAGTAAGGCAGAATATGGTAGCTTGTGAAGAGGTACTCAGAATACGAGCCAAGGTAAAGCGTTACAGAAATTAGAACGCTGTGGATATAAGAAGATGCATGGGTACCAGAATACAGGATAAACTCAGGACAAGCCAGAATTGAAATAAAGGCCATGGAAACAAAAATGGCAAATGTTCCTTTAGTGGATGTGGATTGAAATACTCACCTGTGTAGTCACTGATTGTTGTCAATTTGGGTTAAAATACCCAACTGTATAGTCACTGAATATTGTCATTTTGACGGTGACATAATATTCTAATATACATATCTGGCTGAGGTCCATCATGGCAAAATTGATGTAGGCTCGATATACTTTGAGGCATACTAATGGTTTGGGACCATTCTGTTCTTGGCATGTTGTCTCCAGTGTGTGAATTCATGGATATGGGGTTACACACAAAGGAAAACCATAGTTATTTTTCAGTTACTATCCTAAGTTTGTATAACTTTGCAGATTTTACAACACTGAATACATTAGATGCACTGTTTTAAATACAGTAGTATCAATATATGTATATTAATATTTGATCAGTGATTATACTAATACCGTAGGGTTTGCCCGGTCTACAAGTTCACAATGAACAAAAAAAGAGAGTAAAAATAGGAATGTCTGGATACATTGATGGAATGAGTGATACAATGTATATGTTAGTGAATGCTAGAACAACATTTGATAAATATCGTAACTGAGAAAATGATGAAGATTGAATGCAGGTTACTTATTTTAATATAAGTGGACTATGCGTAGAGCACTGTGTGCTGAATATTCTTTGGAAATAAATGGTGATATGTAGGAAAGAACAATGTCATAACAAGGTTTTATATGCCCAGACCTTGCGTTTAAATCATAATTTAATTCTTGATGGAATTGGATGACAGGAGATGGACCGGTAAAGTGGGCAGCAAATTAGGAATGATGTGTAAAAGAGAGGAAGCTAGTAAAAGCATTCTAGAGATAGATTGCAGTTGAGACAACTGAGTGAACTCAATGGTGGTCAGGCATAGTACTGCTATGAAAACATGTTTAAAATGAGAAGACTTGAGGATCAAAGATTGAACCTTGTCGGTATGCAGATAGAGAGATGACGCATGAGAAGAGAGTGGAATAAGATGGTATGTATTAAAGAGGAACAGTCACTTCTCTGGAATTTGCACCATTCAATAAAACATTGAAAATCACCTATAACTTATGTTAATCCTGTTTTTATGATATGTTGTTGTGTTTTCTTTTAAATGTATATTAAAGGCTTAATAATTATTATTATTATTATTATTATTATTATGATATTTATTCCGCAGCGCTTTACAATGGGTGGACAAACAGACATGTAGTTGTAACCAGACAAGTTGGACACACAGGAACAGAGGGGTTGAGGGCCCTGCTCAATGAGCTTACATGCTAGAGGGAGTTGGTAAAATGACACAAAAACGTAAGGATAGTATTAGACTAATGACAGTTGCAGAAGAGGAATCAGTTAGGAGCTATTAACAGTTTAATGGATACGCTTTTATGAAGAAGTGGGTTTTTAACGATTTTTTGAAGGAGTGGAGACTGGGTGAGCATCTAACGGAGGAGGGAAGCGAGTTCCACAGGAACGGTGCAGCCCTCGAGAAATCTTGAAGGAGAGCATCAGAGGTGGGAGTACGGACAGAAGATAGACGTAAGTCTTCATCACAAATTACATCACAATACAGCCCAGGCATAGCCAGGGCACACAATGCAAATGAGTAGGAGAAATGGAAACATTGTTTTATTTTTCTTCATCTCAGGACAGAGTTTATAACAATGCAAAGGACAGAACTTATAACAACAACAAACATGGAGGCATGTATTTCCAGGATGAAAAATGTGTGAATGTGGGGGGGCGGGGCCTGACCGCCATGCTAAACGGTCGCACATGGAGTGAGCTCCCGGCAAAACTATAGAAACCAGCAAATAAATCATCTCCATACCTGAACAAACTTGACTACTCCTGTTGGAGACACTCTACGACACACTTCGCAGCATCTAACCAAACTACTGGTGGTCTTACCCCGGCGCATCTCCGAGATTCCTCTGTTGGGGCAGCCGTGGAGAAACGGCCGTCCTCCCCGCTGATCATCCTGCCGTGGCGAGGAGAGGTGTTCAGGCTCCCTGTTCCCCCCTGCCGGTGAGGGACATCCCAACTCAAGCTCGTCGGCCCATCAAATTGAGGGGGCATACACGACCCTGCAGAAGCCCCCACACTCTGAGGCCTCCCAATCAGACGCACCATGTGAAGGGAGCCTGGAAACTACTATGAGGCGCCTGAACGAAATCTTTGCCAACTTCTGTCTCAAACTCGCTGACAGGCACAAGGAACGCGAGGTGAGGGGACAGAGCGACAGCTCATCACAAGGCTCACACCCTAATACCCATCGACCCACTATGCATGTATCCTCCACACCATGCAACTTACACCGAAATCGACCCACTGGCACTTACCGGAGACCAAAGAAGACCAAAACTCAGAGCCGCAACCCTGGGCAGAGAACCGCAAGGGAGAGCGTCCCGGCGCACACCTTGCACCTCCAGAGGAAGAAGCCCCAAGATCAAGCTGGCACTGCACCGCACCGCGACACCGGTAGTGAAGCTACCGAAGCTGAACCGACAAGAACCAGACCCAGACTCAAGCATGGGGTAGAAGGCACGACAAGCTCTGAACCAAAGCAGCGAGCCTGCAAAATCAAGCTAGGTGGGACTGTGAAATACCTGTGAAGGGGATAGGCTGATGGCATTATATTTTAGTGCAGGAGGTGTACGCTGTTGACCCAGCTCCCCTTAGCTACCAATCTCTATGTTTCTGTTGCTGGACTTGTTATGCCACCAGTGTTCCTCTCCTTAATAATTAACTGCCTACTAGATACAGCCTATTAATACACAGTATACCCGTGTTCCTTTTATTATCCATGTCTAGCCTGTCATGCCAAGGAAATAATAAGCTAATACTCACCATGTCTATAGTTCTTATCAGTTAGACTATTCTGCATTTGCCCATCATTTAGACAGGATTGCTCACCCTGCTTACTATGTCACGATTTTCTTTTTTAAGTGTTTACTGCAAAGTATTGCTTAGTGTGCTACCTACACTTAATCATCTACTACAGAGCCTGTTATTTCTGAGAGCGGAGCATACTATTGTCAAGCATATTTTTTATTCTTATAGTTACTCATGTTATCGAGAGCCACTTCGCCATAGTTGTTTAAAGATAGTTATCCAGAGCAAGCCTCTGATACTTAACTCATGATGTTGTCTTATCTACTTTTAAAACTTTGTGCACATGATGTGAATGTCGCACATTTGTTTTGCTTGTACACAATGGAGCTTATTGTTGCTATTGTGGCACTATGATCGTTTATGTATTTTGATGCACAACAAAAATAAAGAATTTATAAAAAAAGTGTGAATATGAATATTTTTTCACATCTCACAAATACATACTTGTTAAATATAGGGATCAATAACCATAACATTTTAAATCCCGATAAATAACAATTTTTCCTTTTAACTGCTGCCCCTAACAGGCAATAAATTATGACGCTAAAGATTCTCAACGATAATATTTGGTGTGTCAGAAAAATAAATAACTAATAAATTGTAAAAATAATAAAAAATAGTATTAAAAATAATAAAAAAAATTGCATATATAAATTATCAGTATACATAATGGATTTTATAACTGACACAATGCTTATATTAGACAGAGAGACAGGCAGACATAGATTTATACATCAAAACATGTACTAGGAACTGTACCAAGAGGAACTGGTGTAGCCATGCAAAAGAGTATCATACTATCTGAATCACTGTCAGTTCTGTAAACATCTATAATACATAAGGGAATCCTATCAGCAGAAAGTAAATTGTTTGGAAGTATATTGTAGAAATTCCCATGCTCTTAAATAAAAACAAAGCGAAAGGGATATTTACAGTAAGATCAGTTCACTTACAGGTCGAGCCCCTAACACGTCAAAAAGTTAAGCAAGTTATGAAGTGTCTGCGAAATGACCTCTTACTATATCAGCAGTTGATGGATATGGTCAAAAATACTTTTTCCATTAAATATTAAGTAAAGATGTTTCAAGCCTACATCAAAGTGCACAGATTTGCAATCTAGGAGACCAGTCACTTCCTAGAATTTTTTATATTATGTTTGCTTATCTCATTTAATTAATAAACATGTGTTAGTGAGGTCAAAAAAATAAAATTAAATGTAGAAATTCACCCTACCATATTTACCTCTATACTAGAAGAAATTTCATTGTGGCTTCCTGTCAATCATTATAGTAAGTTCTGTTCTTCGAATACATCAGTCACCATAGAGAGAACACATAGGAAAATGGATGATGTCACCAGTAGAATGTACTTACTGGTTCCACTAGTTTCCAAGGCGACTGCCCCACTTCCAGTACTTTATACCACTTTGCAGAACAGGAATTTTTATGCATAGCCCCCAATGTATCTATATCTCTGTAGGCAGTATATTGAGTGCCTTGGCTGTGCCTTGATTGAACTGGCTAGTGATATTATATACATAAAAAAATAAAATCCCAAAAAACAGAGCATGACATGGAAAAAGGTTGACAGATCTTAGAGGTGATTTCTAAAATGTTATGAACTGAACTTTTTCGTGACAATTTAAGCAGGATGAAATTTTTCATCAGTATATGATAACATTTCAGGACCGTATTTAACAAAAGCTCTGTTCGATAAAGTTGTTAAATTCAACTGCCACCACAAGTTGCGAGTGATATTAACCTTTTTACCAAACACTAAATTGAGGTACATAACGATGTCTTGCAATTTACTGACTGCTATAGTAAGAAAATATTATTTACATTTATTTAGTGTGTCTGATATGACTGACTGGCATTTAATCAAATTTTCGCTGTGCTATAGTTTTTTGTTGTCTGAGGTGGGGGCCATCTTTATTTTCGGTTTATTTTACTGTGAATAATGCAAGAGATGCAATTTCTGAACCACTGCACAGTTAACAGATTTTATTTTTATTTTATTTTTTTATATAGCTGTTACAGTACAGCATATTTCACTTCAAACATTCTAACCATGAAATGGTAACCTGTAACAACTGCCAGTGACTGTTACATTAAAACAATACAGATAAGAAAGTGATGATTCAGGCACCGTAGTTCTCCCCTATACTTTGCTGCAGGTCTGTTTATTCAGATCAATGAAAAACATAATGACAATCCTTCTGCCACATTTAGATAAAAAGAAAATAGGCAGCTTTACTGTTTCACAATAAGCTTTCAGGAAATGAAGAACAGATTTGAAAAAAAAAAAAGAAAAAAAAAGTTTAGGCATGCGGATATACATTACTCATTAAAACTTTGAAAACAGGTTTTTTATGGCTGTATTAGGCTTATTAACTATATAAATTTGACTGTAAACATTCAATATTTCATTACATGGCTCAGTTATATTTAGCACTTTCCATATGTTTAGCAGAATGAAACACTGAGAGGTTTTGGACAGGTTTTTATATAAAATTTATAGACTGGTCTGATGATAAAGGTTCCTATGAGAAGCAAGGAGGGCGAAAACTATTTGAGACTTTTTACTATGTCGGTAATGACCCAAATAAGAAACTGTTGTTCATTACTGCGAAATGTCTCACATTTTGTTTTTAAAGGGAAACTATAGTCACCAAAACAACATTAGCTTAATAAAGCACTTTTAGTGTATAGTTTATGCCTCTGATGTCTCACTGCTCAATTCTCTGCAATTTAGGGCTTTAATCACTTTTGGTTTTGTCCATGCAGCCCTAGCCACACCCAGTGGCGTATCCGGGGCAATGGGGAGATTGCCCCCCCCCCAAGAAAACCGACGGTCTCCCTCTCCCCTGCCAGCACATGCAGGCGCTAGCCCTACAATGTGCCTGCAGACCGGGGAGGGAGATCAGAGATCTTCCTCCCCGGTCCGCAGGCACCGTGCTGGCAGCCGGCGGGGGGAGGGAGGGAGGGAGAGAGGACCCGGGAGCTCAGCCTGCAGCTCCTCCGGTTTCCTCTTCTCGCGAGAGTGAACTCTAGCCCAGGAGCTGTGGGCTAGAGTTCACTCTCCCCACTGGGCCACCAGGGATTCCCCACTGGACCACCAGGGATCCAGAAATGTCCCCCCTCCTCCCAGTAAAGGTAAGAAGGGAGGGGGGACATAAAGTATATTAATTTTAATTAAATAAATTTAAAAAAAGCATATTATAAAAAAGCCCCCCAAAGCCTTATCACACACCCTACACACACACTGCCCCATACAAACACTGCCCCATACACACACACTGACCCATACAAACACTGCCCCCATACACACACTGCCCCCATACACACATACACTGCCCCATACACACACACTGCCCCCATACACACACACACTACCCCCCATACACACACTGCCCCATACACACACTGCCCCCAAAACACACACTGCCCCATACACACATACACTGCCCCAATACACACACACACACTGCTCCATACACACACACTGACCCCCATACACACACACTGACCCCATACACACACACACTGCCCCAGACACACATACACTGCCCCCCATACACAGCCCCCCATATACACACACACTGCCCCAGACACACATACACTGCCCCACACACACACTGCCCCCATACACACACACTGCCCCCCATATACACACACACTGCCACCATACACACATACTGCCCCCCACACACATACACTGCCCCCATACACACATTGCCCTACATATACACTGCCCCCCCATACACACATACACTGCAACTGTCACACACATACTGACCCACACATACACTGCCCCCTAACACACACACTGCACCCCTGACATACACTGCCACCCTCACTCACACACTGCAACCTTCACACACACACACTGCTCACACACTGCCCACCTCACACACACACACTGCACCCCTAACACATTGCACCACTCACACACACCACTGCTCCTATGCCATATGACAGCCCCATTTCCCAGCAGACCTCAGGTAAGTTGTCAAACTGTTCTTAAACGGTTTGACTACTTACTCTGGGAGGGGGTCCCGGCACTACTGGCACCATAACCACTTTACTGAGCTGTAGTGGTTATTGTGTCTGAATTATTTATTTAAATAATCTACAAGTGCCCCTCCCAAAATCAGGCTCTGGATCCGCCACTGGCCACACCTCCCCTGACTGTGACTCATAGAGCCTGCATTAAACAAAAAAATGATTTAATTTTCAATCAGATGTAACTGACTTTAAAAGTTATCTCCTGCTCTGTAAATTTAATTTTAATCACCCACAGGAGGCTCATGCAAGGTCTAGAAAGCTATTAACAGAGCAGGAGATAAGCAATTTCAAATTACACAGTATTTGCAGTAAAGGAAGCGTAAACATTAGATGTCTCTTTACAGGAAGTGTTTAGAAAGGCGGTGTTAGTCACATGCAAGGAGGTGTGGCTATGGCTGCATAAACAAAGTGATTTAACTCCTAAATGACAGAGAAATGATCGGCGAGACTGCAAGGGCATGGTCTATAACTAAACTGCTTCATTAAGCTAAAGTTGTTTTGGTGACCATAGTATCCATTTAATATACGAAATCACTATCAATATTTGATTGGATGAAATTTTGCTATTACAAAAGATTGTAGATAGACAGAATGTACAGCAAAAAAAAAAAAAAAAATCTTACAAAGTATATATTGAAATTTGCATTACATTTACTGACAAAACATGTCTCCTACAAATTACCAAAACATTACATCACAATTATAAATTTGAAATATAAATGTATAATAATTATTGTATTAACAAACCAATATGTAGGTTTTCTATTGTGATTAGATATTCCAAACAAAACAACTCTAAACAGCTTAAATCATAGTAATTTATGCAAACATCAATAATTGGTTAAGAAGTAAAAAAAAAAAAAACATTTCATATCAGCATTTCTCATTCATCTCTCTATCTGTTTTTCTCTGTTTTCAATTAATTTCATGGTTCATCAATAAATAGACATTTACACAATAGTTATACTTGAGAGATGTTTGTATGTTGTTTAATAAACAGTGTCTTACAAGGACACTACAGAAATAAAACATATAGAAAATATATGCAGTTACTCTTCCAAGTCTATATTTGCGCTATGGGTAGGTTAGAATGTGTTCTAAAAATTTTTTATGGTAAATATAGAAAAAATATTGAAGATAAAGTTGTTTCAGAATTCTACGTTATATGTTCCCGTGTTATTAAATTAAATTTACTCTGAGGTATTATAAGCTGTATAGGATAGGTTATGTAAACAAGCTTTAGAACTCACGGCCAGTGAACTCTAACACTGTATGGGCTGTGTCAATCCTTTAGAGAAGAGAGCAATAAAGAACTTGAGGAGCATTTGAAGCCATCTCATCCATCAGTCTTTGGAACTGCAAAACATCTTTAGGACCTGGCACCACTGTGGTGTTTCTAATGCACTGGATTAAACGGAATGTATAGTCCCAAACAGAACAACCGTTATTCTGGAAATACCAGGAATATAGGCTCCTTTCTGTTCACCCCATTCTTTTGTTTCTTCAAGTATAAAAGAAATTACCCCCCTCTTTTCTAGACTCATCTTCTGCAGCTTCTAGCTGAGCGTCCTGTGATGTCAGTATTTAAGCTGACACAATCCATTGCATCTTATAGAAAATCAATAGATTGGAGATGCGCATGCGTGACCAAACATCGCTCTCCTCCAATCAAATACTGTTATCAGTACCATATGATTCCCAGACCGATTTTTACTCAGTCTAGAGGAGAACGTGCCTCTAATAGGTATCAGGAAGATAGCCACTAGGGGTGGATTGAACCCTGTAATGAAAAAAATGCAGTTTCTAAAAAACCTGTGACTGGACAACTGCACCCAGGCCACTTCATTGAGATGAAGTGGTCTGAATGACTATAGTGTTCCATTAAAGGGTTACTCTAACCACCATGAGTACTTCTGTGGATTATAGGCCATCAGTATACTAATAGGTAATTAATGTATGTTGTGATATATATATATGAGTCTGAGGGCATTTTAACTGTACCTAGAAATGCATTCTTCTGAATAGTGATCTCAGATGCCCCACCTGAAGCCACTCCCAAAACTTTGGGTCAAAGCCCTGAGTGCTCCTATCACAACTGGGACTACTAATGCCTTCTCCTTCCACATCCTTTCTAGCTCCTCTTTCAGTCATTGGTATTTGTCCATCTTCTAATGTTCCTTATGCCATATGTTGCTGTCACTGAGTATTGCCACATCCACCACCACTTATTGTCCAGTGTATATATATATATAATTACAAATCCCGACACTTATTCCAGCCCCTAGATACACAAAAATACACAATGTCTGGGTGGAATACTGCATAGGATATATTTCAGAAAAAAATGAGTAGCACTGAGGTCTGTTTGTCATGGTTTTATTTGGTGAATTTAATCATAAAGTGGTCTTTACACAAAATTAATTTTTCGGCCACTTCAGGCCTTTGTCAAGATTTTTAACTGATATATTTATATATAAAGAAATTTCAAATATCAAATTACAAGTAAAGGAATTGCAAACAAAATATGATATTTGACATAAGGCTTTCAGTTATTCAGCTAATCATTACAGAATATTTTCCCACAGTGTAGATTACATTGCATCACAGTTGTTTTTGTTTTGATTCAATCTATCTAAGCACCATTTAACTAAATTAAGTGCTTTAAATAATGCAGGTAAGAGTACCAAACATTAAGCACTCCGTACATGTTTAAGTAATTGCAATTTCTCTGTTGCTATGGAATAGAAATGCATGATTCTACAGTTGAAATCCAGTGCAAAGCATTAAAAATATGTCGCAAAAAGTTAACGTTATGGATGAATAATTTCATTTTTTCCCTTGTTTAACTTTTTTTTTCAAGCCTGTTGTATCCCCATCAGACTGAAATGCATAAATGAATATATATATATATGTTTTAAAGGAACACTATAGGGTCAGGAACACAAACATGTATTCCTGACCGTATAGTATTAAAACCACCATTTAGGTGGCTGCCTCCCCTTAGAAAAGGTGAAAACTCACCTTATTTCCAGCGCCACACGGGTCTGCCGACGCTGTCCCCCACTCCCAATCTGCCTCCTTGGTGACACCATCAGAATTTTTAGCCAATCCAATGCTTTCCCATAGAGGAATTGGCTGAAATCGGCAAGGAGGTGGGATGGGTGTGAGGCCAAACACCATTTTTGCCAATTGGCAACTCCTCCTAGAGATGCATTGAATCAATGCATCTCTACGAGGAAAATTCAGCATCCCCATGCAGAGCATGCCCATACTGTGCAACACTGCCCCAGGAAGCACCTTCAGTGGCCATCTGAGGAGTGGCCACTTGGAGATGTCCCTAGGTGACAATGTAAACACTGCTTTTTTTCTTTGAAAATTCAGTGTTTCCTGCCGACTATGATTATACTCATGAGAACAACTATTGTGTCCCTTTAATTAAGTTTATGTATGTGTTAGATTTAGATGTTATTGGTACATGTTGGTTCATCATTATCTAGTCATGTATAATAAGAAAACTGATGCATTTAAAGGAACACTGTAGTATCAGGAACATAAACGTATTCCTGATCCCATAGTGTTAAAATCACCAACTAGCCCCCACCTGGTTGCCCTTGCCTCCCTAAATATATTAAAATGTTACTTGCATTCAAGTCTGCAGCTGCTGCTTCTGCCTCTGATCTGCCTGCTTGGCTAACATCATCAGAAGTGATTCTATGATTCTATGAGCCAATCACATTGTTTTTCCAGGATTGGCTGAGACTGTCAAGGAGGCAGATCAGGGGCAGAGCCAGCACAAGTCAAACACAGCCCTGGCCACTAGCATCTCCTCACAGAGATGTATTGAATCAATGCATCTCTATGAGGAAAGTTCAGTATCTGCATGCAGAGGGTGGAGACACTAAATACCAGTCACAGTATGCAGCACTGCCCCAGGAAGCACATCTAGCAGCCATCTGAGTAGTGGCCACTGGAGGTATCCCTAGCCTATAAGTTAAACACTGCATTTTCTCTGAAAAGACAGTGTTTACTGCAAAAAGCCTGAAGGGAATGATTATACTCACCAGAACAAATGCAATAAGCTGTAGATGTTCTGTTGACTATAGTGTTCCTTTAACCCCACAGAGAGACATGTGAACACAGTGATACGGACCAGTCAGAAATAAAAATTCATAGTCCCCACAACATTGTTCTAAAGTTTTGCAAATCCCATTATGCGTTGTATCGTATGGCAAACAGATTATATATATTTTATTTGACAGTATTGGGCATGGTGAATGTTATTACTGATTGTTTGGGTTTTTATTGATTCAACATCTTCACCTTTCTAATTTTAAACTATAAAGAGATTTAAAGAGACACTGTAGGCATCAAAACAACTTTAGCCTAATGAACAAGTTTTGGTGTTTAGAATAGATCATGTGATTACACCAACTCACAACACACCATTGTGTGTCCTCCTCCAACATCATAAAAATTTTGATATTTTTTATTTAATTTTTTACACTATAAGGATCCAGAATATATATAAATTTTCACTCTCCCTAGGTGGGGGGATTTTTTTAAGTGCATTCAAACTTTCCACATTTTTACAGGCCGCAATTCTCAAATCTAAATAAAGTTACTACCGGTTACTGCTAGTAATCTCACAATCAGTTATCTGCATCTGAAATCGATTCACCATTATCAGCTGTATACTCAGCTTGTCCCACTAGGTTTTAATCTACTCCAGGAGCATGGCTGTTGATTCATTGAGACTTATTTTCAAAAGTGGATTTTTAATTTAAGTCCAAAGTTGCCAACTGAAAGTATAGTTAGCTTCTAGAATTTTTCCAGTTCAGCTACTTTGGGCTTATTTGAAATTCACTGTGAATTTCTGACAATTGTCAATTTAGTAAATACCTCTGATTGTATCAATATGTCTAATAACATATCCCACCATCTGTAACGCAACCTATGGTTAATTGCTAAAATTTTAAATCTCAATAAGCTATAAATGTTTAAGAGCACAATATATAAAAAACTGTTCAATAAATAAAAATAAATGACAAGCTAAACTCCTAGCCAGTAACTATACTATACTGTGATTTTACATTTAGACTTGTACTTGGTACAAATTAACTGTTTAATAGAATTGGTGCTCTCCTGAGAAAAAAAAAATATCTTGTTTAATCTCGTGGTCAGAAACAATACTGTACAATTCTTTTTTTAAATACATTTTTACTGTGATTCGGTCATGCAATATTTACTGTGATTCGGTCATGCAGTATTTACTGTGATCTGGTCATGTATATATTCACATTCCAGATATAGCCTTTGCATTTTATGTCTGGTCTACAGCTGGTCCTCTGTAAAGTCCAGCAGTACTAGAACATTATGTTCACTCCTGGTCTTCTAACGCTTCTAAAGAGGCAAGTTCAGCAGGCTTAACACACACACACAATTTCTGAGTTAAATATTATTGTACAATTTAAATGATTTAGATATACATGTGTGTGTGTGTGTGAGTGTGTGTGTGTGAGTGTGTGTGTGTCACTGCCCATCATTTTTCTATATGCACACTGAGAAGTAACCCTGTGCAATACAAACGGTGACTTGCAGCTGCTGTCATTAAATTTCTCCCTCTCACTTTATTAACTTTGCTCATGCCAGGGTTTGGGAGAGAACCACAAGATATCTCATTCTCACTCTCTATAGCTTCTTGGTAGATATTTTTGTACGGAGATAGGGAGTTTTTTAATAGCAGCAGCTGGAGCTGTGGTTGCAACTAGAAAGTTGGTTTCAACAGGTGTGTGTAATAAAAAAAGAAAAATACAATCATGTAATAAAAAGGATATATAATTATAAAAATATATTCGACTGTGTCTCAAAATTTCATTATTTTCCAAAATACACTATATCTATCTATCTATCTATCTATCTATCTATCTATCTATCTATCTATCTATCTATCTATCTATCTGTCTGTCTGTCTCTCTCATCTATCTGTCTGTTTCTCTGCTTCTCTCTCTCTCTGTCTAAACTATCTATCTATCTATCTACATCTTTGTTTGTCTCTCTGTCCGTATGTCCATATGTCCATCTGTGTTTTATTTGCGTTTACAATAAATGTTTATTTTGTTTTAATCTCTACCTATAATTTTATCACCTAAGTTTTAATTTAATGCGGTTCTCAAAAAGTACTGCAGATATGAGAAAAAGAATTAAAAAAGATAACAACAAAACAAGGAGAGTTAGGTCATCACTACAGCAACATTAACCTTGACGCTTGGAAAAGCAGCTGTTATTGATTAAATGCAATTTTTTCCAGTGGTGTTACAGCTTCTGGCCATGCATTATCAGCTACCCAGAACAGCTACAATTATTGGACTGTATCTTGGTCTCCTTCAGCAGAGTTATACTAGATACTATACTAGCACAAACACTAGATATGTTCGAAGTTAATTATTATTCTAGTTAAAATGTATTTTATCTAAAATGTTAGTGAAACAAATATGTGTGAGTTTGTGTAATAGATATGTGTGCAACATTGTCTACAAGATGGAGCATAACATTTAATTAACCACAGATCTTTAGTACTTGCAATGCTTCGTCCTAATGCCCAACTAAATACTGTAGTTTGAGAACCCAAGTTAAAAGTCAAACCATGATGACATACATTGGGAGAGCACCAGGAGGATTCTGGCACCATAAGCACTACAATACACTGTAGGTGTCCTGGCACTTGAAGTGTTCCGTGACAATCTGTCATTCTAGTTGACCCATGAACATAACATTGATTCCGATTATACCTGTTGCACAGGTCACATACTGATGTTAAACATGACTATGTACATCAGTTTGATGTCTCAAACGGATAGCTTTTGCAACATAGTTCAGTCGAAGTCATGTTATTAAACACATACTATATCAAGCTGATTGTTGGTTAAGTTTCAACTTTTAGCTAACTTGGCAAATTAGCTAGTTGAGTTATTCAAGTCACAGAATTGAAGGCTAACTGTACCCACTAGTACACTGTACCCAGTTGGTAACATTGAATTAATAAATTAGGTTTAGGTTAGCCATGTGACAACTAATCAGCATGAGTTAGTTCAAGTTTGTCGATCTTTAATACTTGCCTATTAGTGAAGAGCATCATTGATGATGCCCAAAATTGTTGGTCAGCTTGCTCTAAATGCACGCCAGGTTGACCGATAGCCTAATTGGCTAGGTGCACTTAGGGCAGACCATGCAGAGAGTCTATAGATGTGAACTGTCACGGTGACTTTATGGCCCCAGGAGGTTTTAGGCTCCAAACCTGCTTAATATTCTGAAAAAAATTAGCAGTTGAATGCCCTAGTATAATCAGCACTGTTGAAAACGAGGGTCTATAGAACTCCCTTGTATTCCCACTCATCGAGTGGGTAAATGAAAATGTTAACACTATTCATTCAACTGAGATTTACTAAGGAGTGGAACGTAGAGGGTTCCCTCAAATCTCCATGTTTTACATTGCGCCTATTTATAATCCTAAAATAATCTTAAATAATCTTCAAAGAACATTTTTTTTCCATAAAAATAAATCTATCACACTTTTTGAAATTAAACATTAGCCCCAAGGTAAATCCTCTCCCATCCATAATGCTTTTTATAATTTAATTGAGGATTACAGAATATGTTAACAGAGCACAAGATTTTAAAATGAATATCAACGTACCTTCAAAGCTGTTTTAATATCTTGGAATCTTCTATCTAAAACATGTCAAAGTTTAGATTTCTTGTGCCATTAAAGGTGAAACTATTTCATGTCAAGTTTTCATTTATTGTGCTTTTACGGATTCTCTTCCTGAGTTAATAATAATGTTAGATGTATTTTAAGCATCTTACAGGTTCCATTGCTGATGTCCAAGTGAAATCCCTTTATCGCATGATGTTATGCCAGTGAGAAAATTTCAAACGAATGAGAGATTAATTTCCGTTTATCTGTCTACAAGACTCTTCTTAAAAATGCAAGCCATGCTGAAGATGTAGTTCCCAAAGGGAAAAAAATGAAAACTTCCTAATTCATAACCAATTTTTTTTAGTATGTAAAATATTTAACTTTTTCAAACATCTAAGAATGCCATATGCAACAGGACAAGAGGCCCAATGTGTCAAAAGGCTCTTATGAGGTTGAACGCATCACTGAGTTTGCAGTGTTAAGTAGTCATGCATTATGCAATATAAAGTCAGATTACATGTGTAGAATTTAGAGTTTGCCTAGGGCTGTTAAAAAGGATAGACGTTTCACTGGCTAAAAGATTTTGATAGGCTGCTTCCTAGAAGGAGATTAACTGCGATATAAACTGAAAGCCTCCGTTCACCCATCGTCTTGAGTTAATGGCACATTGTCTTATCACTTTAAGTGTATCGCAGCTGTTATATAAAGGAAAAGCATTCTTGACACACTTGACATGCATTCCGAATGCAAGTAATTAACAGCTAAATTTACAGTACATTCTCATTTGCATCAAAGTTTTACATGCCTTGATACCTCTGTCATTTATACATGTGTGACCAGCTTGCATCATAGAAAATAATTCAAACAAATGAAAACAAACAACAGAACAGAAGACGATGGCCAGTGTACAACCATACAGTGTAGGACAGTGTTGATGTTACCATGAAGCCATCTTGTAGTTCACAGATACAGCAGGCTCAGCCAACCATTAATGAGGTTGATTGGAAGATAAATACTTCACATTTTTTTTAGCAAGTTTTTCTCGCTATTCCATTGCCTCAAAGGCGCATGTTAACTCCCACCTGCCTCAGACAGAAGGTTGATGGGAATGATAGGTGTAGTAGTCCAGGTGAAACAGGTATTGTCTTAAAAAATGAAGGTCAGAGGTCAAAACCAGGAATTAATGTATGGTTTTTTTCCATTACCAGGGAGTTAGGGAATTGAAGAAACACTTCAAGCACGAAAAACCACTTCATTGTCATGAAGTTGTTTGGGCACATAGATGCTGTCCCTTTTTATCTAACAATGTAAAACACAGTGTTTAGGTTTGTCAGAGAACACGCCTCTAGTGGTTGTAAGATTGACAGCCACTACATTGGCTTCCTCATTGAAGACCTCTGAAAATCAAAGAGCTTCAGGTTTGGTGTCATCGAACACAATGTCAAGACACCAAATGTGTCCAATGCTTCTCACAGAATAGCATTGAATTCAGTGTTTCTCAGTAAGAAGCATTTGATTGGCAGAGTGGAACAGTTGCTACACATGTGCTCTGTATCCAGAATGCTTTCATGTAAGGCAGTAGATTGGACAAGAGTTATGATAACTGATGACATCATCGGAGGGGGAACAGCTGCAGTTTTGGCTCTGACTAAATGTGCGTTTTATGTATTTTAAAAAAAATGTTTGTTTAAATACAAAAAAAGTTTAAAATAAATCCTATTTTACATTTTTTTTTTATCTAAACAGATTAAGGTACAATCTAATGTTAAAAATAAATATAATGATATATATGTTTATTAAAGGGATTTTACACAGAATAATGCATAAAAAACCACTAAGAAGCATATAAACAGTGTAAGCAGAGATATTGTCAGTGTTACAGTGTTACTTTAAATCTCACCTCAGTTCTTGGCAGGAACTTTGACACTGTGTGTAAGTCACTCAAACACGGGAAGCCTGCAGAAGACTTCTTAGGTTAGCATGCTGTATGTGCTAATACCAGATGCAAAAGTTGAACAAAAAACAATATTGCCTCCCAGGAAGAGAGAATTCCAGCTGGCTGATTGACAGCCCATGGAGGCGGCCCTACACACAATAAAAAGGTATTTATTTCCAAAATTAAACATTTAGTTACAGTGCTTAGCGTGACCCTTTATCCTATTTCGTAGCATGTTGCTTTGCAGTCCAAAACCAAACACCTATGCATAGAGAATAATAATAATTATGTTGATTGTTTTATTTAATTATTGGCTAATTGTGTACCACAAACATTACAGGGTTTGTTTGCCAATCCAGCTATGCATGTGAAGTGGTTAACACCTTTATAATATTACAAAAACTCCATGTACAGAAAAAGCTCTATGTAATATAAACTAACTTCTTAGAAAAACAAAAATATTGCTTCTTTCTCGCGTTTTGCTATTGTCAGATATTCCTATGGGACATTATACATTGTAAAAACACTAGCTCCTTATAAATCCCAAGGGTTTTACTGTCCATTTTGCTCAAAGGTATTGATATTTTCTAGGAATAACAATCCTCTAAACACCTGACACTAGTACAATAGTTTTTATGTAATTATAACTTATTGTCAGTGGAACTGTATTGTTATAGAAGAACATTCTGTTCAGATAGCACATAATGTTTGCCTGGAAAATTGAGTAAAATACACAATCCATCTTATACAACTGCATACCTAGAATTTTGAAAGAAAAACAACATCACTGTTAAGATAAAAAAGACAGAAAAACAACAACCATATGAGTATTGTTCCATCTATAGATTTACTTGTTTTACGGGTAAATAAAAATACCATGGTCATTATTTCACATCAGTAAGATATATGAGCAGCATTAATGCTCAGATAAATGACCATCATGTTTAGTGAATAGTGTCATACGAGATAAAGCACAAAGGGCTGTTGCTGCAGTAATTGGTATCAAATGCAAATTTTGAACAAATGGACTTTTCAAAAGCATTATATAAATTGCAAGACTGTACCGAGTGATAGTGAATCTGGAGGTGACGTGCTATCATATGCTGTTTTCATTAAATGCTAAAGATGGAAGGTGGTGGACAACATATCTCTCACACAAGTACACAAGTGAGGGTATCACAAATACACCGCAACATTTTGCTATCTCTTATTACGCCAGTGAAAGTTACATTTCGCAGAACCCCCTGAAGGTAGCATATCTGTTTAGGTTGCAGTGGCTGTGGGGTGCTGTGGAATGTAGTTCTACTTACCTGAAATGGACCCTCGGAGGTGCTGCCATTTTTTTTTTTTACTAGAGTCCATCTTAAGCTCTTGGCTTTGTATCTGCCAGAAGCTGTATCAGCCCTGTCGTGTATGTTTAAGAGTACAACACAATGGTCTACTAAGGATCCAACAAGACATCAGGACCCTCCATAGATCACGTTTCGCAATGAGCAAAACTATGAATGTTTGCCACAGCCATTGCTTACAAGGGCTGCTGGGAGTTGACAAATGTGGATGGCAAAGCTTTGTCTTCTGGGAACTTTTGTTAAAAGGATTCTATAGTATTAGGAACACAAATCTGTTCACCTAACACTATAGAGACCCCTTGTGCCCCCCAGCTCATAAATGGTTAAAATACCCTTTAGTCACTTACCTGATTCCAGCGCCGAGATCTGCGCTACGCCTCTTCTGATGTCATCTGATGGGGAGGGGCTAAGGCACATGCATAGGAAAGCATTGCTTCATTGCGTTCCTATGGGGAGTTAATTGACGCTGGATGTCCTCATGCAGAGTCTGTTAGCAACCAGGAAGTGTCTCTAGAGGTGGTCTTAGACCTGCAATGTAATTATTGCAGTGTCTGGGTGGTCTGGGTATAGTGTCCCTTTAAACTCAGGCTTGTCTGTAAGACAAAATAGTCTTACGATATTATTATTATTATTTTATTATTTATATAGCACCATCAGGTTCCGTAGCGCTGTACAATGGCTGGACTAACAGACATGTAATTGTAACCAGACAACTAGACGTACAGGAACAGAGAGGTGGAGGGCCCTGCTCAATGAGCTTACATTCTAGAGGGAGTGGGTTGTGTTGTAATTGAGTGAAATCCCAACACAGTCAGTATGAGTGTTCAATGAAGATTATATCTTTATGGCCTACTCAGAAGTGAGAGAGCTTCATTAACACTATATTTTCACTCACTACTATAGGCAGTTGAACCAGCCATACTGAGTCTCTTTATGTGAGGCTAACCAATCATTCATGTTTTATTTAATCTGTATTTGTGGCTACTTTGAATTCTTGGCAGACAAACATTCTGATAAATGTTTAGTTTCCCTTTAAATGTTTTCACCAGGATGTAGTATGGTGCTCTACTAATGTTCAAAATGTTACATGATTGATTAAGTTAACACAGGCCGTTAAGTTCAACTTTTGCTGTACTTACGCATTCAGATGACTCAATATTTGTGATGTTTGTAATCATGCAGCAATCTATGCATTGGTAATTAATTTTTTTTAGGCAAAGAAACATTTTATCAGTAACATTTGTTAGTAGAAATGTTGTATGTTATTGACTGTTTGGCAAAAAAAAAAAAATATTTTATAATATTGAACCTGCTGTATGATAGGTATAAGAATGTTAATAAAAAAAAAAATATTAACAATGTGTAAACAATATTACACTGTATAGGGACAAATTATATATAAAGAAATAACACAATTAAAAAATTAGATCATGTGATAATTGAGCGAATATTTGTTTTATGTAATTCCAAATAATCAAAAAAGCACATTTGGGGGTAGGATATTCCTCTAAGTAATTAAGAGTAATTAAAAGGTCCACCCAGCCTCCCTACCTTGCTCTAAGAGGGCTGGAGTAGATCCTCTCCCTGGTGTCCAGAGGTTGCTGCTGTGGTGGGATGTCTGTGCTGCCGATGCCGGGATGACTTCATACTGGACGGCAACTGGGCCCCATTACTATAGGTTCCTGACTGCAGGTTGGACAGACGTGGTCTAGCCATGACCAGTTATTACCCCATCACTTTATTCAGCAGTGATGGGGTAATAAATAATATTTTTAGGAGTGTATTAAAAAAATCAATTTGGAAAAATACAAAAAATAGATTAAAGCAGTACTGCCACCAACATTGGCCAGTAGAAACAGTGACACAATTGTAACGATGCAGAATTAAATATATTGATGAAAAACAATCAGCAAACTCATAAAACCTTTAACATTTTACTAAAGGTACCGCTTCATGACAGTATTATTTCAATTTTCATAACATGAGCTATGGTGCTTTAACTGTCCTTTCGCTAATGACTTGAAACATTTCTCTTTACAAATTGCTGACAATGTCAGGGATAGAAGTCATGGCTCTGAAAGGTACATTATGTGATAAACAATACATCTGGAACAATACTTAAATTTAAACGATCTGAAGTGCTCTTTTCAATCTGTCTGTACAAATTACAGCAAGGTTGAAATATCAAAGTGCTAATAATTTTATAGTCGGATGTTAGTTATTGACAAGGACAGTTAGATTGCATATGTGCCTGACAAAAAAAAAGAGCTTGGAATTGTTGCAAAAAAAATAATAATAAAACAAGCTTGAGATTTGCGGTATTAAATTTTGGAAAGCTCCCTTTACAGATGTGATTTGTGCTTTGGATTAACCAAACAAAATGTAAAAATACTGAGGGACATTTAATATTCTCATAGAATTATTTATTTTTATGCTACAATATTATAGGTGCAGTTTTGATCTTACCCACATATTTAATATTAAACACAGACATCGAACGCACAGTATATCAATATCTATAAACTATGACAGCATAGGGATAATTTAAGAAGAATCAAGCTCGCCAAAATGTTTTATAACACAATTTAGAAATTCAGTGTTTTAAGCATGAAAAATTATATCAAACTTTACAATAACCATAGAAGATAAAATATTGGCAGAATGACAGCACTTTGCAAAATATATTCAATAGTTGAATAATAAGAATGAATAAAAAGGAATAGAAGCAGAGTTCTTTAACAGGAAGATATATATAAAAACTAACAACAAAAAAAAGTACAAGAGGCACAAAAAAAGTAAAAGTTTATACAGTTATCCTTATAAGGAGAATCACATATTTAAGTTATGAACAATCTAATAATTTTAATATAATCATCACAAATGTGTACTGAAGAACTAGCTTAATAATGTTTTAAAGCGAAATGCAACAGGTAAAATGACAAGCTCAGCTTCACGTCGGTATATAGGAGTGTCTAAAAGATATATCACCAGATGTATTAACACTACAAATACTATTTATTGAATGCTAGATTTAATGTTTTATAATTTGATAACATTATTCATGTATGTTGATTATAATGGATTTTTTCTGGGTTGCATTCAAATATGACTTGTTCAAACCCACCACTCTTTTTCAACAAAAAAATATATTAATAAAAAAAAAACTACAAATACCATGATGCTTTGCCAGCCTTTAGCATGGCAAATCACCATGGATATTGTAGTTTCAAAATGTCTGGATTGTCTACTCTTTGGGTACCCATGTTTATGATTTATATTATGCTAGCAAAAGGTAGATAGAGATAGATAGTGAGAGAAAGAGAGAGAGGGAGATAGATAGATAGATAGATAGATAGATCAATTTTACATTAGCAGACCAATGTGTCAGTCCAGAATTTTAATCAAAATTTTATCTTTTTAAAAGTCCTATGTGAATGAACCCAAATATAAGCCTTGGTTTAATGTTTTTTTTTTTTATAAGTTTTTTTTTTTTTTAATTAACAAATTGGATAAACTTTTTGTTTTTTTAAATTAACACATTTAAAATATGAAGAACATATTTGAATATATTATTTTATATATATATATATATATAAATAAATTAAAATATTAAAATATTTTTCAGAATATTAAATTATTTTAAAAGTTTATACATAAAATATTAGATTGAGGCGATAGATGGGTGGGTCAGTGGATAGATGGATGGATAGATGGATGGATGGATAGATGGAAAGATGGATGGATGGATAGATAGATGGATAGACAGACAGATAGATATAGATGGATAGATAGATAATTATTTGATGTGTATGCAGTGTCAACTGTCAAATTGAGAGAAAGTAGTTACTTACCAACTGCCAAGATTACAAAAAGCAGTCAACCATATTCAATTATACAGATGGGAGGAAGCAGCCAACCATATTCAGTTGTATTGATTACCAGTCACACACTATCAACTGCCAGAATAGGCAAAAGCAGTCGGCTACCATTATCTACAGAAATGATAGAGAACAGAAGCCCACCATGAACTGCAAAGAAGGAAAAAAAAACACTAGAACACTAATCATTTGTCAGAATGAAAATGAGAGAAATCGAACTCCATATAGAGTTTAGAACCATTTCAAAAACCTTACACATAAACTTGGATAGAAATTGACCGAATTTCATGGTTTTTTTTACATTGGTTATGTATGTTAAATATGCTGTAGTGTAGCTATAATGGGTTCATTGATAGATATAATATGAAATATTGAATAATTCTAGGTCATGTGTTCTGCTTAATTACTATCCTTTGCTATACAAATTAATTTAATGACTTTTGCAAGCCAAGAATTGATTTACACAAATGCTAACATCAGTACATTAAACACTGTTTGCTCCCCATAAACATTTACATTGCAAACTTTGTTTTATTGTTAATTCAAGAGAACACAGGTGCAGATTGCAATAATTGCTTATTTTTTTTAATAAATGAATCAAATCTCTAATTAAACTGTTGGCAATGCTAAGATTTTCTGTCACGGTAAACTATTAACATGAAAATGAAGTTTTGAAAATGTTTAATTCATCTTTAGGTTAATATGTTAGCGTTAGAGTTTATCTTCAAAATGGCTGCCTTGGTCATATCAAAGTATATACGCATTCATGCAGTTGTGCAATTTATGGTCCAAGTGAAAGTGATAGAGCGTAGTTCCTGACAGTTGATAATGCCCAGTTATTTTTTCATACATTTTATAGATAATGGTCTGATTTAATAAGCTTTCCAATTTATTCAAATGCTATTAAAAAAAACCTACAGCAGCCATCCCGAGTGCTGTACGCTGGCTAGTCTTTATAAAGACAAGGATGCCAAAGTAAAATAGCTTAAGCAGTATATGCAAGGACTAAACTTGAGGTAGCCTCTCTGAATTCCATATATATATATTATGTGTCTCAATTTTAGATTAATTCTTATTATTTAAGCATTAGAAGAACACACACAATAAAATAACCACTAAATTGTGCGGTAGTAGTTATGGTGCCATGAGTGCCCTGTGCCCTCCCTCTTAATGTAAAGCTTGAGTTTCCGTCTCTCCATAGGAAGTAGTGGAGATGGGAGCCCTGCACAGCAAACCGAAAGCATAGTGTAGTGGTTATAGTGCTCGGTATGTTCATTATATACACACAACACCAAAGATGTGGTTTTGGGGACTGAGTGAATCATTTTTATGATCCCCCATTTAGCAAGAGGTATATGGGATCATTACATTTTCTTCCTGCCCCCCTTACTTGATGTAGTTAAAGCAGGGCTTCCCAAACTTTTATGGGCCGAGACCCACTTTTCGAAGCGGTAATTTTTCGAGACCCACTTGCTTTTAATGCGTATTTTAAAAAGTGAACACCATGGCAATCAGCTTCAGAGGCATACAATTGGCACACCATGGGAAAACAGGTCAAATTTAACCCCTTCCACCCCTAGAGCCCGGCGGGAAGGGGGCCCTAAGGGTGGGGGGGACCTAGAGACCCTATAGTGCCAGGAAAACGAGTATGTTTTCCTGGCACTATAGTGGTCCTTTAATTGGCATTCAACAATATTTTCAGTAAACTTTATTTAAAAATGTTCATTTAAAAATAAGAGTATATTGAATAGACCCATGTCATATCATAGAATGTGTTCTACATTGCCATATACACTGCATTCTTCTTACACAAATAATACTTACTGAGCAAAAAGAGTTAAGTTTTACTTAAGTTGATCTAAGGGGAAAAGCAAAACATTTGAGCTCTTAACTGATTGAAGTATCCTAATGGGTCTATATGAGTAATAAAATGATTAAAAACGCTTTAATCTTCCACACTTGTGTTACAGTTCTTATACATACTCCCTGCAACTAATAAACTGGTCTTCACATTATAAATCTGTCACATCACATACTTACAGAGGTTAACACTATTCCAGATAAAATGTGTTTTATTACACTAATAAACTTATTACATTTACTAAATCCTAGTATGAGAAACCCAGTAGTTCTGTCTTGATCACAAAACACCCTCTCACATTCATAAAGGAGAGAGTGAGCATATTTTTATATTTCCCCAGTGTGTTAACATTAAAATATTGCTCAAAATCATAAACGCGTAATTTTTTCACTGTGTTAAATTTACTCATAATGCTATGTTTTATTGCTACTTCTATAAACAACTGTTGGTAAATGTAGTTTTAATCAATAAACCTGTCTTTTTTTATTTAATAGTAACGTTACAGCTAAACTTATCAAATGCCTTTATATATAGAATATTTTCAATATATTGCCCATTTTGTTATGGAGAGCAAACTTTGAAAATGCAGGCTCAAACAGTGGTTAAAGAAAATATCTAAATTGTTTATTTTAACTTAACTCGTTAATAGTGAACTAACTTAAGCATTTAACTTTTTTTTATTCTTCAGACATTTTTTTTATATACTTAAACGTCCTTCGATTGTAGTTTTTCAGCTCCTATACAGGTTAAAATATAAAGAGAAAAGAATAGTTTCATATGCAACCTGTTAAACTGCTTATGTAGCTACAATGTGCCACCTTGTGTTGATCTTGATAACACTGTGAACGGAACAGAAATAAAAATTTGATTTGCCGAGTTTCCTCATTATATAAAAAGATTTAAAAAAATATATATTTTACTATAAAAATGGTGAGTAAAGAATATCTGTAATATAATAAACTCGTGATCATTTTATCTTTACAAAGCCAAACAATAGAATATGCTGAAGCGATATTGTGACAGGGGTCCGTTTGAGTTCTGAAATAAGTTAATTTAGAAAGCACTCAACTGCGTGGGTTTAATTCTAGACATGGTTTATCTATGCTGGGATGCTCAATGGTAAAATAATTCTATTACCTATATAGGATAGACAATATACTACAAAGAGAAAACTATAGCACACCATGATCATTATGCGAAAAAAAAAGATTTTATTTATATACCATATAGCAAAAAGCAGCACAAATAAATCGCATCATATAAATGTAGAAATATCACTAAATATAATGACAAAAACTATACCGTAGACCAGGGGTAGGCAACCTTCGGCACTCTGGGTGTTGTGGAATACACCTCCCATAATGCTCTTGTAGACATAATACCAGCAAAGCATTATGGGAGATGTAGTCCAAAACACGTGGGAGTCCGAAGGTTGCCTACCTCGGCACGTAGACGCATACATGAAAACAGAACCAAGTGTGTTTAAATCATAAACCCCATCATAGGTACCTGAAGTACACTGACCAGAGAGTGTGGCAAAAAATTACAAAATCATGTCTGGCTCTTGGCAGAGCACCGTTTGGCGGGACAGCGGGGCAGCGGCCGTCTTCCCCGCTCACCGCCGGAGTAGGCCTCATTGTGCCAGTAAGGATTCTTCCTCCAGGGGACTGAAACCCATTCGGCCAGCCTCGCCCTAGTTTTAGTGCTCTCCACCCGGTGAGGGCCACCGTCGCCGGACGTTTTTATGTCGTAAATCTCGATTTTATAGCTTAGTTAGTCTGTAGTTGCTGGAGCTGGTCTTACATGCGCCTGCCCAGCTCGGCGGTCCGGCCCCGCCCCTCAGGACTTTTTCTTTTTCAATTGTAAATGTTACATTTTATATTGTTTACTAAATCATATGTCAAAAATCATTATTTTAAGATGGGAATTTATTTTGTGTTAACGTTTTTACAAAATAATACGACTGAAATTATTTAAGATATGTCTTTTGTTTTGCTTTTTCAATATATAAATACTACATTTAATGTTCCAATATGCACTTACATGAATACACTATTTATCCTGATTTATTCTTCCTGGCAATGTGTCATATGGTTGGGTACATTATGTGCAAATCAAATCTGAATTGAACTCTTATTAAATTGTATTGTAGGAAAACCTCAAAATCTGCATACATCATTATTACTTTATGTCATAGCCTAAGCTAAATGCCTATGAAATGCCTGTTATGTAAGATTTGATTAATAATGATAAGTAATTGTCTACTAAACCCTTGCCACTTAATTCCATCTGTAGGAAAGAACCATCTGCAACCTGTTTTCAAGATAGAATGGAATTACATGAAATGAATTTTATATAGTATTATATATAACGCTTTCATAAGAAATAGCTCAAGCCGGTTTTGAGAAAACTGCAGAGCAAGGATAAAACACAGAATATAACTTGTATCAATGCCATTAATATAAGAGATTTTAGAATGGTGTAGTGAAATACGCTATAGTTCCAATTGATATATGTGTCGCCATAGAAGGAACGTTGCGTTATTTTGAAATATTTTATTTAACTAAATTGATTAAGCGTGTTATGTTCCAATGAATGTAGTTGACTAAGCACCTTGAGCTATATATTTGTCTAATTGTAGGAATCTTCACTCTCATGTTATGCAGATATTTAGGATTCAATTTAAACGAGCACTTCTTTCACAAATGGGATGTTAGTAGAGCTGTTTTCTTACTAAAAGATGTGGTGGGGAGATGGGGAGTGTGCATATTCTCACTGTGTGTTACTCACTGTACGATAGATAGATAGATAGATAGATAGATAGATCAGACAGACAGACAGACAGACAGACAGACAGACAGATAGATAGATAGATAGATAGATAGATAGATAGATCAGACAGAAAGACAGATATACAGACAGAGAGATAGAGAGATAGATAGATAGATAGATAGATAGATAGATAGATAGATAGATAGATAGATAGATCAGACAGATAGACGGAGAGATAGAAAGATAGATAGATAGATAGATAGATAGATCAGATAGATAGATAGATAGATAGATAGATCAGACAGATAGACATATAGACAGACAAGCAGACAGACAGAGAGATAGATAGGTAGATAGATAGATAGATAGATAGATAGATAGATAGATAGATAGATAGATAGATAGATAGATAGATAGATCAGACAGACAGACAGACAGACAGATAGATAGATAGATAGATAGATAGATAGATCAGACAGAAAGACAGATATACAGACAGAGAGATAGAGAGATAGATAGATAGATAGATAGATAGATAGATAGATAGATCAGACAGATAGACGGAGAGATAGAAAGATAGATAGATAGATAGATAGATAGATAGATAGATAGATCAGATAGATAGATAGATAGATCAGACAGATAGACATATAGACAGACAAGCAGACAGACAGAGAGATAGATAGGTAGATAGATAGATAGATAGATAGATAGATAGATAGATAGATAGATAGATAGATAGATAGATAGATCAGACAGATAGACGGAGAGATAGAAAGATAGATAGATAGATAGATAGATAGATAGATCAGATAGATAGATAGATAGATCAGACAGATAGACATATAGACAGACAAGCAGACAGACAGAGAGATAGATAGGTAGATAGATAGATAGATAGATAGATAGATAGATAGATAGATAGATAGATAGATAGATAGATAGATCAGACAGATAGACGGAGAGATAGAAAGATAGATAGATAGATAGATAGATCAGATAGATAGATAGATAGATCAGACAGATAGACATATAGACAGACAAGCAGACAGACAGAGAGATAGATAGATAGATAGATAGATAGATAGATAGATGATAGATAGATAAATGATATATAGATCTGGTCCTTGCTTTAGAAGACTTTCACAGTTTCAGAGATCAAATTATGCCTCCATAATGTTCAGAAGTCTTGGATGCAAAGTCCACTTAGGAGAGTTTACTTTCTATATGAATTTGATGTACAGTGCAGTTCTGAAGTTTTTACTCTAGAGGGGAGTCACTCCATACCTACTTTTAATTATCCTCTCTCCCTAGGGAAAATATTTAAATTATATGTACATTGTGGAAATAAATTCTAAAACTAAACAAGGCTATAATGATTCCAAATTACAGGGTCTGTGAGCTTCAGAATGTTGAAAGCATTCAGCCATGCAACGTTTTTATAAAATGTATAAAATGTGCTTATATTTATGAACTCATGAATATTAAAACTGTAAAACAAACATTTTTTACTTTTTATTACTGTTCTTAATTTATTTTGTTTTATACTATGTTTTTCAATATACACAATTACATTTTTGTCAGCGCTGATTATTCTGTGGTTGAAATAGACGATCTTAAATTATGTAAATGAATGTCATATAATTATAGTTTTTCATTCTTGTTAACGAACAGATGATTAGAAGTTTTATATATAACATTTCTAGCCCTGCTATTATGATTTATAAATCTGTTTTATAATGAATTGTAAATTTAAAACTATTTTATAGTGGAATGGCATCTAAACTGCTGAAGTCTGTTTTATTTCAGCCTATGACTTCCTTACAGACCTACATTGAGAACCAATCCATAGATTTTACTTGATATAAAAAAATAAAAAAAACAGACCAAAACACGTTACTAGTAGCAGACAGTCTTTATTCTCTTAACAGATATTACTCGTCAATGAAAATTGGACCTACCTTTTGAGAGACTTATAGTATAATTCAAACCTAAATCAATGTAAAGAATGAATACAGACCATGAGAAAAAGATTTCTTTTTAAAGGTTATAAGAAAGCTTTATTGATTTAGCTCAGATTTTAGCTCAGATTTTATATGAAACTGGCTCAATGCCCTTAAACCGAAATTTAACTCAATGACCTATCTTTTTACAAAGAAACAATTCGACCTCTGAGGATATTATTAGAGCAGATAAGTCTACCTTAAAATGTATTTGTAATGATAAAGTGCTTCTCCCTACATTTCAGCATCTACAAATGATTGTAAATACACGCAACCCAAAAACCATTTCACACTAACACACTACCTTCTTAAATAAGTACCGTATTAAATAAGGAAAAGATTCACATTTACTTTTATCAATTTTTTCTATAAGATTATTTACCCTTATTGGATAGCCTATATTCGTCAAACCGCTAATAACATCAGAGAAAGAATCCATGGACGTCAGTCTTCAATACAAACTGCCTACAGAGAGAGGAAGTCAAATAACCCTGATGCAAGACATTTTCTTCAAGTACGACATTAATTACCTACCTTGAGATTCATTGCTATTGAATAAGTAAAAGAGACTCTATGAAGGGCAGGGTGGGAGATAAAGAGTTCAGGAGCTCCTTTGCCGCAAGGCATACTGGATTTATACGATGGACACTCTAGCTCCTAAAGAATTTAATGGAAAAAAAACCCCTCTATATTTAGTTAATTTATTGTCGTATTTTTTTTGTGTGTGTGTGTGTGTGAGGTTCTTCTTATTCACTATCTTCAGAATTCAATGAATTATAATTCCTTTTTCCTTGATCCTTGTTTTTCTGTTTCATTTATGCCACCCAGTATCACGCGCTCTTCCCCACATCTTTTTTTAGTTATACTATGGTACGTTGTAACCGTGGATATTATATTTTATCACTGTTATCACTTTTAGGCCCTTTTGAGTTGTATACCTTCTTTTTTGCAACTATTGTTGCTTGACCACTTGGTCACTTTTGTTTAGTTATTTTGGTTTTCTTCTACCATTTTTCTCATACATTGTTTTGATAAAAGTCTTGGACAAAGTCTAAAGAGTAGACTAGTGCTAATATGTAATTATGTTAATGTCTTACATAAAAAACAGGAACTGGAAGACTTCGCTACAAGACCTGTGATGTGCACATGTATTTCTTGGCTAGAGAACACACCAGCCTAAAATTTTTTTTTTTTTTGTATTACTGGAGACAATTTGTTAAATGTAAAAGACATTAAACACCTTTAATATAAGGACACTAGTTTCTTAATGTCCTTTATTTTCTGTAAATCGTTAGAGTCTGCACAGACTGGGATGTTGAGGCTTTTTTAAAAATTAATAAAACGCAACACCAAGAGAATAAAAAAAGGGTAAATGTTAATGATAGATTATGTTTGTAGTACCTGAAAAAAATAAAGAAATGCATTTGTCAGGTATCATTCATGTGAAATACAATCAAATATTTTCTGAATAAAAGCTCTTGAGAGACGTACATGCAGAACTTTTCCGTTCTTCAAAAAAACATTTTATATGTTCTGTTTTTTTTTGTTTTTTTGCATAATTAAATACTACATAATAAATAAGGATGACACTAATAATAGAGATTTAAAAGTATGTCTGTTTTTAATTTTCCTTTTTTTTTTTAATTTTTTATCAGACATATCTGTTTTATTTCAGCCTATGAAAATGCATTTTTTTAAAAAAATCCAATGGAACGGCACAATAAAAGATTTGTAGCCAGATTTACCTTTTCTCTAACAGAAAACTGAGAAAAAGTAACCAAAGCATTACCTGGACGTAACAATCGTAATGAGATATTAAATGCAATAACAGAGGTAGAAGTTTCATTATTCCCGCTAGTGTAGCATGATGTCATATCCTGCTTTAACATTGTGACTAAATTCCCTGGAAACTAAGAAACTGATGTCAGCTTAGAGTTCTTTGGCCTTCATAGCCTGATCTCTTATGACTCTATTATGTTCCTTGGCCCTATTTTTTCTATGACGGGACAATCCTGCTCAAACTGTACAGTAATTAAATGTGTTGGGCTATCCGAGGGACCAGGAGAACCAGAAATCACCGGCCAGGCTTGTGATCTACGCAAAACAAGGTAAACACATAGAAATTGAAGATAAGTTTGAGTCCCATCTGGTTGCTGTGTTACTACATCTGCCAAAATTGTTAAGATGACTGATTAAGAAATACTGTAACTTGGGTAATCCCAATGGAATGGAAAAAACTAAGGAAATATGTTGTACATGTGCACATCTGTTAAGATACTTTCTTTCGTCCATCTGTTTCTTTATAGCTTTCAAACTTGATTCTCATTGCTAATAGTGAACTCTAAGGTATACCTGGCTCTACAAAGTAGAAAATCGATGCACTTAACAGTTTCCGTAAATACTCAATCGCATGTACTTCATAAATGGAGGATAGTTAAGTACATCATTTAATTTTCAGCTATAGATCCATGGTTGATTTTGTTTTCCATTCTTGCGTCTTGTCTTTTTCCTTTTTTTCTATTATTCAGATGGCAGTTTTTGCTGTGTTCTGTATGTATTGATTTGAAGGGCTTTTGTTGAAGGAGCTCGGAATGTGTGCTATAGTTGTTTGTATGGAAAAGCTGTAAACACTCAGAAACTCAAGTGTGCACAGATGTGAAATGGCAAACTGCATCAAATACTATATATCATTTCCTTAGTGTTCCGTAAAAGCAAGAAGGACTCTGTTATGTAATTAAGCCTAATTATGCCCTTCAACGGAATGTTTTTAATAATTACCAGAGCTGTTAAAGGTACTTATTGATACAAATATGACACGAGTAAATGATAAGTAAACACAATCTGTGTTCTGATTTAAAAATAGATATTACAAAACAGCAGAAACATATATCCCTCCAAGTAACCCATAGAGAGTCATACCTTATGTCTTCTCTAACTTTACATAATATATATATATATATATATAGCCCTTAAACAGACATACTTTATGTGTTCTCCACATTTGCAAAATATCTATGTTTGTAGTTAGATAGATAGATAGCTAGATAGATAGATAGAAAAGAGTGAAGAGCAGCACTTTAGGGGAGTCCTCCAATCAAAATTCAGATAGGCACATATGTAAAAGGAAGGAGGATAAAGTGCAATATATAGTGTAGTATGTTGAAGTTCAGGAGAATTAAATAAAAAGTAATGCACTAACAGTTTTCTGGATTTGATAACTAGCTCCAAATGTATGCACCTTGTTTGTATAATAGAAACATAGAAACATAGACATAGAAACATAGATTGTGACGGCAGATAAGAACCGTTCGGCCCATCTAGTCTGCCCAATCTTTTAAAATACTTTCATTAGTCCCTGGCCTTATCTTATAGTTAGGATAGCCTTATGCATATCCCACGCATGCTTAAACTCCGTTACTGTGTTAACCTCTACCACTTCAGCTGGAAGGCTAATCCATGCATCCACTACCCTCTCAGTAAAGTAATCCCTGCCTGTGCATATACTTGGTGTCTTGATCCAAAGGGGTAACTCCATATGGTGTAGAGCAAACACAGAAAGAACCCATATAGTGTAATATGTTCAATACACCAGAATATAACAAAAAAAAAAATATGTGGATGTACAATCACAATTTACTGAGCCCACTATTGGCTCTCAGTGATGCACATGTAGTGGGGTAGTTCACATAGGTGTACAGGGGTTCCAACTCTATTTGTTTACGTAGCAGCAGATTCTCACCAGAGATTTATAAATGAAACAGAAATAAAAATATAGTGTTCACTGTTAAAACAGGTAAAAGTTAAAAAAAGTGGAGAGAAAACAAGTGGGTTTGCTCAAGCCATATGGCGTAGGTGTTATAATCCCCACCAAGAAATTTGCTGATACAGTCTTCTGGTTGAAGATCCAAAAATAGGTATATAAAAGCACTAATTTTACTGAAAATGAAATGTAAAAGCATAACGAGTAACACACAAATCTGTTTCACTTTATTGATAGACTTTCCCAAAGTGTACACTGACGCGTTTTACCTTATTAACAGGCTTTCTCAAAGTGTACAAAGTATACAAAGTGTTCTTTTGAGAAAGCCTGTCAATAAGGTGAAATGCGTTAGTGTGTTACTATTTTATGCTTTTACACAATAAAACAAGAAAAGTGGAAAATAGACCCACTAGCAGAAATAGGAAAGAACAATTATTTAATTAACTATATGTCATGGTAGCAGACATAGTCGTGAGAAAACTGTCAGCCTTACGCACCAAAACATTTAAGTACCTAAACATTTTTATTAAATTAATATAAAAGATTAAAACATTGTTCTAATGTACATTATTTGAAGTGCTTAGTCTCATAAAACAGAAGCACAACACTATGAAACAAGTGTTAAACTAGTTGGCAGGGACCATCCTTAATCCATTTGTCAATTCACATTTTCACATTGACCTTGACACATTTACTGCCTGTATGGGACCTCAGGGATTGAAAAACACAGGCAACACATGTTGGGATTCTCTGTGTAATGCCATTTTAACTAAATATACACTTTTTGTTCATGTATAAAATAAACACCAAAAAAAAAAAGAGAGCATGCATCTCTTAGTATAACATATTTATATTGCCGGAATTCTCATATTATATCCATAAAATCTGTAATTTCACACATATATTAATGTAATATTGCTGAAGTATGTGCTGTTGTATAAAAAAATACTATATACTATTTATATTACAGAAATCGTTTTAATGTATGTTTGTTTTTTTATATATACTGTATTAAAATTTAGCATTAATATGTAGCTCTATCTATAAATAAAATGGTTCAAATACTTTTTTTACACAAAATGTATAATTTAAAAAAAAACAGCAGGATCTGTTTATCACTTTTTACTCATTATATAAAAAAAATGATGTCTTAAAATATGTATTTAATAAAAAAAATATAAATGAGGGAATGTCCCTTCGTTGTATGTTTTATCTGGGTTCTGATCTGCCTTTTGTGCAGGAACTAGCTGAGTTAATCCAACCAATCAACCAATCCCTGCCTTCTTTTCACTTGAATAATTGAATAAGTGAACACACATGCATGCATGACACCACATGGTCACATACTGTACCTACCTGCTAATCTGTCATGAGAGCCACTGTAGAATCACATCAAGTGGAGGAAAGCCAGGGGCAGTTTCAATTCACTCGCTTGAGAAGTGTTCTTTTTTTACTTAGCGTTTTTTGCTTTTGTTATAATGAATGAAATTCTTTGAAATGTAAAAATAGCAGTATCTGTCCTCGTTTTTGTTTTGATGCAGCAATGTGTGTGGTGCTTGTTGTATAGTACAGTTGTGATTTTTTTTAATAAATGCAAAAAAAAACCACAACATACATTTAACATTGTGCAAAAACACAAGAATGATTTTTATGCCAAATATACAAAACCTATCCCTAATCCAATGCTTACAATGATACTAGCCATTTACTTGCCCTAGCCCTGCATTATTCCTAACCCTAAAGCAGAATTAAACATTACCTACCCTAACTTTAACCCTACCATAACCCTAAGTCTACCTATAATTCTAACCCTAACCTTAACTGTAAGGAGACCCTCTGCTAATGTCAGTACTGATATCAGCAGATATGTTTCCTTGCTAAAACAGTAGAGAGTGGTATGTTACCACCATCTACTGGCTGTTTTTAGCATTACAGGGATACTCCTGTAATGCTGAAAATCAGGCATACTGATTACACTGTGCTCAGTGCTGGGCAGCTGGCAAAGTCCAGCTCTCAGCACAATTGGCATGGGGCACACACTGGGAATCTTGTCAGAGTCTGTTCAGACCCTGGTGGTGCCAGCCCAGAATACCCGCACCTACTTGCAATCTGGTCAGATGAGGAGTTCTTATTTGATTTAAAGAACTATATGCAGCACTCACTAAATGTGGCTCAAGCTGACATAGGGAAGTCCTATGTATCAATTAATACCTGAGTATCATGGTGTGAGCAGGGATTTAACCCTGTTCATATTGTATTGCAGCAATAGGCATTTAAATGTCTATTTAAATGGCTGTAGAAACGTTTACTTTGAGCACAGCATTCAGCACATCTGCTAGCCTGGGGCCACTAAAAATGACATCAGCTGACTGAAAAGAGTCCCATGTATCTATTGATACCTTGGTCAACTTGCGTGAGCAGTGATTTAACCATGATTTAGCACTGATAATGGTGATTTAAATCCCCATTTGAAGGACTATATATAGTTTTCACTTTGAGAGCATCAGTCAACTCATCTGCCAATCTGGGGCCACTAGAATTGCCCAGATGACAGAGGGGAGTCCCAGGGTTTTCCTGGAGTGGGAGGAATTTTTCCCTGTTTACACCAAAACATTAGGACATGTCAATATACCCTAACAATAGTAAAGCCCATTATAGTTAGGACGTAATGACTCGTCCAAACGTCACAAAGGGGTTAATATATATATATATATATATATAATGTGCATATATATCCTCTAAACATAATGTACAAAAGCATGATAAAACACGTGTTTGTATCTGGATCTATTTACCAAACAGACGTTCGGGTGAATTCGCAACTGTTTTGCAAATCTAGAGCAACATAACAAACTTTAAAAAAAAACCATATTTTTCCAACGCTGCTTGATTGAGCTAAATAGTGCTGCGTGGTTGTAAATCCATGACAAATTTTCAGAATATACATGTGTAATATGACAAGTGTAAGATTTCACACCAGATAAGCACGGTTTGTAACACTAAAAACAAATGTTACATTAAATAAATTATTACTTATAAATCAATTCTAACAATAAATAAGTAACCCCATCAGGATAAAAAAATTTGCCAAAAATTTTTTATGTGAAAAAAATTCGTAAAAGGGTGAGTAATGTGTGGTAGTATATTCCAAGGTGTAATTCTGCCGTTCAGAATAAATGCACATGAATTCAGAGTTTTTTGTCATCTTTATTATTACTTACTTTTCAGCCTGTTTCTGTCATTAGATGTTGGTGTCTTCGTGCCAAAACGTACTATCAATATTATTAACTGGGATGACAAATGCTGGCTTTTAAACAAAATTAGTATTTATGCAGTTAAATAAATATTTATATTGCTGTAATACTACGCACACCCCCATTAAAAAAATAACATTTTTATTTACATTAGGAGTTGCATTATATAAACTAGAAAGCTTAAACATTCCACATTTGTGTAGATTAAAATTTGAATACCATAATCAAAACAAAAGTGACACGGTAATAGAGTCTGATATTTATAAAAAGAATGAATTATTGATCCAGACCCTGCATTGAAAAACAGAGCATCTGAACTAGAAGTAGGGCCAAGTTACAGTTACATATAGTTACATAGTTCAAAAGAGACATGTGTCCATCAAGTGCAGCCTTTCTCGCATCTGTTTTTTCTTTTGATCCAAAAGAAGGGAAAAACTTAGTTTGAAGCACTTTCCAATTTTGCAACAAACTAGGAAAACATTCCTTCTTGACCCCAAAATGGCAGTCAGATTTCTCCTTGGATCAAGCAGCTAAAAATGATATCCTTGAATATTATGTTTTTGTAAGTACTTGTCCAATTTCTATTTAAATATATGTACAGACTCTGATAAAGCCACCTTGTCAGGCAGATAATTCCACATCCTTATTGTTCTTACTGTAAAAAAAAATCCTTTCCTTTGCTTTAGACTAAATCTCCTTTCTTCCAGTCTTAATGCGTGACCTTGTGTTCTATGTATACTAAGGTTTATGAATAGATATCTACAATGTTTTTTTTTTTTTATCCACGATAATCGTAATGGTGGGTTCCTCGTGGTATATGGCATGTTAGACAGACAATATCAGGGCTGGTAGAGCAACACTGTCAAAGTTCTGGTAGAGGAGTCTTTTCATTCAGTAGTGATAAAGACCTACATTTCTCTGTTTAGGATTTTGGAAACTCATGAAAACATCATGCAATGCCTAGCTGGTGCTCTTGTTACTTTGAATATCAGTAAATTCCTAATTTTAATTCCAGAATGTCGACTTGCTTAAGAGGTTTACTTGCTTATGAAGTAGGAGTGAGGTCAAAGTCCACTAAATAATTGTGGAAGTTCTGCAATATCTATGATTTCTGCTATGACCGTCATCTGTAAATTTTGCCTCCCCTCAATGTTGTCTATTTTTACACAATAGTCTTTGTCAGACCACCTCTCGAGTAAGTGTCCTTGGGCAAGACACTCAACAATATATGAAAAAAGAGCAGGTTTAGTGCTAATTAATCAAAATAATGGCAGCAAACCAAAAGAAGGGGATCCCCTCTAAAGCCTTCAGGAGATCAACAAGAATAAGTAAGAAACAAATGACTGCGTCACAAAAGTACAGGGATGACAATAAAGTGCTATTTGCAATAATATACAGTAGGTGTAGGTAAATAAAATAGTCCAAAGCAATCTAAAAATAGTCCAAACGTAACAAAATATAACCACCTACCTCAAATCCTTATAGATTGTGAGCAAGGCATTCTTTACCTTTTCTAAATACCCACTTTCTATAAATATAGATATGTATATGCTAATAGCAACTAGAAGTGTTGACTAGGAAGTAACCATAGCACTGTGGTTAATATGCCAGAGAGCAGAAGAACCACATGTAAAAGGGTTCCCCTGCTCTCTTTGTAAGTCACTCCTTCGACAAAGAAATCTATGAAGACTCTTTGCGGAAGCATTGATTGACAGGTGAAGATGAACTTATTTCATTTAGATTTTCTCACAACATTTACATTTACTAGCTATTCTGCTTGCAGAATGTATAGATTACATTCTATTTACTTTTTAATTTGATAAACCTGTGTGTACCATGACAGCTACACATTAAATGAAGTGTCTACCTTGTGATTAATTATACCACTTGTCTTTTAGATAACATGAATATGAAGAACTAGTTCCTTGATGTGTAGGAGCTATGGGATAAGTGTATATTTATAGGAGAATTGTTTTGACTGGAATGAAAGATTGATAATAAATACGAATTACAGTAAAGTGCTAAAAATATAGCCTGTATTCCACCTGTTTTGGATCTGAGCCAGGTGAATGAGGAGATGAAGACAAATAAAAAAACACCATTTGAGTGATCGACTAGGCTAGTTTGATCTGAACCAGGAAAGGTATTCTATCAAAGATGACAGTGGAATGGAAATGTTAAACAGAGCACATTGCCGGGTTAATCCTACTATTTACATATATTGTACTATCTATTCATAAGTAGTTCCAAAGATGATATATATTTATCTTCTATCTCTGTTTATCCTGGCCTAAGGATTTTTGTAGGTATAGGAACAGGTAGTAGCGGAATGTGATTGTTCTCAGAAAGTTAGCCAGTTATGAAGTTGTTTTCCCAGTTGTGAAGTGGAGAAATGTCTATTTAATAAGAAGAACACTTACTCTGAAAAGAAGATCCAGCCATGTGTGTACTGGGAGATTTCTGGGGTGCTGTCTTAAATATAAGGTAGATTATTCATAGATATATAATTGTCCTTACAGATATACTGCAGGGTAACTAAATAGGAATTATCATCAGGTGCAAGGAAACCCTTATGCACTCTATTGAGAACACAGAACAAAAAGTGTACATATTACTAAAGCATTTCAAATGATATACACCATGTTCCAACATTGAAAACAGCAGCTAAGGGCTGACATGGAGACCCAGGTCATACCTAGAAAATGTCCACCTATTAGAAGATAATTTCTGAATTATATTTGACCTGATCTACATAGCAACTTAAAGGGACATTATAGTCACCAAAACAACTTTAGCTTAATGAAGCAGTTTTGATGTATATATCATTCCCCTGCAGTCTCATTGATCAGTTATCTACCATTTAGGAGTTAAATCACTTTGTTTACACAGCCCTAGTCACACCTCCTTGCATGTGACTTAAGCAGCCTTCATAAACACTTCCTGTAAAGAGTCATCTAATGTTTACACTTCCTTTATTGCAAATTCTGTTTAATTTAGAATTTTATATATCCTGCTCTGTTAGTGGCTTGCTAGACCCTGTATGACCCTCCTATGTGTGACTAAAGTTCAATTTACAGAGCAGGAGATAGAAACTTTTAAAATGATTGAAAATAAAACATTTTTGTTTTATGCAGGCCGTGTCAATCACAGCCAAGGAAGGTGTGACTTGTGCTGCATAAACAGAAACAAGTTATTTAACTTCTAAATGGCAGTGAATTGAGCAGTGAGACTTCAGAGGCATAATCTGTATACAAAAACTGCTTCATTAAGCTTAAGTTGTTTTGGTAACTATAGTGTCCCTTTAGTATTTTAAGATGACACACCCATGACACACACTGTGTAAAATATAGAGTGTTTTTAATGAGTCTTTGCTTTACAAACTGTACCATAATGCAATATTCCTTAAAATTTCATATATTTCATCTAAACATTTTTGACCTATCATTACTGGCCTGAATGGAACAAAAATACAGGGAGTGCAGAATTATTAGGCAAGTTGTATTTTTGAGGATTCATTTTATTATTGAACAACAACCATGTTCTCAATGAACCCAAAAAACTCATTAATATCAAAGCTGAATATTTTTGGAAGTAGTTTTTAGTTTGTTTTTAGTTTTAGCTATGTTAGGGGGATATCTGTGTGTGCAGGTGACTATTACTGTGCATAATTATTAGGCAACTTAACAAAAACAAATATATACCCATTTCAATTATTTATTATTACCAGTGAAACCAATATAACATCTCAACATTCACAAATATACATTTCTGACATTCAAAAACAAAACAAAAACAAATCAGTGACCAATATAGCCACCTTTCTTTGCAAGGACACTCAAAAGCCTGCCATCCATGGATTCTGTCAGTGTTTTGATCTGTTCACCATCAACATTGCGTGCAGCAGCAACCACAGCCTCCCAGACACTGTTCAGAGAGGTGTACTGTTTTCCCTCCTTGTAAATCTCACATTTGATGATGGACCACAGGTCTCAATGGGGTTCAGATCAGGTGAACAAGGAGGCCATGTCATTAGATTTTCTTCTTTTATACCCTTTCTTGCCAGCCACGCTGTGGAGTACTTGGACGCGTGTGATGGAGCATTGTCCTGCATGAAAATCATGTTTTTCTTGAAGGATGCAGACTTCTTCCTGTACCACTGCTTGAAGAAGGTGTCTTCCAGGAACTGGCAGTAGAACTGGGAGTTGAGCTTGACTCCATCCTCAACCCGAAAAGGCCCCACAAGCTCATCTTTGATGATACCAGCCCAAACCAGTACTCCACCTCCACCTTGCTGGCGTCTGAGTCGGACTGGAGCTCTCTGCCCTTTACCAATCCAGCCACGGGCCCATCCATCTGGCCCATCAAGACTCACTCTCATTTCATCAGTCCATAAAACCTTAGAAAAACCAGTCTTGAGATATTTCTTGGCCCAGTCTTGACGTTTCAGCTTGTGTGTCTTGTTCAGTGGTGGTCGTCTTTCAGCCTTTCTTACCTTGGCCATGTCTCTGAGTATTGCACACCTTGTGCTTTTGGGCACTCCAGTGATGTTGCAGCTCTGAAATATGGCCAAACTGGTGGCAAGTGGCATCGTGGCAGCTGCACGCTTGACTTTTCTCAGTTCATGGGCAGTTATTTTGCGCCTTGGTTTTTCCACACGCTTCTTGCGACCCTGTTGACTATTTTGAATGAAACGCTTGATTGTTCGATGATCACGCTTCAGAAGCTTTGCAATTTTAAGAGTGCTGCATCCCTCTGCAAGATATCTCACTATTTTTGACTTTTCTGAGCCTGTCAAGTCCTTCTTTTGACCCATTTTGCCAAAGGAAAGGAAGTTGCCTAATAATTATGCACACCTGATACAGGGTGTTGATGTCATTAGACCACACCCCTTCTCATTACAGAGATGCACATCACCTAATATGCTTAATTGGTAGTAGGCTTTCGAGCCTATACAGCTTGGAGTAAGACAACATGCATAAAGAGGATGATGTGGTCAAAATACTCATTTGCCTAATAATTCTGCACTCCCTGTATATTACTACTATCATATTAAATGTAACCCTGTAAGTGGATAAATACACCTTTAATTATTTCAAATATATAAAATATATTTGCTAGTAACATAATAATTTTCATTATAAAGCCCTTTATTATGAGACCATTTAATTGAAGAGTCCACCAGTGTGCAATAAAAGTGCTATATGACATGAAAATAAATACACCTGTTTCTGTAATATCCACCAATTTGTTAGAGAGCATATCTACATAAACAGAATCATGAAGAACAAAAAGCTATAAAAATAAGACAGACAAGTTCTGGAGAAGCATTAGAGTTTGGTTTTAAATGAATATCACAAACTTTGACCATCCACCAGAATACTTTTAAATTAATGTTTAAATTCTGGAAAGATTATGGCACAAAGGTAACTCTACCAGAAAAATAATCAGCTAACATTTAGGAGGGCATTTGGGAGAAGAGCCACTAAGAATCTGAAGGACCATAAGTTAGGGAAGCTTTAAGAACCCTGAGTTAGATGAAGATGTATACAACTAAGAGGGCAGAATTTATCCAAGGAAAAACTATAGTTCTGATGTTCCACAAAGATGATCTTCATGGATGAGTGACATAAAGAAATCCATTACTGAAAAAAAATCTATATCAAATAAGGTGGTAAGTGCATTGATAGGTCTTTAAATTTAAGAACCTGAATGTCTTAGAATGACCAAGTCAGATGGGAAACTTTTGTCTGTAGAGAAACTATGGAAAGATTCATATTCCAGGTCTGGTAGACCCCAAAATATTCACAGCTACATTTTGTAGCCAAAAGCACTACTAATTAGTGAATACTTGTAAAAAAAAAAAAAAAAAATGTCAGTATTTCTTTTTTTAGTATTATTTTTATAATTATTTTCAAAATTTTTAAAAATCACAATAGGACCCATTTCAGTAACGTCATCAAGCCAGAAATTATTTAACTGTGTCCTTCATGGGATTCAGTAAAGAAGAAAACCATTTCTGTGTGGATATGCCAGACAACTGGACAATTAGTGTAGTGAAGCTGATCTCAAACTCAGTATGTTAGTATAAGTCTTTTCGCATCCTGGTCCAATGGAATATTCAATTAAATAAATCCTTTAATGTGCGAGGAACTCCACATGAGCCTGTCGGAGTGGTGGATTAATGGGTGTAGCACAGTTGGTTTGAGAGTTTTAGAGCAAGTATGCTAGTAACAGTATACTGCCCAAATAAGCCCGCAGTCTATATGACTTGGCTGGATAATATCCCTCTAAATAGTGCCCTCCATTAGCTTTTAAATGAATTGTTCCCTTAGGAAAACGTATGTAGTTCAAACTCAGATAGTTAAAAGCTGGATTTAACAATATGGTGTGCACGTGAACAGTGCTTGTTACAGAAGTAAACAATTCTTAATGATGCCTGATCATTAGTGATGTCCCGAACGGTTCGCCGAACGGTTCGCCACGAACGGTTCGCCACGGACTCATATTGAGTAAACTTTGACCCTGTACCTCACAGTCAGCAGACACGTTCCAGCCAATCAGCAGCAGACCCTCCTTCCCAGACCCTCCCACCTCCTGGACAGCTCACTAAGAATGCAGCTTCAAAATGGATGCTGTCCAGGAGGTGAGAGGGTCTGGGAGGGAGGGTATGCTGCTGATTGGCTGGAATGTGTCTGCTGACTGTGAGGTACAGGGTCAAAATTTACTCAATATGAGTCCGCGGCGAACCGTTCGTGGTGAACAGTTCGGGACATCACTACTGATCATTTTAAGTTTTGGAAAATGTAAAATCTCGAACTTCCAAATCCCGTACCGGTGTAGCTCAGACAAAGTAGACGTAAAGTTCCAGAGCATCTGTCAAACAACTGTATGGCTTTAAATGTCAGTGATACGTTGGGTACAATTTAAAACCCACCTCCAAAGTTTGCTGTCCAAAGTCAGATATTGTTGAAATTGATTTACTAATGCAACATGTAAAACCACTCAAACAGGCAGACGGCGCTGCAAAGCTTGTTGCGCCATAATATCTATGATGAGATACAGTAGTTAAGGTGCTTCAGTGCTTATTTAAAAATAGCAAGAAATTGTGATAGACTTCTTAAAATAGAAACACACTTGGCAAATGCCATTCTAAACACAAAGTAAAAGTTATTTTATGGTCAAATCATATTAAAACACAATGCATAAAAGGCATTATTGGAAGAGAAAGATCTACTTGAATATTACTGAATAAATGCTAAGTAACGGGGAAAAATAGTTAAGTGGAAAATGAACACACGGATGAGCTTCAGGCCATTTAAATACAAATAAAAGAAGCACCAAGTATTTTCTTGTTTTTGCGACATTAAGCACATTTACAATTAACATTAAAGTTCAATTTTTTTTTCCTTTAGTCATCAAATATGAATAATGCAGCTGTAACGACGGTTCATATCAGCCCGAGGCTTTAGCTGTGAACAATCCAATTGGATGTTTCACAAGGCCAAAATGACATCAATGTACATATAGTTCATAACACAAAACAATTGGCAATGCTACCATAAAAATCTGCTTCCATTAGTGTAATGCACAATATTGTCTATTAACCTAAAGCAATTGTGTGAGAAGGTTTGTAATAAATGTAGCACATGCATCAACGACCTAATTAAATTAAAATTGCATTATGGGAATGTGTGAACTTATTTAACCGGATAGGAATCTTGCACAATGGATAGTCTTCAGACATGCTTGATTGCCACGTTACATTTACAGAGAACATTTAACCCCTTAAGGACACAACTTCATAAAGAAAAAGGAATCATGATGTAATATTTTCTTAAGGGGTTAAAATTCCTTATTATTATTATTATTATTGCCATTTATATAGCGCCAACAGATTCCGTAGCGCTTTACAATATTATGAGGGGGGGGATTTAACTATAAATAGGACAATTACAAGAAAACTTACAGGAACGATAGGCTGAAGAGGATCCTGCTCAAACGAGCTTACAGTCTATAGGATAGGATAGAAACATTTACTTTTCCTTTATCCTATTTACTACTAAGGTAAAAAAAAAATAATAATAGGACATTGTGTACAGTTATTCACAACAAATGGGGGAGCAAAAGGAGTATTAGCTAACTATACCCATCACTACTGAACACTTTTTGATGAAAAAAATATTAGCGTAATGTTTTTTTTGAAGCATGGGATGCATAAATAGCATATAAACATGTCATAACACAGAGGTTTTGTGTATAGATTGCTTTGCAGACAAACTTAAACATTTAAATAAAAATTATGTAAATTTACACAATTTTTATTGCGCACTTATATGTTCATCCTTTATAAAAAACTATTTTGGGAAATGAGAAGCTATAGAGAGTGTACAGTGTCTTATCTTGCAATATTTCACATGCGGTTTGTTGTGTTAGTACATGAGTAGGATTGGACAAGTAAATTGTTTGTTAGTCGTTCAATTTTTTGTTGCAGTTACATATTATAACTCAGTCTTGGGAGATTCGTCATGGGTAATTTCACTAAGGAACAACAAGTAAAAATAATGGAATTTTATTTTCAAAATGGCAGGTCTATTATTTTGACGCAAATAGCTTACCGTTGCCACTTCAATGTAAGAGATGTGGTTTCAACAGGATGGGGCTACTGCCCATAGAGCCAGGGCCACAATGGACCTCCTGTGACAATTGTTCGCCAAGTGAATAATTTCAAGAAATTCCCAGCTTAATTGCCCACCACGTTCACCCGACCTTTCAGCTCACGACCTTTCAGCTCACGATAACTTCTTGGGGGATATCTGTAGGGGCGTGTGTACGTGAACAAACCGCGTACACCTAAGGAGCTCAAGGGCGATACCCATGCAGAAATTTGAGCGCTAGAGCCTCAAACATTAACTAATGTTATGAACAATGCAATCAAAAGAGTCCGACTTTGCGAGGCGGTAAATGGGGCTCATTTAAAAGATGTAATCATCCGTACCTATCCAAACAAATATCCATACGGTAAGCATTCATTGTAGGTAATTTCATTGAAATTAGTTCATTAATGAAAAATTATTAATTCCTCAAACCCTATTCTAAATTTTGCCTCACCCTGTATAACAGCAAAAAGGCTATTTTTCTCACATACAACAGATATGACAAAAAGAGGTAAAGTAAAATGGTAAAATACCTTGCTTATAGATATTTGCATGGACCCTGAAGGTATTACTAGCATTACAGCTTACTAAAACTGGCAACAGCATACTAGCGAGCAGCAGACAGGAGAAAGTCACCAGTAGAGCGGTGAGACCGAGAGGGGGCATACCTATGAATCAGTGAAGAAATGTAAGAGGGGCTATAGTTGGTTAGAGCTTTATATGTAAGGGTTAGTATTTTAAATTGACACCTGTAGGGTACAGGAAGCCAATGTAAGGATTGACAGAGGGGTGAGGTGCGAGAGGAGCGACAGGAGAGAAAGATCAGCCTGGCAGCAGCATTCATCACAGATTGTAGGAGGGCAGTACAGCTTCTGGGGGACTTATTAGGAAGGAATTACAGTAGTCCATGCGAGAGATCACTGTTTCTAAGATAACGGTATTTAAACTGCTATAGTGATCTTTATCAATCTCTAATGTAATCTGAGAGTGGTAAAGCCTATGTTATATACACACTCTCATTAGGGGGCTTGTATGTTACTCATCAGAAAATGTTTATCGTACTTCTGCAGATAAGAATTATAAACACTTACAGTACATTTAATATTTATCAGAAAGTTGTTAAAGTATGGATTTGCAAATGTATTTACCAAAAAAGCTCTATTTTAGTGCACTGCATGATTTCACACTAAATTTACACAGTAATGAGTTTTTATACAGGGAGTGCAGAATTATTAGGCAAATGAGTATTTTGACCACATCATCCTCTTTATGCATGTTGTCTTACTCCAAGCTGTATAGGCTCGAAAGCCTACTACCAATTAAGCATATTAGGTGATGTGCATCTCTGTAATGAGAAGGGGTGTGGTCTAATGACATCAACACCCTATATCAGGTGTGCATAATTATTAGGCAACTTCCTTTCCTTTGGCAAAATGGGTCAAAAGAAGGACTTGACAGGCTCAGAAAAGTCAAAAATAGTGAGATATCTTGCAGAGGGATGCAGCACTCTTAAAATTGCAAAGCTTCTGAAGCGTGATCATCGAACAATCAAGCGTTTCATTCAAAATAGTCAACAGGGTCGCAAGAAGCGTGTGGAAAAACCAAGGCGCAAAATAACTGCCCATGAACTGAGAAAAGTCAAGCGTGCAGCTGCCACGATGCCACTTGCCACCAGTTTGGCCATATTTCAGAGCTGCAACATCACTGGAGTGCCCAAAAGCACAAGGTGTGCAATACTCAGAGACATGGCCAAGGTAAGAAAGGCTGAAAGACGACCACCACTGAACAAGACACACAAGCTGAAACGTCAAGACTGGGCCAAGAAATATCTCAAGACTGATTTTTCTAAGGTTTTATGGACTGATGAAATGAGAGTGAGTCTTGATGGGCCAGATGGATGGGCCCGTGGCTGGATTGGTAAAGGGCAGAGAGCTCCAGTCCGACTCAGACGCCAGCAAGGTGGAGGTGGAGTACTGGTTTGGGCTGGTATCATCAAAGATGAGCTTGTGGGGCCTTTTCGGGTTGAGGATGGAGTCAAGCTCAACTCCCAGTCCTACTGCCAGTTCCTGGAAGACACCTTCTTCAAGCAGTGGTACAGGAAGAAGTCTGCATCCTTCAAGAAAAACATGATTTTCATGCAGGACAATGCTCCATCACACGCGTCCAAGTACTCCACAGCGTGGCTGGCAAGAAAGGGTATAAAAGAAGAAAATCTAATGACATGGCCTCCTTGTTCACCTGATCTGAACCCCATTGAGACCTGTGGTCCATCATCAAATGTGAGATTTACAAGGAGGGAAAACAGTACACCTCTCTGAACAGTGTCTGGGAGGCTGTGGTTGCTGCTGCACGCAATGTTGATGGTGAACAGATCAAAACACTGACAGAATCCATGGATGGCAGGCTTTTGAGTGTCCTTGCAAAGAAAGGTGGCTATATTGGTCACTGATTTGTTTTTGTTTTGTTTTTGAATGTCAGAAATGTATATTTGTGAATGTTGAGATGTTATATTGGTTTTACTGGTAATAATAAATAATTGAAATGGGTATATATTTGTTTTTTGTTAAGTTGCCTAATAATTATGCACAGTAATAGTCACCTGCACACACAGATATCCCCCTAACATAGCTAAAACTAAAAACAAACTAAAAACTACTTCCAAAAATATTCAGCTTTGATATTAATGAGTTTTTTGGGTTCATTGAGAACATGGTTGTTGTTCAATAATAAAATTAATCCTCAAAAATACAACTTGCCTAATAATTCTGCACTCCCTGTAAAAGAAAAATAATTGTTACAAGCAATACTTGTTATTTACCGTTTGTTTTTATAGTATTTATATTACAAGAAAGGAGGGTTTATTTTTAACATGCATTCCATCTTTTTGTTCTTCATTATGTTTGGTTAGTATGTGACTAACTATCTGAATAATTACAAACGATCAATTGGTTGGTGAAAATTAATTTTTTGTAGAGTTCCCATATAAAACCAAAATATCATATATGGGAACTAGCGTCCTACAAAAAAAAAAAGCGTCTCGAAAATAAAGCTGCTTGTTCTCTTAAGATGTACCATATTATCACATAATACAAAGTGGAAATAAAAGTGGATTTCCTATAGTGAAAAAAATATGTAGTACACATACATACATATACAGACATGAGGGTTTATTTTTAATGGCATAACTGTTCTCCTTTATTAATTTAAGAGCTTCAATTCTATTTTTTCTTTTGGTTTTAGTTCACAATCTGTATTGTGTTTTTCTTTGTTATCTTGTGTGCATGTGTATCTATTTGAACATCGTATACATGTGCAAACTGCAATGTAGCCCCATGGCGAAAGCGCAAGTTAGGGAATAGGGCCCTGACAGGGCTAGGAGGCGGGGTGGGGGGGAGCTTTAGTGGGATTGGTGGGCTACTGTTTGGGGGTTGGCTGATATATATGGGTCAGCCATTTCTAGAATCCTGCACTAATTATTTTACTTACCAGGCAGAGTTGGTCCCTCTCTCTCTCTGTGAGTTAGTGAGGTGTTGGTTTACCCCATTTTGTCACAGCGGCAGGGATGGGGAAGGTTAAGAAAAAAAATTGCCTTCCTAGTTAATATAAGAGCAAGGATAGTTAGTTGGTCGGTTCAAATGATACACTGTTCACACAAGTTTGGTAGGTTTTGAGCCCATTGATGGCTCAGAACCTCGGTGGCATAAGGTTTTTTTGGGTATACCCCTACCAGGAGTAAGCGAAGGAAATGTTGGCACTTTACATGTTCAGATTTATATGGTTGTTGTATATTGTTAAGTAATGTTTATATTGTGGGTCATTGTCTTTTATTTAACATGAGGAAGATGTTATAATGTTGGGGGTTGGGATGGGCAATGACCTTAGCATTTTAGTATATGATAAGTTATTAGCTTTAATTTTATTATAGCTGTAGACATATTGACCCATACATAAGAGTGTTGGTGTCTTATTGGGTCAGTTTTGGGTTAAGGTACAATATCCCTGTCAAGTTCTTTTGTGAAAATTTTTTTTTCCCAGTTCTTCAAGATTTGTCTATTTAGTGTTTTGGTTTAAACAAATTCCATCCATTAAATAATTTCCTAACTATTACCTATGCAGTTTGCATTTCATTTTTGCACTATTTGGTTCACAGATCAAAAATAAAGATAACATATGTATATAAATATAAAAATAGGTTATGGTGGGGAAAAATTGTGATTGAAAACCCCTTCCACCTGAAGTCTGTGGATAGTTAATGCAATGTTAAACAAAAATCTGCACACCAGTCAAGCCATAAGACTTGCTTTTCCCACAGAAATCCAAAATCTGCAGTGATGTTACAACCGCAAAGGATTCTGGTTGGGCATATGCAAATTAGTCTAACAAAGAATCACATTTTTGCCTCATTCCATTTTAAACATGGATTCCTTTTAATCTGTGTTTGCAGTATACAACTGCTTGGAACACAATTTAGGAAAAGATGCAAAACCAGTGAACCACTCATGGACATCAACAGCAACAGATGTCCATGAGTGGTTCACTGGTTTTGCATCTTTTCCTAAATAATTATTTGTTTTACTGGTCCTCCTTTTTCTTCCTCTACTGGTCACTTCTCACTTGAGTTGTGAATAAAATCCTAAAATCAACCCTTAGTGGCTGTCACCTAAACATTAATCATGGTATTATTTTTTGGTGCCATAGACCGAGCTCCAAGATTTTGTGCATTGTCCATTTGTCTTGTTTCATGATTTCTCCATATATCGTTTCAGGGTTTGGGGATTTTGGATAAATTGCTGATCATGCAAAATTAGCACAAATCACATTCAGTTAAAAACCGAATGCAAAAGTCTGCTTTTAGTGCACCCTGGTAGTTAATTGTCAATTGTGAGTGCCACTTTGTATACACGTACACACACGCATACCTGTACACGTTTTGTTGCTTTTACAAATCCTCACAGCACAAAATATTGCATTCTTTGTCTGCTGTATCGTAACTATCACTGACATTAAAGAACACTTGTCTAAAGCATGCACCATGGGGTTGAAAGTTGACCGATGACTCTGATTAGAACGGATAAAAAATGATTTAATCTAATCCCAAAATTCCAGCTGTTTATGTGCATAGGAGTGTTCTCCGTTGAGTAAGATTACTGAAAAACGATTGGGTCATCAAATATCATCCCCCATCGTAAAATGCTCTGTCAGCACCATCCCACTCTTGGAATGTCTAATGCAAACAAACTCTGGGAATCCTGAAAAGATGACAGGTACTGTATAGGTTTAACTTGATGAGGATTTGAAGACAGACAAGTGTGATAGATATGAAATTATTCGTAATGATAGAGCGTCGATCTAGCTTTTTGCTTAAAGCATCAGATGTAACTTACTAATCAAATTTCCTATATATGACATTAATCTGTTGGATGAAGAACTTGCTGTCACTTCTGACGGAATCCTACCATTCACTAGAAATCCAACAGTTTCACGGAACTGTTACACATTTAACAACTCGTTAAAGGTGAGGAGATGCTGAAGATTGAACAGACTATGCAGAATGGCTCTTGATATGACCTTCGTGAACTCTGACCTAGGAACTTTAGCTTACATGTCAGTGTAAAGAAGGAGAGATCACTTTTAACCCGCCACAAAAATGTATTAATGGAATGATTTACAGGAGGGGAGATTGTTCCTGCTTAGGCTAGTATAACGTTTGTGGTTAGTATAAAGTAGTCTCCCCATCATTCTGTCTCTTTTCTTCTATAATAGAATATAGACATTTCCTCATATTCCCTTCAATTATTTGCCAATATCAGTTTTCAAGGTTTTGAAGGACGGATATGAACATTTGTTTTGGGTCATGTGAAACTTTTTAAAACGTAAAACTTTAAAAAGGTGCCAATATAACCTTGTATAATCTTGTCAAACTCAAAATGTAAAAGTTTAACCTTTAGTAACCCTGCCAAACAGAAAAGCCATGAACAAAGTGGTAGAAGATAATGTTTTTTAACCACCCCGACCTCAACTCTGGCAAACTATAAAAAGGCATAGAATTTAAACTTACTTATTATATATAGTGTTATTCACTACAGTATGACTTGTCAGGAATTTAAAATTCACTGAAAGTGAATTGCAAACCTGCCTTGCAAAGACTTCTCATTGAGCAGCATTGGGAAGTCTGTGATTGGGCAGCCACAGAAAATCTGGGCGGAGTTAGAAGGGGAGGGCTTGCAAAGGCAGCAGACAAGAGATCTGCAGCTTTTTGGTAAGCTGTTTTTAGATATACCCCAATTTAAAAAAAAAATGCATGCATGTTATTATTTTGGGGTATATCTGCCAAACAGTAATTTTGATCTGGTAGGCAGCCACTAGAGGAGGAGTTAACCCTAGCAGGTAAATATTGCAGTTTATAAAAATAAGCTTTTGTGGTCTGGGTACCTACAATGTCCCTTTAAATTTGATTTCTTTGGGCTCACTTTGAATTCTCACTTTAGAGAATAACCTCGTAAATGTTTGCTTTCTTATAAACCATGTTTTCTTGCTAATGCACACATGACAGATGAAGATCCATACCATGACCAGTTGTAATGAGGTGCCTTATACATAACATTTGTGAAACAGATGCAGTTTAATTTCAATACACACGGAACAGGAAATGATTTAGCATTGGACACCAGGGCAAACTTCACGGTATAGCATTTTTCTTTCTGTGCTACTTAGAAAAGATACATTTGACAATCACACCATTTGCTCCATTACTCCTGTGGAAAAGCGTTGAAAAGCTTAGCAAATGATTTGAATAATTTAACACTTCTACTCGATGGTCATCTAAATGTTTAATGTGCAGTAGCATAGCAGCAAAATAAGTTTTAAGGCACAAGCCACCAATCTATGGTATTCGATCTAGAATATCTAGAGGGATCCAAATGAATAATCATAACTAGATTCCTGGCTCTAAATGTACCTGATTTTACAACAGAAACGTAACGTGTACTAAACAAAAGTTATGGTAATGGCATCTTTTTTAAACCCCTTAAAACCGGAGGGCGTACTATTACGCCCTATTCTAAGCGGCTCTAAACGCCGCAGGGCGTAATAGTACGCCTTCACGGTTTTTCTTACTTACCCGGTCGCAGTTGGGGAGACTCACCTGGGATCCCAGGGAGTCCCCCACGGCGGCTCCTGCCTCCTCCGGCCCCCCCAGCCATGTGAGAGTGAGGTCCTTGCGAGGACCTCACAATCACATGGCCGGGTTAGCTGGCTGCTGCATTGCCAGCAGGGGGGCTGCCTGTAATGACAGTTAGTCCCCCTGCCGGCTGAATTCAAATAAACAACAGTTAAAATCAGTGTAAAAAAAAAATACACATATACATACACACACATACACTGTCTAGGTGTCTTTTACTATTAATATATATATATAATTATATATATATATATATATATATATATATTAATATCAAATTACACGTAGACTGATACTGATTAAATATATATATAATTATTGTTATGTATATATTTATGTATAATATAAAAAAATGTAAACACGTTAAAAAATTTAATTAAAAAAATAATTAAAAATAAATAATTAAAAAATATAAAGATGTGTGTTATTTTGTTCTAACTGTATTGTGATATTAATATATATATTTATATCAAAATACACGTAGAACAAAATAATATATATATCTATATACATAAATATATACGTATATATCACTATATATACCTATATATAAAGAAAAATATTTTAAAAAAATTATATATATATATATATATATATATATACACATATGTGTATATATACATATATTAATTCTATATATTTATGTAATATTTTTACATAATTAGTTATTTTAATTAATTACAATTAGCGGGACCTGCCTGACAACCCATGCCGAAAGTATAGAATTTAATTTGCTAGCACTATATTTAACCCTATAACTTTCCAAGACACCATAAAACCTGTACATGAGGGGTACTGTTTTACTCAGGAGACTTCGCTGAACACAAATATTAGTGTTTCAAAACAGTAAAATGTATTACAACGATATCGCCAGTAAAAGTGAAGTTTTTTTAATTTTTCACACACAAACAGCACTTACAATATTATTGCTGTGATACTTTTTACTGTTTTGAAACACAAATATTTGTGTTCAGCAAAGTCTCCGAGTGCAACAGTACCCCTCATGTACAGGTTTTATGGTGTTTTCAAAAGTTACAGCGTCATATATAAGGCTTGTGTTTAATTTTTTTTACATTAAAATTCGCCAGATTGTTTACGTTGCCTTTGAGACCCTATGGTAGCCCAAGAATGAAAATTACCCCTATGATGGCATACCATTTGCAATAGTAGACAACCCAAAGTATTGCAAATGGGGTATGTCCAGTCTTTTGCATTTTTCACACACAAACAAATATTAACGCTAACTTTGGCCAGTGTTTGTGACCAAATGGCTACTAAAAATGACTGGACATACCCCATTTGCAATACCTTGGGTTGTCTACTATTGCAAATGGTATGCCATTATGGGTGTAAATTTCATTCCTGGGCTACTATACAGTCTCAAAGGCAACGCAACCAATAAAACCTGTACATAAGGGGTACTGTTTTACACATGAGACTTTGCTGAATACAAATATGTGTATTTTATTGCAGTAAAAACAAACAGTATTATGACATTGACAGTTAAAATGTCACGTAGAACTAAAAAAATAAAAAAATTCTTATTTTCTCCCATTTTTTTTCATATTAAATTATGTTTCATAGCTAAATATTTGATATTAAATGAAAGCCCTGTTTCCCCTGAATAAAATTATATATAATAAGTGTGGGTGGATTTAATATGAAAGAGGTGAATTACAGTTGGACAGACATGTAGCGCAAATGCCAGGTTTTGTTTACGTTTTGTTTTGTTCACAACGTGTACATTTGGCTCAGTCCTTAAGGGGTTAAGCCTGGACGCTATTTATATGCTGGATTGTAGGTTAAATTATAAATGATTGGCTTTCTTTCTAGCCTTGACTCATTTTTTGTTTTTTCTTTGTTTTTGTTTTTTACTCTATATTTACCATATATTTACTGCAACTATGCTTCCAAGCAAAAGCTAAAGAAATTACATAAAACATTAAAAAATTTAAGGGATAAAAGGTGCTAGAAAATATAAACCAGTGTAGCTAGAAACCACCCAAGTGCATTGCATTGCCACTTCATACAATTAACACGTACATAAAATTCCATACAGTAAAAAGTGGTAGTAATAAAGTTTATCGATCTTTATTGTTTTGGTTCCTGATTTTCTTGGATAGAGAGAATATCTCTGTGCTCCAGTGGGACCACTACAGAATCCAGCCATCTAACTATATCCTTTGTGGATAAAATACCTTTAAAGTCTAGAGCCGACTATACATCGGCTCTGTAAATTGTGAGTTCTCGAATTTACTGTACTACCTCCCTATTGAAATTATATTAAGACAGGGATGACGTGTCAGGTTGCTCATAGATAGGGGGGGGGGGTAACCCCTATAAACAAGGATTTATGGAAATGGTGGACTAGAAGCCAAAGGGGGGACCCGGAGGTATCGACAGTGTAACCCTCACGTGTCTACCCCTTGGAGTGAGGGGAGCAACCCATGAAAAAATAATAGTGATAAAATGTATCTTTTAATAGATAAATCTAGAATCCCCAAAAATATATGGGAAATTTAAATAATAGTAGTCCTAAACAGTGCTAACTTATGTGGGTACAGAAGTACAATCTTAAATATTGCTAGAAACAATGAATAGGGAGGAAGAGAAAGGGAAACCTAAAATAATTAGATAAAACCTATCTAGAACAACAAATCACGGGTTGACAAAGGAGAATAGAAATCAAGGGAGGACTTGTATCAGATCCAAACTAACTACTGCCTAACGTGCCTTTGAGGACACCCCTTAAAAAATCTCAGATCCACCTCCCACGTAACCCTGAATATCCCTGCAGAATAGATAAAGCCATAAATCCACAACCCCCCAGCAACGTAAAAGAAAAAGGAAAGTGCAAGTTAAATAAAATTGGACAAGATCATTCTAATTCAAAGATCGTAGCAAGGTGGCTTGTCTGAATTTGTAAAGAAAGCAGCAGTGTCGGCTGTAATCTAGATACCTAACCCTCACTGACAGAATCCCGACGCGCGTTTAGCCAAGTGCTGGCTCTTCCAATCCGTGATTGGTTGTTCTAGATAGGTTTTCCCTAATTATTTTAGGTTTCCTTTCCCTTCCTCCCTATGTATTGTTTCTAGCAATATTTAAGATTGTACTTCTGTACCCACATAAGTTAGCACTGTTTAGGACTACTATTATTTAAATTTCCCATATATGTTTTGGGATTTTAGATTTATCTATTAAAAGTTAAATTTTATCACTATTATTTTTTAATGGGTTGCTCCCCTCACTCCAAGGGGTAGACACGTGAGGGTTACACTGTCGATACCTCCGGGTCCCCCCTTGGGCTTCAAGTCCACCTTTTTCATACCTCACTATTGGTTTTAAATACTACACTATGATTATTTTTATACTTGCATTGTGTACAGGGTTTATCTATAATCTTACATATAAAAGGTAACTATAATCACTTTGTGCGCTATTTACTATTTGTAAATAATTTATGTATTTGATTGCCAGCAGCCTACTGCTTGTTTTACCTACAACCTATATTTGGGGCCAGTACAAACCATTATCTGGAAATCTATTCATAAACAGGGCTATACATAGAACACAAGGTCAGACATTTAGGCTGGAAGAAAGGAGATTTCATCTAAGTCAAAGAAAAGGTTTTTGTTTTTTTTTAAAGTAAGAGCAATAAGGATGTGGAATTCTCTGCCTGAAGAGGTGGTTTTATCAGAGTCCATACAGATGTTTAAATTGCAATTGGATAAATACCGTATTTATCGGCGTATAACACGCACCGGCGTATAACACGCACCTCATTTTAAGAAGGAAATTTCAGGGGAAAAAAACTTAAAGGACCACTATAGTTCCAGGAAAACGAGTATGTTTTCCTGGCACTATAGTGGTCCTTTAAGTTTTTTCCCCCTGAAATTTCTTCTAAAATGAGGTGCAGTTATACACTTAGACTTTCCTGGCTGGCTCTGGAGAGAGAAGGGGTTAAATACTTACTTCAGCGCCGGGCGGGAGCTGTACTTCCCTTGTTTTCTGCGGACGCTGCTCGCTCTAACTGTGATTTTCAGTGAGAAAGAAATGAAAAGCGCTTAGCGCTGTCAATGAGATACAGCTACTAGAGGTTTTCTGGAGGCTGGATTACCAGTAGTAAATATAAAGTAAAGCTTGAAACTGCTATGTTTTATTAAAAAAGGGTTAACTTAGATTTGGCACCTGTGACTACTTCTATTAAGCTGAAGTGGTTCGTTTGTAGTGGTCTCTTTAAATTTCAAATAAAAGAACTTCTACCTCTTTTCTTACTCCCCTCCCCTCTAATACTTCCCCTTCTACTCCCCTCTTTCTACCTTTCTTACTTCCCTCTTACTCCTCTTTCTACCCCCTTTCTACTCTCCTTCTACTTCCTCCCTCTACCTTTCTACCTCTTGTTACCCTCCCCCTCTTGTTAGCCTCCCTCCCTTCTTAGAAAGCAATTTCTCCCTCTTTCTCTTAGCCTCTCCTCTTCTTAGTCCTCTTGTTAAGGCTAAATTTCTCTTGTTAGCCTCTTCTTTCTTACCCCTGTAGCGGGCCGAAGCCGCCAAGCCGTCATGTGGAAGTCGCCGGGCCGGGTTAGATTGGGATAGGGCAGTACGTTAGTACCTTCTGCCGTTTCGAACAGTTCCTGCTTCATGAACAGGAGTTTCTGTTTCCTGTACCCGGTCGGACTGACAGGAAGTTGCACACTGAGCGTGCACCTTCCTATCACTCCGGCCGGCCACCGCGGACGGCAGAGCGGCTCGGCCACGCTACAGGGAGGTGAGTACTAACTGCAGCCGCCTGAGCGCTCTTGATAGAGCGCTCAGGCGGCTGCAGAATTTAAAGGGCCGGCGTATAACACGCACCCACGATTTCTCCCCTATTTTCAGGGAGAAAAAGTGCGTGTTATACGCCGATAAATACGGTACTTGCAAAAATATAACATACAGGGATATAATTTCTAATTAGTTCGTAAATTAATAGCTGCTTGATCCAAGGAGCCATCTGACTGTTATTTTGGGGTCAAGAAGGAATTGTTTTCTTAGTTTGTTGCAAAATTGGAAGCGCTTCAGACTAGGTTTTTTTGCCTTCTTTTGGATCAACAGCAAAAACATATGTAAGGAAGGCTGAACTTGATAGACGCAAGTCTCTTTTCAGCTATGTAACTATGTAACTATGTAACTATGTAACCTCAAAATTCAGAGTTTGACGAAGTTGGTTATATTTGAAACGTAGGCAATCATATGATACACATTTGCATAAGTCAACAGTCTGAACCCTGGTATGAAACGTTTATGTTTATACAATTTTACTTTAATTGTGTAACCACTTTGTTACTTATACAGTTTATCCAATGTGTATAGAAATCCATTTATCTGCGAATGGATAAACATTGTATTAAAAATTAGATCACTTCTCTTCCTTCATCCATTATGCTCAGATGTATAATTAGACAATACTCAGATTTACATTGCACAGTGCTTGGACCTCCCTTTCCACTGTACAAAAAAAACAAACCCCAAAATAACATTGATTTAAGTACGACACATGCTCGTTACTCTATTGTTACTTGAAAGTGCTAAGTAAATTATCCATAAAGGTATGTGTAGTGTAACAAAATGCAGCTAAGCAAAGGACATAAACCCCGCTACGTATTACAAAATTATTCTACCTTTTAAATCGGTTTCCGCAAGTAAAAGGATGTGAGTTTATGATACAACTATGTAATTCCCACAAAGTAGCGACACTGCCCTCACAATAACTAAATGGGAAAAAAGATTTTCTGGATAACGAATTTCCTTACAGTGAAATTCTTATAGTGACATTTCTTGAAAGAAAATCACAATTAATGTTTAGTATACAAGTATAACTTTTGCATTCTCAATTTGTCAAAGTGGGCCCAAAGAAGCTTTCTGGTTTGTGTCAAACCATTCCTAAACAAACCATTTCACAATAACTGATTGTCAGCACCAGGGAAGTCTACGCAAAATACCCTCTACAGCAAGTTGCTGTTAATATTGCTTAGATGTCTTTCCTTCATTTTCTATGGTAACACAGCACATTCCTTAAAATATCGTGTACAATAACATTCACACAACAACACCAGGGTGGTCTTATCTACATAGTAAAGTCACTTACTTTACGATGAATATTAATTTGTTTTTGGATGGACAATAACTATGTGATAATACTTTGGAATTACTGCTATGTGTTTGTACTAATGTTTTGCCACCCAGATACTTAAAATAACCCCCTAGAGAGATATAGGCATTTCTTAATAATTCTAGCACCTGCTGCAGCTGTTTCAAAACCTGGCAAACACCCATTTGGTAACAAAAAATTGCTTTTTTGTCCAAGTGACACAGAGGAAGCTTTCTTATTAGTATTTCTTCTTCGTATTATTATTATTATTTATTATTCATTTAACATCTGTAAAAATGTATTTCGATTTTTTTCATATGTTTGCTATCTGGCAGTTACATCTTGCCACTTTATTTTAGTGAGAATTTTTTTCTTTATGTGAGAACTGTTTGCATTCTGCTGGACCGTGCCAAAAATATGGATAGATACATTCAGGTGTAGATTGCTCGTCAGATTAGAGGAACACTAAATGGCTAGGAATACAAACAAGTATTCCAAATGCTATCGTTTTAATCTACCTGTTTAGGACCCCCTGCTCCTGTGAGGGTTTAAAAAGATTTACTTACCTTTCAGCCCTCCTGCAGCGCTGGTATCCATCCTGCTACTCCTTGGCGGAAATCATCAAGATTGGGAGTATACATGCGCGGCAAAACATCATGTTGCGCCAATCAAATGCTGCTCTGAGTTTGACTCAGCTCTCAATACAGAAGTGCTCTATGTCTCGAAGGTACTCACTAGGGGAGTGTTAATCCTGCAATGGAAACATTTACAACTATAGGGCCACTATACCCAAACCACTTTATTGAGATGAAGGGATGTAGGTGCATTTAGTAGTCCTTTAAATATATGATTAAGTGTAAAAGTACCCAAAGCCCTGATGAGATGATTTTATTAATTTAGTTCTTATAGGTTAACATACAGTAGGTATATTATATTTTGAGAAGGTTGGAGGAAAGTGGTATAGCAGAGAAAGGGGCCACTCAGATTATTCATCATTTAAATAAAAATAGGGCAGATGCCAGGGTCTAATTCCCATGAGTCCAAGTGGACAACTGGATTACTTCTTCCTGGTGTCCCAAATCCAATCCACCTAAGTGAGACGGACTTCTTCCTGCATGGTGACTTGAACAAACGGCAAGTTGCAGTTCAAGGTCACCATATCCCAGTTGGCTATTGTTGTTTTAGATCTTGAGGTTCTACAGGCTGAGAGAAGAATCTACACTGAACCACTGCCATGTAGAACCACAATAAACCAGTCAGAAGCTCTGTTTGGCAGGGAAAACACAAATTTAAAATAGAAATTCTGGAGTCTTCAATAGGCAACCCACGGTTCTCAGGCAAGTTGATAATTGGCAGAGTAATATGACATCATATCCAAGCATTGAAATGGTGCAGCATTGTCCTGAAGGAGACCGTTATCCATTGAGGTTGTAAACTGCACTCTCCTTGTTTCAAGATAATCTGCACTCTCCTTTTTTCAATATATACAGGTTTAAATTTGAAATTCACCTTGTATTCTCACTTTAGTGTAGAACCCTAAAACGTTTCTGTTTGTCCATATACATTTTTCATGACAGTCATGTTCCTCTCTCTCGGCTGTTAGAACGTTAACAACAAAGCACCATATAAGGGTCCAGATGCTGAACCTTGAAGACAATTTCTCCATTTACAAGGAAAGAGATTAGAACATTTGCAAAAGAACACATATTTTTTTCTCAGCTGGTGAATTATAGCTATTTATTATATGAATTACAAATATTATTGCTCACATGTTTTTTAGAACCCGTAGTACAACTACACTGCAGTGTTTAAAAAGCTGATTACAGAATCATTTCAAAGTCAGTTTAAGGTATTTAGTTAGATCCAGCAGCCTCAGATATGTTAATAGCTCAGCTGGGACAATAAATGTGCATTGCGTGTTTTAAATAACCCCGGAGTTCTAGGCTTGCAATTACAAGGCTCAATGATATAAGTGCTTCCTTTTTTCTTGCTTGTAAATCATCCTCCTATTACTTAATTAAAATAGTTAAGAACTCCTTCCCTTCTAATTTAACACCACTTTCTAATCCTCCATCCAAACTAGTGCAGATTAAAGAGGCTTTTATTATTCTTGTTTTGAATCAATACCTAATTAATTTACACAGTGTTTGATGCACATTTTAAAAGGCAAAAGGACCAGTGTAGCATTTGTATATCAGAAGTAATGTTAATCTGCACATTAATAGTTCATTTTAATAATGCTGTGAAGTACGCCTAAATATTTTAATATTTATGGTATTGAATATGGGAAATAAAAGGAATGTAATCATTTCAGAGAAAAATATTTTATTTTTGTAATGTGTCAGTTCTTTTGGTCTGTTAAACGTACACTATCAATTTTATTACATGACAGGAGGCTTCCTATTTTGCATTAACTCTCTTTACTAAACTCCACAGCAGTAAAGAAAAACTTAAAGAGTAACATTAAATCACTGAGCAGCATAGTATATATAAGGGTCATGCTGCCTGTACACTTCCTCTTTCTTTACTGCTCCACGCAGACAGGTCAGACTATTTGGCTCCTCCAGAGCCTTTTTTACTTTATGCTGTATTAGTCTGTTTTATTTATTTATTTATTCCTTTGCCTTTAATTACTTCTGTTTTTGTCTGTATATTTGTGATTTATATTGCCTGGCTAGGGCTGTGGGTAGGATTAGGTTTTAGCCCTTTTAGTTCTCCCTCCCTGCCCCCCCTGCCGGCCCTGGGACTCCCTGGGCTCTCCCCTGGGCTTCCCTCAGGCTCCCCTCCGGTTTTCCTACCTTGGGGTGCCCTCCTGGGCCCCCTACTCACGACCGGAATAAATCGCGATCGTTTTCGCGCCGGCCTGCGCCCGCCCGCGGCCGGCCTTAAATTTAGTCCCCGGCTTGCGGCCTACACTCGCGGCCGCCATTTTGGATCGCGAATACCGCGAGATTCACGCGGCCATCTTGTTTTTTCGCCTGGATCTCTCTGGGGACTCAGTACTTGCTGTCTTAGCTCCCTTCCACCTGTTTTTGTGCTGGTTTGAAGCCCTAGGATTACTTACACTGCAGGCCTTTACTCTGTGACTGTGAATTTCATCACTGTGAGTGACAGGATTACTTACCCTGCAGGCCTATACTCTGTGGATGTGAATTTCATCACTGCAAGTGACAGGATTACCTACACTGCATGCCTATAATCTGTGGCTGTGAACTTCACCACTGTGAGTACCAGGATTACCACACTGATAATATACTCTGTGGCTGGGTCAGTCAGGTCAGTGCTGCTGCCTGCTTACTATTGTGACCTGCACTTAAGGGTACCAACCCTGTGCAACCGGGGTGAGCCCCCATTATACGTACTTGTGTACCACGCTGCTTATTGGGAGACTAGCTGTTGCAGTTCTCTCTAACTGGGTGAGCCCCAGTTTTTCACAAGGTCACCAACCATACCCTGCTGGGGTTTTGTATACTGGGTGGAGTGTTACCCACCACTGGTGCCACGTCATCTGACCCTACGCCTATATATTTAAGACCTGGGTGCCCCATTTATACTGTGCCTATCCGTGATTTATATAAGCCTACCCTTACCATGGAAGACTCCCAGAACGTTCCTGTGGACTTCCAAGCAATGATCAATGCAGCTGTCGCTGCTTCAGTGGAGAAGGCACTCTCCAAGGCACGCACTGCAGAAGCGCCCAAACGCAGGCGACCTCGCCAGGACTCAGATTCGGATATGTCCGACTACCGGACCAGGGAGGATTCCCGTCCGAGGAAACGCCATGAGAAAGGCGAACATCAGGCACTAAAGCCTATTAAGGGTAAGGCGCATGCCAAGCGCAAATCTGCCAAAGCTAGTACCCCGACCCCGCGTCAGGATTACTCTTCGGACGAAGAGCAAGGGCCTTCACATACCATGTCAGTACTGGACGAATGGCAGGCTGACGTCTCTGATTCAGACGACGCTTGGGGTTCGGACGAAAAATCTGTCTCTGCCCTCATGCGGGAGACTCTTCTGGGTGCGGCCCAGACAGAGGGTACTGAAGACACTGCGGACGCAGAACACCCTCTTGATTCGGACACCATTTTGGACCCTTCAGGTCAAGCGATGTTTGACCCTCGCAACATCCGCCACCCCAGATCGGGAGACTGGTCACCCCCAGAACACCTCTCCAGGTTTATGCACCTGTGGCTTCGCAAGCCCCTGGAGAAAGAGGTCCGCAACCGGCTCAGAATGCCCACGCCCTTCCCTGCCAGATAAAGTGGCTCACACTCCCGAGTTTGATAAGGTTATGACAACCTTCATGATGCGTAGTGGGAGAGACCCTCGACGAGGGGTAGAGAAAGGCCTATTCGGCGCACAGGATAACCTGCTGGACGCCATTGGCCCTCTGGCCCGTATCATGTACCTGGCAGATGACGCCCTGGCCAGAGCCGATTCTTTCTCTGCCGAGGACATCAAGGAATGGGCACATGATGTGCGCGAATGGGCACAACGGTGCTTTTGTTTCATTGGGAATACCAATGTTACGCTCTCTTCTGAGAGACGGAAAGCAGCGCTATTCCGTATTAACGGAAAATTGGCAGAGCTTGGCACTAAGGAGATTGGGCCCCAGGCACAAGGAAAATTGTTCGGTGAACCGTTCCTCAAGGAACTTAACAAACACGTGAACGTGTTCACTTCACTTAATAAGGCGCAGTCCTCTATGCGCAGAGTCTTCCGGAGCACTACCACCAGAGGAGTTTTTGGAAGGGCTGGCCGGCAACGGGGCCGTGCCGCCAGCCGATTCTGGCCTTCAGGCCCCCGCACTCAACCGACACCTTTCTACCCAACACGAGGGTACAGGCAACAACCTTTCTCACGAGGCTCGGACAGAGGCCGGGGACCACGCGGACGCGGACGTTCCCGCTTTGCTACAGGTAAGCACCCGTATTCCTCCTTTGTTACCTTGCACCCGCCACGCGGGCCGTATTTCCCATTCTTTCCAGAATTGGGCCGCTCTGTCCTCAGACAAGTGGATCCTACAGACGGTACAGGGATATGTCATAGACCTAGTAGGGACTCCCCTTCAGACACAACCTCCTCACCCTATCCACATGTCATCTTCCGACCAATCCCTCGTCAACGCGGAACTACGCGAACTTCGGGACAAAGGGGCTATCCAGCCGACCTACGACGGGGGAGGTTTTTTCAGCAATATTTTTCTGGTTCGGAAGAAGTCGGGAGAATTCCGTCCGGTCATCAACCTACGCGGCCTCAACGCTTATGTGGCGTATCGCCACTTCAAGATGGAGGGCATCCACCTTCTGCGGGACCTCCTACAAAGCAACGACTGGTTCACCAGACTAGATCTAAAAGATGCATACCTGTCGGTCCCAGTGCATCCGGATTGCCGAACCCTCCTACGTTTCCTCTGGTACGGCCGTCCTTGGCAATTCACCTGCCTCCCTTTCGGGCTCAGCTCGGCCCCTTGGTGTTTCACCAAACTTCTGAAACCGGTGGTGGCCCACCTGAGATCCAGGGGCGTCCGATGCATCATCTACCTGGACGACCTGCTTCTCTTCTGCTCCAACGAGCACAGACTGCACCAACACACTCATCTCGCAGTAACACTGCTGGAATCTCTAGGCTTCGTGGTGAACCGCCAGAAATCGGAATTGACCCCAGCCCAGACGATACAATTCCTGGGTTTCGAGATCGACTCGACTACATGCACTCTAAAGCTTCCAGCCTCGAAAATCTCGTCTATTCGCAAGGAGATTCGCAGAGCACTCCGTCGCGACTCCATCCCTCTCCGCAACCTGGCCAGGATCCTGGGACTCCTCTCCGCCTCCATTCAGGCCATATTCCCGGGCCCCCTCCACTACAGAGCCATGCAACGCCTCAAGGCGAAGTACCTACGCCGCAGGCCCACGTACGATCAAATTGTCCCGGTGACGACGGAAGTTCGCGAGGAACTGTCATGGTGGCTGGACAGCATGCAAGCCTGGAACGGCAGGGCCATATTCGGAGACACCCCAGACTTCATACTGGAGTCAGACGCCAGCTTGTGGGGCTGGGGCGCCACCAGCGGGTCCATATCCACAGGAGGAACATGGACAGCTCAGGAACTCTCCATGCACATAAACTGCCTGGAACTCCTGGCAGGATCCTTCGCGATCCGCAGCCTGGCCCGAGACAGATCCAACTGCTGCATCCTCCTACGCATGGACAATGTCTCCGCAGTCCGATATATCAATCGACTGGGGGGCGCACGTTCACGTCTACTGTCAAACATCACAAAGGACATTTTCAACTATTGCCTACCCCGCAACATCGCTCTCCAGGCAGAATACCTGCCCGGGGAAATCAACCTCACGGCCGACTGGTTCTCTCGCCACTGGAGGGACGTCAGCGATTGGAGACTGAACACGAGGATCTTCAGAGCCCTGGCGACCCAGAGGGGTCCCTTTCACCTGGATCTTTTTGCGTCCCGCAACAACCACCAAACCCCGGAGTTCTTCAGCTGGCTCCCGGACCCGGAGAGCAAGGCGACGGACGCTTTTCTCCAACAATGGCCAACGACCGGAGCCTATGCCTTTCCCCCATTTGCCATGATCGCACGAACATTACACCAGGTGCGGACGCAACAGGTCACTCTGGTCCTCATAACACCCTTGTGGCAGAGCCAACCATGGTTTCCGGACCTCCTAGCCACCTCCTGCAGGGATCCTCTCCTCCTTCCATCCTTTCCGGAGCTGCTCACGGATCCCAAAGGGAATCTCCACCCGCTTCTCCTGGAAGATCGACTACCCCTGGTGGCTTGGACTCTTTCCGGGGTTCCTGGCAAGTCAGCGGACTATCGCAGGCTACCAGGGACCTCTTATGGGATTCCTGGGCCCCTGGAACTAGACGCTCCTACCTTTCGGCTTGGACCTCCTGGTCTACTTGGTGTATGGAACGGGACGCCGATCCATTTACAGCACCTATTCCCATGATTCTCAATTTCCTTTCATCCTTGTTTTCGTCGGGCCGCTCCTATCGGTCTGTTAACGTTTTTCGCTCCGCGATTTCGGCGGCCCATACCCTCGTAGGGGACCTCCCGGTCGGCAAAGACCCTCTCGTCTGCCGCCTGCTCCGTGGTATGCGTCTCCGCCGCCCCCCAGCTCCCAGGTACTCCCACCTATGGGATGTTGGGCTGGTCCTCCGTTTTTTCAGGGATTGGCTCCCTAATGACCGCCTCTCCCTACGCCAATTGTCAGCCAAGTGCGCTTTTTTGCTCTGTCTCGTGTCCTTTCGACGGGTATCAGACGTTCGAGCCTTCGACGTTGACGCCTTCGAGATTGCCCCGGAGGGGGGTCACTTTCTACCCCTTTTTCCCAGACGACCCGCAACTCTGCGTTGTGTCCACCCTGCGCAGATACGTTTCGGTTACCTCCTCGCTCCGGAACTCGGTGTCGGGCCAACTCCTAGTCTCCTATGTCCGCCCCCACGCGCCGGTCTCGGTCACCACACTGGCCCGGTGGATTTGATGGATCCTCTCCCTCGCCGGTATAGACCCTACCTTCGGCGCCCACTCCGTTCGTGGGGCGGCGGCCTCTTCAGCCTTCCTAGCGGGGGCGTCACTGTTGGACATCCTCCGAGCGGCGGATTGGTCTCGAGAATCCACTTTCCGTACCTTTTATTTTCGCACTCCCCCTTCTGCTGGGACATCTCTCCTTCAGCGTTAAAATTGCAAAATAGGAAGCCTCCTGTCATGTAATAAAATTGAAGATTATGCTAGCTTTAGTGTACTAATAATCTTAATTTTAATAAGGACAGGAGGCGGGTATTTTCCCTCCCTTTTGTTCCCTACCCTGACTCCTCGGGGGAGTGGATCTCAAGGTGACGGACTTTTGTTTTGGCTTGTCAGTACTTGCTACTTTCCTTGGGGTGCACGCAGTTCTATCCCGTCTCTCATCCCAGAACTAGGTCTTTGACAACCAGGTTACGTTGCACCACATATTACACATAACACGTAACTACCTTCCATTACACACACTTCTGTGTATATCATCACTTAGTTTGACACACTCTGACATGGCTCTCATGCGTGACCAGTTACGGTTCAGCACCTAACCTATTTCATACTCTTCTTTCAGTGTAATCCTCTTCAGGACCCCCACTGGTTGTTGGTTTGGTTACCCTCACGACTCCGCCTACGAGGATAAAGGCTTCGTTTCGTCTTTTCCTGACCTCGTTTACCAGGAGTCTCATCAAGTTCTGCTCACCGGAGACCGTTGTTGATTGGTTCGTTGGTTCTATCGTTTCGAGATCAGTCTGGATTTGGATGTCGCTTCAAGAAAGAGGAAGTGTACAGGCAGCATGACCCTTATATATACTATGCTGCTCAGTGATTTAATGTTACTCTTTAAGTTTTTCTTTACTGCTGTGGAGTTTAGTAAAGAGAGTTAATGCAAAATACTCGCCTCCTGTCCTTATTAAAATTAAGATTATTAGTACACTAAAGCTAGCATAATCTTCAATTGTATTAGCTGTTTCTAAAAAAATCTTTTCATTCTACAACAGCTGGCAATCGGACTTGTGCGAGACAAAAATAAAATTGTTTTAGCCAAATCACATTAAAAATTTCAGGAAAAAGAATCAGACGAACCAAAAGGATGTGAAAATTAGCCAATCAGTGCACTGCAAAATGACGCTGACCGTCATCATAAATGCTGATATACATTCACACTGATATGATATGAAAATGCACACATGCATTCACATAGGTAACGCAAACACAAATAAGCACCTAACTTGCTGACAATTCACACACGCAAAAATACCTTTATAAACATGCTTTTATGCCATATGCAAACATACAAATATACTCAGAGTTTTTTTCACTGAAACGGAAATTGTAGAGTAAAGACAAGGTGAATGCACACTGCAGGTTTACAATAACCGAATCTGAAAAAAACTCCAACATACTGCAGTGGAATGGAAGTGTGAATTCTTGTCAAGTAATAAAATGTGCCCTTTTTATGAGCAGCTGTATGGTTTGAAACAGCTGAATACTTAAGTTCAGTTGCTTTGGGGATACCCGTGGCCTTTTTTTTTACAGAAACCAAAGTGCCAGAGAAAGCCTCTAATGCATAGATGCCAACAATCCCGCATTTTGGGGTAATATGCCTGCAACACTAGCTCCCAGGGATCTGTCCCACATTTTGAAATCCAGCTACCTTCATTAGGGATGGGCTTGCCCCTTTGATGGGTGGTCATAACCTCTTTGAAGGATGGACCTGCTCATTTGATTGGTAGACTTGCCCCTTCGGTGGGTGGTCCTACCTCTTACACTCTTTGCTGGGCAGCCGGCTTTCTTGGCTGCCCACCTCCATTTCTGAAGGTGAGCAGATAAGATCAGTAGATACATATATTTGTGAACCACAATTTCATCTTTAACATTCATTTCTATGAACGTTTAAAATAATTGTTATGAATATATCCCTTTTTCTGGGTTAAAGCTTGCAATACAATACCTGTGTTAGCTGTAGTGTTTTACCCAGACCACCATACCCTTGGATTTTGAAGAAAAAATCATTCTAGCAATATAGATCAGGGAAGTTAAACCATAGAAATGATTAGCAGACAATTTAGGGAAATATAGTCCAAATAGAGATACAGAGCCAAAGTTGGACATCCTTTTTCTGAACAATATAAGTTTGTATTTCATTCTCCGGTCTCTAAACTCTTGTTTATCCAGAGTGATCGAAACTCTGTATGTAAATATTAACTTTCACATCTATCTCAGGTAAGTTGTAATGTAAAGAAGCAAAGCAATGATTGATAAGCTGGTCGTTCAAGGTTCCATTCAGTGAACCTTTCGGACATAAAGTAGTTGCTTTTCTGTACCTTTGATCATGAAGCATGAAGGTGAATCTCGACATCTTGCTCTGTAAGCATTTTATATTTTAGCTTAAGAATTCCATTTTTAGCTTCTCCATTGACTATTCATTGATTAAGTTAGCTGCCAGCGTGAAAAAATAAGTATTTGAAGAGATTTTTCAAAAAAGAATTTGTTCGTCCTCTAAACTTTTTAAACCATTAAACCACTGATATGCGTGAAGTATATTTTCAATCCATTTTCTAATTGTGTTTCATATATTTATTACTGTTAGCTTATTGATTGATCTGAAAGTGTTTTAGAGTGGAAAAATATAAAAAATATATTTTTATTAAAATAATCAATAAACGCAGGTACTAACTCGGAGCCCATCCACCTTGCATAAGACCATAATGAGTTGTCTATGTTATATATGTCTATAAACAGTAATTTTGCTATTGCTGTTGATGGATATTTGAAAAATGATAAACATTTATAGAAAAAAAATTGTTAGCAGAGATATTGACAGAAAAGAATGTATTTGAAAACATGTTAATTTTCAGTTTTAGATCATACAGTAGGTTCAAACTTGAACATTCAAGAAAGTTACTAATGTTTTCTGTTTGTTCGACTTTGTAAGGAATCTAAGATTGTATCGAGAATCCCAACTCCAAAACGAGATTCTTTCTGGAACAAGCATCCATATCTCTAATTAACTGATTTTTTTCTGTTACAGTCAATGTAGATCATCCAGTGTTTGCCTTAGACTTCATCGTATCTTCCCCTCCCCAGTATCTCTTGATGCATTGGCACTGTCAATGTTGGTGGGAGCTAGTGTGGCATCCTTTACATTGTCTCTGACCATGCACCACCTCACCAGTAAGTGTTCCTGGACAAGGCACCTAACCATATATATCTGCCTACATCATATTATAGTAGATTGTAAGCTCATATGAGCTGCTCATATGAGCTGCTCTTTTAATAATCTGTATGTTAGTCACTTGTTTTGAAATGTCCCCTTTCTATAATATTAAAGCATTGTCGAATATGTTGGCTCTATATAAATGGTAAAAAAAAATGGCAGATTACTTTGGAGTCCTAGAGGAGAACAGCACAGGACCAACAGGAAGAAGGAAGAAGGGAGGAATAAACCACTTACGTATGTTGTTAGGAACAGGCAACATATTTTAATATTTTAAGCAACCATGTATACATGAGTTGGTAATGAAGGTTAAATAGAAATTTAATTCATGACATGGAAAGTATGTATTGGTATAGCAGAAGGGGTATCCATTACTAAGCTGCTGTAAAGCTTAGTAACGTGTAGTGTGTATAACGAACAGAGAAAAGTTGCTTCATGTCCTTCGAAGAGAGATGCTCAAAGATGTTCCATAATTGTGGGGTTCAGTCACAGGATGGTGAGATAGCTCAGTGGGCTATTGCATCATCAGTGGAAACTGTTCAACCCTTGGGTCACAGGTTTGGAATCCTGGCAGGGTTGACTATACCCTTCATTCTTCCAAGGTAGATAAAATGAGTACCATTAGAATTGGGTAATAGTAACAACCCCTGGATGTTGGGCCTAGTTAACACCCCCAAGATGTATATGATAACCAGAGTAATCTGAATGTACCTTTCTTGGTTATTTTGTTAATATTATTTTCAGTAGAGGACAATGACAGAACTAATTTTTAATCAGAGCAGAGGGAGCGTTTGTTATGCGTAAAATATTCATTTATATTAATAAGCGTGGCAAAGTGTTAATTTCCTGAACACTGCTTTCAGCCAGCCATTGCAACACCAGAGCATAGCTCCTGAAAACAATGAAAAAGTGTCTGGTAAAAATATATGTGAACAAAGCATGCTCACTTTTATTACTAAAGCAATAACAAACAAAAATATGGAATACAATAAAACTATTCTTAAAAAATTTGCATAATGGGAAGAACGAAAAAAACACCATCCGCGACAAGCACAAAATATGTAATAGTTTTGCCCCCCCCCCACCATAATAGTGTAAAAATATTTTTTTTGTAATATATATTTGTAGTTGTAGCTAGGAATAGAAGTACATATTTTGTTTATACAAATATTTGCCGTGGAGCTTTTTTCGTAGGTTATAGAGAAAGCAATGTCTGCCAAACATGACATTAAGTGTGTATTTTAACATTTTAATAATTTCTGCTGTTTAAAATTCATTGCACCCCGGCTAATTTCAAATTTTACAAATTTTAAATTCATTGCACCCCAGTTAATCAGTGAAGTGCGAGATTCTCTGTAGCACTGTTGCTACTGTGAAATTATCAAAATCAGATATTGATCATACCATTTCACATTTTAAAGAACAATAGCTGATATGGAACAATCACTGAATTTGATACCCATATGGCTACTGTATAAATCCCTTGCCAAGCTCAACTTACAGAATAAACTTGCCATCTCTTACTTAAACTCACAACAGGACAATAGTTGGGGTTCCCTTTCATTTATCTATATGATACAGAGTCATTCACTAAAGGTTGCAGTAAGCAGCCAATAGGGAGGAAGTGGCCCTAGGACACAAAATGTGGCGATATCTGCATGAGAACCTTGCCGTTTAGAAGAGGGTTCAGAAACATCCACTTTTTTTGATTATGTATTACTGTAACTGTTAATATCCCAAAGCACCGTAACTTTCAAAAATAGTAGTTTGTTATTTCTTCATAAGTCTTTAACTTTTACATTCTCTTATATATCTTCATGGCTCAGTTTAAACATATTTCCACTGTGTATTTCATGCTTTCAGGACTTCGTATGGAAAGTAAACCAGCTAAAATATCCACTAAAAATAAAAGTGAATGCTTACATTGACAAGTACCTGTGTAGACGTTTTCATAGAAGTCTAGTACTTATACTATTGAAGTTACATGTGTTATTTTTCAACTGTTGGGGGGACCAATTTTCATTTGAAGATTATAAAGGAAAATTGTTTCCTTAAGAATGATGAAAAACAGTTTAAATGACGACATGGAAAATGTTTGTAAATTATGTCCATTCATGCTAACAAATTACTTACTAGAATAACACTGGAAAACATATATGTAACAATAAAGACAATTCTCCAGATTCCTAGGCCTTTCTTTATCTATAGAGTCTTCAGCAAGGTCTTCTCCACGTTACACATGGGAAGCAAGAATGGGAAGATACTATTTAGCCTCGTTTTCAAAGCCATGTCATAATTATACCTACTTGGTTGATCTGACTATGACTGCCATTAAAAAATAGCCCTCCAGGCTCAGGGCTTATTTAACATTTTTACTGTAACTATAACATATTGCATTTGATCGTCTATATACCTTCAATCTCCCTTTACATTAACATTGATAGTTTTTCTTTGTTTGTTATGGAAGCATGCACATTTAAACCTTTTTTTATTAGCATTTGATGAAACTCTTAAGTATTGATTCCCTATTGGTATCTTTCTTCACATAGACATATTACCCTATGGGGATATGTATCCTATTTTATTACCTAGCTAATAATGCTAATAAGAATAAATAAGTATGAATGCAATATATTCAGGTTAAGTGCATTATAGTATTTAAAACAAGCTAATAGTGAGATATGTTTTGCTACCTTTAGTTTATTACATATACTATGTTCATTTTGACTTTTATTATACAGGAGTAGCAGATGAGCTTATTTTGCCCAATAAAATATATAAAAAAAAACAGGCTACCATACTGTAGTAGAACCACTGCTTAGTCTGCTTATTCGTGTGTTTTCTACTTGTATGTGTGTTTCACCTTGTATTTCGTGTGCTGTGCCTTGTTGTCCCATTCAGGTGCGTCCATACGAACAGAATCCATTCGCCCCCCCAAACGGGGACCACCCTGCTGCCCCATTAGAATGTTCACCCCAATTAATTAAAACGTTCACACCATTAACATAAGTGCGAAACCTTTTTCCCATGCCCGGGTTCCCAGGCACAGAGGATCTTGGGATGGAAACCCCTGGATGTCTGTGTGGAAGATCCCTTGCAAGGGGTTATGCATAAAAACCATAGAATGTTGTTGTACTCCCAGAGCTGTGTCTCATCCAGTTACTGGGGGGAATAAGTGTCTTTACACTGTAAGCGGTTCCAGAATGGCTGAGGGAAGGAATTATCTGAGGTAACCGGTCAGGTTACCTGGGGTCTGCTACACATACATATAATAAGAAACATTAAGGAAAATAGGGGGAAGTGGGTTATACAAAAGAAGGGTGAAAGGGACACCAAAAATTGAGAATTGGAAATTGACTGAAAGATTCTAAAAAAAAAGGGAAAGATGAAAAACTATAAAGTAGAAGGACTTTATACTAAGCCAGGATGGTAGGTTGGGGACAGAAATTTAAACAGGTGACATTGACTTTCAAGGACCAAACTTGCTATGGGATCAATTTTGATGGAATGTATTTTACTATGCTTCCATAGTACCAGATCTACATGGTGGACAAAATTACCGGACCTAATCTTGTCGGTTAAAAGATGCTTTTATTAAATGTGAAATGTTAAAAAAATACTCTAGAACACAATGGGCAGAGGTAGCACAAGGAAGGAGATGCTGTTCAAGGCACTTTCTCAGAGACTTTTTCTTTATTTGCTTTGACACTTAAATACCACATTATATGTTTTGGAATGTATTTTATTAGGCTCATGCATATGCTTGAACACTACACTACACTACACTGCTTTTATACTTCCTTTTGTTCTAAATATAAAATGTTTGGTTTGGACGGACCATGTGGTGTTTCAGTTCTGACTCATTTTGCCCATGTGAATGTGAATTTTGCCCAAAAAGTGAATACCAGGAAACTGCAATAGGTCAGAAAAAATTGTGACTGTACCACCAAAAGCGAGACTGTTGGGAGACATGAATTGGTTAGGTTATCCCCTTGTTTCTGAATTAAGGCTTAGATTACCTTCTTACTGGACTCTCTTGTGCCTCCCTGTTCTAGCTAAAGAGAGATAGAGTACCTCCTGTGTGCCCTCACCCACAATATATGGGGTATATCTACAAAACATTGAGCAGCCAGCAGCTTCCCCCATTGTAATGGAGGGGGACATGTCATTGAACTTGCCCCATGCTCCACCCCTAGGTGGCAGGTAGGGGCTATTTAATAATCAGTGGAGGGGATAGCCATGCTATTATCCCCCTGCCCGCCTTCCCACCCCAGAGTTTCAGGAGCTGAATGAGGTGCCATGAGTTCCGGACTGGCTAACACACATTAGCTTGTGTGTTACAGGATGTCATTCATTGGCTGAGAACGACCAGCCTGTCAATGAATGATCAGTGGAATCAATGAATGAACTTCTGCAGCACTATACAAGCCTTCTGTTGTAAACTAGCAAGAGAGGGGAAAGGGCAGGGTCCCTGGTAAGGTGGCAAACCATATGCCCCATTACCGTGGAACAGCACCTGGATGTACCTGCTATTATAACTACTACAGCCCACTGATGGTTGGAGTAACCCTTTAACATTTTTTATCGATAAGTCATATTCTTATATATTAGTGGTCGGCCTCACTGCTATGTTAAAAAAACCCTGTTGAAAATACCATGGTACCGCATCATTGTTTTATTTTGTTTTCTTTTTTTAACTTTCACATAGTTGCTATTTTTAGATTGTTGGGGAAAAAAATTATCTGATAAGTTATAAAATCTACAGAATTCACTGTCAAGTACAAAATGCAGTTGTCAAGGCTTACCGAGAAGGTGAATGACCTCAAAGGAAGAGAATGTCATGCGCTTGTCACAATGAGAATAGATGCGTCTTTAAAAATGACTAGAGGAATAAAAGTTTATCATCTGAATCAAGAAAACCTGTCATATGCAAAGAGACAACTGTACCTTAGAAATGGGTTGTGTTCAATTTTTTTACAACACCTACGATGATCGGGCTTGGTTATGCAGCCAGAGATTAACGACATTTTATATTCACTTCAGTGCTAGAGACAAATTTAGAATATTTCGTGTGTAGATGCTAAGAAAGTTAGACCACGGAAAAGTTCTAAGATAGATTGCATGTTCACTGTTGGAAGAAGATGTGTGAAGGTCACTCAAGCATGACTTGGGCCAATTTTCGTGACTGTAGCACTCACGGAGAATATATGTTGAATGCTGCACATTAAATGTAGGAGTATTGAGTAACGAGTCAGTGGTAAAGGGGGACACTTTTTTCGTGTACATTTTAGGAGATACTTAAGGAAATCTTTGTGTAACATTTTTGTATGGTAACTCTAGTTAAATAGTGCTAAACTGAAGTGGAAAGAACTCTAGGGAAAAAAAAAGCCAAAACTTCTAGCAGAAGTTTTAAAAAAAACATATTTCTTTCTTAAGAAATAATTAAATATACTATTTTCTCTCTTGAAAACAAATACATGTCAAAGAGAATGCAATAAATGGCACTGTTTGGACATTGCATATAGAGCGAATATAGAATAGATTAGTCTTGGCTTTAAGGGAAACTCCATTATTGGAATGTTTCCAGATAAATAATTAGGCTGTCAAATACATACCATATATGTTACTCATTAAAAAGCACACATTTTCTAAGGATGCAGACTCAAATGACAGCACGTATCTCTTGTAAAAGGTGTGATAATGTATTTTTATTTTTGTAAAAAATCTTGATTTTTCCTTGTCGCATGTTAAAAAGCAAACTTAATGCATTTTTGATAATAGGAACTTAACCCGATTCACTATATGGTGTTGTAGAGAATGTGCACCGTCCTCTGTCATTGTATAGGTACTGTATATACAACCATGACTTTATTAATGAATGATGATAAAATAATCAATTGAATAGTCTTGAGAACCCTGCATTGGTCCAGTAAACAAAAAAGGGTATTACTGTCCATGTGAAATCTTAAACATTATCATTTTGATTATTCCGAAAAAAAAACACTCTACCCTTTTATACATCCAAGATGTAAACTAACCATTAAGCTGTAACATGCCAAGGTCAAATCAGATAGATACATTTAATGAACTCTTTCATCAAAGCAAGGGCAGATATTACTTATTACTTCTGTTACTAAGTTTGATTTCTACTCAACTCTCCTCTTAACTCCAATCCCTTTGGCTAGTAAGATAGTAAAATCGTAATCTTTACTCCGGAAAATAATAATAATACTTGTGATAATTTTTTCAGAACTATAGGTTTCCTTATATTGATGTGATCACTTTCCACACTCCTTTGTTCAGTAAAATTTATGATGAATCTATTTAATTCACCTCGTTACCAAGACTTCTCTGTATCCAAGCTGATGTCACTCTTGATCTCATCAAATCCGGTGCTTTCCATTGGGTTGGAGAACATATGCATGGCAAAACACAGGACTCCTCCAAACAAATTATGCTATCAGCAGCATTTGATTGACAAACTGACTTTTACTCGGTTATGGGGGGCGGAGGGGAAGGGCTGTCAAGAAGATGTAGACATATGTTTTGCAATAAACTGGTAAAACTACAGGACCACTGTACCCAGACCACTTTGTCGAGATGAAGAGGTCTAAGTGACTTTTGTAGTCCTCTAATAGCTTTAATTCAGAGCAAGCAATTAGAGCACCGATAGTTTAGATAGTCGTCTTTTAGGTAAACAGTATAGATAATCTAAATAATGTCATGCTATGTCAGCAACACTTCATTTTTACAATCACTTAAATAGACTTTATGTTTCTTAAAAGTACGGAAGAATGTTTTATGGTACATGTTGACATCTTTGACTTCAGATCTTTATTATGCCTTGGACTGAATGGAGGGATAACATTAAAATTAGGTTTTGTTAATTAAAAGACAGTCTCTGTGTATCTCATATACAATTATTGCTCGTAGCATTGACAATATTCTAAAAGCAACTGTGCACTGAAATTTATTGAAACATTTATCTTTTATTTCTGCATCGCGTGTCCTTGAATGTTTTAATGCTACATTTAATGAATCGTAAAATGATCAAACAAAAGTGGAGAATCAAATCAACTGATAATAGCCCTGATTCCCAGCACAGAGGACCCTCACTAAGATATTTCATCTATTAACTGTAAAATGTATTAGGTATAACTAGTTCTCTGTGTTTCAAGCCAGTTCCTGTATGTGAGGTTGAAACATCACTTGACGTGTTTTTTTTACAATACACAAAGGCATGGATTATTTAAACATTTATGCATTTTGAACAAGACAGCTCTGGAGGGTTCAGTAAGGTAATGTAAAACTTTAGTCACAAGTAACTAAATCGTATTTGAACTAAGATTTTGCTGTTTTTTTAAAAGGGCACTTTGTGGTTCCACACGTCCGTAATTCTCAATAGATTTGGGCATTCGTTTTGAAACGAACATGTTTTCGCCCAAATTAACTATTTGTACATTGATCTAAAAGACAAATGAACAAATAGAAATTATTACAAATTAAATGAAGACTGAATTGCTTGTTGGGCAAAATTTTGTCCATGCAATTGGTTCTTTGTTTGTTTTAATTTATTACTACCGGCTCGTGGCTCCCGTCTTGTAATATTTAAAACAGAAGCAGCTGGTAGTTGTGCTCCCCACTGCTTTCTAAATCCCCCGTCTTCCCCCCTCATCCAATGGGGGTCAATATAAATAATAATAATATGACTTCATATTAGTATAAGGGAGGTTAAATCCTCCATCATGCCCCTACCCACTGTGCTGCAAGTAGATGTATGTCTATTACCAGCTAGCGACTGGGCAGCTATTGCCCAAGCACAGGTGGCATTGGTCGGGCGCCTATTTAAATAAATAACTAGGGAGGTAATAGTGTGCCTTCATGCTCACACCCATGCTCCATGAGTGGGAGATAATAAACTAAATGGGGGCCTAGTGTCTACCTACAGCACCCACCTATGGCCACCTGGGGGAGGCTCTTAAATAAATTGAATGGTGGGACATAGTGTGATAGGATATAGGGATATAATCTGTAATGTGTTTTGGGGGAAGTGGGCTGTAGTGCGACTTTGGGAAGAAAGTGTGGCTATAGTTTGTGTGTGGGTAATTGGGACTATAGTTTGGGGGGAAACTGGGGCTATAGTATGTATGTGGATTAAACTGGTGCTGTAGTGTATGTAGGTGAGGAATTAGGGCTGTAGTGTATATTTAAGACTGATAGGGACTGGAATATTTGTTGTGGAAGACAGAGCTGTTGCCAGTGTGTTGAGAGATAAATAGGGGTTGTGTGAGTGGGAAGAAAGGACCTTAAATTTGTGTTGAGGGAGTGATAACGTTGTTAAATTTTTGCACTGATTTTAGATGGTGCTCCTAAGGAAAGTGAAGGATAGTATGTCACCCCAGATGTTCCCTATCCTTCAAGCTGTCTGCGCATCATATGGAATGGAGTTTAGAAACACTCGATATGTAAAGATCTGCATATAGCACCTGGAAGGAATACATCTCAAACCTGAAGGGCCATAGGGTCTCCTGCATGGGCCACCTGCCAGGCTGCTGCTTCTACCTCCTACTGACTGCTAGCTCCTGCCCTTTCTCCCAAGAAGCTTTGGCTCCCTGTAATGACATCATTGCACTACAGCCCCTGGCATACTGTGGCACGGAAGCTGGTAATTGGGAGACAGCACATTCTGGGGGTGTACCAGGAAGTTTGTGGGTTGCAGACATGTGTTGTAAGAAATTATGTTTCCACATGGAACAGTGCTTGCTGATTACTGAGGGAAACTGTTCCATGGGGAACAAAATTTCTTACAATACGGGTATGAGAATGGGCTGGCCGTGAGGGAAATCTTTTAGCTCCCTAGCAGCCATGCCGACCATCTCCTGTCTGCCGCCTTGCGTCTGTGGCATTGGTGGCCTTAAGGAACATCCGAACTGTAAGTTTATTTAGAGGAATCATATATGTAGGCTACAAAACTGATGCCGAAAAATTTTAAATAAAAATACAAAAATATTTTGACAATAACTCCATGCAGCTGATTAGTGTAGTTGTATGACAGCAGTGGGCACCTTTTGATAAGCATCTTACACAGGTGCCAGGTAAGATAACCTGATGTTAATGATAACATTGGTAGACACCTTCGTTATGGCTGACTGGCATTGATGGCTATAATATGAGATGCAGATTACATCAAAAACCCAATAACCATTTCACGATTGAGCAATTAAACTCTCTTTTCGCCCCACAAACACTTCTTTATCTCAACTCTGCCTTGTGAATCCTTTCTGCAGAAATGTTTAAAGGGCCCTGAATTTTGCTGCACTATCGTAAATTATGAACATAATTATCTTGCCTTCTGTACGCTCCCTACCGAAGATAAAAGCAAGGAGATAAAATAAACATGATTAAGGAAACTATTAATGCCTCCACATGGTCAAACGCAAGCTCAGCACAAATGCATAGCGTGATATCCCTAGGGATATCTTTACAGGACAATAACTACGTTAATTCTATTCTACAACAACAAAAATATGTGGGCAACCTTGCATATTTATCTTAGGAGGGTAATAATAGGAGGCACTGCTGTGTGGCACACTGAAAGAATAAGAAGCTGGGACTCTCTAAAATATAAATCAGTTCAATGTCTTTGTTGTTAGTTAGAAAGATGTTATGTTTCTCAGCTGTGAAAATAGCAAAGCCTGCTCCTAAGCGTTTTATATAAAATATTGCAGTGTGATTTATGTTTGCAACTTAACAAGAAAAGAAAATGTGTGATTCTGTTCTGAATCGTGTAACTTGTGGTGTGTAGGTATGAATAACAGCTGGGAATTTAGGACTGATATTTCAAACTATTGTTTTCTCCAGTCAAGTAGAAGAATAATTTTTCCATTGCACTAGTGATCTGCAAACATTTCCAGTATCATTGCAGAACCTCCACCCAACTCTGAAAACGCACTGCTATGCTCTGTAAGCCTTCTGTAATGCTACGTGTACTCCTCCACCATGCTTATAATGTGACAAGGACTGATTGAAGAATATTTAGCAGGATTCCATTTAGTCCATGGTCCTGATAGTTTATTAATAGAACATAAGATGTTTAAAAAAACAAAATAACTAAAAACACCTTAGACTTTTAGGTGTTTTTTTTTTCATTTTTCTAAACACTTTAGACACACCCGGGTAATCCCTAAATCCTTGACTGTTAGTTGTGCCTTGAGACGAGGGTTGAGGAGCATTGCCATAGAGAATTACAGAGCTGGAGCTGGATTATATATGAGTTATTCACAAAATGGGAATTAACAATTTAGGGCAAAAAAAATGGAAAATAGAACTGGTTACCTTAGTATTTGAATCCCTCTTTTAACAATAGTTTGTTGAATCTAATTTTCCGCAACTTTTGAGCGCTTTTATGGAAGTGGGTTATGACATTTTCTTATCTCTAGCAACGTAGACATGGCGTTTTGGCATGTCAGACTAAACATGAGATAAAATTATATCTGTCATAAAGTCCAGTCCATGATGTTGGGTGGAAAATCCCCACAAGGAAGTAGGTTAGTGTGGAGAGAGAGAGAGAGAGAGGACTTGTGGGAATCTAAACTTAATTAGTCTGCAAATATGTTTTTTTCTTGTCCACGAAAAATAATAATCTCTTATATATTTATAAATTAAAAGGGCCTGTAGGCGGAGCCTGACGTTGTGGGAGGGGTTATCCAGCATATAAATACACAGGCCTCCCCTTCTTCTGGGTTGATACTGCCCATCCACCGCTCCCTTTAACAAGCCATTCACCTTTGGTGGGTCCTCTTTTTACAGGCCTACCCGAACGTCGGTTCTGGCACACCACAACCTACTTAAACCACCTCTACTATGACTTTGCTTATTGTTCCTGACCACAAATATACATATTTATTTATTTTTTCATTTATTTTTTGGGGAGTGTTCAATTAAATATTTTGTTATCCATGCAAACTGAAACAAAAATATGCATGAAGACTTTTACAAAGAATGTGGTGGACATTTTTTGGCAAAGTGATGGGTAGTGAAGCTTGAAATATCAAATACATCCTATAAACAGCCTGTCAGTGGACAACCCAAGGTCCTCACACACCTCTTTGTTGTGTGCTGTTCTGCTGTGAAACAGAAAATAAACAACACATTATCTAGTTGGTAATAGGATATTCAATAAAAACTGCACAACAGGTTTTGCACAAAAAATTAGCCTGAAAGGGAACATTGCTGTACGTAGTTACAACCTACACTAGTCTTCGCTATTTGGACACATTAACTGGGAAGCCATTGCTTAACCGTGTCCTAACTTTTCAAATTCTTTAAGACTTTTAATTACCTGGAACTGAATATGCAAATGCAAAAGATAGGTAGAATGATAATGTAAAGGGAAGTAATTTGTTCACTTACCAATATATATATATTAAAAATCTGTATTTTGCACACACACACACACACACACAGAGACACACACACAAACAAACACACACACACACAAATAGTGTTCATTTTGTTTTTATCCATTTCAGTTATTATTTAAGAAATTGCTATTTTGACTTTCAGATGTATTTTGGTAGCTATTAGAATTTTCCCCCCTTCCTCGAAAAAGAAGGGTACCCCAACTGTATCCAGCCCTATCAGACCATGCAGATCACCCTTAATTGTTCTCCTATTCATTTCATCCTCTAAATGTCAGATTTTAGAATGTTGCACCATATCAGTTGTGAGCAACCATTGGCAGACCAAATATTGTGGACTTCATCTCCCATAACGCTGGCAAAGCATCTGGGGAGATATAGTCCACAACATCAGGAGTGCTGAAGGTTGCTTATCCCTGTACACAATAATATATATGTGTATGTATGTGTAGAGGGGTAGTATATGGGAAGGGTTAACTGATTGATACAATTTGACCTATACTAATTAAGCTGACAACTTAGCCTGCAGTCATGTCACCTCCCATTAATCATTCTAGGGCTTTCTAATAAAGCTAGAGTTAATTTAAATCTAAGTTTCAGAGTACGGAATATAAACACAAGATTTACTCCCGCACAGACTCTCTCTTGAGGCTGAATACTCCAACAGTAATCTATGTGCATCCTAATAATATTGTAATGTGGTATGTACATCAAGGTACTATTTATAAAATTATACATTTTATTGGTCTTATGTTTGTGTGTGCACGCTGTGTAGATTCCCAAAAGAATAAAAAAAAAAAAAAACAATGAAAATTACACACATTTTATCATAACCATTAATATGGAAAATATTTCATATTCTAACATTATTTGTAATGCTTGGTTTTCCATTTGTTTCATCTCATGTGCTATACTTTTGAACGCTAATAGCATGTGCTATTCAAAACACAAGAAATGCAATAGTGACATTATAAATACAACATACTGTATACATATTTCACACCTCTCAAGCGTCCCTGTTTAGGAGAGACAGTCCCTATTCTGGCCCAAATCCCTCAGTCCCTTTTTTCGATCCTAACTTTTCTTGGAGCTCAAAATTAATCAATCTGTGAAAATGAGATAAAGTGTTCTTCTTCAGCATTACGGTATGAATTGTTATTAGCGAATCACCTGGAATTTCTCAGAACAGTCCCGCCATTGGCCACCCCCTCCCCCCCCCCACTCACATCACTTAAAATTAAAGTGTCCCTCTTTGTCCATTGGAAATGTTGGGAGGTAGATGTATACATCTCTAATCTTCTCAATTGAATTGGTGGACATTTGACTTACAGAAGACAGGGCAGAGCCCCTTCCTCTGTCTCCATGCCCCATTTAGGAAGAAGGATTTGAATCCTGGCATTTATATGTCAAAGAAACTTTGAATCATAACTGCATTGTTCACAGATAAGCTTTATACTGTATGTAATGTATATATATATATATATATATATATATATATAATGGGATATCATTCTTTAACAAGGATCCAGGATTCGCACATTGCTTCAATCAGATTGTGCACAGTTTTGTAGCAGGACTCACTGTCAAACATGCATAATTTATAATTTGGCATGATGTTCTCTGTGTGTTTTAACCTCTTGTATATTATCACTGTGGTTTGTTTACAGGCAGAGAGCACATGCAACAGTAATCATGTTTTGTATGGTTTATGAATATAGTTAGTAATAAATATTTATTGGCCTGTTGGGAAAATGGTTGTATTAAAAACAGCATATAATAGTTGTGCTGAACTTGTGTATAAGCAGAGAGCAAAAAGCCAGAATTTCCCTGTAGCAAAATTGTTTGCTCTGTCGCTCTCTCTGAGAGAGAGAGAGAGAGAGCGCAGTAAAAGTAGAATAGAGCTCATTAATACGAACTAGGAACAAATCTGCTGCTTTAAGATTAGCAATATAATAATATTAATGAAAATAATACATTTGTAATAATGCACATACAAAATGGACCAGCTCGCTTCCTGGATTGGATGCTTAGTAGAAGAGAGAGTCGTAGCATTAGAATTTCAGTTTTAAGAAAAAACATGCTTTTTTCCCCCCTCTTTTTTTTTTTTACATGAATTCATTTTTCTGCTTTTGGGGACTGATGGCGAGGATACCATCGTAGAGACATTTATCATTCCATATAGGAGGCACTGCTAATGAACGGTGTTATTTTTTAGATCGTTGCTTTAAAATATATATTTTATAAAGAATTCAGATGATAGATTCAATGTGCCGAAGCTGCCAGTACTGGTGGGTTTTTGATACTAGTGTTCTGACGCCACTGGAATGTGTTAATGCATTGCTGGCTATTTGTGTATGCCTCATGGGGTCTCTTATTTACATTGTGGTTTTGGTACCTGTTTGGAATCTATAGTTGAGGTATAATGGAATGCTAGACAACATTTCTTAGGGTGGGTTTTGACATCACGATTCTACATATATTTACTTGTTGCTGGCCAAGGAAATAGACATTTTAGAATGTAGTAACTGATCCCCAAGGACTACATTTTATAATCACCGCTATAGTGCAGTCAGCAATAAAACAGCATTTACATTAAACACAAAACACACACTCATTTCTAAAATTATTTATTTTATTTTTCGATAGAACCAAAAGAATACTCTTAGAGGAACAGCACTGCTCTTGCTTTAAATGAATGATAGCCAGTGATATTTGTTCTGTGTCTATGATATTACCTCACATTGATTTTTAGCAGAGGGTAAAGCTGTGTGTTATCTACAGTCTCCGATAACACTGGTAACCAAATAATAGTGATTTTAGAATGGTAAACAAGGAGCAAGGTAAAGAAAAATTAAGTGATACGATAAATTTGTTAAGCTGCAAAAATCTTTGACATACTAATTTAATGAGTTACTCCAACCACCATCACCACATCTGCTATTATACCAGTTTTGCAATTGCAGTGTTTGACATACTAATTTAATGAGTTAATTCAACCACCATCACCACTTCTGCTATTATACCACGCCTGCTAACGCAGTGTTTATCACTTTTTAGTAGATATTTGAAGCATATGCAAGCCCTCCCCTTCTAACCCAAATTCTCCTCAATGAGAAATCTCTGTAAGGCAGGTGTTTTGGGCAATTTTCATGCCTCTTGAGCTTAGCTCCAGTGAGCTAACCAAACCAGGAAGTAACAGGACCGGTTGTGTGATTGGCAGCCGGGAGGTGTAACAAGGTTAATATACAAAAGTGGCAATTTCTATTAAAATCTTTTTGTAAAACAAACAAAAAAAAGCTTAAGTGCTCTAGAGATCTGGGGTGTCCCTTTAAGATTCACATTCATTGATTTCCTTATCCTCATTGCAATAACAGCTCCTCAGTAAAGTATATCAGCAGAATGTGTTCTGCTATAAAACATTATCTAACGTATGACGTGGTGGGACAATCACCATGGACACCAGTGCGACCGGCAGGTACAAATTATCGCTGACTCCTGCCCTTTTACATTTTTGTCCCACTTTTTAGAACAGAGCACACTGATAAAATCTCCCCCTTTGTTTCATCAAATATTCCAAAATGCCTTTTTTTTATGGCCAATAAACAGGGTGAATTTACTACCCATAATATGATGGATTGGTGAGGTGTTAATTAGTCAATAAAGGACATAAATATTCTTGCACTATCTATAACAGTTAAATTTCAGGAATCCTTATATTAACATATATAAATATCTATTTGTACACATTTTGTATTGTTTTGTGATATGTCCAAATGTCTATATCCCAATGTATGTCTTAATAAGTACCTTATGTGGTTGCCTAGGAAACCAAGCACATTAAACATGTTTCGTATTAGAATAGCTTTGGCAGCTGATATGGATGGGGATTTTTTGGCAAAATGGATTTATTTGTACTTGACCTTTAAAAATGTTTCCATATGCACTGTAACTGGTTATCCCTCAAATCCTATTTCTTTCACCCTGGATTTTAGCTATGACCTCTATTCAAACATTCTGATTTTCTAAAAACATTTTAGCAATGTGTTATGTACACATTTTCAGCCATATAATAGCTTGCAATCGTTTAGCAATTTCATAGGAATTCATAGGACAATCTTTACCACAAGGATAACTAGCTCTAGTTACAGGCTTTAAACTAGAAACCAAAATGTGGATGCCATTTTGTTTTTTGCTATAGGCCAGAAGAGAGTAGCGCTTAAAGGGTTACTCCAACCACCATGACCACATCAGTGATTTGAAGTGGTAGGAGTATCTAAGTGCATACTTTTCTCGAATGCTGAAACTCCTTCTGTGCTACTGCCTACTCCACCTCCCGTGACATCATCCAGCAGCAGGTGTTGCTCTCTTGCCAATGATTCAATCCAATGCCCCTCATAGAGAACCATAGGGGACTGATGTTCATGCGCACTAAGCAAACTTCATTGAGATGAAGTGGTTTGGGTGACTTTTGCAGGTCTTTAAGAAGTTTCACTGGATATTGAACAAGGCCCAGATAACAAACAAATTTGGCGTGCAGACTCATGACCATTTTGTTGTTCACTGATGCCATCACAAATGCGGAATATTAAGCAATATATATCAGTATATCAACAAGGGTGATCCAGTCCATTAATTATCCAACTCTTTGAAATTGGTACTGAGATGCTCCCAATTCCTCTTTTCCAAGGGGAGCCAACAAGTAGCTCTACATCTGTTTCACAACCCTAATTACACTTCACATAAGCTACATAGTGTTAAGAACCATAGACATTATTTTACATCTTCCAGTGTACAGCAAGGTGGCTTTTCTGTTTCCCTTGTTTGAGCTCGTTATCAAGCTCAATCACATCAAATAAATTTACTCGAGAAAAAGCAATGCTAAATACAGTAGTTAGCTTAATTGAAGTAGTGATCCAACTCAGAGCTGTCTTTTTTTTTTAAATCAAACACACTACTTGTATATCAATGAGTACATTTCCAGTCCTATGCTTCTAGCTGCAATTAAACTTTACTTACCACAACAAACCTGGTGGGTTGGGTCCTTGTCTTACTTATCTGGGCAGGGGAGTGAATTTCTACTCTACAGGGGTGAATTTTTACTTTCCAAGGTTAAGTGGACAAATTAAAAAAAAACAGAATTACTAATTCTAGCTGTGCAGTTAGACCCATGGCACGCGGTTATGTGACTGCTGACCCATGCCAGTCCCCCAAAACCGTTGCCCCCCAGTAACACACATGACACATTTTTATAATGGATAAGGGCAACGGCCACAGCTTTATTTAACATAACCAGTTTTAAAACGCTGTCCAACTCTGTCAGCTGTTGGGTGGTTGCCCAACAGACAGTTGTCCAAAATTGAGTCTCAACAGCCAGCTACTCGCCATACGCTCCATGCAGGCTGTCGTCTCCCCAAAGTGCCTTTTCCATCTGCGCTGTCCAGGGAATCCCTGCCAAGCTGTGACAACACAAAAACAAAACAAGACACAAGCCACAACACCAGAAACAGGGTGGGAGGGTGGGAAAACAGTCAGGAGCCCTCAACTGATCCTGCCGACTGGCAAGTTCCCTCCCTCTCCCCTTCCATAAGAACCCCAACTTTGCTACAAAAGTTACTTCACTGACCCAGCCCACAATCTTGGGCAGCAGTCATGCCCCCCCTTTCTTAGTGTTCCAGGGGGAAACTCAGACACACACACATGTATGATATAACAGTTTTACTTACTGATCCTGTTAAGAGATGTTTTAATGGAAACTGCATTAAACCTGAAAAGAATATAAAATAGAAATTCAGATTTTATTCATTATATCATCTATATAAAATTAGATCATTTCTGTAATGTGTTGCTGTTATTTGCACAATTTGTGTTAATAGTCAGTGTACTGTAGAGCAGGTACATTATTGCTTTAAAAAATACTAGGATGCTATTAGCAGCTAGAACTCTTTATTTTGTGGTATAAATAACCTTTATTCTGCGAGCTAAACAGTTTAATAGCTCTATTTTTTATTACACACTGAATACTAATAAGATATCGACTGTTTAGATTTGTTAGGCTTTAGAATTCTTAGCAATCAGGCATTATACAGTGAGTTTATCTCTACTCAGACAAGATGAAGTGCTCCCTGTTACAATAATATGAGCCTTGCACAAATCAATGTCTAGGAATAACAATATAACACATTGATAGCTAATACATTAATCCATGGGTCGTCAACCTGGTCCCTACCGCCCACTAGTGGACGTTTCAGGATTCCAGGTTGGCGGTAGGGATTTCCTCATTTGGAGAGAATGGGTGGGCGGGCGGGTGCGAGCCGGCGGTACCCCTGCGACTGGGTACCGCCATCGCCGGGGCCGCCGTCCAAGGGGTCCATCGGGTGGCCCATGCTGTCATGGCCACCCGATGGATGTGGATTGTGAGGGGGCCCGGTCAGCGCTGGGCGCTTTAACAGCGCGACCGGGCCCCCTGTGATTACATCACAGAGCTGGGAGGAAGTGACTGCACATCACTCCTCCCAGCTAACACTGAGAGCCGCGCGGGAGGAAGACCAAGGAGTCAGAGTGGGAACTCTGACTCCCATCCACCTGAGCCACCACTGGACCCCAGGGAAAGTCACCCTCCTGCACCTTAAAGGTAGGAAACAGGAGGGTGACTTAAATATAATGTGTGTGTTTGTTTGTGTGTATGTGTCTTTGTATGTATGTCTTGTGTGTGTGTGTCTTTGTATGTATGTCTTGTGTGTGTCTTTGTTTGTATGTATTGTGTGTATGTATGTGTGTCTTGTCTTTGTATGTGTGTGTTGTGTGTGTATGTGTCTTTGTATGTATGTGTGTTGTGTGTGTATGTTTCTGTATGTATGTATGTCTTGTGTGTATGTGTCTTTGTATGTATCTTATGTGTGTGTCTGTTTGTGTGCCTGTATGTTTGTATGTATGTGTCGTGTGTGTGTGTATGTGTGCCTGTCTGTGTGTCTGTATGTATGTGTGTGCCTGTCTGTTTGTATGTATGTGTCTTTGTATGTGTGTCTTGTGTGTGTGTGTGTGTGTGTGTATGTGTGTCTTGTGTGTGTGTGTGTGTGTGTGTCTGTATGTATGTGTGCCTGTCTTTTATAGTGGGCTATAGTAAGTGGGCTACCTAGCTCAGCCTTCCTACTGGGCATTGCTATGAGTAAGGTTAAAAAATAGAAAAAAGGGGAAAAAAAAGGTGGGGAGGGGAATTGAGGAGGGAGAGGAGGGTAGCTGATGCACAGATGAGAAATCATATTATGTGCAAACAGTGAAGTCATCTGAATATCACCGAAAGAGGAGACCTTCGCTTGTTCCTTATGAAAATCGAACAAGATATCAAATATTTAGTCTCGCAGCATCAACCTCAAGGATCTCATTAATCGCTAGTAAAAGTAATTTCAATTTATTAAAATTTATAAAGTTAAAAAACATTATAAACATGCATAAAGTAGAAATAAAAAGATAAATGTACGTACATTTATTTTGTTTAAAACACCTTCCTTTCTAAAAAATATTCTGCACTTGCGCGAAAACTGGTGGGCGGTAAGGAAATTCTTCCATCAAAAAAGATGCATTAGTGGGCGGTAGGTAGAAAAAGTTTGACTACCACTGCATTAATCAATACTGAGAGACCCGGTACCATGTGAGTTATAAATATAATACAAATATAGACTATTACAAGATGCATACCTATTGGACATTAAGGAAAATTATATCTATTTTTTTAATATGAAAACATGTTGATGTTAGACCACACATATTTTTACCTGTATGTAACAAAAAAACCCCCAAAAAAACATAATTTAAAATATATAAGGCTGAGACAAAAATGGCATTCAAAACGTGTTTAGTGTCCTAAGAATACGTATTCTAATACACTCCTCCATTCCAATTACCCATTAATATGGCCATGTGTTAAACAGCGCCCCCTAGTGCTTTTTTCCTAGTTTATCACTGTGCTCTAGCCGTACACAAAATAACAGACTTGCCCTATACTTTAAAATTATTTTTATAATAAAATACACTTTTTTCATCTACTAAAAGTTTAGTTTGATAGCCAAAAGCTGTGTTTTGATAGAATACATAGTTTCCCTAAAATTTTTCAAAGCATCTAATATCCAAATTGGTTCCAATATATTTCTCTCTAATTATTCTTCTATTATTATTATTATTATTTTTCCATTATGATTACTCAAAACACCACCAGTCATATTTGGTACTTGTTTGGTACCTAAGACTATTAAGGGTGTCCAGCATTATTTTTTGTTGGAAGCCATGTTGTACTATTTAGTGGGGGTCTCAGTGATCCCCGCAGTTTTTTTTCCCGTTTTTTTTCCCCCTTTATTTATTTTCTTTAAACCGTACCCACTGGTTTGCCCCTTGTGCTTTTAAACTGGCAGTACAGGTCTGGATACAAGAACCATTCAAATTAAAATAGCAATCTAGCAAACTCCAGCCACAGAGTGGAAATCAGTTTCAGTAAATGACTTTGTGACTGACTTATCTTTATCGAATGCCTTGGGCTAATAAGATGTTGCTATAGGGCAAGAGGTAATCCTTTTCCCTGCTCATTGAATAACTGAAAAGCCTTGAGGCAGCTTGACAGCAACCAAAATTCAGCAGAGCATTACTGTTCAGGTACCACAAGATGTAGGAAGCAATAGTTCCAATCAAATCCACGGCTTTGTACCTTAAATAGCCACGACCAAACATGCATCATCTACCAGGGACAATGTATAAAAGTTACGGACTTTACACCAACTTATTCAAATCCGTAAATAAACACATTTGAAATTTAATAAATAATGCTATAATAATTCTGTGTTTACGGGGGATCATATGTGATCAGAACTTTTAAATGGCATATAGACATGGTACGTTTAGGATTCAAGTAATGGTAATTACTATCTCCTATGGATTGTCCCATGTATTCTGGTATATTGGAGATTAGCAGTTTAGCTAATTTACTTAATGGTGGGTGCTCATGCCCTCTTGACAGGTTGCATGTCTTTTTTTTTCAATGCAGATGTTATTACTCAAGAGAGCTCGGTTCATTGACCTTAGAAGGATGAACATCTGACTCTATCACCCTGGGAATAAAAACTGCGAACGGGCACATAAGTGGGTGAATTAATCAGCTGAGCTAATGCATCAATGACGTACATGTTTAAACATTACGGAAAAAAAACAGTAAAAGATTGTTTCATCTAATCCTATCACTGCTGAGTCTTTTCCCTGCCCAGTGCTAAACTAAATTTGAGATTCTATTTACATCTTACATTAAATTACAGTATAAGATATTTTAATTGAGCAGGATATTGCTTATTCCCCGTACAGGGCTGAGTGTCTCGTAAAGGGGAGAACCACACCTTCCAGACTCCCTGTCTTCTATTTCCCCCACTCATGACTACTCTTGGCTCCTATTTAAGGCTGTCTCCGTATCGCTCCATTCTACTGCTGGCATCTTAGTAGATGTAACTCTTACACTAACTCTAACCCTAGCATCCAAGCACCATAGCCACTTTAGTTGAATCACTGCCTATACTGAGGTTAACCCAAGCATTAGCATTTTTGGCAGACCATGCTAGGAAGGGTTATGTTATCTTGAAATACTATTTTATGGTTTGAGTAACCCTTTAAATCTAGCCCTAATTATAACACCAAGCTATGTTTCTATATTTCAAACATAACACACTAACTATAGCCAAAATATTTTTAAGAGACACAAAGGATACATACAGTTATTCTGCCCTCTCCCGAGAATTATATGGGAGACAAGCTGAGAAAACAGACAGCGTGATTTTATATATATATAGCAATATACATTTGTGAAATTAAACAATGGTAGAGATAGAAAATAAAGACCCCATGCTGTGTAAGAATAGATGGCTATTTAACGATGTGTGGTCGCCTTTGGTAATCAGTGATTTGATGCTTAAATGATTATTTAACCTTGCCAATGAATTAGAAATGAGATGGGACAAGGGGTAGGTGATTGTTTATTATTCCATCTGGGTTTTAAATTATTAACAAGTTCATTACTTTATTTAATTAGTCTAACCTTTCCCGTACCCTATGGTTGGAAAACATCTTATTAACTTTCTTCAGGATTTATAATATTGTTTAAATGGCATTGTCATAGCATACAGCTTACTATACATTATGTAATAAAAAAAAATAAAACACATAAAAAAGTCAAGAACGCCAGTGCTTGGCCTATTTTATAATATAAAACTGGAAGGTTGGACCTGAGTCTTTTTTAACCTACATTACTATATAATTAAGTTACTGTATGTATTTGCGTTATGCTACCCATATTTAGATACATTATAGCAGATATGCAAACAGTTTCAAATATGCTTTCAGTATATGCTTTCACGCATATATGCAGAAATAATATAAAACTAGAAAAGCTACCAGCAGGGTATAGACAATTGTAGAGGGAACAGAGTATAGACAACTGCATAGGGGTCAGATTGTAGACAGTTGAATGAGGGTCTGTGTATGGACATCTGTATAGGGTGCAGGTTATAGTCCAGGCATAGGCAACCTTCGGCACTGCAGCTGTTTTGGACTACACCTCCCATGCTGCTTTGCCAGCATTATGGGTGTAAGGGCATTATGGGGGGTGTAGTCCACAACATCTGGAGTGCCGAAGGTTGCCTATCCCTGTAATATAGACAGTTGTGTAACAGTCAGGGTAGAGACAGCTGTATAGGGCACAGGTTCTAGAAAGGTGTATATAGATTTCCCCACTTTATTACTATAGATCATTCTTTAAAACAGAATACTAGACATCACCTATTGCTTGTTATAGGGAGTATTTTGGTCTAAAAAGTGGTGCAAACATGTAAAAGGGGAACAGTCACCAATGAAATGTGCCTGCTGGTCCACTGGTGTTCATGATGATTGCTCTAATTTTAGTACATTAGACTGTTTTATTTTAGAACAGAATACTTATATTAGAACAGAATATATATATATATATATATATATATATATATGAAACCAAAAGGTCTGCATTCAACTGAACATGCATACATTACAAGGGTGCTGCTAGGGCCAATTCAGAATGGGGTACTTTGGCATTGTGTCATGCTTATGCAATGTATGATCATATACTGTAACTAAATCTCCTATATTTTTGCCCTATTCAATTCTGTGAGCATTGAAGCTGCTATTTAGTGAAGGAGTTAGTGCGCTGAATCTTGTACGATAAATATATATACATATATATATAAATATAGATATATAAAGAATAGGGATATTTAGAATATTCCATAATATAACAATATGTTTTCATATTTTTGAAAAGTTTAAAAATGACATTTTTTTCCAGAATCCTATCTTCAGACATTACCTTATTTCATGTGACTGCAGAGTAAAGTGTATCTTGCAGACATTTCCTGCAATGGATCAGTCAAGCAGAAAAAACAAGACAAAACACGTTATCTTGAACATGTTCCTGTTTTGTTTTTTTGAATTTACAAAGCATTAAATAATTTGCATTATACAATGATGTCAAGCAAGCAGACATACGTTCCACGGCATCCTTCTGATTATTTGACATTCTTTGATGTTGGCATGGCATTTTTAACCTGCATGGAGTAGATATTAATAGCAATGCTTGCTTTTTAATTGTGGGGTTCTCGCAGAAGTGGTGCTTTGGTGGTAAAAGACATAAAAGCAAGTCCACTCATACTCTGCAAGTAAAATACACACATCGATTTATAGCCAGGCAGTGAATTGGAGACCTACCTTCAGTCTTACAGTCAAAGACGCTGACCTACTCACAATCAGTCGATAACACATACAGACAAATAATGGCCAGTCAGTAAAACACACATACATGCAGTCACACAGTAAAATGTATATTCAAAGGTCAAGTGAAACACAAAGAGCAGCTACCAACCCTGTGTTATGTCACACATGTACAGACAACTACCTGTATGATACAAAGTCCAACTCCAAGCAAGGCAGGGCCCAGTGTATGAAGGTTGTGTGTGATTGTTGTTTGCAGTAAGCGTTGACTGTATACTTGCTGTCTGTACTTTATAAATGCTGTATATAATGTGTGAAGGATCTGTGCATGCTTTCTGTAATATGTGAATACACAATGGGCTGTGTACATGTGGTCTGTAAAATGTCAAAGCTGTTTTCACGCTTGGAATGTCATGTTCTTGTTTTCTGTGTGTGAAGGTTGCGTGCATGTGTCCTGTAATGTGAGACAGCTGTGTTCATGCTGTGTTTGCTAAGTGCTCAATGTGTGCCCAATATGAGATGAACATAAACATAATGACTGGAGTCATCATCTCTGGAAGTCTGATGGTTCTTGGGACGGTGGGACTTGATGACCTGCATTCCATAAATGGTGTTATCCTGTGCATCTTCCTGAGCCCTGTATCCATTGATCCAGTATGATATAAAATTATATTATATGAACAGTACTAGAAGTTTGCAAAACACTAGGCACAATTCCTTTCCTTTAATTAGGGGGATTCAGGGATCAGTGACAATTGGGTTTGATCATTTTTGGTGCACCCTGTGTGGGTGTAGTTAAATTTGCCTATCCCTTCCTATCCCTGTTTTACACAAATGTCTTTCAACTCCAGCATTCTGCATCCCTATTATGTTATGTCTATTTTAAAGATATCTAATAATACAATACATGACAATGCTGTGTAATATTGATTTTGTTTCTGCTTGTTGTGGTCAGCTGTGTGATAACGAGGACATGGCAGACCACCATGAATGCAAAAAGTGCCAGCTCTGCTTTCAAGTTTGTGCACTTCACAGAGAATTTAAAACAATATCTAGTTTAGTGAAAACATATTGGATTTTACATATCTTATAAGGAAATGCAGAGTTTCATCCATCAGTCACCAGGAAAGAGTTGTAAAAACTAACTCACATGCATAAACACAAACTAGCATACAGGAACACATACATTAACACAAACTAGCATACAGGAACACACATGCAAAAATACAAACTAGCATACAGGAGCACACATACATAAACACAAACTAGTATACATGTACAGACATACAGAAACACAAACTGGCATACGGGAGCACACACATAAACACAAACTAGCATACAGACACACACATACATAAACACAAACTAGCATACAGACACACACATACATAAACACAAACTAGCATACATGTACACACATACAGAAACACAAACTAGCATACAAACATACACAAACACAAACTAGCATACAAGAACACACATACATAAACACAAACTATCATCCAGGCACACATATGCATAAACACAAACTAATTTGTGTCTACATCCATCATCCTCATATTTATCTCATATTAATTTTCATTATTATGCTCATATTGTTATTGTATGTTTGTTTGTATGCATTTTTATTTTTTGTTTGTACTGATACGTTATATCTGGCCTGGGAACAGGATAGTACTACTGAAATGACCTTTATTCTTTCCCCATCAAACTTTTTTCTGTATCCTATTCCTTTTAACCTACAATAAAACAATAAATGTTGTTGTAAATGAAATTTCTGATAAAAGTTTCAAGGATGCTTTCAAAATAGCTAGAAGCTAAAAAGCTAGAATCGATAATTGGATCAGGCATTTGAAAAGAGACCTTATTATTTTTTGAAAGTCAATTCTGAAAACTTTTATTGTACAATATTAAATGTGAACCCTTCACTCATGAAATTTATTGTTACGGTTTTCAAGTAACAAATAGACCGTTAAATAATATACTTTATCATTTGCTTTTGTAATATAAATAACATTATTAAAAAAAAAAAAAATTGGTGGATCAAGCATCTCGTAAATACTTTATGCTATTGTTGATATGTTTTGACCAAAATACGTCAGAGTGCTGACGTCTTTTTCGGAAACAAAAACAGAACACGCAGATGAATAAATATTTGAAGATAAGTTTATTTAATCAAGAAGATTGTTAAAAGGAAGCAAATGCAATCACTAAAAAGATGGACAGGTTTGGATTTAATGATACTGATCTCCAGATACTACATATATCGGAATAAAGATGTGTACGCGTCTGTATGTGTAGCAGGCTTTATAGTCCATCACTGTTTATCTAAGTCTAAAAATACATAAATCTCAAACATTTTAAATAGCTTTATTAATTATAATGAGTACGTTTCTTAATGACGGCTTAATGATGTATATTGGAACTAATAACTCTCTCTGCCATCACAAACAAATTCCGCTGCTATCTTTTGTCTCATTTCCCCAGTTTAACCTTTAAATTGTAAGCTCACGGGCAGGCCCCTCTACCCGTTGTATCAGTCTGTTCTTATTGTATTGTAGAATAAAATTAGAAAGGTCCAGGCACTCCAGAAATCAAGAAAATAGGCAATTTATTAAACCCACAGCCAAAGCAACGTTTCGACCAACCTGGTCTTAAAGAAACATTGCTTTGGCTGTGGATTCAATAAATTGCCTATTTTCTTGATTTCTGGGGTACCTGGACCTTTCTACTTTTGTTTCACTATACAACTGGTTTCCTGATACTGAGACCGGTCCGGTTGCACCCAGACTCATATCAATTAAGGGATTGAGTGCAGTTCCACATCTTTACCTTTTATTCTTATTGTATTGTATTTTTCCCAATTGTACAGCGCTGCGGAATGTGTTGGCGCTTTATGAATACCAGTAAGAAATAAATAAAAATTATACGCCAGTTTTCCCTATATATAAAGTAAACTTTGGGATATTTTCTCAATAAACAGCCTGCATCACAGTAATTGTAGTTAACAATGTGACTGTGGATTTGTCATTGATAATTTGTTGTTTTACCAGCACTGCTTAATCTTAGAAAGTGCACTGTGCATGTTGCATGGATTTTGTGCGTCTGTTAATTAAATCAATGCAGGCTCCGCACAAATCTAACGCAAGCTAAAAAAGTCAACCATGATATAGGGCATTCAAGAATGGCTTTGCAGTTTTAAAACAGTGTACCGTTCGGTACCATTTCCAAGACCATACTTCCACAATGCAGTAGACTTGAAATTATAATCCATTATACATTTTGGCTGCATGCGTCTATTGGGGCTCTGCCATTTCATGCACGTATCAGAGCATAATTAGGCAGTCTCGATTTCTGATTTTCTGCTGAAGAGTGCAAGTCACCTATCCAGGCCTGTCTATAACTGGCAATATTTACAGCAGCATCCAATATTTCTTGGGAATATAATTTGCTGCCCGGATGCATAACATTAGGAAGAGTTCAGTAGAAGATGGTTTTGATTGAAGTCTCATTGACAGATAGAGGCTAGAGGCTTATGTTTAAAGGGTTACTTATTATTTTATTTGTTTCCCTTAGCTTCACTACATGTATATTTTTAGGTCGACTCCTCCCTCCCCTCCCCCCCATTTTTATCCCAAATAACCTCTAAAAATAATATAAACTTACCTGGACTCCAAAATTGGGCACTTGTATCCCTGGTCAATTCCAGGACTTCCAACTGGTCAAAGCTGTGTTGTCTTTTTACTGGTCACTGTCCAATCAAATGCTTCTCATAGAAAAGTATTGATGGACCATGGACGCATGCGTGGCCATTTCAGCGTATGCATTAATCATAGGGGAACGAGGGAGGGCTGACTGAAGAATGTAGAAGTTGGGTGAACAAGGCTAGGGGACAAAATGGTGGACATACTAACATTATATTGAGAAGGATAGCACTAGGGAGGGAGGTGAATTTAGGCAAAATGCTAATTAGGCCTGTCACCAGCAAGCAGAATTTATATTAGGAAATTCTGTTCCAGGCTGCCTAAGTCAAGTGTGATGGGGGTGTAACTAGCCCAATGCTTAAAAGTGAAGATTGCTCTGAATAGGCAGAGTTTCAAACAGAAGCACTCCTTCCTCTATGACGAGTTCTAAAAGCGGAAGTGGTCATGGAGGTGGGAATAACCCATTAAGAGTGGCTTTTGGTTAAAAGCCACCAGGCTATGAGATGCTGTGGACTTTATATTGTAGGATTTTAAATCCTATATACCCCCCTAATCCCTAGACTACAAATTCTAACCGTAAGCATCACTAAGGAGGGGCATAAAGTATAAAAGATTCAGTGAAAAATGAATTACTAGGTCAACGCTGATATAGCAGATCCTTAAACTGTTATATCGCGAGAAACCTGAAAAACACTAGCATGTTTTATCCCATTTTCCCAAGAAATGTGTGCTCATATTGCCCACTTTGCCTACTACCAAATAAATGTCATTTTTTACGGCAATTAAACTCGAGAGAATAACAAACAAAGTGACTCTGCTAAAATGCAAAGCTTCAAGTGGATCAGTTTAAATCTGTTACGCTTGCAAGCTGATATATGTTACAAAATAGCTGATAGTAATGAGAAGGAAATTAATGTGAAGATATACTTGGAGCCTAAAGGAAAACCTAAATAGAAAGCTCTCAAATTCTTCTTGCTGACTCAGTAAGACTAAATGAAATGAAATGCATTGACTTTGTAAAATTCATTTATATACTGACTTTGATGCGCATGCTTGAGCATATAAGCTTCGGTATAAAGTTTAGAGAGAATCTCCACTAAAAAGACTTCACTTAAAAGCTGCTCAAATTCTTTGAACTGGGAATGTTTGTGACTCTCATTTCTGGTACTAGAACTTATTAAAACTTAGCAACTTTCCTGCAGCTCAATGAAATGTATTTTAATGGCAACGCATACAAATCAGGGGAAAGCAAAGCGGGAGACAGATTGTCAGAGTTACTCACTAAAGTGAAAATTGCCAGAGATTTTAAGGAAATTTAAAATTAATTCAAAGTGAATTTACAATTTATGGTTGAAATATCTTAACTGGAAAAATTCTCTTAGTCAGCTATGCTTCCAGTTCTGCTACTTTGGAGTTTAAAGGGACACTATAGTCACCAAAACAACTTTAGCTTATTGAAGTAGTGTTAGTGTATAGATCATTTCCCTGCAGTGTCACTGCTCAATTCTCTACCATTTAGAAGTTATATCCCTTTGTTTATGAACCCTAGTCACACCTCCCTGCATGTGACTAACACAGCCTTCCTAAACACTTCCTGTAAAGAGTCATCTAATGTTTATACTTCATTGCAAATTCTATTTAATTTAAAATGTGTTATCCTCTGCACTGTTGATCGCCTGCTAGACCCCACAGAAGCATTCTGTGTATAAATAAAGTTCACTTTAGAGAGCAGGCAATAAGAACTTTCAAAGTAAGTTACAGCTAATTGAAAGTGAAACCATTTTTTTTTCATGCATGGTGTGTGTCACAGCCAGGGGAGGTGTGACTAGGGCTGCATGGACAGAAACAAAATGGATTTAACTCCTAAATTGCAGAGATTTGAGCAGTGAGACTGCAGTATCATGATCTATACACTAAAACTGCTTCCTTAAGCTAAAGTTGTTTTGGTGACAATAGTGTCCGTTTAAATTTTAAATTAATTTTTAATTCTGTTTAATTTCTCTGCAATTCTCATTTTAGTAAATAACTCTGCATGTCTTCTTCTTTTATAGTTTTTTTTGTATATCTATACTTTATCCATTAAAAGTAGAGATTTAAGACGTAGCATATACCACACTCCCTTAATTAAACTACCATTAATAAGATGTTAGATACAGTAAGTGTACCCTTTTGAAATTATCCAGAATTCTTCATCATATATTTAATTTTAACATACCTCCTAGCAATGTCACAGGAGAAGATAGATCCATTCAATCCTGTTGGCTTTTATAGTAAGCTAGCCCTTTCAAAGCTTAGGCCGCATCAATGCTGCCTAATTTAGAAACCAGCTACAAGGCTGTGCGCAAATTAAATCTGGAATGTGCCGCAATTTTAAAATCGCTCTTGGACACAAAACATAGTGTTAACAGTATAAACAACACATTCTAATCAATGGTGAATATCATATTGTACGATTGCAATAATAAATACAGCTAAAAGGAACCTTCATCTCACAAAGTCTGTTACCAATTGTTAAAATTGCCATTCAAATGTCTCATGATGTCATTTCCAGTCACCAGATATGGACATCATTGAACCATCAGAGAAGCTGATATGACCACCTTCTGCATCCTTTAAAGGGAACCCATAGACCTAAAAATAACAAAATGTTATTTCCGGACTATAGGTTTCCTTTTGTCCACCTCCCTTTGCTGATAAAAATATTAAGGTTAATTACTTACCTCGTTTCTAGCACATCTCCGTTGCAACGTCCAGTTCCAAGTTCAGTGATGTTAGCATTCCAAGCTAAAAAACTGCAGTGTTTTACATTGTAAGGTTAAGATTAAAGGACCATTGCATTGAGATAAATTGGTTTGGGTGACTATAGTGATCCTATAAACAGCTGGAGTCTTTTCCGCTAGAATAATGTTACGGTAACAGTAACAGAAACAGTAAGACCTGCGATAATAGATTGTTGCAATATCACACTAAACACAGTTCGAGACTTGCATTACAGCATTCCAAGAAAGATTGCAGTTGTTCTGAAGGCAAATGCTGCCTCATCATCTCCTGGATAGTATTGTATTATAATGTTAGGAGTTTGTCCTATTTTGTGTTCACTCCTGTACACGGTATGCTACCATTCAAAGATTTTAGGTTACTCAAAAAAATAAGCATACATAGAGGTTAATTAATAAAAAAAAATACAGGTTATTGCATGAAAAATTCCATTTCCAAAATTATAAATTTCTAACTGTTCCTCTTCTTTTTCCTCTCTATTGATTACTTAATCTCACTTGATCTGCGTACCAAATGGTGGAAAAATCAGTCTACTATCAGTCTACTATATACACAACATTATTTTAATATTCAATATTTTATATTTGATATTTTATCTTTTTGGGCCCAATTCTTGGTTCATTTTCCCAAATCTTTTTTTGCTAATGAAATTCAGCCAAGCTAAATGGCTGAATGGCAAAAACTCAGCCTTTATTTTTGGTGGAAATGATTCGGCTGAAACAGATCTTACATGATCTGTAGGCTGCCACCCCATCCCTCACTTACCTTATCTGTAGTCTGCCCCCCCTTCCTCCCCCATGCCTAACTTACCTGATCTGTAGGCTCCCTCTGTAGGCTAGGGGTTGCTGGCTGTACTCTGTGCTGCTCCCCTGTGGTTTCAGTCCCTGCCTTCCTCCATTCACAGCACCACCTACTGGCCGGTGCCAGTATTGCAGTGTATTCTCACACTGATAATCCAGGGGGGGACAAGTGCATGCAACCTACCAGCACTTTTCATGTACTGCCCATGAACACAAAGACAACATAATTGTGCAGGAAAAGAAATTGTTTTAATAATGAATTTCTCTTTACAAAAGTGATCTGCAGAATGATTTACCAATGATTTCCCTAATGCTTATTTTGTAGATACCAAGTTATTGGTTTCACCTTCCATTTCTTTGTAATTGGAATTGCATAAGAGGAAGTATAACTTTGCTTACAATTTTTACCATTATTGTATTACACAGAAACTATATTTATTTGCCCGGTCTTGAATGCATTTCAGCCACTACATACATGGCATATTAAAGGGACACTATAGTCACCTGAACAGCTTAAGCTTAATGAGGTTGTTCAGGTGAGAACATACAGAGAAAATACAGTGTTTTTATTGAAAGCTAGGAACACCTCCAGTTGCAGACACTCAGAGTAAACCAGAGGGACTTCTGAGTTGATGGAGGCATAATATGCCTCCATCCACTCAGATCTGCTGTGCACGAGCATCCTGTGATTTTTTTATATATATTTTTAACAGATATTTTAACATTCTTCTACAGAAAAGGTAATGCTCCAGCTGTTATGGAACTCTAGCATAGTACATGGAACATGATCATTGCTGTGCATCGTTGGTGTTGTGATTTTAAGACATCTGTAAATCTGTTGGTATGTGATACTCTGGCAGGCTTGCAAATAACACAATCACCAGCTTTAGGAAATATAAAGTTAGATAGAAGAATACAAAAAAAAAAAAATGACACACAACGATTTCTTGCACCATAAATTCTACAATAGGCTGTTGTGGTTATGGTACTTATGGTGTCTCTTTAAGGCATAGACTAACCAATCACAAGCAGATGTCCATAATGTATAGGCTTCATAAAGCAATTTTGAATATACTTTTGATCATCTTTAGTTTCTATTGTATATTATGTTTTTTGTTGTCTTGTTTTAGTTTTTTTGTAAATTTTATTTCGGCATGAAGCATCTCATTTGTTCAACACCTGCACACTATATAATATGTATCAAATACAGCCATGACCTAAATTTTACTTTTTATTCATGCGTGTACTGTAAATCACCTCTCGTTAAGAAACCTCTGTTCTGTTTCTTTCTTTCTTTCAAAATGTAAGCTTGAGTTACAGTGAGTTATGTTTTATCTTTTCCAGTTAAAATTGCATGTAACTTGATCAGTTATTGACTTCCTTTTTCTAAATGCACACATTTGTTCGTTTTAGGCACGGTATTGTGCAATGAAATACTATGTCATTATTGTACTTGAAGATTTTTTTTTACCTGCTTAAGTTTGTTTTCCTTACTACTTTTTTTTAAATAATGGAAGCAAAGTATTTCTTAAAGGGACACTCCAGGCACCCAGACCACTCTGCCCATTGAAGTGGTCTGGGTGCCCACTACCACCACCCTTGTAGGGTCAACCCTTGTAGGGTAAGTCCTCCTCTAGTGGCTGTCTATCAGAGAGCCACTAGAGGGACTTCCGTGTTCTTAGAACACAAAAAGTGTTTTAAACAATGCTGGACATCCTCACGCTATGCATGAGAACCTACAGCGTTGCCGGAATCCCCACTGGAAAGCATTAAATAATGCTTTCCTGTGGGGAGGTCTAATGCGCGTGCATGCGTATTAGGTCTCCCCCGCCGGCTGAAAAGTGAGATAATCAACATGGAAACCCAAATTGCAGCTGCTCCAACGGGCTTCAGTAAGATGTCCCTTCTTTAAGAATGTTACCCCACTTTTCTGTTAGTGGCACCTCTAAACACAAGTCCCATAGTTTTATTTTAGCCATCTTTTCTAGCCACACCACAGCTTTAAGGGCTATAGCATATCATATATGGCTCTACCTGTCTTATAACGGATTCTTTTCACAGTTTTCAGACAACAATCTAAGAAAATCTTAATGTATATTAATAGAAATATGGTATTTTTTTTTTTTTTAAAACTGCATTTTTTAACAGAAACAAAGTTGCTTATTTATATTTTCCAGATGTGATGGGGAAAAAAAGGTAATGAGGCTGTAGGTGATAAATTCTTGAGTCATGGCAAATTTTCGTCAAACACGTCTATTCTCGGCCAAACGAACTTTTAGAAAATCGGAAAGTACAAACAGTGATCAGATAGCTACTAGGCACATACCTTGACATCAGCATGCTATTTAGGCATGAAAATTAGGCTAGTTGTCAATTTTAGAAACAGGATGAGGAAAATGATCTAATTGTATTCACGGAGTCTGTTTTAGATCATTACTTAAATGGCCTTATCAAGCCTTTTTCCATTGGAGCTTCATGTTGTTTACTGGATTTCTCATCCTTGCCTTTGTCTTTATGACATTACACAGGATAATTAACATTCAAGTAGTCAACACTTGACAGAACTCATCGGAAGACAAAAACAAACCTAACGCTGATTGTGTGTATGCTTTTTATGTTATCTCTTGATTGTCGGAGGTATATTTTTTTTGTTCCTCCCATTTAGTCTTGTAGGACACTAAAATAGTTTATCGAGTATAACTTTTTCAAAATATCTTATGGAGCACAATTTCATTTTAGAATAAGAATGCAAAAAATAAAATAAAAAAATCAATCAGAAACATACTTTACAAAATAAACTTCAGGACAGAATAAAATAAAAAATGATAATTTATATTTATTCCAGTAAGTATAAACAGCAGCATGATGACTCATGAAACTATTCTTATATGATTGCTAAGGTGTCAGACTGCCAGTATAATCAGTGGTATTTTTGGAAATTGCTGTTTTTCCACTTATTTTAATGGATATCGATAAAGTATGCTTTCTACCTAAAAATAGACTGTATAAATACTGTATTATTACATCGTAATCCAGTTCAGACAAGGCAAGCATTGCGAATGAGAAGGAGCAATAGAAACATTGTTTCATTTTTCTTCTTCTATATATACTATCTCTATGCTGACTGCAAAGTGCAAAGTTTATAATAATTGTACGATTGATTATAATGATTGACAGGTAGCTAAGATGCAGGATAAAGAGTTGTGGATTTAAAGAAACACTCAAAGCACCAGAACAACGACAGCTTTTACAATTACGTTTGTAATTGTTGCCTTTTCTGTAAGATAGCCATGTTTACATTTGTGACTAAGAACACCTCTAGTGGCTGTCACTCAGACAACCACCAGATATGTTCCTAATACAATGCATACAGAAATGTCCATAAATAATAGCTTGTTTGATCTCAGGATAATTTGTCATACTCATACTGCTGATTGATAATTTGTAGTTGATCATATATGATGTGTTGATCATAAAGTTTAGATCATGAAATCAATATTGTAAAACCTATCAAAAGAATTTGTAGATTTTTGTAGATTTTTCCAGGGTGGACCTTAACCTTTGATTATTCTATATGTTGTTATGACCTCCTTGCCTTCTTGATTTTCCTGTTTCCTGTTTTTCTCTCTGACTAATTCCCTCCTTAACAGATTACTGATTTATATTGGATACATTTTCTAGGTAGCATTACGAGGGGGGAATTTGTATTCAATTGCACTTATCGATATAGTCACAGTATGAGAATAATTTTTATTACCCAACCTGGCAGGGGATTTTTGAAATACTTTTCCTGGGCTTGTATCCACAATTCCTTGTTCTTGTTGCGTTTTGGTACACTGCACTAATAATGTGACGTTTAAACTTGGTCGTTTGCGCAACAGATTATTTACATATGCCAAAGTATAGAGAGTGATGAGGTTTTATTGCAAAATCTTTGTATAAAACATGTAAATTTCATTTCACCACATCAACAATATAGCATGAGTAAGACTTAGTTAGACAGACTATACACCTTGGTAATGTCAACCATGCAGCCGTATGAAAATATAAAAATGTTTTGTGACCTGTTACTTTCTTAAAGGAACACTAAGCATCATAGCAACTTCATCTCAATAACGTTGTTATGATGCCTAAAGGTCCTTGGCACCATCTTACCATAAGGGGTTAAGCAATGTATACATATGTTTCTAATGCATTTCTATCAGCTAGAAGATAGTGATAGGTAGTGATAGCATTAGCATCAGCTAACTCTCTCAGCTAAGCCCAGTCCGAGGCTTCCCCGTTAAAGCCGAGGATTGAAGCAGGGAAATAGGTGCCCTAAAGGTAGATCCCCAAATGTTTTAAAACTACAGATTCCATCATGCTTTGTCATTCTAATGGCATTCTAGAGGCATGCAAAGCATCATGGTAGTTGTAGTTCTACAACATCTAGGGATCTACCTTTACAACCCTGGGCTAGGCTGACGGGCTCTGTAAGAACAACTTTGGAGTGAAACATTCATAAATGGTAGTCTCCAGGGGCACCAGGCACCATTACAACATAATTAAGATGAAGTTGTGATAGTGCCTGGAATTTTCCTGATATTCTATGTTTTAGCCTGCTGAATGCTACA
>OW240916.1:35570357-35663158 GCA_933207985.1 Pelobates cultripes
TTTCAAGTTTGTGCACTTCACAGAGAATTTAAAACAATATCTAGTTTAGTGAAAACATATTGGATTTTACATATCTTATAAGGAAATGCAGAGTGTCATCCATCAGTCACCAGGAAAGAGTTGTAAAAACTAACTCACATGCATAAACACAAACTAGCATACAGGAACACATACATTAACACAAACTAGCATGCAGGAACACATACATTAACACAAACTAGCATGCAGGAACACATACATTAACACAAACTAGCATGCAGGAACACACATGCAAAAATACAAACTAGCATACAGGAGCACACATACATAAACACAAACTAGTATACATGTACAGACATACAGAAACACAAACTGGCATACGGGAGCACACACATAAACACAAACTTAGCATACAGACACACACATACATAAACACAAACTAGCATACAGACACACACATACATAAACACAAACTAGCATACATGTACACACATACAGAAACACAAACTAGCATACAGACATACACAAACACAAACTAGCATACAAGAACACACATACATAAACACAAACTATCATCCAGGCACACATATGCATAAACACAAACTAATTTGTGTCTACATCCATCATCCTCATATTTATCTCATATTAATTTTCATTATTATGCTCATATTGTTATTGTATGTTTGTTTGTATGCATTTTTATTTTTTGTTTGTACTGATACGTTATATCTGGCCTGGGAACAGGATAGTACTACTGAAATGACCTTTATTCTTTCCCCATCAAACTTTTTTCTGTATCCTATTCCTTTTAACCTACAATAAAACAATAAATGTTGTTGTAAATGAAATTTCTGATAAAAGTTTCAAGGATGATTTCAAAATAGCTAGAAGCTAAAAAGCTAGAATCGATAATTGGATCAGGCATTTGAAAAGAGACCTTATTATTTTTTGAAAGTCAATTCTGAAAACTTTTATTGTACAATATTAAATGTGAACCCTTCACTCATGAAATTTATTGTTACGGTTTTCAAGTAACAAATAGACCGTTAAATAATATACTTTATCATTTGCTTTTGTAATATAAATAACATTATTAAAAAAAAAAAAAATTGGTGGATCAAGCATCTCGTAAATACTTTATGCTATTGTTGATATGTTTTGACCAAAATACGTCAGAGTGCTGACGTCTTTTTCAGAAACAAAAACAGAACACGCAGATGAATAAATATTTGAAGATAAGTTTATTTAATCAAGAAGATTGTTAAAAGGAAGCAAATGCAATCACTAAAAAGATGGACAGGTTTGGATTTAATGATACTGATATCCAGATACTACATATATCGGAATAAAGATGTGTACGCGTCTGTATGTGTAGCAGGCTTTATAGTCCATCACTGTTTATCTAAGTCTAAAAATACATAAATCTCAAACATTTTAAATAGCTTTATTAATTATAATGAGTACGTTTCTTAATGACGGCTTAATGATGTATATTGGAACTAATAACTCTCTCTGCCATCACAAACAAATTCCGCTGCTATCTTTTGTCTCATTTCCCCAGTTTAACCTTTAAATTGTAAGCTCACGGGCAGGCCCCTCTACCCGTTGTATCAGTCTGTTCTTATTGTATTGTAGAATAAAATTAGAAAGGTCCAGGCACTCCAGAAATCAAGAAAATAGGCAATTTATTAAACCCACAGCCAAAGCAACGTTTCGACCAACCTGGTCTTAAAGAAACATTGCTTTGGCTGTGGATTCAATAAATTGCCTATTTTCTTGATTTCTGGGGTACCTGGACCTTTCTACTTTTGTTTCACTATACAACTGGTTTCCTGATACTGAGACCGGTCCGGTTGCACCCAGACTCATATCAATTAAGGGATTGAGTGCAGTTCCACATCTTTACCTTTTATTCTTATTGTATTGTATTTTTCCCAATTGTACAGCGCTGCGGAATGTGTTGGCGCTTTATGAATACCAGTAAGAAATAAATAAAAATTATACGCCAGTTTTCCCTATATATAAAGTAAACTTTGGGATATTTTCTCAATAAACAGCCTGCATCACAGTAATTGTAGTTAACAATGTGACTGTGGATTTGTCATTGATAATTTGTTGTTTTACCAGCACTGCTTAATCTTAGAAAGTGCACTGTGCATGTTGCATGGATTTTGTGCGTCTGTTAATTAAATCAATGCAGGCTCCGCACAAATCTAACGCAAGCTAAAAAAGTCAACCATGATATAGGGCATTCAAGAATGGCTTTGCAGTTTTAAAACAGTGTACCGTTCGGTACCATTTCCAAGACCATACTTCCACAATGCAGTAGACTTGAAATTATAATCCATTATACATTTTGGCTGCATGCGTCTATTGGGGCTCTGCCATTTCATGCACGTATCAGAGCATAATTAGGCAGTCTCGATTTCTGATTTTCTGCTGAAGAGTGCAAGTCACCTATCCAGGCCTGTCTATAACTGGCAATATTTACAGCAGCATCCAATATTTCTTGGGAATATAATTTGCTGCCCGGATGCATAACATTAGGAAGAGTTCAGTAGAAGATGGTTTTGATTGAAGTCTCATTGACAGATAGAGGCTAGAGGCTTATGTTTAAAGGGTTACTTATTATTTTATTTGTTTCCCTTAGCTTCACTACATGTATATTTTTAGGTCGACTCCTCCCTCCCCTCCCCCCCATTTTTATCCCAAATAACCTCTAAAAATAATATAAACTTACCTGGACTCCAAAATTGGGCACTTGTATCCCTGGTCAATTCCAGGACTTCCAACTGGTCAAAGCTGTGTTGTCTTTTTACTGGTCACTGTCCAATCAAATGCTTCTCATAGAAAAGTATTGATGGACCATGGACGCATGCGTGGCCATTTCAGCGTATGCATTAATCATAGGGGAACGAGGGAGGGCTGACTGAAGAATGTAGAAGTTGGGTGAACAAGGCTAGGGGACAAAATGGTGGACATACTAACATTATATTGAGAAGGATAGCACTAGGGAGGGAGGTGAATTTAGGCAAAATGCTAATTAGGCCTGTCACCAGCAAGCAGAATTTATATTAGGAAATTCTGTTCCAGGCTGCCTAAGTCAAGTGTGATGGGGGTGTAACTAGCCCAATGCTTAAAAGTGAAGATTGCTCTGAATAGGCAGAGTTTCAAACAGAAGCACTCCTTCCTCTATGACGAGTTCTAAAAGCGGAAGTGGTCATGGAGGTGGGAATAACCCATTAAGAGTGGCTTTTGGTTAAAAGCCACCAGGCTATGAGATGCTGTGGACTTTATATTGTAGGATTTTAAATCCTATATACCCCCCTAATCCCTAGACCAGTGTTTCCCAACCCAGTCCTCAAGGCACACCTACCAGTCCAGGATTTAGGGATTACAGGGTGTGTCTAAGGTGTTTTTACAAAGAAGAAAAAAAACACCTTAGACACAACTGGGTAATCCCTAAATCCTGGACTGGTAGGTGTGCCTTGAGGACTGGGTTGGGAAACACTGCAGACTACAAATTCTAACCGTAAGCATCACTAAGGAGGGGCATAAAGTATAAAAGATTCAGTGAAAAATGAATTACTAGGTCAACGCTGATATAGCAGATCCTTAAACTGTTATATCGCGAGAAACCTGAAAAACACTAGCATGTTTTATCCCATTTTCCCAAGAAATGTGTGCTCATATTGCCCACTTTGCCTACTACCAAATAAATGTCATTTTTTACGGCAATTAAACTCGAGAGAATAACAAACAAAGTGACTCTGCTAAAATGCAAAGCTTCAAGTGGATCAGTTTAAATCTGTTACGCTTGCAAGCTGATATATGTTACAAAATAGCTGATAGTAATGAGAAGGAAATTAATGTGAAGATATACTTGGAGCCTAAAGGAAAACCTAAATAGAAAGCTCTCAAATTCTTCTTGCTGACTCAGTAAGACTAAATGAAATGAAATGCATTGACTTTGTAAAATTCATTTATATACTGACTTTGATGCGCATGCTTGAGCATATAAGCTTCGGTATAAAGTTTAGAGAGAATCTCCACTAAAAAGACTTCACTTAAAAGCTGCTCAAATTCTTTGAGCTGGGAATGTTTGTGACTCTCATTTCTGGTACTAGAACTTATTAAAACTTAGCAACTTTCCTGCAGCTCAATGAAATGTATTTTAATGGCAACGCATACAAATCAGGGGAAAGCAAAGCGGGAGACAGATTGTCAGAGTTACTCACTAAAGTGAAAATTGCCAGAGATTTTAAGGAAATTTAAAATTAATTCAAAGTGAATTTAAAATTTATGGTTGAAATATCTTAACTGGAAAAATTCTCTTAGTCAGCTATGCTTCCAGTTCTGCTACTTTGGAGTTTAAAGGGACACTATAGTCACCAAAACAACTTTAGCTTATTGAAGTAGTGTTAGTGTATAGATCATTTCCCTGCAGTGTCACTGCTCAATTCTCTACCATTTAGAAGTTATATCCCTTTGTTTATGAACCCTAGTCACACCTCCCTGCATGTGACTAACACAGCCTTCCTAAACACTTCCTGTAAAGAGTCATCTAATGTTTATACTTCATTGCAAATTCTATTTAATTTAAAATGTGTTATTAAGTAAGTTACAGCTAATTGAAAGTGAAACCATTTTTTTTTCATGCATGGTGTGTGTCACAGCCAGGGGAGGTGTGACTAGGGCTGCATGGACAGAAACAAAATGGATTTAACTCCTAAATTGCAGAGATTTGAGCAGTGAGACTGCAGTATCATGATCTATACACTAAAACTACTTCCTTAAGCTAAAGTTGTTTTGGTGACATTAGTGTCCGTTTAAATTTTAAATGAATTTTTAATTCTGTTTAATTTCTCTGCAATTCTCCTTTTAGTAAATAACTCTGCTTGTCTTCTTCTTTTATAGTTTTTTTTGTATATCTATACTTTATCCATTAAAAGTAGAGATTTAAGACGTAGCATTTACCACATTCCCTTAATTAAACTACCATTAATAAGATGTTAGATACAGTAAGTGTACCCTTTTATTATTATCCAGAATTCTTCATCATATATTTAATTTTAACATACCTCCTAGTAATGTCACAGGAGAAGATAGATCCATTCAATCCTATTGGCTTTTATAGTAAGCTAGCCCTTTCAAAGCTTAGGCCGCATCAATGCTGCCTAATTTAGAAACCAGCTACAAGGCTGTGCGCAAATTAAATCTGGAATGTGCTGCAATTTTAAAATCGCTCTTGGACACAAAACATAGTGTTAACAGTATAAACAACACATTCTAATCAATGGTCAATATCATATTGTACGATTGCAATAATAAATACAGCTAAAAGGAACCTTCATCTCACAAAGTCTGTTACCAATTGTTAAAATTGCCATTCAAATGTCTCATGATGTCATTTCCAGTCACCAGATATGGACATCATTGAACCATCAGGGAAGCTGATATGACCACCTTCTGCATCCTTTAAAGGGAACCCATAGACCTAAAAATAACAAAATGTTATTTCCGGACTATAGGTTTCCTTTTGTCCACCTCCCTTTGCTGATAAAAATATTAAGGTTAATTACTTACCTCATTTCTAGCACATCTCCGTTGCAACCTACAGTTCCAAATTCAGTGATGTTAGCATTCCAAGCTAAAAAACTGCAGTGTTTTACATTGTAAGGTTAAGATTAAAGGACCATTGCATTGAGATAAATTGGTTTGGGTGACTATAGTGATCCTATAAACAGCTGGAGTCTTTTCCTCTAGAATAATGTTACGGTAACAGTAACAGAAACAGTAAGACCTGCGATAATAGATTGTTGCAATATCACACTAAACACAGTTCGAGACTTGCATTACAGAATTCCAAGAAAGATTGCAGTTGTTCTGAAGGCAAATGCTGCCTCATCATCTCCTGGATAGTATTTTATTATAATGTTAGGAGTTTGTCCTATTTTGTGTTCATTCCTGTACACTGTACGCTACCATTCAAAGATTTTAGGTTACTCAAAAAAATAAGCATACAGAGGTTAATTAATAAAAAAAAATACAGGTTATTGCATGAAAAATTCAATTTCCAAAATTATAAATTTCTAAATGTTCCTCTTCTTTTTCCTCTCTATTGATTACTTAATCTCACTTGATCTGCGTACCAAATGGCGGAAAAATCAGTCTACTATCAGTCTACTATATACATAACATTATTTTAATATTCAATATTTTATATTTGATATTTTAACTTTTTTGGCCCAATTCTTGGTTCATTTTCCCAAATCTTTTTTTGCTAATGAAATTCAGCCAAGCTAAATGGCTGAATGGCAAAAACTCAGCCTTTATTTTTGGTGGAAATGATTCGGCTGAAACCTTTTTTTTTTCTTACATGATCTGTAGGCTGCCACCCCATCCCTCACTTACCTTATCTGTAGTCTGCCCCCCCTTTCTCCCCCATGCCTCACTTACCTGATCTGTAGGCTCCCTCTGTAGGCTAGGGGTTGCTGGCTGTACTCTGTGCTGCTCCCCTGTGGTTTCAGTCCCTGCCTTTCTCCATTCACAGCGCCACCTACTGGCCGGCGCCAGTATTTCAGTGTATTCTCACACTGATAATCCAGGGGGGGACAAGTGCATGCAACCTACCAGCACTTTTCATGTACTGCCCATAAACACAAAGACAACATAATTGTGCAGGAAAAGAAATTGTTTTAATAATGAATTTCTCTTTACAAAAGTGATCTGCAGAATGATTTACCAATGATTTCCCTAATGCTTATTTTGTAGATACCAAGTTATTGGTTTCACCTTCCATTTCTTTGTAATTGGGATTGCATAAGAGGAAGTATAACTTTTCTTACAATTTTTACCATTATTGTATTACACAGAAACTATATTTATTTGCCTGGTCTTGAATGCATTTCAGCCACTACGTACATGGGATATTAAAGGGACACTATAGTCACCTGAACAACTTCAGCTTAATGAGGTTGTTCAGGTGAGAACTATAGCTCCCTGCATCCTTTCTCATGTAAACACTGTATTTTCTGAGAAAATACAGTGTTTACATCGAAAGCTAGGAACACCTCCAGTTGCAGACACTCAGAGTAAACCAGAGGGACTTCTGAGTTGATGGAGGCATAATATGCCTCCATCCACTCAGATCTGCTGTGCACGAGCATCCTGTGATTCAGTATCTCCTTCCACTGCATGCAGACACTGAACTTTCCTCATAGAGATTCATTGATTCAATTCATCTCTATGAGGAGATGCTGATTGGCCAGGGCTGTGTTTGAATCATGCTGGCTCTGCCCCTGATCTGCCTCCTTGTCATTCTCAGCCAATCCTATGGGGAAGCACTGTGATTGGATCAGGCTACCACATGTCAGCAGACTGCTTGTTTTTCCTGAGTGTAACAGCATGCAGATTTACAGCTTCTGGCTTGAATACAGTAAGATTTTTACTATATTTATGGAGGCATGAGGGGCCCAGGGGGGCTAGATGGTCGTGTTAACACTATAGGGTCAGGAATACATGTAGTTGCACTAGTGTCCCTTTAATATGACAAAGAACCAAAAGGAAAATGACACACAAAAAAAACAAAATCAGCCTTTCTTTTCAACTGTCCAAACTTGCTTTTCTTTCTCATAAAAAGTATGGACAATAAATCATTGGAAAACATTTTTTGATATATATTTTTAACAGATATTTTAACATTCTTCTATAGAAAAGGTAATGCTCCAGCTGTTATGGAACTCTAGCATAGTACATGGAACATGATCATTGCTGTGCATCGTTGGTGTTTTGATTTTAAGACATCTGTAAATCTGTTGGCATGTGATACTCTGACAGGCTTGCAAATAACACAATCACCAGCTTTAGGAAATATAAAGTTAGATAGAAGAATACAAAAAAAAAAAATGACACACAACGATTTCTTGCACCATAAATTCTACAATAGGCTGTTGTGGTTATGGTACTTATGGTGTCTCTTTAAGGCATAGACTAACCAATCACAAGCAGATGTCCATAATGTATAGGCTTCATAAAGCAATTTTGAATATACTTTTGATCATCTTTAGTTTCTATTGTATATTATGTTTTTTGTTGTCTTGTTTTAGTTTTTTTGTAAATTTTATTTCGGCATGAAGCATCTCATTTGTTCAACACCTGCACACTATATAATATGTATCAAATACAGCCATGACCTAAATTTTACTTTTTATTCATGCGTGTACTGTAAATCACCTCTCGTTAAGAAACCTCTGTTCTGTTTCTTTCTTTCTTTCAAAATGTAAGCTTGAGTTACAGTGAGTTATGTTTTATCTTTTCCAGTTAAAATTGCATGTAACTTGATCAGTTATTGACTTCCTTTTTCTAAATGCACACATTTGTTCGTTTTAGGCACGGTATTGTGCAATGAAATACTATGTCATTATTGTACTTGAAGATTTTTTTTTACCTGCTTAAGTTTGTTTTCCTTACTACTTTTTTTTAAATAATGGAAGCAAAGTATTTCTTAAAGGGACACTCCAGGCACCCAGACCACTCTGCCCATTGAAGTGGTCTGGGTGCCCACTACCACCACCCTTGTAGGGTCAACCCTTGTAGGGTAAGTCCTCCTCTAGTGGCTGTCTATCAGAGAGCCACTAGAGGGACTTCCGTGTTCTTAGAACACAAAAAGTGTTTTAAACAATGCTGGACATCCTCACGCTATGCATGAGAACCTACAGCGTTGCCGGAATCCCCACTGGAAAGCATTAAATAATGCTTTCCTGTGGGGAGGTCTAATGCGCGTGCATGCGTATTAGGTCTCCCCCGCCGGCTGAAAAGTGAGATAATCAACATGGAAACCCAAATTGCAGCTGCTCCAACGGGCTTCAGTAAGATGTCCCTTCTTTAAGAATGTTACCCCACTTTTCTGTTAGTGGCACCTCTAAACACAAGTCCCATAGTTTTATTTTAGCCATCTTTTCTAGCCACACCACAGCTTTAAGGGCTATAGCATATCATATATGGCTCTACCTGTCTTATAACGGATTCTTTTCACAGTTTTCAGACAACAATCTAAGAAAATCTTAATGTATATTAATAGAAATATGGTATTTTTTTTTTTTTTAAAACTGCATTTTTTAACAGAAACAAAGTTGCTTATTTATATTTTCCAGATGTGATGGGGAAAAAAAGGTAATGAGGCTGTAGGTGATAAATTCTTGAGTCATGGCAAATTTTCGTCAAACACGTCTATTCTCGGCCAAACGAACTTTTAGAAAATCGGAAAGTACAAACAGTGATCAGATAGCTACTAGGCACATACCTTGACATCAGCATGCTATTTAGGCATGAAAATTAGGCTAGTTGTCAATTTTAGAAACAGGATGAGGAAAATGATCTAATTGTATTCACGGAGTCTGTTTTAGATCATTACTTAAATGGCCTTATCAAGCCTTTTTCCATTGGAGCTTCATGTTGTTTACTGGATTTCTCATCCTTGCCTTTGTCTTTATGACATTACACAGGATAATTAACATTCAAGTAGTCAACACTTGACAGAACTCATCGGAAGACAAAAACAAACCTAACGCTGATTGTGTGTATGCTTTTTATGTTATCTCTTGATTGTCGGAGGTATATTTTTTTTGTTCCTCCCATTTAGTCTTGTAGGACACTAAAATAGTTTATCGAGTATAACTTTTTCAAAATATCTTATGGAGCACAATTTCATTTTAGAATAAGAATGCAAAAAATAAAATAAAAAAATCAATCAGAAACATACTTTACAAAATAAACTTCAGGACAGAATAAAATAAAAAATGATAATTTATATTTATTCCAGTAAGTATAAACAGCAGCATGATGACTCATGAAACTATTCTTATATGATTGCTAAGGTGTCAGACTGCCAGTATAATCAGTGGTATTTTTGGAAATTGCTGTTTTTCCACTTATTTTAATGGATATCGATAAAGTATGCTTTCTACCTAAAAATAGACTGTATAAATACTGTATTATTACATCGTAATCCAGTTCAGACAAGGCAAGCATTGCGAATGAGAAGGAGCAATAGAAACATTGTTTCATTTTTCTTCTTCTATATATACTATCTCTATGCTGACTGCAAAGTGCAAAGTTTATAATAATTGTACGATTGATTATAATGATTGACAGGTAGCTAAGATGCAGGATAAAGAGTTGTGGATTTAAAGAAACACTCAAAGCACCAGAACAACGACAGCTTTTACAATTACGTTTGTAATTGTTGCCTTTTCTGTAAGATAGCCATGTTTACATTTGTGACTAAGAACACCTCTAGTGGCTGTCACTCAGACAACCACCAGATATGTTCCTAATACAATGCATACAGAAATGTCCATAAATAATAGCTTGTTTGATCTCAGGATAATTTGTCATACTCATACTGCTGATTGATAATTTGTAGTTGATCATATATGATGTGTTGATCATAAAGTTTAGATCATGAAATCAATATTGTAAAACCTATCAAAAGAATTTGTAGATTTTTGTAGATTTTTCCAGGGTGGACCTTAACCTTTGATTATTCTATATGTTGTTATGACCTCCTTGCCTTCTTGATTTTCCTGTTTCCTGTTTTTCTCTCTGACTAATTCCCTCCTTAACAGATTACTGATTTATATTGGATACATTTTCTAGGTAGCATTACGAGGGGGGAATTTGTATTCAATTGCACTTATCGATATAGTCACAGTATGAGAATAATTTTTATTACCCAACCTGGCAGGGGATTTTTGAAATACTTTTCCTGGGCTTGTATCCACAATTCCTTGTTCTTGTTGCGTTTTGGTACACTGCACTAATAATGTGACGTTTAAACTTGGTCGTTTGCGCAACAGATTATTTACATATGCCAAAGTATAGAGAGTGATGAGGTTTTATTGCAAAATCTTTGTATAAAACATGTAAATTTCATTTCACCACATCAACAATATAGCATGAGTAAGACTTAGTTAGACAGACTATACACCTTGGTAATGTCAACCATGCAGCCGTATGAAAATATAAAAATGTTTTGTGACCTGTTACTTTCTTAAAGGAACACTAAGCATCATAGCAACTTCATCTCAATAACGTTGTTATGATGCCTAAAGGTCCTTGGCACCATCTTACCATAAGGGGTTAAGCAATGTATACATATGTTTCTAATGCATTTCTATCAGCTAGAAGATAGTGATAGGTAGTGATAGCATTAGCATCAGCTAACTCTCTCAGCTAAGCCCAGTCCGAGGCTTCCCCGTTAAAGACGAGGATTGAAGCAGGGAAATAGGTGCCCAAAAGGTAGATCCCCAAATGTTTTAAAACTACAGATTCCATCATGCTTTGTCATTCTAATGGCATTCTAGAGGCATGCAAAGCATCATGGTAGTTGTAGTTCTACAACATCTAGGGATCTACCTTTACAACCCTGGGCTAGGCTGACGGGCTCTGTAAGAACAACTTTGGAGTGAAACATTCATAAATGGTAGTCTCCAGGGGCACCAGGCACCATTACAACATAATTAAGATGAAGTTGTGATAGTGCCTGGAATTTTCCTGATATTCTATGTTTTAGCCTGCTGAATGCTACACGGATGGTTCTCAGTAATGTGGGTTTGTTCTCTCTATTAATAACATCCTTTTAAGAAAAAGGGAATGCGTGGAGAGGAAGATGTTCTAGAGTTTAAAATAATGAAAGCAATTTTCTTACATTACGCCATGTATTACCAAAATGTCATTATAGCAGAATAATTCAAATAGATTTTATTCTAAGCTGTGCATGCATTTGACTTAAGCTTGCTCCAAGGAAATAAAATGACACGTCTATAGACTACTTTCTCCTTCACTTATCTTGTCAACGATTTACACACGGTTGAGTGAAGTGGTTAAATTCAGAGTACGGCAGGGACTGGTACAAACTTGTTTAATGGCATTAAATATATTTTTCCATGCTGTTTTGTTGTACATTTTAAAACTATATTAGCTACCTACATATTTACAGTATATTTGAAGATACCTCTACGTTCTTTAGTCCAAATCTGGTTGAATGTGCTCTTCTTGGTAAATATATATATTTCACATTAATTTATATAGATATATATATATATACACACACACACACAAACACACACACATATATTTATATAAACTGTATAATCTAGATTTATATGATAGAAATATTAAACTATTGAAATCGTGCGAATACAGGATATCTATGCGAGGGAACATGCAAGTTGTAGCATATATAAAATACGTTAAGAAGATGTGGGTGTTAGATAATTTAGTTCTTTTGCCCGTACTTCCTTAATACCACGTAAATGTGCACATACTCTGAGTCACAGCACCTGTTTAGAAACTGCCAGACATTGAAAGAATTATTAAATGAATGATCAAGGTATTAGAAACTTTAAGAGAAAATTCTTGTGTTGTGTGAATTCTAAATTCCAGATTACAGGAGTGATTATAAGGATTTCTGAAAGAAGGTAATTTTTTCAAGGAATTTAAATGTAAGTAGTTTTCTGGTGGTGTGACTAATAAAAAAAATATACATTAACATGCAGTGTTAAGAGCAGAGTAGAAACTTGACTGAATACATCATGGCCAATTACCACCAAATCTTAAAAAAAAAATAGTTTAAATAAAGCTTTGCTGAAAGCTCAAAATCTGCCTTTTTTTCACTTGCTTTATACAAAAAGACTGCGTTTTATGCTTAATACCTGCAATTTAAATGTATGTGTCATGTATACCTTTGATGGTATTCAAATTCCATTTTTCGTAATTTGAGAAAATGTGCATAAAGAACATTTCGTGAGACAATAGCAACCCCTAACTTCACTTTCTATCCAGCATACCAGTTTCTATCCAGAGATACCATTTTCAAAAGAAGACAACTTGGCCTATTTCACATTGGATATATTGAGTTGTGTCATCACCAATCTTTTTCAAATTTAGCTGTACGTTTGTGTGTCGCACTACTTGAAAATCCCAGATTTGTATCGGGCTGCATAGCTGACGTACATTAACCCCTTCACTGCTGAGTAGTTTACAAAAAAACAAAACACACCCAGGATCCAAGTATTTTGAGTGCCCTGGAAAGTGATCTTTAAATCTATTTTTATTTTCATCATGCATAGATAACATAGTTTAGAATAGATGTGTGTGGCACTCAGATAGATACCACGTTTGGTGCCTGTGCCATAGGAAAGGACCTCGTTCCCTGGACCAATATTTAGAAGATAGAGCCCTCAGCACGCGCCAATTTAAGGCTTATAAAATATAACATAGGAGCACACCTAACTTAAAAAAATATATATTCAAACTTTATTAGTAATCCAAAATATAAAACAACACACAAACAAGTAATAAAAATAGCTAATTAGAAACCAGATGAAATCTAAATGTATATACATAAACATTAACAAGTTTGAGCCTTACAAATGTGAATAATATTCAATGACACTATGTTTCAAAAATGTGTAATGTATAATCAATGCAAAGTAGTAAAGAATTATTAATCAATAATTGAACAGAGAGGTGTTCAATGTATACTAGGCAGATTTCTACAATAGATTCTCTATTCCTTTAATTCCATTCCTGTTCATGTGTTGTCATTCCAGATTTACATGTAGCGTCCGTCTTGTCCTATTCCTTTAATTCCTTTGATAGCTGCTTATTTTCAAGTTACAGAAGAATGTCTTGTGGGTGTCTGTGATTTAAATCTATTTCTTATTGAAGCAGTATGTATATTTTTGTGGTATTTGCTTACATTCTGACCCGTGCAGCTGAGTCTACGTTATGTTGCTCTGAAACGAGATTCAAAATCAACCAATAATGCACAAGTTAAAGGAACACTCCAGACCCCTAAAGCATTTTAGTTTGCGAAAAAGCTTTATGTGTGAAGAGTGTGACCTATTTTTTTCATTTTGGAAAAAGTGCAGATTTTGATAGAAATTTAGACTTTTATAAATTATACTGTTTACACCCATACACCATCCCCCCATGCATGCATGCAGACAATGGGTCGTGTTACTTCCTGGCTTGTTTAGCTTAATTGCACTGAGCTCAAGAGGCAGAGCACCTGCCTTGCAAATATTTCTCTTTGAGCTGCATTGGGAAGTTTGTGATTGGACAGTCATAGAAAGTCTGGGCGGGGTTAGAAAGGGAGGGCTTGCAAAGGCTGCAGACAAGAGAACTGAAGTTTTTGCAAGCTGTTTTTAGATATAACTCCAATGAAAAAAATGCATAATTATATGCATGCACGCTTTCATTGGGGTATAACTGCTAAATAGAGATTTTCATTTGTTTTCTATTTGGGCAGTGGAGTGTCCCTTTAACCCCTTAAGGACAGGCCTGTTTTTGCGTTGTTTTACGTTAAGGACCAGAGCAGTTTTGACACTTTTGTAGTGTTTGTGTTTAGCTGTAATTTTCCTCTCTCTCATTTATGGTTCCCATACAAATTATATATTGTTTTTTTTTCAGGACAAGAAGGGTTTTCTTTACATACCATTATTTGTATCATGTCATATATTTTATTTAAAAAAAAAAAAAAAATATTGAGAAAAATTAAAAACAAAAACATGTTTTTGGACTTTTACTTGACAAATCGTTTACTTATCTACAAAAGCTAATGAACAAAACTGCTTAATAGATTCAAAATGTTGTCCCTGGTTTAAAAACACCCACTGTTTACATGCTTTATTGCTTTTTTTGCAAGTTATAGGCCTATAAATACAAGTAGGAAATTGCTGTTTCAATATATATATATTTTAAATTTATCAATAGTGACATTGTAACACCGTTATCTTTCATAAATCCCTGAATCACACCTCACATGTACATATTTTTTTAAAGTAGACAACCCAGGGTATTCAAAATGGGGTATGTCCAGTCTTTTTTAGTAGCCACCTAGTCCCAAACACTGGCCAAAGTTAGCATTTATATTTGTTTGTGTGTTAAAAATGCAAAAAACTCTAACTTTTGCCAGTGTTTGTAACTAAGTGGCTACTAAAAAAAGGCATTTGCAATAATTTGGGTTGTCTTCTTTTGCAAATGCTATGTCATTATGGGGCTAATTCTCATTCCTGGGCTACCATACGCTCTCAAAGGCAACCTAACCAATCTGACAAATTTCAATAAAAAAAAAAAAAGTAAAATCAAGCCTTATATTTGACCCTGTAACTTTCACAAACACTATAAAACCTCTCCATGTGGGGTACTGTTATACTCAGGAGACTTCGCTGAACACAAATATTATTGTATCAGAATAGTAAAATGTATCACAGAAATAATATCATCAGTGAAAGAGACGTTTGTGTGTGAAAAATGCAAAAAAAATTCACTTTCACTGACAATATCATCGCTGTGATATGTTTTACTGTTTTGAAACACTAATATTTGTGTTTAGAGAAGTCTCCCAAGTAGAACAGTACCCCTATGTACAGGTTTTAGGGTGTCATAGAAAGTTACAGGGTTAAACACAGTGCTAGCAAATTAAATTCTCTGGACTTTCGGCCTGGGTTGGCAGGCAGGTCCCTCAAATTGCAATCATTAAAATTACTTAATTAGGTAAAAATATTACATAAATACGCACGTAAAATTTTAATATATATACATATTTATATATTTGACGTCTACGTGTATATTTATGAAATTATTTATGTAATTATGTATATGGACATATGTATATTTCGTATTATTTTTATTTATTTATACATAGATATATATCATTACATTTTAAGTGTATTTTGATATAAATATATATATTAATATCAAAATACTGTTAGAATAAAATTACATATAAATATATAATTTGTTTTAATTATTAAAAATTATTTTTACTTTTTGTTATTTATTTTTATTAACATATTATTTATAATTTATGATAATATATATATATATATATACATACACTATATATATTTATTATATATTGTATATATACGTGTGTAATTTAAATTAAAAGTGTATTTTTATATTAATATACATATATAAATATAAAAATACACTTAGTATGACATTATATATATTATATAAATACATATATTATTTTTTTTACAATGATTGCTTTTTTTCTGATTTTCCACTTGCAGGGAGACTCCCTGTCAGCACAGACAGTCCCCCTGCAGGCAGATATACAGACACCTATTACGGTCATGTGATCGAGTGACCACGTGGCCGCGGGGTCCTGATCTGCCGAGGGGAGACCCAAGGGGATTTTTCCGATGACGGTCACGAACCGTCATCGGTCGTCAAGGGGTTAAATACTATACACACCCTGATAGATGTCTATAAATCTATAATTACTACAAGCAGTATGGTTAGAAAATAAGAGGTTAAGAAATACTGTCCTCTTTGTGTATTAAGTTCTAATGAATATATTGATGCAGCTATCTACACACTCCTAATTAAAGGAACACTATAGTCACCTAAATTACTTTAGCTAAATAAAGCAGTTTTAATGTATAGATCATTCCCCTGCAATTTCACTGCTCAATTCACTGTCATTTAGGAGTTAAATCACTTTGTTTCTGTTTATGCAGCCCTAGCCACACCTCCCCTGGCTATGATTGACAGAGCCTGCATGAAAAAAAAAAACTGGTTTCACTTTCAAACAGATGTAATTTACCTTAAATAATTGTATCTCAATCTCTAAATTGAACTTTAATCACATACAGGAGGCTCTTGCAGGGTCTAGCAAGCTATTAACATAGCAGGGGATAAGAAAATCTTAATTAAACAGAACTTGCAATAAAGAAAGCCTAAATAGGGCTTTCTTTACAGGAAGTGTTTATGGAAGGCTGTGCAAGTCACATGCAGGGAGGTGTGACTAGGGTTCACAAACAAAGGGATTTAACTCCTAAATGGCAGAGGATTGAGCAGTGAGGCTGCAGGAGCATGTTCTATACACCAAAACTGCTTCATTAAGCTAAAGTTGTTCAGGTGACTATAGTGTCGCTTTAACAATCATATATACAATAAATATTCACTAATAAGCGACACGTCTCTCTAGAGAGAGAAAACTGTCCAACCCCTTTGCTTTTCACTTTAACTTTTTTTTTTACTTCTTAATGCTACATTGTATGTATTGAATAGCTTTCTAGTATATTAGTATAGAACGGACAAACTTTATTGCATATAAATATATTTTGAAAATGTATACTGCATTCTGCAGTGTGATTACTGACTGTGTCCAATGCTACTCATCTACTTTGATACATATTATATTAATTTTCCTTTCTGGATTGTGATTACTTAATAAAAAGATTAAATAAAAGATAATTTACTGTTATACTGTAAATTATAGACTTTAAAGGACGACCATCTCAAATATATATTTTTTTAACATAACAATTATTTTATCAAGTTTTGAAAGAAAATTTATTTTTTAAGGAAGCATATGTGAAAAATGAGAAGAAAAAAAACCCCTCACCCCTACCTTTAGTATAAGGCAGGATCCCTCGGCCAGATAAATGCACCTTGGGTCAGACAGGGTTTGAACACTGACAGTTAGTCTCTATGGTTTTCCCTGTTCACCCAATGTATAGAAGCAGGGATGACCATTGAGACTAACAGGGTCTAATAGATGTTTTTTTGTAAGAGGAGATCATTTGTTCAGATCCTTCCAGGGTAAGGAGCACTTATAATGGATTTGTTGAGCCAAAATTTCAGTCCTCGGGAAGATTATTTATCAAGACATGAGACTGAAATATTGAGCCAATAATTTGCTTGTGAGTCTATTGTTGCCAATCTGTAGAGTGTTGTTTATTTGAAATGTTATAGCATTTGTCATAGAGTCCAATACTAGGGTACATATTTCAGTAATCTTTCAGTTCATGGTTTGGGATTTGTGTGTGTCTGTGTGTATACATGTTTTCATAAGGATAGAATACTGGAGATTTACTTTGTATATTTGGTATAAAGTATAATTTCTTTAATTACTCTTGATGTGTTAAGCAGAGAGTATTTAAAAAGTTATTATAAATACGGAACTTGACCCATGTCACACATTTTTGGTACATATCAGGATAGTATGACATATAGACTGTATAAATAAATTTACATTTGTACTTTACGGTATTGTAGCTTTTTTCTCAGTGAAATACCTATTGGTGGAAGGAATTAAAGGGACCCTCTAAGCAAACAAATATTTAATTTTGTATAGACAATATCCCCTTGCTCTGGTAATGTAAAGCAATGCCATTTCATAGAAAATTGTATGTTTACATTTGCCAGAGACTTGTCTGACTGATGGACACTAGACACACTTCTCATTAAGACCTTTAAAAATCAAAAATCTTCAAGTTTTGAGACTTGATTTAAAATTTTTGGATCAACTTTTTTTGCGAAATATTAAAATATCAACATATTTATGATATAAAAAAAATCATTGTATCAAAAATGATTGAAATATTAAAATCTTTTTCAAAATATGAAATCATTTTAAAAGTTTATCTAAAAATATAACATTATTTGAAAAGCTTATCCAAAAATACTAAATTGAGATGAAATGCATATCATAGTGATGCATTTTATTCAAACATTTGAAGAATTTGAATGGTGGAGCACAAAAATTGCTCCATTGGTCCCCAATTCTTCTATGTGAAAAGTGAGTGAGATCATCACAACTGACATGCAGGTTAGTTTAATAATATATTTTAATTAATTCTATAAGTTTAAAAGGGGGCTCACATTCTAAATGAATGAAGCAACGCACTAAGGTAAAATAAAAATATAAATATCCTTAGTGTTTCTATAACAGTGCACTGTAAAGAAAATGCCTACCTCTAGACTGTAAACTCGTTTAACCCCTTAAAGACCAAACTTCTGGAATAAAAGGGAATTATGACATGTCACACATGTCATGTGTCCTTAAGGGGTTAAGACCTCATCAACCTGTTGTTCCTGTAGCATTTTGTAATTGTCTCATTTATTGTTAAATGTTTAATAATCCTTTATAATATTGTAAAGCGCTGCAGAATAATTTGGCGCTAAATAAATACCAAACATAATAATAATTCCTATAAAGTGCTACATATGTCACAATCTATGAAGAAAGAAAACAAATACGTGAAAAAAAATGTTGATGCTAGCTGTTTTTCCCCAAAAAATATGTTTACATGGAAAGCAAATATTTACACGCAGGCTTCCAAGAACTGATGACAATTACAAACCCACGTCTTCATCCCATTAGTAAACTATAGTATCGTCTGTTCCCCAGTCTTCACATTTAAAGGTCATATTCAGCAGTGTGTTTGGTAATCCCCCCAAAAAAACAAAAAAAACAAAAACTATATTTTGCATTGTAATAAATCCAAATAATATCGTTTAGAATGAAAGGATTACATGGGGCAAATTCATTAAAATATGATTGTTATTCTATAGTAGTTTTGTCTAGTAGATACATCAAAATGTCTTTTTGAAAGTTGAAAGGTCAAATATTTAGATAACATCACACAACACTCCATAGAGATTTATGTCCTGGTGTAATTTTAAACTTTTTGAATGAATAGTGGCCACTTATGGATTCTAGGTCTAGTAAAATAAAATGATGGCTACAACACTTCTGGACAAACCATCAAATATTATTGATTTCAAAAGAAAACTTTCAAAGACGTATTGTCATTAAAAGGATTAAGCATGTTGTCAACTGTCACAGTCTCAATTGTTACAAGAATTTTAAGGAATTTGGGGTTGGGGGGTAATTTACTCACTAGTGATAGTGGATCTTGATGAGCATGGATCTTATCTGCATAACATAAACTAGTCAAAGCCAACCTTCGGCACGGTGTGGACTACATCTTCCATAAGGCTCTTACAGCCATGATGCTAGCATAACATCAGGGGAGGTGTAGTCCACAACATTTAAAATGCAGGTTGCTAACACTTGTAAAATAAGCCAATATATCAGTGGTGAAAAAAATCTCTAATTTCCCAAACTGGTATTTTAAATGACAGAGTTTCTGCTTCTTGTGGAGGCCGCACAGAGGTAAGAAGTCAAAATGTTCTATTTTTATAATTATTTACTCAGCAGTGGGTATACACAAGAAGAAAATCCAGGGTATCATAGGAAGAAGTCAATCTGTTCTAAAACTGTTTGACTACTAACATTGGGTGTGCAACAGGGCACTCCTGGCACCATAATCACTACAGTGCGCTATAGTTATTATGGTGACTGAGGTGCTCCTTTAACCCTAAATCACTTCAGTAAGTTAAAGTGTTTTAGGGGTTTGGAATGTTCCTTCAATATATAAAACATTAAGTGAACACCATCAGGTTACTACATTCATTTTAAAATTAATGGACTAAAGAGTAGTAACAGAGCAAATAATTTGGTCTATGTGATTTAATAGCAGAACTACAAATAAAATTGTAGATCGAGTAAAAAAATTAAGCCTCATAATAATGCACATGATGACGGATAAACGTGGCATACAGAATAGATTTTCTGTCTCTACTAGATTTGTCCATTCGGTTTCAAATGAATTGCAATTAATCTGAATTTTGGCCAATCCGTAACTCCAGAATGCCATATGGATGTATCCGGGAAGAAAAGCACAGACAATGGGTTAATTTGCTTTGTGATTTAGTGTCAGTGGTCCCTAAATAAGAGATGAGAGAGAGAGAGAAAAGGAGAGAGAGAGAGAGAGATCAGCTGGACAGAATGTTAAAAACGTCACCAAACACTTAAAGTCACAAATATTGAGTGTATGTGGACTAAATTTAAATGGTAATATACCATTCTGTTTGGTCAGAATTCAGTCGACTTAATTTGAACTGGAATAAGCTTCATTATGAGAGTGATAAAATGAGCCTATCACTGCAGTCCTGTTTAATTTATGGGAATAGGTGTTCTCCGAATTATTTACATGGACAATATTCGGATGAGCCGAATGGCCATGTTGGCCTTATTACATTTTTTGGGGCTCAACCAAATTTTTCTGCCATTCACAAGTCTAGTCTCTACTGTTAAGACTTCTTTTTATAGTCTCCTATGAAACTCTGTACACAGCGACTATATCAAGAGGAGTAGATTTTCTATGAGCTCAGTATGTGAGTGCAAGGGCTATTACATTTTCAGAACATAATTGCATCTTAGTACATCAATTCAGTTATTATCAAAAAAAAGAACCTATGAGCTTTTCCTATGTTTGCTGGGGGCTGGTGAATGCAATATACATTACTGAACGTGTCTGGCATTGGCACTTTCTTTAAATTAGAAAATAATAAATTGTAACCTATTATCCTTTTCCACATTTGCCTGTTGCTCTTATAAGACATGTTTAAATAATATATTGTTTCATAAACATAATGGGTAAGAGGAACTTCATACTATGAGTATAACAAGAATGCTGTACAATGGATGAGAGTATGAAATATTCAAAATGTACCTCTCTTGTTTGCATTAAATATATGTGCAAAAACAGACATGTTTATAGAGTAAATGAAGATTCATATCGGAGAAATGCACAATGCTATTAAAGGGAAACTGTCACTGGAAACGACACCGATAAATAAAACATGGGACATCATCCATAACTTATATAACATCCATACATTTAGCAAAGAACATGGAAATCAAGTTCTGTCGGGGCACAACCAAGACACACAACGCAAATAAAGAAGAATAACGTTTAATTTCTTCCACTAATTTTGTTCAATAGCACAGAAGGGCAATATTTAAAGGAACACTATAGTCACCAAAACGACTAATGAAGCAGATCATCCCCATGCAGTCTCTCTGCTCAATTCTCTCCTCATTGAGGAGTTAAATCACTTTTGTTTTTGTCCATGCAGCCTTAAACACACATCCCCTGGAAGGTGACTGACACAGCCTGCATGAAAACAAAATGGTTTTGTTTTCAGATGTAACCTACTTTAAAAGTGTTTATCTCCTGCTCTCTAAATTAATCCTGGCTCCTGTTGGGTCTAGCAAGCTATTAATAGAGCAGGAGACAAAAAATTCTAAATTAAACAGAATTTGCAATAAAGGACGTATAAACATTAGATGTCTCTTTACAGGAAGTGTCAATGAAGGCTTTGTAAGTCACATGGAGGGAGGTGTGCCTAGGGCTGCATAAACAAAGTGATTTAATTTATAAATGTCATAGAATTGAGCATGAATTGAGTGAAACGGCAAGGCATGATCTATACACCAAAACTGCTTCATTAAGTCAAAGTTGATTTTGTGCCTAAAGTGTCCCTATAAATGTAATGATTGACATGGAGTGAAGATGGAACCACTCCATTTCAGGACAGAGCTAGATAAAGCAGTGTGAATTTCTATATTTCATTTTATATTTTAGAGATGATCGATGATCGAGAACATCGAAAATAAGCTAGCAAAATATTAAGAATTCTGGGAAGTAAATCAGTTTGTTACGTGAGTTTCAATGGTAACGTATAGTGCCCCAAAGAGACCTAATAGCTGTTACCTAAAGTCCCAGTGCATTACTCATTTAAACTGCTAAACTATTTAATATGTTAATAGAAGAATCTTGACAAGTGTGACAGATTATCAATTAATAAATTGTGGTCCTAATTAAAAGCCACCAACATCATAAATATATCTTTTATATGTATAAATAATAAGCCACCAGTAATTGAGGTATCACTCCACTGGGGAAAACATAAAATAAAAGAGACAACAACAGTAACAAAATATAGTGCACTCTATATTAATTATTATAATTATATTATTGCAGTAAAATAAAATGGATTCTATTTTACACTCAAAGATGCATAGCAGTAATAGACTTCTCAAACTTAAAGCACGTAAAGGACTTTAAATCCTTAGTTATGGTTCTCTGGGGGTTATGTTATGTGACCAGTCTTTAAATGAATCTTGAATGAAAACATATTTTTCTATGCGAGGTGTAGCACTAACTTGCACAATAATATAATATTTCTAACACTACTATAACACTGTAAAAATAAAGTGTCCTAAAAATCCTCGTTTTCAGATTATTCAATGGTCCATTTTGAATCGGGAAGGCTAAACTAATATCAAGATATTTTGTTGTGTTTTCTAGACAAGGTAAGAATTGAGCAAGCATTCATTGTAGCAGTTCTTCCAACCCAATTGGGATATAGAATGATATTGCAATACACACATGAATTAGAAGCCTCTTACCACAAAGTTCAATAAGTTATTTTATTACCTAACTATATTCAGACTGCAGTCGTGTAATGAATGTGAAGACATGAATTATTGGTCACCAGTGGAAAATGGCCCTACTACATTCTAATCAAGAGGCTTTCTAATAGTAGAAGGCCAATTTAGCCAGCTGCCGTGTTCAATCTTGCAAATAATGAGAATAAAGTGCACTGACTGTTGACTTTAGCAGTGTGTAATACAAAATGTTACCTGTCAGCAAACCCTTGCCTTCATGCAATGTTGAGTTTAAGTTTCTGTGTTCAGTGTGATGTTTGACTGTGGTTCTTGCATTAATAAAGCCACCCATGAAGGACACTCATTTGGAAGACAAGTGGTTGATACAGATCGATATGTTGTTGGACGACTGCCCAAAACAAGGCTCGTCAAATCCAGAGGAGGAAAAAATAAGCCATTTGTTTTCAATGCTAGTCATGTCATTGAATGATGTACACACCATAAATTGCTGCAATTAAATAGTCATTGACTTGTGTTGTTTTTATGAGAAAGAAGGGAAATATTTAGCTTAGCTTTTTATATTTTTAAAAGGAGCCTATCACTTAGAGCAGTGATGGCTAACCTTGACGCCATAAATTGTTTTGGGACTACATTTCCCATCATGCTCAGCTAGCTTTTAGACTCTGAAAGCTAGCTGAGCATCATGGGAAATGTAGTCCAGAAACAATTTATGGTGTCAAGGTTAGCCATCACTGGTTAGCCATCACTGACTTAGATCCTTAATCTGCACATATTTCACCTAGCATACACAAGGCTGTTTTAGTAAGCAGTATAATTACCGACACGAGCAGTTCAGATTTAGACCCAGAATTCAAATGATTCATATTGCGTGTGCATTCTGAATCTCACATTTTGAAACATAGAATGTGACGGCAGATAAGAACCATTTGGCCCATCTAGTCTGCCCAATTTTCTAAATACTTTAATTAGTCCCTAGCCCTATCTTATAGTTAGGATAGTCTTATGCCTGTCCCACGCATGCTTAAACTCCTTTACTGTGTTGCTGGTACATGTGCTGTAAAAGTGCTTGTATGTATCTGGTATTTTTCCTGAAATCACATTGAAGACATAGTGCTCATTAAGGGAAAAATAATGTGTGTTTTTAATTACAATTATTTAAAATGTTAAACGTTATAACTGTTATTATTATTTAAGGGAAAAATAACGTGTGTTCTGGCATCCATAGTATTGGGACACCGTTGGGAGGGGAGCAGAGGGGGCTCGCCAGTGAAACGATCGTAAAGTACAGCGCTGCAAAACATTTTAGCGCTTTATAAATAGTAATAATAAATTATTGGCAAGTCAGCCTGCCAATCTTTTAAGGCCAGCCCACTGAGGGCTGACCCTTGCAGGGAGCATAGGGTTAAAGGTAAAATATATATAAATATTGATATTTACATACAGTTTCTGCAAGCTACTTTACCATTTGCATTACCTGAGTGTTGCCATTTTTAGTGATTGAGTTAGATCCATTTATCCTACATTCTTCCTAGCCTGATTTTTCATTTTTTTATTTGTTAAAGAGACACTATCGTCACCAGAACAACTACAGCTTAATGAAGTTGATCTGGTGAGTAGAATAGCTCCCTTCAGGCATTTTTATGCAAGCACTGCCTTTTCTGAAAAAAGGCAGTGTTTACATTGCCCCTAGGGACACTCCAAGTGGCCACTCCTTAGATGGCCACTGGAGGGGAATCCTGGCTCAGGGCTGCACAGTAAGCAGCCCTGCCATTCAGCGTCCCTACGCTCTGCACGAGTCATCACTAAATCCACATGCTTAGCCGGCAGTTTTGAAGTCAACATAAAGAGGAGCAATTGCTTTGGCAACTGAAGTCACAAATAAATGCTAGACATTTACAGTCCATTTTAGCCCAGGCACAGCTTGCAAAAGAGAAGGAAATAGGAACATTGGGGAGTTATTTATAAAAACTGTTGGATTTTCTTTAATGTTTGTAACATTTTCTTTTGTATAAAACTTTACTTTGTTTTTTATGTATTTATGTATTTTTCCCAAATAATGCATCTTTCTGCAATTTATTTTTACTTTTTTTTTTTGCTAACTTTTTTGTAGATGATTTTACTACTGATTACATTCACAAAATAAGATTAATTTATTTATAATAATTGATATACTGCATCCATTTCTGTAACATTATGACAGCCACAATATTGTAAAATTGTATAAACCTGCAATAAAATCCATGTAACTCACTCAATGCATTAACATGAATGTGTTTATTGATTCACTGTTATTTTCACAAACGTCTGCTGAGTCCCTTGTTCTAACAGTATTTCCTGCTGGGTGTGAGATCACTGATCGTACATTGATACCCCAGAACTGGTAGAATAGAAGATCTGATCCCACGTTTAAACTGCTGTGCTACTATATCTTCAGACATGCCAGTAAATACAAAACGAGGACATTACGGAAATAAAGCCGTTAATTAGGTTAAGCCTCAGCCAAGGTTTTTTATATTAACTATAGTCCAAATAAATCATGTTGTCAGTAGGGTCAAGATGAAAGGTCCCTCTAAAAAAGAAAGGTAGGCTATTTACAATTAACTTTTCTATTTGTTGCAATTTATTATTGCAGAGCTTTCAAAATGATGATATACTTAGGAGGTCAATAGAAACCCATCTGTGGTCAGTTCTTTGAAAAGCTCTATTAAATGGAATTGTTGGCATATTCAATTAGAATGTACTAAAATTAAGACAAGATAGCATACATAAAACTGCTCTAGTAGCTGTTAGGGATGCATGGTCTAAGAGTTTGAATAACCAGCTCTTTTTAGAGTTAAGACATATTTAACATAACTAATAAAATAATATAAAAAAAATGTATTTGTTAAAGAGACACTATCGTCACCAGAACAACTACAGCTTAATGTAGTTGGTCTGGTGAGTATAATAGCTCCCTCCAGGCATTTTTATGCAAACACTGCCTTTTCTGAAAAAAGGCAGTGTTTACATTGCCCCTAGGGACACTCCAAGTGGCCACTCCTTAGATGGCCACTAGAGGGGCTTCCTGGCTCAGTGCTGCACAGTAAGCAGCCCTGCCATTCAGCGTCCCTACGCTATGCATGGGAACACTAAATTTTCCTCATAGAGATGCATCGCCCCTTTGCCGATTTTAGCCAATTTTAGCCAATCCAAAGCTTTCCCCATGGGAAATTAGCAGGGAAAGCATTGGATTGGTAAAAAATTGGCCATTTTGATGATGTCACCAAGGGGGTGGGACCAGCACCGGCAGACCCATGGAGAGCTGGAAATAAGATGAATTTTAACCCATTCTGAGGGGACTTGGGGGAGGGGGGCAAGCCACCTAAATGGTGGGTGTTCACTATAGGGTCAGAAATACATGTTTGTGTTCCTAACCCTATAGTGATCCTTTAACTATATAAACCTTAACCGCAACAATGTTGTTGTGGGTATCATTTGAATATGAAGACTTGGCTACTTTATATATAAATATTAGACCTGCGCAAAAATTCATTTGTCTAAATCAAATGGCTTTTAATCCACACACGGAAAAATTGATTATCTGGGATTTATCAGTGGAGTTTATGCAATGTATGTCCGAAACATAGTTTTGCACAAGTATAATAAATATTGTACATGATATTTGTCAACATATGTTATTTTATAACCCTTTGGCTATATAATATGTTTGAATTAAGTTTTACAAATATATATATAACAGTACACTAGTTTATATTGTTGTATAGTATTAAAGGGACACTAGAGTCACCAGAGCAACTACAGCCTAATGGTGAGTATAGTCAGTCCTTTAACCCCTTAAGGACCAAACTTCTGGAATAAAAGGGAATCATGACATGTCACACATGTCATGTGTCCTTAAGGGGTTAAATACTTCATACTAATACTAATATATTTATAGTTGTTCACTAAAGTGAGAAATGTCTATATTTAAAGTGAATGCAACATGTGTTTCAAATTTAAAAGCTTTTTATAAGCCTGTATAATAAAGGTTTTTGTTTTTTTTTACTTATTGGGCATTATTGGCTCCCCATTTTCTGGTTCCCCATTTTCAATCCTGCAAAAATACAACTGAAAACTTACCTGTAATCCAGTGCAAGACGAAGCTTCCTGTGCTGCCCTCCATGCGTCTTTTGATGTCACCAAGGGCCATGTGCGGTCCAAATAAATACTTCTCATAGAGAATAATTTGTTTGGATCATTTTTCCAGTTAATGTCACATGCGCAGAAAGATAAGTCCTGTGCTCACTCCCATCACTGGGCGGCAGCAATGATTACAGTACACATCAGCCCCAATATATAGTAAAAACCAAAGAAAAACAAGTTGCCTGCGCTCTCTCCTTAATCCCTATGTATTTTTAAACAAATTGAGTTTTTTTAGTTACCTCCAATGGCCATGAGAGGATAAGCCCACCCGCCAACGTCAAGGCAGACCCCCCACAGGTGGGTCCTAACTCTAACCATTCGCCTTGCTTCCTTGAGCTTCTGGCAAAAATCTCTAATGAGACAGAAAGGGGTATTTTTTTATAAACACCCCTATATATTATTAACCCTTAAGAGGGAACACATGGGATTGGCGGCTGCATTGTAACAAGTGATACAAAAAATGGATACAAATGCAGAAAGATAAGTCCTGCGCTCACATGCGCTCTGAGCCGGTGAGGCAAGGAGAAGGAGAGAGTGGTGATGGAGAGGAGGGGATTTCTTCATTAAAAAAAAAGTCCCAGCACCTGTCACAGTTGATGGCTGTGGAATTCAGGCATCATCTCACACATTGCAAGAAGCAATCAATGGAGAATCCTGTGGTCTCCTGGGATGCTTCATAGACCTCAGTTTTGTATTCTTCTGCAGAATACAGCTCTGACGTGGCTCCTGGCAGAGGAAGCCCCAGGAGTCAAAAACGGTCTGCAGGAAGAAGTGGCTGCGAGGGACAGCATCAAGTAATTCAAATTACCTTCTTTTCAATCCAAAAAACACTAACCCAAGTTGGCACTTTCAGGGGTCTTTGCAAAATATGTAAAGACCCCTGAAAGTGAAATCTGCTTTAAGCACAGTGACAATGTTTGCCTGGTGGCCGCACAACCTTTGCAGAAAAAAAGCGATCTTCACCAAACATAGGTTCTTTGTATTTCAATTATCTTCTCAATCTTTTTTCACTGATCTGTCGTATCTTTTTCTAGACTCTTGCTCATACAACTCCATAGTTATACCAAGGGAATGTTGTCTGTAGAGGAATTCCTTCATGTATACACTCTGCACATGCATAGAAGAAAGCTTAAACCTTTTGTTCTACCTCCCTTGTTACTTCAAACTGATAGGGCCAATAACTCAATCTATGCAGGTCAGTGAAAAAGTTAATAATGTGCCAAGTGTGCGTCGGTGAAAAGAACAGAATCTATCTACAGAGACAAACAGAACGGGAGGGGGTGAGTTGCTAAGAGAAACACTCATTGCAATAAATCTGAATAACTGCTACCTAGTAAATGGTGTTGAAACCTCAGAAGAATACATTTCATTGTGTGGGATGAAAGCAAGGAAACTACTATTTTTCAAGTGTGACCCAACTGGCTTCATCTGGCCTCTCCTATCTCGTAGCGAAGGGTTTTAAAACACCAGTGGTTTAACCCTTTGAGCAAGACAGAACTTCAGCTGCTCAATAATGTTTAATTTTGAAAGTGTTAACTAATTGATTACAAATCGTGTGTGTGTTTTGTGTTTTTTTTTTAAAATCATTTATTTGAATATTTTCACCATTTCCCCCCCCGATATTCTAGATAATTTTGCTTAAATTAAATTTACAACAATTTCATAAATAAATGATTTACTGAGAAGGGGCACATTTCTCTTTTTACAAAGAGATGGTTGAACTATACCTGCTAATTTATTGTGTATTATTTATTATTATTATTTAATAGCGTGTAAGGACATAGCAGAGATAAGTAATATCTATTTCAAATAGATAGTTATATATTACTAGTGCTCAAATCTATTTATCTGTTAGTATGTTGGTCTGTTTATCTGTCCTCTGTCTATCTATCTATCTATCTATCTATCTATCTATCTATCTATCTATCTATCTCTTTCTGTCTGTCTGTCTGTCTGTCTCTCTCTCTCTGTCTCTGTCTGTCTCTCTCTCTCTCTGTCTGTCTCTTTCTCTCTCTGTCTGTCTCTCTCTCTCTGTCTGTCTATCATATTTGTAGTGCTCTACCTGATATTCTATGTTATTTGGCTTAAATATTTGTGAAATAAACAAAATGATTAAAATGAAAAGTAGTAAATTGCATGACCTATTAAACAAACTCCTGAAGAGGTTTATAGGAAGTATAATACATAATTTGGCAGCAATTTTATTCATCAGATAAGATGAATGGAACTCCTTCCAACGCAGCTGCACTGTGGCTGCTATCTGCTTACTGCTAACCTCACCCACAGTTTTGTGAGTGAAACCATCAGATGCAATGTACAAAGAGCGTAGGTCTTTATGGTGGTTTAAGTGTCAATTTAATCAGATAAGTCACTAGTGTAAATTATTGCTTGTCATGTAATTAAACCAATCAACTGCTGGCTTCTTTAATGATATACTGCATATCGCATTGTACTTCCAACTTAAAGTATTTGGGTGAACCTGTTATGCTGGTGGGTGTAAATTGTATCCAGGGCTGTGGTTTTGTTCACTAAATGTGCTTCCATTAAACCCACATTGCTTTTATAACTAATGAACTTATATCTAATAAACTGCTTCTAAAGAACTTATTTTTCTAAAGTAAAGAACATGGCACAAACAACTGTATTCTATGTGGGCAACGGCCACATCATTAACATGAATGAGGAATTACTGAACATGCACAATTTTGACATTATATATATCATGCATATATGCTCAGTAATTACCCCATTCATTTGAATGGGAGGCTTGAAGATGATCATTTGCCTGGGTATGTATGTATCTATCTATCTATCTATCTCTCCATCCATCCATCCATCCAATTCTTACATATTGATCATTTAAAAATACATTGTTTAAATGTGTGGAATGTAATTAAATAAATTACCAATAAACAAAAAGTTACACATATCCCAGCTGCCATGTTCTTTAAGCATGCAAGATAACAAAGGTCTATTTTTTATATATATAAAACTTTATTAGCTGTTAAGAATTTGATACTACATCAATTTCTATAAGTACTTATAATGCAAAAACGAAACAGGCTCTACCACCTACGCAAGGGTGTAAGGAATCAGGTCCCGCCAAAACCAATATACATTCAGGAATCTTTATGAAACAGTGTCACTTTAGTTATGTGCCCAAAGACAACGTTTTGATCACTGCAAGGGTCTTTATCAAACTTGTGTTTAATAAGTTTGATAAAGACCGTTGCAGTGATCAAAATGTTGTCTCTGGGTACCTAACTAAAGTGACACTGTTTCATAAGGATTCCTCAATGTATATTGGTTTTGACGGAACCGGATTCCTTACACCCTTGCGTAGGTGCTAGAGCCTGTTTCAGTTTTGCAAGTTGCAATCTTACCTTTGCATACTTTGGGAACCGAAATTAAGGTATACTGCATTATATTGATGTGCTAGAATTTATTGTTTTATCATTCCTATATTTATAATATTTATACACATGTTTTCAGAAGGGTGGAAGAATATGAGAAGTAAACCATTGCTGCTCAAGTAAAAAAAAAAAAAAAAAAAAAGATTAGTGAAAGGAAGTGATTTCTAAGTTTAGACATGTCTATGGAACTTCACTGTTCTGCATACCTTGGAAACAAACAATTTAAAATGCCCATACTTGTCCGGTACATAAAAAAATATCTTGGAGCGTATTTTAGTACCAACTACATAGTAATGGCAGTGTGAACTATTGTTGAACCCCTGAATTATATCATGGTCTATTTTACTAATTCTTCATTATGTGTGTTGTTTCTGCGAGTGTGAGATTTTACTGAGATATGGACAGTTAAGTAGTGCACAAGAGGAATAAATAAATTAATATTAGATTTATAATGAACAGTTTCCTTGTAGAAGAAAGTTACAATGAGAGCACACAGCAGTTTTGAGAAATCATGTTTCAAAAGTTCTCCCAGAAAACCATGCTGGATATTCAAATAGGACCAGACATGGATCATGTATCAGAATTCATCCGCCTCTTGTCTAAAGCTGATGTGTTTCAGGTAACCCTAGAATTTTTAGATGAGTAAAATGTTTAAAATTATATTTCAGTGCTAAGATACCATCAGCACCACGGCACCCACTCCCAGATGTCAACATCTGTTCATGGCTGCTATCGCTAATTAATAACTTAAAAACATAGAAACACAGAATGTGACGGCAGATAAGAAACATTCGGCACATCTAGTCTGCCCAAATTTCTAAATACTTTCATTAGTCCCTAGCCTTATCTTATAGTTGGATAGCCTTATGCCTATCCCACGCATGCTTAAACTCCTTTACTGTGTTAACCTCTACCACTTCAGCTAGAAGGCTATTCCATGCATCCACTACCCTCTCAGTAAAGTAATAATTTCTGAACTTTGCCCCTCTAATTTAAGACTATGTCCTCTTGTTGTGGTAGTTTTTCTTCTTTTAAATATGGTCTCCTCCTTTACTGTGTTGATTCCCTTTATGTATTTAAATGTTTCTTTCATATCCCCCCGTCTCGTATTTCCTCCACGCTATACATGTTAAGATCCTTTAACCTTCCCTGGTAAGTTTTATCCTGCAATCCATGAACCAGTTTAGTAGCCCTTCTCTAAACTCTCTCTAAAGTATCAATATCCTTCTGAAGATACGGTCTCCAGTACTGCGTACAATACTCCAAGTGAGGTCTCACCAGTGTTCTGTACAATGGCATGAGCACTTCCCTCTTTCTACTGCTAATACCTCTCCGTATACAACCAAGCATTCTGCTAGCGTTTCCTGCTGCTCTATTACATTGTCTGCCTACCTTTAAGTCATATATAAATCCATTTCCTCAGATGTTGAGGTTAGGACTCTCAAATATTCTGTACTCTGCCCTTGGGTTTTTACGTCCAAGATGCATTATCTTGCACTTATCCACATTAATTGTCTATTGCCGCAACTCTGAACATTTTTCTAGTGTACCTAAATCATTTGCCATTTGGCTTATCCCTCCTGGAACATCAACCCTGCTACATATCTTAGTATTATCAGCAAAAAGACATACCTTACCATCATGACCTTCTGCAATATCACTTGTAAAAATATTAAAGAGAATGGGTCCAAGTACAGATCCCTGAGGTACCCCACTGGTGACAAGCCCAAGCTTCGAATATACTCCATTGACTACAACCCTCTGTTGCCTGTAACTCAGCCACTGCCTATGAAACATTGTATGTATTGTTTGCATTTTCTAGTATGAAAGCTTATTTCATGCTGCGTGGAGAAATATATACATAAAAAAATATACATACATCAATACATACATATACATACATATACTTAAAGGCACAGCGCACTTTATTCTTACATTGTTCTAATATAGGTGATTGAGCTTTTTCACGATATTTAGTGCTGCTTATTAGTATATATTATAGTTTTTAATTAAGTGCCATAACATTACTTGTGTGTTTTATCACTTTATACATATACAGATATGTGTGTGTAAGTGTGTCTTTGGTCAGTGTCTTTTGTCAGTGTGTTCCGTACATAAGGAAATGTATGTATTGTTTGCATTTTCCAGTGTGAAAGCTAATTTAATGCTGTGTAGATAAATATTTACATATTATTATTATTATTTTATTATTTATATAGCGCCATCAGATTCCGTAGCGCTGTACAAAGGGTGGACTAACAGACATTTAATTGTAACCAAACAACTCAACGTACAGGAACAGAGAGGTGGAGGGCCCTGCTCAATGAGCTTACATTCTAGAGGTACATATAAAAATATACATACATCATTACATACATATACAGATATGTGTGTGTGTGAGAGTGTCTTTCTTCAGTGTCTTTTGTCAGTATGATCCGTACATAAGGAAACATTGTATGAATTGTTTGCATTTTCCAGTGTGAAAGCTAATTACATGCTGCGGAGAGAAAATATTTACATGTAAATACACACATCAAGACACACATATATAGATATATGTATGTGTGCGTGTGTGTGAGTGTGTCTTTGGTCAGTGTGTTCTGTAAATAAGGATAATAGGCATTGTTTCCATTTTCCAGTGTTAAAGTTAATTTCTGGTTGTGGTGCAGGCTGTAAGGACAGTATTAAAATGTATAATCTGCAAAGCAGACATCATATATCTTTTACGAGATAGGAAGTCTGGGAATAGGGATGATAAATGGGTAGGATATATACTGCACAATGTTTCAAGGCTCATTTGCCAACACATTGAGGAAGCTCAGTGTTCACTTAGGATACATGAATAGTGTTGCATTAAAATGCGAAGCAAAGATTTAGGGCAGGAACTTTCCAATGATTAACACGTCAAACACATTCATCTTATGCAGGTACAGCAGGGTTTTCATGCTGTTTTGAAATGCTAATATGCACAGTAAAATGCACCGGTTATTCTCTATGGAGTTATAAGAAATGCACAGCAAAATAAGTACTTAGCAACCACTACGGTGGTTAGAAAATTTATTCTAGAGAAAGTGATTTTTTTTTTATGTTTTAATTTATTTCCAAGTGTTCTTTCAATAGTATAAAAGTCTGATTTGTTACTTTATTTTATTTATTTATTTATCACTTTAGAGCCTAAAGCATCTGTAACGGGCTACGAGTCTAACAAACACAAAATGCATCCTATCTTGTTTCCATTCTCTTGAATATCTGGTGATATTTAAATAGCAGGCTTCCAGCACACAAAGTATACACATTAAAAAAAGGTTTCCAGAAAAACATAAAAAAAAATCTATTGGGGAAAAAACAACAAATATAAAACAGTTAATGTCGAGGAAGTGTCTGTGACAACAGTGTAAAGATCGGGTACGTATTCAAAGCTGCGTGTTTAGTTCTAATGGTAAAATGTATAATTTACTGTTTTATGATCACCCTGGTAAGCACATATACTTGTATTTAGAGATGTCACATATGTTTCAACATAAACAGTAGCATGCAATTGATATGCAGTTGACATTATGCTGACATGTGCATTTATCGGGACCTTAAACAAGTGTGACGTTTGTCTCTCTCTTCGAACTGTATTAAAGGACCACTCTAGGCACCCAGACCACTTCAGCTTAATGAAGTGGTCTGGGTGCCAGGTCCTTCTAGGGTTAACCCATTTTTTCATAATTATAGCGGTTTCAGAGAAACTGCTATAATTATGAATGGGTTAAGCCTTCCCCCTAATCCTCTAGTGGCTGTCTCATTGACAGCCACTAGAGGCGCTTGCGTGCTTCTCACTGTGATTTTCACAGTGAGAGCACGCAAGCGTCCATAGGAAAGCATTGTAAATGCTTTCCTATGCGACGGGCTGAATGCGCGCAGCTCTTGCCGCGCGTGCGCATTCAGCCGACGGGGAGGAGAAGAGGAGGATCGGAGGAGGAGAGCTTCCCGCCCAGCGCTGGAAAAAGGTAAGTTATTACCCCTTTCCCCCTTCCAGAGCCGGGCGGGAGGGGGACCCTGAGGGTGGAGGCACCCTCAGGGCACTATAGTGCCAGGAAAACGAGTATGTTTTCCTGGCACTATAGTGGTCCTTTAACTCAATGTTATCTTGGCAATTATGGTATAGTCACATATACGAAGGGTTTGGGGGTAAAAAAAGAGTTTTGGGAGGTACAGAAGTATGTGTCTGACATTTGGTATGCAGATTTGTATCTACATGCTTACTACTACATAATTGATCCTTCAGAATCCATTTTAAAATATTCACAACAACATACAAAGTCATCAACAATTCCACCCCTCATTACATTTCCTCTTTAACTATATTTATTTTCCTCTACTGTTGACCTTCTCTTGTCATATGCTCATTCTCACACTGCTAATTCACACCTACAGGATTTCATAATGCCACATTGTCTGATAGGTCCTATCATGCCTAGTTATACATACTCTGAGACTCCTATTCTTTAAGCAGTTTCTTAAGACTCGTATCTTGAAAAGCTTACCATTTTTTTCACAACTTCTTTCATTCTGACAGTCATTCCTTCCTTTAACATAAACCTTAAGCTTTCACAATCTGCATCAGTCTGTCATCTTCCATTCTACAATTCTTCCACACACCACTTTTTACAAGACTAACCAGACAGGGGCATCACATCATTTCTATCAAGCTCTCCTCCCCTCTGACAGATTGCACTTCATATTTTCTAACTTTAACCCAATTCCTCCTAGATTGTAAGCTCTTATGGCCAGGACCCTCTACTCCTCTAGTATTATTCGGCATTCGTTTGTTATTATTAATATTATTGCCATTTATGTAGCGCCAACAGATTTCGTAGCACTTTACAATATTATAAGAGGGTGGGAATCAACTATAAATAGGACAATTACAAGAAAATTGCAGGAACGATAGGTTGAAGAGAACCCTGCTCAAACGAGCTCACAGTCTATAGCAGGTGGGGTGTAAAATACAATAGGACAGGAAATAGCAATCAAATAAGGTTGGAGTGAAGCGGAGCTGGAGGAGAGAGTAGAGTGCTGCCCTTTAGGAGAGAACAAGGAACAGGTATGTGAGGTAGAGGTTACTCTGGGAGGCCATACGCTTTTCTAAAGAGATGGGTTTTAAGGCACCTCTTAAACGATTGAAGACTAGGGGAGAGTCTGATGGAAGTAGGCAGGATATTCCATAGGAAGGGAGCCGCCTGCAAGAAGTTTGTTAATTACTTGTGGTTATATATCCCCACTGTATAACTGTAAAGCACCTGGGAATACGAAAGTGCTATATTATTAATATTAATAATACTGCTAATTTAGGTGGATTGCCACGGTATCATCCAGTGACATTTTTATGTTCAAGTTCTGATATAACTGTCTTTATACATGGTAATATTTCATGCATTAAAACTTGGCAACAACAAGCTCTACAGTGTTAGATACTTCATGGAAGAGGTATAATAACGATGGAGGATATTAATAATAATAATAATAATAATAATAATAATTTGATGTAAACAAACTGGTACTGTAGTACTGAGTAGCTCGCAAGTGAGCTATCGTCAAACTAAGCGAAACGCAAGATGAGACAAATACCAGAGAAAGCAGAATGTATTAGCTAGATGTAGGTGCCATGGAAATATAAGAAACTAGGTTAGTGGAATAATTTTTGGGACACTCTTAAAGGGACAATTCAAGCAACAGAAGAACTACATACCAGCACAGTAGCATGTTCCACCATCCCAAAGTTTCCTGTTAAACCAAACATCTAAAAAAAAAAAAAACAACCCCAGAGTCCACCCCAACTAATACAGCCTTCTCCAGCAGTATCGACAATGTAAAATGTACATCTATAGACCATCAGTTTCAATTCTATACTACCTATCTGACAGCCATAGCCTAAAATTGTAAGCATTCGCTTTACTTACATTTTCAATTTAAGAATCTTTTATCATCTGTAGCTTAAGCCCTCCTAAATTCAAAGATAAGCACACAGTACAGAACTAATGCATTGCTTGTAGTCTCACTTTTTTATGTTGATAAAGATCTTCTGAAATTCTTATTGCATCTCCAGGGTCTTAGAAAACTAATAAAGAAAAGCTTCACTTATAAAAACAAAGCCAGTTATTTTATACTCAGAATTTATATGTTAATTTAGCTTCTAGTGCAACAAAGTCTGTACAGTACATGTAAAACAGATTGCTCTTAGTTTAAATATATTTCCCGAGAGAATACTGTACAGAAAAAATACAGAAATATTTTCTGTTTTCTATCTATCTGTCATAATTATTGGTATTTATATAGCACTAGCTTATTCCGCAGCGCTGTACTGTCCGTCCGTCCATCCGTCTATCTTTCATAGACACTTGATATCTGTTCACAGGAGCCATGGCTAGTGGATAATGTAAGTTATTGACTTCCCAGGATTTCAAATACGTTATTATTAATTCACTATGTATAACAAACATCTTTGTGAGGTCTTAGAAATAATATGACATCTAGAAATTGTTGACATTTAGCAGAGTTGTATTAGCACAGCAACGTCATGTAGCAGGGCAATGCACATAGATCTCAAGATCTCACTGGCAAGAGAGGAAGTGAGGAAAGACAGGACAATACATCCTCTCCAGTACCATAGAGATGGAAGAGGATAAATGTTATCAGTAAGTCCTCCAACACATACAGATTAGACACTAGCTATTATTACTAACAGAAATCCACACAGCTGTATATAACTCTGTCATGGATCAAGTCCAACATCAACACTGTTATACGTCATTACTACAGTTTTTAAAATTGTTTTATTATTATTAAAGGAACACTGTAGTGTTAGGAAAACATATCTGTATATGATGCCCCTTAAGAATCCCCCCCTCCATCTGCCACAAAAATAAATAAATAAATGATGAATTCCTTAACTTTTTCTCCAGTTCCGAGTCTCCATTGGCAATGCCACGACCTCCTCCTTGAGTTGCGTCATACTGCAGGCGTGACTCCAGGATGACAGGCCTGGCCAATGCTCCTCATAGAGCATGCTCAATGATTCTCTATGGGCGACTGTAACTGCACTGCGCATGCACGTGTAACATCATGGTATGAGAGACGAAAAATAAGATTCCTGGCTCTCATACCCACAGGGCTTGGAAGTGTGTCATGAAGCCGCAATTCCAACCCTTCTATTTAGTTTAATATTGAGTTTTGAGTGGTAGGGCAGGGGGGCAGGACTGGGGACACTATTACAAATTCAATAAGGTTTAGTTGTTAAAGTGCCTACAGTGTCTCTTTAAGCACCAACATATTCTGCAACGCTGTACAGGCCAACAAAATAGGCTTGATTTGCAGTTAGAAGATTTGTTGAGGACCCTGTCCAAATGAATTTATATATTTGTGGTAAACTGTCTATTATCGATGTGTCTCCAACTCTCTCAATGAAGTAGACATATAGATATAAAGTTTGAATTAGTCAGAAAGCATTATACGTAAGAGAGTATATTATGATTTCCCCTGTGTTGCAGAAGATATATCAACATGAAGCATGATTTTCACGGGAATGACAACTTCATAAAACACAATACCAATAATAAAGCATTTCATGGCTGTCTCAAAAACCCCACGAAGGCATTATTTTCTGCTAACACATTTAATGATGCTGCCATCATTGGTTCCTGCCCCTCTCCCATTATTGATATGCCAGATGAGGGACAGAGATACTGTAAAGGAAGAGGGACAAACAGAATTATTGATGGCAGCAACAAAAAGCCAAGAATTGTGTCCACCATCAATCACAGACAGCCCACTTTTTACAGTGTTGTATCATTACTTTATCTTGTGTATATATATATATATATATATATATATATATATATAATGCCAAAATACCAGAGTATTTCAGTACACAATGATACCTTTTTTATTGGACTAACGTAATATTTCACAGAGAAGCTTTCAAGAGTTTTCTTCTCTTCTTCAGGTCTGAAGGAATACAATATATACATATGGTTTCTGTAGTCCGTCCAATTCCAATTGTGAACCTAACTTCCTCTTGATAATGTTCAGACATTGTGTAACCAGCTGTTTTGGTGTTAGGGTCTTGTTCATCCATGTAGCCCCCTCTCACTGGGTCTGCTGTTGTAGTAGCATTCAAATAGGTCTAGGTTCTCACTTCTTGTCCAATGAATGGTTTGTATACAGTGGCCCACTTGTTGTCAGATTGCCCTGGTTTTCTAGCAACTGCCATGGACCTGCTTCTAAGGCAGTGACATTACCACTCTGCTAGCCAGTCGACAAATTATATATATAATTCTAAATATATATAAGGAAAATAAATAAAAAGCAGTTATTCCATTCACAGGAGGTCTGTATTCTAAATTTGAGTTCTGTATCAAAAAATATAAAATTTTACAAGATTACTCATTGGGACGCGTGCTTTTTCAATTCTGGAACCCAGCCATTCCAGTAAGCCCAAACCATTAGGCCAAATCAGCATAAACTGCTGAAAACGCTGTAAATAACACTAACAGATGTTGTATTTACATCTCCCTGTTGGCCCTAAAATGGCAAGTAATTGTTACAGCTGTTGTTGAAATGTAGATATTCACACTATATAGAGTCATTGCTTTTGAAAGCATTTAGAGTTCTGTCACCAGATTATCTCGCTAAAAGATGATGGTTTCAATAAAAAAAAACGTTTTCAGTCTCGATCAGATAGCAGACGTCCGTACGTATAATTTAAAACTGACATATTTGTTGCTCATTGCATGGAAAGATTTTTAATTAAAATACTTATATTTACTGCAGGGAATAAGAAAAAATAACAGCAATAAGTATAATAAGACCATCATGTAAATGCTAAACTGGCAAAATTCGATTTTTATTAGGGGGTGACTGTCTCAATTTTGACTGTAGCCAAGCCATCAAATCTATTCATAATTTTTTAAGTTTTAATTCTACACCTTTATATGTCACAATCTCCTTGATTATCACAGGTTTATTAATCAATTCGTTTTTTCACAAAATTTAGAACTGTTAATAGTTGTGAATAATTTACAAGTGACTTGCACTCTTGTGTTGGGGATTATAAATTCACAACACATCTGTGCTTCCAGTAGGTTCTTTGTAAAAAAAATAAAAAAATATATATATTTATATATATATATATATATATATATATATACAACACAATCATAACCATGGCACTCTTATATGGACAAAAATGGTGCAATCCAAGTATTGCTAAGAGTAACTGCAGAATGGGGTATGACATCTGAAATGTCTTTGCCTGTCTTTGCTCATTTGCATGTTAAGCTGAGAATTCTGGGATAGTTGTGGAAACATGATTTCTAAAGCTTCTGCGTCTAAAGGGGACTTCTCAAAGTCCAGGTTGAGAAACGCAGGTAACGCACAAGATGTGTACATATATATATAAAACAAACATCAATGACCGGTACCTACTTTACATCCAAATGCCTTAGTTCTACCCACGCTGTATTTAGCAACGCTTATAAAAATGGCAGCACTCTCCGAACTTTCTATCCCCCAAAAAAATCCTTCTATTTTATTCAGCAAAGTTTTAATGTGATTGTTACATTATAATATTATATATTAAACTGTAGTGTTCAGTCTTTGAAGGTGGTAATTTTAGATTAGCATGCAAACATGTTTAACCTTTAGCCTCCTTAAAAATGGCTTTTACAAGGCAGGCTATAACTTAAATATCCCTATAACTGTATTCTAATGTTGCAGGTTCTCTAAACAGCCCTTAGGGACACATCATGGTCAAGGATTTAAGGATCATATACCATATAGTATTGTTTTAATGGGGAATACAATAAATGATGGACTGTTTGTACTATGGACCTTCACAAGCAATGCTAACTGGATAATTCCTGCAGGAAAAGATCAATAGTGTCCATTTTTGTTAACTGAACTGCCCATGCTGTTTAAGGATTCAATCACACAAGCAACTTTGTCATGCGTTTCTTACCTTGTAGTAATTTAGATGCAATTCTAGATCTTTCACGTTGACATCCGCAATGGGACAGCTGTCACACGTAAGTTAGTTCTCATTCAACTTTTATTATGCAGAACCTTGGTTACTGAAAAAATAAAACAAGACTTTGAACTGATGTGGGTCTGTCATAGAGAAAATAAGTTATGAAGAAATCCTAAAAGGAACATTGTAAACAACATACACACTATCCTGCTACGGTGCTCGGAGTAAAATGGCCCATGCTGCATCCGCCATATTCCGTCTCACGCAGCAAGAAAAGCAGTATGTCACTTTAGAGCACAGCGGGACATCATTTATTGGCTGTTCTGTCAACAGCTTACCTGGGAACAATGTAAAGGCATTTCTGGCACCATAACCACTTCTAGCACGCTGTCGTGGTTATTGCGATTGGAGTGTCCTTTTAACCCCTTAAAACCGCAGGACGTACAATTACGCCCTCTAATAGGCGGCTCTAAACGCCGCCGGGCGTAATTGTACGCCCTCCGGTTTTTGTTAACTTACCCGGTCGCCGGCGGTCCCACGCCGGCGATCGCGGTGGGGGGGACTCCCAGGGAGCCCCCCGCGGCACATCCGTCCTCGTTGAAGCCCCCCGGCCATGTGAGAGTGGGGTCCTAGCGAGGACCCCACAATCACATGGCCGGGTATAGCTGGCTTCTGTATTGCCGGCAGGGGGGCTGCCTGTAATTACAGGTGGTCCCCCTGCTGGCTGAAAATAAAATTAAAATAAGTTAATGGTGTAAAAAAAAATAATTATATATACTTAGATCATATGTATATATTATATATATATGATCTAAGTATATATATACACATATACATACACACACATACACCGTCTAGGTGTATTTTACTATTAATATATATATAATTATATATATATATTAATATCAAATTACACGTAGACTGATACTGATTAAATATATATATAATTATTGTTATATATATATTTATATATAATATAAAAAAAATAAAAATGTAAATACGTTAAAAAATAAAATTAAAAAAATAATTAAAAATAAATAATTAAAAAATATATAGATGTGTGTTATTTCGTTCTAACTGTTTTGTGAAATTAATATATATATATATATCAAAATACACGTAGAACGAAATAATATATCTATATACATAAATATATACGTATATATCACTATATATATATACCTATATATAAATAAAAATATTTTTAAAAAATTATATAGATATATACATATATATACACATACGTATATATATACATATATTAATTCTACATATATATTTATGTAATATTTTTACATAATTAGGTATCTTAATTAATTACAATTAAGTGCCGAAAGTAAAATTTAATTTGCTAGCACTATATTTAACCCTATAACTTTCTCGAGACCATAAAACCTGTACATGGGTACTGTTCTACTTGAGACTTCATAATATTATGTTTCAAAACAGTAAAATGTATTACAACGATGATATCGCCAGTAAAAGTGAAGTTTTTGCATTTTTCACGCACAAACAGCATTACACGGACAATATTATTGCTGTGATACTTTTACTGTTTTGAAACACAAATATTTGTGTTCAGCGAAGTCTCCCGAGTACAACAGTACCCCTCATGTACAGGTTTTATGGTGTTTTCAAAAGTTACAGCGTCAAATATAAGGCTTGTGTTTCATTTTTTTCACATTAAAATTCGCCAGATTGGTTACGTTGCCTTTGAGACCCTATGGTAGCCCAAGAATGAAAATTACCCCTATGATGGCATACCATTTGCAATAGTAGACAACCCAAGGTATTGCAAACAGGGTATGTCCAGTCTTTTTTAGTAGCCACTTAGTCACAAACACTGGCCAAAATTGGCGTTTTTTGCATTTTTCACACACAAACAAATACTAACGCTAACTTTGGCCAGTGTTTGTGACCAAATGGCTACTAAAAAAGACTGGACATACCCCATTTGCAATACCTTGGGTTGTCTACTATTGCAAATGGTATGCCATTATGGGTGTAAATTTCATTCCGGGCTACTATACAGTCTCAAAGGCAACGTAACCAATCTGGCGAATTTCAATTTCAAATGTAACGTGCTATATTTGACCCTGTAACTTCCCAAAACGCCATAAAACCTGTACATAGGGGGTACTGTCTTACACGTGAGACTTTACTAAATACAAATATGTGTATTTTATTGCAGTAAAATCAAACAGTATTATGACACTGACCTTTAAAATGCAACTAAAAAAAAAAAATCGTATTTTCTCCCATTTTTCATATTAAATTATGTTTCATAGCTAAATATTTGATATTAAATGAAAGCCCTGTTTCCCCTGAATAAAATGATATATAATAAGGGTGGGTGCATTTACTATGAAAGAGGTGTATTACGGTTGGACAGACATGTAGCGCAAATGCCAGGTTTTGTTTACATTTTGTTTTGTTCACAATGTGTACATTTGGCTCCGTCCTTAAGGGGTTAAAGAATACAGACCCAGTAATTTTGTAATATAGTAAACAAATTCTTTTCTGGATTGGGCAGATGTTTCTCAATATTTTAGCAATGTTGTAAAATTACATTAATGTCGTCGAATTTCAAGTGTAAGAAAATGAATACTATTCTTACCTCTTACCATTAGCATTCTAAAAACATTACAATTCACCAACTTTGCTTGTTCAGTTTTGTTTTTTTTATTATAATTATATTCAAGAGATAACTATAAATATAAGAGATACATGAAAACATACAAAAATTAAAACGAGATCAATTTATTTCCGGGGACGATTTAACTATCTAATTAAGCAGAGAGTACCGTAAGGCATATTTATTGCATTTTCAATGATCATTACGCGTAAAATGTGCTACATGTTTCTAGACCACATTCTGCTAGGACGATGTGTAAAACATTATTTTCACAACTACATGAAATAAACAATGAAATATGATCCCATTCATGCAAATTTTGTTACATTGCTGATATTAGGCACATTATTATCTTTCTTGGCTGAATTTTGAAATATTGAAATTTTATGTAAATGTTAATAAAAAAAAAAAAAATCAGCTTGAAGACAGTGCAAGCAGCTTAGTATTTGAAGTGGATGTGCTGTCACAAATGATTTAGTTTAGCAGTTTTATCTTTCCAATCACTGTAGCATAACAATGTGCATTAATCTGTAGGCAGTTTACATTTTATCTCTAAGATCACAATACCGAAAAGGAAAAGGCCTGCGGTTTTTCAGAATTCCTTAATTGCATGTAAGCAGTTCCTTTTTTTTTTATCTTGTGGAAATGTAATCGTTAAATACATTTGTAGAGTGTGGTTTATAATTTTTGAAGATCCGTTATGCCCATGTGTGTAATCTCCATAAGTATTGAAACGTCAACTCTTTAGTTTCTAGCTTACCACAGGTCCCATGAACCTTTGCCCAGCAAAAATAAGCTTTTTGGTTTGCTAGCAAAGAAGAGCTTGTCAATACTTACCACTCTGGTATTTAGATACTACTACTGTGTATAAAAATGCAATTATGAAAATAGTATGTGAAATTGTATCTAGAGTCTAGGATGTTGAGTCGATCAAGCAGCAAAAAGTCTACAAATAGATTCCGTTTTCTCTTCTGGATTTTCTGGATCTGTGCTTTGGCTCTGTCCACGAAAGAACCTGACAGACTATGGATGGGTTGTGTTCGTATGTAACTACTAGACTTATATCCGACTAGTCTTTACAGGAAAACGCCAGCATCGGAACAACTTTCATCTCAACAAAAGTTGCTAAGGAAGTCCCGGGGCTATCTCACCTTAAGGGGTTAAACAGAATAACGGTTTAACCACAAAGATGTGATTACGGCTCCCATCAGCTTGGCCCTCTAACCTTCTGGTGATATCTGAAATTTTAGTGAGGAAGTCTCAGATTGGATGCCAGTGATGCCCATCTAGAAAACTATGTGAGAAAGGTGCATAAATGTAAATATAAATATGTGTACAATAATAATAATGACAAAGTATTTAACCAGCAAAGGTACATTCAGCTATCCTCTGGTTTCCAAGTGCATCCTGTGAATGTTACTTTTGCCCAACATCCAGGGGATGTTACGATAACCACATTTAATGGTACTCATTTTATCTACCTTGGAACGATGAAGGGCTGAGTCACCCCTGATGGGAATTGAACCTGCGACGCACAAGGGTTGAACAGACTCTATATAATTGTTTCAATCAATGGAAATTCAGGTTACAATTACTTTATAGCCAGCTTACACAGCGATACAACATACAACAGTGATAGATTAAAAATCTCTAAATGTGTCTAAATTAGTCCTTATGCACTAGGGGGTTAGTTTTAGAATGGGTTTAATAAAACGTGCATCTACAACCCACCCTATCAACGTTCCTCTACGGACCACCCTATCAAACTAACACCCTAGATTTTTCTGAAGTATACTAGCACACCTTTAACCCTTTAAGGACCAAACTTCTGGAATAAAAGGGAATCATGACATGTCACACATATCATGTGTCCTTAAGGGGTTATAATCAAAAATGCTGTTTGATTCCAGTTGAAATACACTGTACATGCCGGTTTATCATTTTAAAGAGAAATTTGTGATTTTTAACTTAGTCACACGATAAATGTATATACTTAAATCTGATCCACCTTTGTGGCCTGCTAATACCTCAGAATGTCTATTAGCTACAATGAAGCAAAGATGCAATGGTTGATCTCAAAAATAATAATAGGACAGGTCTCCAGTACATTCAATTATTAATAACTGTAATACTAAAAGGTTGTTCCGACTTTCAGACATGTAATTTTCCCATTAGGAATAAAATTGTGTGTACTGGTTCACTTTAGACAACGGCAAGGAAAAAAATCTTTTAAGAGCATATTTAAATGCAGGCCAGCATCACTAAGTAGCTGTGTTTAGTAAAAGAATTCTAATATCTTGGATTGGAGAGAGTAATGTTGGCTTAATTTGGAAAAAGAGTAAGAAATAAAGCAGTACTTAAATCTCTGGAAACCAGGGGTGTCCAAATAATTTTATACAGGGCCTTGTAAAATAGTCCTTTTTCAAATATGAGCAACTCAAATTACATTGAAAGAATATTATTTTGAGAAATTCTAAATATCATGCAACACCAATTATTTGCTTTAACTTTACATACTATCGCATTTCATCACGAAAAATAATGTATTTTGGAAATGGAATTTTTTTAATTTTATTTTATAAAATCTGAATAATATAAATTAGTATCGACTGTAGTGATGATCTCAGATAACAGCGGCAGTTGTAGTGAGACCAGCACGCCAGGGGACTAAGGATAATTAAAACTATTTATTTAATGAAATGACATGAATCTAAATAGTTGAGAAAACACTCTGTTAGGAATACATACTTGCATTTTCCTTTAGATATATATATAATGTATATATATATATTTTTATATAGATAGTTAATTAAAATACATGCAAACAATAAACTGATAAAAAAAGATAAAAAAAAGAAACTCACTTTTGCTGACGAGTCCCAGGCTTTCAAACATTACAGTAAGCTCTGACCGGATCAGGAAGTCCATTAGCCAGTTATGTAGTAGTGCTAAGCATTTCCCATAAATCTCTGCGCCTGAGTGTTTTTGGAAGCGCAAGATGGGTTTCTGGGAGTTCTGGTCCCATTTGTCAGCTTTCTACTATGGAAAAAAATCTGGATTTCAAATCTAAGTATCACATCCAGTATAGCTGTATTATTCGAGCATAAAAGGAAACAGTGTAGAGTTAGAGGGAGGAGAAGACAGGGTGAAAACATGAGTAATAACTGTAAAATTTAACAACAAAAAAATATATATATAAAAAGCACCCAGCATAACTAACTTTTTATCTTAACCTATGATTTGTACCTAATGTGTATGTAATACAGGAATATATATAGCGAAACTGCTAGCAAATGTATAGGCCACTTGTGTTGTTTTGTTTTTTTGGATACAGAGACATCGAAAACGTGAGGGTTTATTCAGTAATTAATTCACTAAATTATCCAAGCTGTTACTATAACTGAGAATCTTTGAAACGTTGAAGCTGTTTTTGGCTGACGTTTTTCAGGTAAATTTTATTTTAAATTACGTCTCTTCCCCAAATTGCTGTATTGTGAACAAAGTCCTGTTTATCTTTCAATCTAAGATTTTGGTAGCAGTTTGACTAAAAAAAGCAAAGGTCAAAAATGTTGCTTTCTCAACAGTGGCCGTGACATTTGTGTATACCAAATACGGTTAAATGATTAGCATGTAAGAGTTGCCTACAAACATGTCATGGTTACCGATATTGTGTGTGTGTGTGTGTATGTGTGTGGCATGACGCACCAACTCTTGGTGTGTATGCGTCATATACTTTCCATTTCATATTATAGTAAATGAATCATGGGTAGGAGAAGAAGATAATCCATAAATGAATTATACTGTAATCTATACATTTACTGGCAGTTCTGAAAGCGTAGATTGATTTTTCTATCCTAGGAAATGACCCAAATTATTAGCTGTGACAGATTCAAGTCAATGTGACTTAATTATAAAAAAAAACAAGAAAAACGAATTAAGAAAAAAATACTAAATTCTGAATCAAACATACGTAAATCACTAATATACAAAATTAAGTCCTGCACTTAAACTTCCACTACTCCTGGGCGGCAGCAATGACTATAGTACACATCAGACCGAATACATATTATAGAAACCAAAGAAAAATGTTACCTGCACATTATCCCAAATCCCTATGCACATTTAAATAACAGGTGGTTTTAAGTATCATTCCAATGGCCATTCAAGTGTAAGCCATAGGCGTGCGCAGCCTATTGCATTAGGGTGTGCACCCTAAAGCACAAACACACGCCGCGCGCGCGCGCGTGTGCGTGTGCATATATATATATATATATATATATATATACACACATATATATACATATATATATATATATATATATACGTATATATATATTCACAGACACACACACTCACAGAAACACACACATACTCACACACTCACAGACACACACACTCACTGACACACACACACTGACACATACTCACACACTCACTGACACACACACTCACAGACACATACTCACACACTCACAGACACACACTGACACACACTCACAGACACATACTCACACACTCACAGACACACACTGACACACACTCACACACTCACTGACACACACACTCACAGACACATACTCACACACTCACAGACACATACTCACACACTCACAGACACACACTGACACACACACACACTCACGCACACTGACACATACTCACTCACTTACAGACACACACTGATACACACTCACAGACACATGCTCACACACTCACAGACACACACTGACACACTCACAGACACACACACTCACAGACACACACACAAATTATTATATTTTAATTTTTTTTTTAAATGTCCACCCAGCCTCCTACCTGGAGTGCTGGTGGACTTGTCCCTGGGGTCCAGTGGGGGCGGGCGCGTCTCTGCAGGTCAGCCGCGGCGAGGGAGCTCTCTGCTGTCTGCTCCCTCTCGCCGCGCGGGCTGTCTGCTGGAGCTGGGAGCCGGAATATGACGTCATATTCCGGCTCCCGGCATCAGCGCGCGGCGAGAGGAAGCAGAGAGCAGAGAGCAGAGAGCTCCCTCGCCGCGCGCTGACCTGCAAGGTGGGGGAATCATCACCTCTTGCCCTCCCATGACAGGGGCAAGAGGTGAAACAGGGGGCACTGAGTGCCTGCAGGAACAGCGTTCCTGCTCAAAAGAGTGCAGGAACGCTGTTCCTGCAGGACTCAAACCATAGGGGTGCGCACGGGGATTAGGGTGTGCCCAGGCACACCCGGCACACCCCGTGCGCACGCCTATGGTGTAAGCTCACCTGTTACGTCAAGCCAAAACCTCTTGGGTGAGTCCTACACTAACAATTCACCTTGATGCTTTCAGCTGTAAGGCAAAATCTCTAATGAGACAGAAAGGGGTATTTTCCTATACTCCTACACACTTATTAATCCTTAATAGGGAACACATGTGGTGGGTGGCAGCACTGTAACATGACTGAGTAATGCAAAAGCAAATACAGACATACAAAATTAAGCCCTGTGCTCCTTCTCCCAATAGTCCTGGGCGGCAGCAATGACATTAGTAAAAAATAACTAATATGCATGATAACTGGGGAAGGGGGAAGAGCCAAATTCATATTTTGTAAATATACATTTATTTACATGTATAATTTTAATGTAGTATAGTCCGCTATAGGATATATCTTTTTGTGCTAGAATTTATGTTTCGAAATTATCTAATTAAAGATGTGTAATGAAGCGTTATTTGGAAATTAACATGAAACCTAAAACGTTTGGTGTTACAGTGCTACTCATTCAGTTGAGATTTGCACTTGAGTCGGATTAAACTCTCCAAAGTCGCGCGATGTTAGAATCACAACTTTCCCAGTTCCTATCTGTATTCAAAAGTTGATTTGGCTGGAGATAGAACAGGGCACAGTGGATGGCCAAGATGCCTCCTTGTCTTGATGTGTTTTCGGCATTTTCTTGACCATTGAACCACTAAGGTTTATTTTGTTCTGTCTGCTTGATCATTCAGTAAGCAGGCATGGACAGAGGACAAGAGAGGAGTTTAACAGTCTCTAAAGAGGGTGGGAGTATGTAGAGTGAGGAGCCGAGTAAGACATTTTTAAGAGGAAGTAAGAGGAAACAAAGGACTAAAAAAGTACTGTGTATATTTATTATTGCTGCCCAAAATGGAGCATCCTAGGAGATTCTATGCTTCTATGGAGGCCCCTCCTCAGACCCACAATTTCAAGAAAGTTATGGCTTTACAGAAGTTCTCAGAGGTGTTTGTCAATGTCACCAATGTTCTTTTTTCCATGATCACTATCTACCATCATTTGATGCCTGTCTAGGATTGAGCATATGTAGGGGGGGACTTTAAGGTTCTTGGTTGACATACTCCAGCAGCTATAAAGACGTAAATTATAAATTGTAACTGACTCAAGCTGTTTTTTTATTGTTTGAGAACAAGCAATATGGTGGTTTTCTGCTCATAGTCTGTAGATGCAACAAGTGCATGCATTGGTAGTGTTTGGATAGGGGTAGACTATATGGTTCTATGATGAAGACCACTGGAACCAGTTTGTCCTCTGGAAAATGTATTTTGCTGCTCTTACGCCACCCTCTACACACACATAGTAGAAAAGACCAAGATGGAGCCCATCTCTGAAACACAGGATTATGGAATCTAGTATACTCTAGAAACCACTCGTGGAGGATCAGACTAGGTTGTGTGTTTGGGATGACATAATTTGGTAGCTATATTAAAATAGGAAGAGAGACAGTGACCTACTCCAACTGCACCCATCTAGAGTGTTTGAAGGAAAGGTCAATTTTAGTCATAATAGAAAATGGTGTTTCTTAGAGATTCAAAAGCTGGGGTTAAAAAGGTCTTCTTTTGATTTATGTAACAAAACATGTAAATTCATCTTTGTTTAAATAAAGTATTTGAGGTTACAACTAAAGTGAATGAGGTCGTCCTAAAACCAAGGGTAAACAATTATCCTGTGTAGCTTGCAAGGATAAATTCAATTTACATGGTGCACATCTGCATCCTATGGCCACTTTTCCAATGAATTGCTCATTTGGACGATCCCAATATCACCACACCATATATGTATTTATAAGGATTAGCATTTTATTTTAAATTGTGTTTGTTTTGGGTTCCTCACATATTATGTATTTTGTTTATAATTTCTTGCAGAGGAATGTTATATATTGTGATGAATTATACTTTTTGTGTTTAAAATTTATAAAGATTATTTAGAAATAAATCAGCAATGTTAAGTGAAACATGATTGGAAGAAATTAATGAGTTTTGGGGGAAAAAAATAATTCTATTTTGACACCTGCACTGGAAGTTGTCCCCTCCATATTTAGAGACGTGCTTCAAACAATGTTGGAAAATATACAGTTTGCCCATAATTGGGGTTGCTTAGAAGAGAAACATTACAATTGTTTCTTTATTTATAATAAATAATTATATATATATATATATATATATCTTATAGTGTTATACATGTTCGGAAACTCAATTGCAATGAATATTTCACTCTATATATTTTCTTTTTAGAATCATGTCATGCTTGTCGCTGCAAGTCAACATTCAGTTTGTTTACATAGCTGTCCGTAAAGGGCAGAATTTGCTAAATTGATTTACTCCACTTATTTACTTCATCTCTCATCTGAAAAACACTTGTGCTGGGTGGTGTTTAGAGAAAACCAGCAATTTTTACATGCATAAAAGTTAACACATTTTAGGAAGATGAACCAAGTTTAGTTTTTTTTAAGGAGACTAAACCGTGTTGTTTTTTTTTTTTTTTTATGGAGACTATTTAAAATTATCATTGTTTTTCTCATATCCCCTGCCATGTTTCTCCCGTGGGTGATGAAATTTTTGTGGCTCATGTCATTTTTATTTATTTTTAGTTAATGCAGCTGAATGGATGCCAGGGTTCTGTTAGATATGCCCACAATCTACAACAGGTGTTCTTCAGACTAGAGAGACCTCACAGGAGTATGCACACACAGCTATAATACTTTGCTTGGCCCAAGGGGAAATTGTAGCGCTGGGAATAAAAAGTTGTATTCCTTGCACTATAGTGCCCTCTCCCCTCTGTACCCCACCTTCAGCGCTGAAAATCCTTTTGTCAGTTACCTGATTACAGCGTCAATGTCCCTTGGTGGTGGGTCAGGCTCCGATCCTCTTCCGCTGATGTCAGCTGTGGGGGGGGCCTAATGCGTATGCATTTGCATTAGGACTTTCCCGTAGGAACGTATTGAATCAGTGCTTACCTGTGGGGTTTTAACTGATGCTGGATGTTCTCATGCAGAGCGTGAGAACGCCCAGCGTCATTTAGTGGACCAAAAGTCCACCTATTGTGCCACTTTATGTTAATACATGCATATTTTTTTTAATGCATATGAATAACATATTTTAAAAAAATCCCTTTCCTTTTTTTTTCCCCATCCTAATTCCATTCCAAGTTCCTTTACATTTCTCTTCACCTATATCTTTAACTAAGTTAAATATTTTCCTTTTCGTCTTACTATCTAATTCTAGTTTTACTTATGTCTTCTGTAAACGTTACACGTATAACCCTGATTTCTGACTTTGTGTTGTGTATACATACACTTAAGAGGTGCTGTCCTGGATAAAGTTATTTAGAAGGCCCCACACTCAGACTGTATATATAAAACCTTTTTTTATCTGGTGTCCAGACGCTAATTCAATCAGTAGTGACTACAAATGACCAGGAAAGGTGAAACAAAAAAAAGCAGAACGGGTTTCAATCAGCATTAGCAATTTTTTGATTATGAACTCGGTTGGGCAGGGTTGTATTCACCTACTGTTCTCATATGTTTGTTAGAATTAATTATTTGGTGTATCAGTTGTACAACTCTGTGGAATAGAGTAAAACTCTACTATTTTAGTCGGGAGGTCTCATAGAGACCATCTGATTGGAGGAGTGCAGCGTTTTGCCGCACATGCACTCTAACCTCCCGATGCTTTCCTATGCGAAAGCATTGGATTGGCTGAGATCATCGATCTCTATGATCTCAGCCAAAGAAGCAGATCTTCCCTGAGGAGGCCGGCAAACGGTGACTAAAGCACTATAGCGTTAGGAATAAATATTTGTATTACTAATGCTATAGTGTTCCTTTAAGGATTAACAGGATGGTTACTATACTACCAAATTAGCTACCAAATTAGCTACTGGTTTCCTTTATGGCTTTGCTGATTTTTTCTGATGTACAGACTCTTCTTTCTTTGAGCTGTAGTAGACACGTTTCAGGGGCATCCATAGATCTTTTTTATAGGGAGAGCAAAATCTATTATTTGAATAAGCACTGTCACTCTTATATACCATGCTTATCAAAGAATGCACAATATTTTTGGGATGCACTTGCCCCCTGCTTTATGCTGTGAATGCCAATGGGCATGTTACCTGTTGCCTCTGAGAACACAGCTTCACACCCAATGCACAGATAAAGTCTTGACAAAGGACACATTGTATAGGGAACCCAGTAATCCAGCCACATAGCAAAGTGGGCGCAAATAGATAGAGGAATCTAAACTATGTATTGATCTGCTTGTTAGAGGTTTACAAGTACCTTTATGGATGCTGAAAAACAATTTATCTTCTCCATCAATATTTAAATAGAGACATGTCAATACACTTCAAATCATATGTATGCACTCATTAAATAAGCAATACGTATAGGCTTTTTCTTTTAAAAGGTTTTTTCTTTTTTATTCATGACATTGAAACAGTGATTCAAAAGGACTTATTCATTAAACATCATTTGGGTGGTGAATGAATATTAAATTGAAAAAGTCAGGCTAAAATAGTCAAACTGTGGCTTTAGTTGAATTGGAGATTTTTTTTCGAAATCGGCTCTTTTGGCCTAAGTCAGGGGTAGGCAACCTTTTAGCAGCACTGTGCCGATATAGGATTGTTGTGTCCCGTAGCGTGCCGGTCCTATTTTTTTTTAAATTGAGGTGTGTATGCTGCCGTATGCTGCTTGTGTTATTTTTACTGCAGTTGCTTTGTTTTGTTGTATTTGTGCGTATATGAGCTATTATATTGTATATGTTCATTAGTAGGTTATGGTATTGTGTATGATATATATGAATGTGGGCTGTGTATGGAGGCTGCTTGTGGAATTGTGTGTGAATGGATATATCACATTGTGTGTTTGGTAGTGTGTGGGGGCTGTTTGGGGTATTGCATGTGAGAGCCTGCATGTGGGGTTGTGTGCATGTGTTATTGATTGTCAGTGGCGTTGAGTTTGTGCAGACTGTGTGTTGTGTTTGTGTGTGGGCTGTTTGTATTATTTTGTATGAGGGGAGGGTTATTCTGCAGCTCTGTGTATATCTAGCAGTGTGGGTCGCTTCCCTGGGTTCCAGTGGGGACCAGACTGGCCAGGTACAGGTCAAGGACAGGAGCTGCAACAGCAGCTGCATGCTGGTCTACTACGTTGTGGATTCCCATTCACAAGTGCTGGGAGGAAGTGATCTGAGATCACTTCCTCTATTTGCTGCAATGCTTAAATTGAGGATTGTCCTTTACCACCTCTTCGTATTAGCAGATATCTGAAGTTTTACTGGGACTCCTGATAGGCCAGAGCATGTTTGGCTCTAGCAGCCTTGAGTGCCGTGCAAAGACACCTTGAGTGCCATGCATGGCACTAGTGCTGTAGGTTGACTACCCCTAGCCTAGGTTAAGCAATTTGGATTTCAAATGACTGTTTAGCGAATTAAGTCACCACTTGTGACTTGTTGATGCATTTGTATAAAAAGAAAAAAAAACTCAATGATTAAAACAAAGGCAAGGTGCTATTATAATATAAATTTTAAAAAAAACTGCTTAGCTTTGACAAAATAGATTGTTTAAAACTGAATAATTGTGTGTTTTAGCAGAGTAAAGAAAGTTGCACAAATTCTAATATATTATTAAAACGGTGGAATTGGGTTAAATGAATTTGTTTTTTTAATCTTTTTTTTGTTAGTTTGTTTTAATTAAAGGCTTTCTCCCAGCACCATGACCACTTCAGTGATTCGAAGTGGTCATGGTGCCTGGAGTCTGTATGAGCAGCATTTCACGAAGGAACGCTGGGCATACAAAGTTTAACCTCTTTGCTTTTGGCGTTGTAACTCCATCTCTGTCAGCGTCATTGGTGCGTCGTTAGCCAGCCCGGAGCAAGAGTTCACGGCTGGCTAATGTCAATTCGAAGGATTACTTCTATGCACACAGTTGCATTCATCGGCTGAGAGTCATAAGCTGATGCTCTCAGCCAATAAATGAGTGGCATGATCGTCATTTGAATCGGTGAGTCAGATGTTCATCACAGCAAGCAAGAGAGGACTCTCAGTGAGCAGCCAAACGGCTTGTCTGATAACAGGGACACTGAGCCAGGATACTCCTGGCATCATAACCTCTACAGCAGGCAGAGCTAGTTATGGTGCTTGAAGTGCTCCTCTCAGTAACCATATTTTTGCATATCTTATCTGACACAAGCATCTACATTGTTAATGATGTAAAAAACAAACGGTCCATTTGTGACTACATCCAGCTATGTATCCTAGCGCTACAACTAGTTCTTCGTATCTATCTTTTTGTGATCATACGATTGGTGCTGTATAAAATCTCCAAAGAATGTATGGCTTGAGAGCTTTATACAATGTTAACAAGTGAGTTAAAAGGGATGTTGTGGTACAGAAGATGGAACTCAGGAAACAACTCATCGTCATCTACTGTAGCTAAATATAGTATAACCGGTCTGTGAAGAAAAAAATATTAATCCTGGTATATTACGTATATTATAATTTTTTTTATTATTGTTATAAATATTTTCAACATATTTATGTGGATTTGCATTAATAACGTTGATGGGATACTTATACTTCTTATAATTAGTTCAGTCTTAAAAGTCATTTTCTCTTTTAGCAAATTATGTGGCTTTTTATTTTATTTTTTTATTAAACTTTCTTTAAAAGTTTATAATTTTATATGTGCATAATTCTTCACGTAAATATGTTTTCTACGTGGTATCTGTTGGTACCTGCTAGTGTATAGCTTTATATTTTTTGTTATATTGTATACGGTGCAGTGTCTGATTTCTTAGCATGCAGAATAATTGATTAAGTGTCCAAAGGGATGTACGCTCAAACCCCTTGTGTGTGACACTAATTACTAAAGACAATACAAATAGCTCCAACGAATCCATAGCTTTCTGGCATCACTATTTGAGTTGTGTGTTTATCATGGATCTTGTCAATTAAATCAATAACCAAGAGTTATCTTAGGCTCCAGGGAATTAATGGTTTCTTAACATTCATAATTATTTCATATGCTGAAATGAAATGTTAAGTACACATTATTTTCTGTCAATCTATAAATATTTGTTGGCAAATTGGCACAGGAAAAGTTTTGGTAGAGGTATTGGAAGATGAAAATGAATTAGGCTAATTTGCTATGTAAAAGCTTTTTCAATTTAATTTAATAGATGCAGTAGGATCTATATGTAAATGAAAACTGAGCAATATTAACCATTGGTCTGATTGGATCTAAATTCTGCAATTTTAACCCCTTAAGGACACATGACGGAAATATTCTGTCATGATTCCCTTTTATCCCAGAAGTTGTGTCCTTAAGGGGTTGATTACCTGCAGAAAGCTGATGAACTGGGTATTGTCTCAAATAGACCAGAAAATGTTAAATTCTAGGCTGAAGGGTGAACTCACAGTGGCGTACATACCGGGGTCGCAGGCTGGCCCTGGTGTCACCCGGCGGGCAGGCTGGCGGGCACATGAGGGAGCACTCTCCCCATGCGTGCTCCCTTTTCAGCTCCCTCGCGCACTGCACTGATACCGGAGCCGGAAGATGACGTCATCTTCCGGCTCCGGTATCAGTACACGGCGCACGAGGGAGCTGAACAGGAAGCACTCAGGGGAGAGTACTCCCTTGCGTGCCCGCCAGCCTGCCCGCCCGGTGACACGAGGGCCAGCCTTGGGGGGCCCTGAAGTGGCCGGCTCTTGGGCCCCCCAGTAGAAGAGGCTGGCCACAGTGGGTACATACCGGGTCGCAGGGTGGCTGGGCCCCCTGGAGGGCCGGGCCCGGTCGCAGCTGCGACCCCTGTGACCCTGGTATGTACACCACTGTGCGTTCGCCCTTCAGCCTAGAATTTAACATTTTCTGGTCTATTTGAGACAATACCCAGTTCATCAGCTTTCTGCAGGTAATCAACCCCTGAAGTACACAACTTCTGGGATAAAAGGGAATCATGACGGAATATTGCCCGTCAGCCTGCCTGCCCGCCCAGCAGCACCACTGGACCCCAGGGAATCCCCTCAGCATCCCAAAGGTAAGGAGGCTGGGGGGTTAATTTTTTTTTTTTAAATGTGTGTGTTAGTGTGTGTGAGTGTGTGTGTGTGTGTTAGTGTGTGTTTGTGTGTCTGTGTTAGAGTGTGTGTGTTTTAGAGTGTGTTAGTGTTAGATTGTGTGTGTTAGTGTTAGAGTGTGTGTTAGGGTTAGAGTGTGTGTGTGTGTGTGTGTTAGTGTTAGAGTGTGTGTGAGTGTTAGTGTTAGAGAGTGTGTGTGTTAGTGTTAGAGTGTGTGTTAGTGTTAGAGTGTGTATGAGTGTTACTGTTAAAGTGTGTGTGTGTTTGTGTGTATGTGTGTGTTAGAGTGTGTTAGTGTTAGAGTGTGTGTGTGTGTGTTAGAGTGTGTGTGTGTGTGTGTTAGTGTTAGAGGTGTTGGGGTGCTAGGAGTGTGAGTGAGTGTTAGGCAAAGTAGAGTGTGTGTTAGTGTTAGTGTTAGAGTGTGTGCTAGTGTGTGTGTGTGTGTGTTAGTGTTAGTGTGTGTGTGTGTGTGTGTGTGTGTGTTAGAGAGTGTGTGTGTTATGATAGTGTGTGTGTGTGTGTTAGTGTGTGTGTGTGTTAGTGTGTGTGTGTGTGTGTGTTAGGAGTGTGTGTGTAGTGTTAGAGTGTGAGTGAGTGTTAGTGCTAGAGTGTGTGTGTTAGTGTTGGTGTTAGAGTGTGTGTGTGTGTTAGTGTGTGTGTGTGTGTGTGTTAGTGTTAGTGTGTGTGTGTGTGTGTGTTAGAGAGTGTGTGTGTGTGTGTGTTAGATAGTGTGTGTGTGTTAGTGTGTGTGTGTTAGTGTTAGAGTGTGTGTTAGAGTGTGTGTGTGTGTTAGTGTTAGAGTGTGTGTGCGTTAAACATAGAAACATAGAAACATAGAATGTGACGACAGAAAAGAATCATTCGGACCATCAAGTCTGCCCAATTTTCTAAATACTTTCATTAGTCCCTGGCCTTATCTTATAGTTAGGATAGCCTTATGCCTATCCCACGCATGCTTAAACTCCTTTAGTGTGTTAACCTCTACCACTTCAGCTGGAAGGCTATTCCATGCATCCACTACCCTCTCAGTAAAGTAATACTTCCTGATATTATTTTTAAACCTTTGTCCCTCTAGTTTAAGACTATGTCCTCTTGTTGTGGTAGTTTTTCTTCTTTTAAATATAGTCTCCTCCTTTACTGTGTTGATTCCCTTTATGTATTTGTAAATGTTTCTATCATATCCCCCCTGTCTCGTCTTTCCTCCAAGCTATACATGTTAAGATCCTTTAACCTTTCCTGGTAAGTTTTATCCTGCAATCCATGAACCAGTTTAGTAGCCCTTCTCTGAACTCTCTCTAATGTATCAATATCCTTCTGAAGATACGGTCTCCAGTACTGCGTACAATACTCCAAATGAGGTCTCACCAGTGTTCTGTACAATGGCATGAGCACTTCCCTCTTTCTACTGCTAATACCTCTCCCTATACAACCAAGCATTCTGCTAGCATTTCCTGCTGCTCTATTACATTGTCTGCCTACCTTTAAGTCAACAGAAATAATCACCCCTAAATCCCTTTCCTCATATGTTGAGGTTAGGACTCTATCAAATATTCTGTACTCTGCCCTTGGGTTTTTACGTCCAAGATGCATTATCTTGCACTTATCCACATTAAATGTCAGTTGCCACAATTCTGACCATTTTTCTAGTTTACCTAAATCATTTGTCATTTGGCTTATCCCTCCTGGAACATCAACCCTGTTACATATCTTAGCATCATCAGCAAAAAGACATACCTTACCATCAAGACCTTCTGCAATATCACTAATAAAAATATTAAAGAGAATGGGTCCAAGTACAGATCCCTGAGGTACCCCACTGGTGACAAGTCCAAGCTTCGAATATATTCCATTAACTACAACCCTCTGTTGCCTGTCACTCAGCCACTGCCTTACCCATTCAACAATATTGGAATCCAAACTGAAAGATTGCAGTTTATTGATAAGCCTTCTATGTGCAACAGTGTCAAAAGCCTTACTGAAATCTAGGTAAGCAATGTCTACTGCACCACCCTGATCTATAATTTTAGTTACCCAATCAAAAAAATCAATAAGATTAGTTTGGCATGATCTCCCTGAAGTAAACCCATGTTGTCTCTGATCTTGAAATCCATGTGTTTTTAGATGTTCAACAATCCTATCCTCTAACATGGTTTCCATCACTTTCCCCACTACTGAAGTAAGGCTTACTGGCCTATAGTTGCCCAACTCCTCCCTATTACATTTCTTGTGAATGGGCACAACATTTGCTAACTTCCAATCTTCTGGGACTACTCCTGTTAACAATGATTGGTTAAATAAATCTGTTAATGGTTTTGCTAGTACATCACTAAGCTCTTTTAATAGCTTTGGGTGTATTCCATCAGGTCCCATTGACTTATTTGTCTTTACTTTTGACAGTTGAAATAGAACCTCTTCTTCTGTAAACTCACGTGTAATAAATGACTCATTTATCCTTTTTCTTAACTGAGGTCCCTTTCCTTCATTTTCATCTGTAAATACCAAACAAAAATATTAATTGAGGCAGTCAGCTAGACTTTATCCTCTTCTACATACCTTCCTTCTTTTGTTTTTAATCTAACTAATCCTTTTTTTACTTTTCTTTTCTCATTTATATATCTCAAAAAAGTTTTGAAAGACTGTGCTATTTTCTCTTCTGTGTGTGATTTGGAAGCTCTTATAACTTGCTTAGCCTCTTTCTGTCTAATCTTATAGATCATTCTGTCTTCCTCACTCTGGTTTTTTTTATAATTACTAAATGCTAACTTTTAGTTTTTTACTATTGTGGCCACATCTGCAGAGTACCACAGTGGTTTCTTGAATTTTTTGCTTTCACTAACAAGCCTAATGCAATTTTCTGTTGCCTTCAGTAGTGCAACTTTTAAATAATCCCATTTCTCTTGGACTCCATTTAAATTGCTCCAGTCTGATAATGACTCCTTTACACATATTCTAATTTTATAAAAGTCTGTTTTTCAAAAGTCTAAAGCTTTTGTTTTTGTGTGGTGTGACTCAGTCACTGTTCTTATATTAAACCACACTGACTGATGATCACTGGATCCTAAACTATCACCTACAGTAATATCTGATACCAAATCTCAATTTGTTAACACTAAATCTAGTATGGCCTCTTTACGAGTTGGCTCCTCAATGACTTGTTTTAGAGACAATCCCAGTAGGGAGTTTAGAATATGTGTGCTCCTGGCACAAGCAGCTATTTTTGTTTTCCAATTCACATTAGGAAGATTAAAGTCACCCATGATGATAAATTCCCCTTTCATTGTCATTTTAGCTATTTCCTCAACTAGTAGATTATCTAACTCTTCAATTTGTCCTGGGGGCCTATAAATCACACCCACACGAGTTACTGTGTGATTACCAAAGTCTAACGTAACACAAACGGACTCTATGTTCGCCTCACTAACTTTTATTAGGCTAGATTTTATGCTATCCTTCACATACAGGGCCACCCCTCCCCCTTCCTGCTTTGTTAGTGTTAGAGTGTGTCAGTGAGTGTGTTACTGTGTGTGTCTGTTACTGAGTGTATTAGTTTGTGTGCATCTGTTAGTGAGTGTGTGTTTTGTAAGTGAGTGAGTGTGTGTCTGTCTGTCAGTGAGTGTGTATGTAAGTCTGTCACTGAGTGTGTGTCTGTCAGTAAATGTGTGTGTCTGTTAGCTAGTGTGTATGCGTCTGTTCATAAGAGTGTGTGTGTGTCTTAAGCACTTACCTTTCTCCAGCACCGGACTCTCTTGGTGCTGGGGATCTCTCCACCCCGATCCGCCTCTCAGCTCTGAATGCGCATGTGTGGCAAGAGCCGCGCGCCTTCAAACCGCCCATAGGAAAGCATTACTCAATGCGTTCCTATGGACGTTCAGCATCTTCTCACTATGATTTTCACAGTGAAAATCGCAGAAGCTCCTCTAGCGGCTGTCAGTGAGACAGCCACAAGAGGCTGGATTAACCCTCAGTGAAACATAGCAGTTTCTCTGAAACTGCTATGTTTCCAGCTGCAGGGTTAAAACTAGAGGGACCTGGCACCCAGACCACTTCATTGAGCTGATGTGATCTGGGTGTCTGTAGTGGTCCTTTAAGTGTATCTGCATGCACTGGCGTACATACCGCGGTCGCAGGGGTCGCAGCCCTGTAACCAGGTGCCTGCCACCATGTGTTGCGTCCCCAGCCCGCGCAGAGTAAGCAAAGAACTTCTTTAAGAGGTTTTCTAATGTGTTTAAAAGAAGGACACCAGAAAATACATGATTATGATACACGGCCAAATTGGGGCTGTCACTGCTAGAGCGATATTGTCATAGAGAATAAGACGCAGCAAACTTACACATTGTATACATATGGATGGCTGAAGTGTCCTTTAATATTGTACTCACATGTTATAATGAGTTTGTACAGTGATACAAAAATTTTATATTATTTTTAATTTGTCTTAATAAGATCATGTTTAGGTATTAAATAAAGGTACAAATGCCTGTACATTGGCTGCTAAAAACACACAGTCTTTGTGATGGTGATTTAGTATAAAATATATAGTGTGACACCACGAACTGCAATGATAAATATATTTCTTAATCTCTTTCTTGTGATATGTCTGGAACAGAAATCACTTCTGCGGCAAAATTGCTGTTTCATGGCCATGAGTCAAGCCAGTGTTATAAATTAAATCACTAAACCATTCTTTCATGTCAGGGCTATTACAGTGCATTGGGGAAACAAATGGACCTGAGATAAGATGGCACTAACCAATCTTTTCAGATATCTCTACCTGATATACAAAGGTGTATTAACTTATAAACATTATGAATTCTTATTAATCTGTTTAATTACATATACTTTGTAACAGACAACTAAAGAATAGCATTAAAGCAACACACTAGGATCTAGTATTTCAATGCTTTATATAAAAACATGGACTTTTTTTCAAATTGCAAGGTTCACTCGCAAATATTGGCATATTCATGGAACTGGTTTCATTACTGTTTGCAGCAATTAGTGTATTTAAAAAATGCTGAAAAATATCTTTTTAGAATAGGAACCGCTTCTGCAGTTTCTAGTGGAATATGTCAGTACACGTTTGATGGCTGGGATGGGGGAGATCATCTGCATACCCCAGATGCATCCCACAACCGGAGAGGGATATAATGCAGGCATTTAACGTGTTGGTAACTTAATGTAAACGCGTATTAAATTGTTAAACTGTTAAACATTTTGCCTTCCTTTTACAGGCCTACCCGAATGTCGGTTTCAGCACACCACAATCGACTTTCCCCACCACTACTATATCTCATCTTATTGTCCCTGACCACAAATAGGAAGGCTAAGCCTGTAGGCTGAGCCTGGAGTTGTGGGAGTGTTTACCCAGCTTATAAATGCACAGCCCGCCCCTTCCTCTCAGCCGATACTGCCATGTTCAGCCCACCCACCGCTCCCTTTAATAAGCCATTACATTTTGGTGGGCCCATAACTGACTTACACCACCACTACTATAACTCAGCTTATTGTCCCTGACCACATATATATATATTTATTAATTTAGCTCTAGAAAAATCTTTAAACCATAATAAAATCAGAAAGTGAAATATAACAAAACCAGTTTTACTGGCAGACATAGATTAATATGTAATTAATATTAAAAGTTTTCAGAGCCCTACCAACAAGCTTACATGTTACTATATAATAAATATTACAATCTTATCAGGAGAATTGTGCTAGTTAGATTTTGTATATTGCACTGAAATTCCAATGCAGTCAAATGATATCATTAGGCAAAGTAGGGATCTGGCATCCCTCACCCCAGTCACAACCCATGGGTGGCGTGTCAAGGCTTTAATAATTAAAACAAGTTCTTCCCATGCTTTCCACATTTGTTTTCCCATCTCTTGTTTTGCAATTTATCTATTTTTTAAATATATATATATATATATATATATATGTATGTATACTTGAATTGTGGTGCACATTTTGGATTTTAATTTGTCCTTGTTTGAGGCTGACGATAATAACACATCCATTGGTGAATATAATTTTTTTTTTTTTTTTACAGTTGTTAGTTGTCTCCCTCCTCACTATTATTGATGAGATTTTTTGTTTTAAATTTGAGGTGGTGACTAGGTCTGGGAATCCAGGGATGGACCATGCCACTTATTGGGAGGGTGGACAATTGCATATGCCCCCCAGACCTCCTTTAATTATTATTAGAGCTCCCTTATTTAATTACGTGATCTACCACTTGTCACCCATATGTGGTGGCTGGGGACATGTTTAGTAAGTACCCCCCACACACTTACTAAAGGTTGGGGAGGAGGCATTACGATGTCCCCCCCCCCCCTATTTTTTATATTTAATAGCTCCCACCTGTTGCCCATGGGTGGGGACAGGGATTGACAGTGATCTGTCCACCCCTCATTATGTAGTTTTAAGTTCCCATGTCTGCCCTTGGGTGGGGGCACTGTTAAGTAAGTAGCCCTCACAAACTATCCTAAGGTAGAGGCAGGGGGGACATGAGGATGTTTCCCCCATTTGTTTTTTTGAATAGCCGCCACTTGTTGGCCATAAGTGGGGCACAGGGTTTACAGTCATCTGTCCACCCCTCAATATTTAATTGTAAGTTCCCATGTCTGCCCTTGGGTCGGGTACACAAGGGGGGCAATGACCCCCTCTTTTTTCTTTTTTACGTCTCCATCCCAAGGATACTAATGTTAAACATTTTTTAAACCTCAATTATACTAATCAAAAGTTGCTTTGAAAAATGTACATATGCTGAATGGATTAAGTTTTAATATGGATACAGAAGTTAAAGGATACCCAATGAGAGATATAGTTGTATATTCTAATTGTGCAGTAAAACAGGTGTGATTACTTTTTGGGATGTTTAGTTGTACTCCACAATGTACCGGGGAGTAAGCGGCTACATCCTCACTTTTCTGCTACTGCGTCCTTAGCAGCGTTCTTGATTGTGAGGCCCCCCATGAAGTGAATCCTTTTTGCTATTATTAAACATTAAAGTACAATTACACCGACTGTGTATTTAATTTATTAGACATCAAGTTAAGGTCAAACTAAATTCACACATCCTTGAGTTGAGTTAAAAATAGAACTGACATCACAGTAATAATGGTTGGTTTAGCAACAGAGGAAAAAAAATTGTATAATTAAGTAGAAAGCATTACGAGCAGTTAAAACATTGAAAGCTGATTATTCTAATGGGTTTGGTGAAGACATGGTTGTAGAAAGAAGGCCCTATTCATGGAGAATGATTGCCCTATAAACCATTCCCCGCTGTGCTGACTCAAACACTTAGATATTTTTTAGTTCCTGCTGCCTTTTTTTCAGACTGTTTAATATGATTTTTAAGCTTTTATTAGGTTGGGCTAGGGGAGAAAACTGTATACAGGCAGTTTCCTATATGTCAATTTACATGTTTGGAAACATGGTCCACCTAATTAATTTGGCATTGTTTTTATTATTCATTTTTTGCCTGTTAATCCCTTGTATATTTATGAAAATCCTTCCCGTCTGCTCATATATACTATGGTGTATTCTGTGCCATGCTGATAGAAATCCCCATTCCTTAGCTATTCGGCTTTATCTGGATTGATGCATTTGCAGAAGTTCACCTTGAGCTTTGACATGGTACAAAATGAATACTCGGAGCATTCCAATAGGCCCCTGTTGCCAATTTTACATTTTCTACAGACCCCCGTTGTTTCCAAGCAATTATACAAGATGGTGTAAAAAGACAGCAGAAGCTGGGATATGTTTAACACAGCAGAGCCCCTGATTTCACATGGTCCTCTGCATAATTGCTAGTTTATTATCGCTCCTCCTGCAACCTTTTATCCCATAAAACGTGTTGCCAGGAGGACGTGACAACAACTCGAGCCTATCAGATTTGGAACTCAAATGGAATCACGATTCTAAAAGGAATTTGTATCATGAATGATTAGTGCACTCACATAATACGAAGCAAAAATGCAATTCAAATCGTGCCGTATCTCTGCGTGTTTTTGTTATTAACAAATCAAAAGATGAATATGAGAGTTAGACGAGGAATATTGCTCCCCACTTTTTTGTATTGAAATGCAATTTGACTAACAAACAATTTGCATATAGAAAACAAAGGAAAAGAAATAGATAGACGATTAAGTAAATACATTACTAAATAATATATTAGACATCTAAATTCAATAAAAATGTAGGATCATGGAAGAGAAATGGAATCTAAAGCATAGAAATCAGGTGGGATTAACCCTGATCTTTCTGTGAATTTATTTACATAAATACAAAAAAAAATGGGACATTTTAGGCATTGTAAATGCTACCAAACCTGCTCTTATGTAACATACTTGTAACAAAATCACACATGGGATCGATTAAGCAAAGTGATGTGAAATTGTATTTGATCTATGGAATGATTATCACAACATGGATCAGGCCTCACCATATGCTGGATATTAAATTTTCATGGTATATTTGAGACTAGGACTGTACATAATTATCATTAATAGAATCAAAGCATGGACTGCAGGGGGCTAGTACTGGAACTTTTTGTACAACTCTATTTGAGATCCACCACCCTAGTTTTGTACAGTTCTTGTTGAGACCCTCACGTCACATTATTTAGTATGGGATTCACGTGATGAGAGCGATTTCAGAGTACTGGGCTATGTAATCTAATTACAGTTGACTTACTGATGTGGAACTAATTGTATGATTAAAGCACATAGATCATAATTACAGATTATAATTAACAATGCAACTCACTGTTATATCCAGTACGATCCGTACTTACAATGTTGATGCGGATCGGGTGAGTCTCTACGAGATGGAGTCCCACTACCGAGATAACCTGATTACATAAACTTTGAAATAACTTTTTTTTTACAATCTTTCTTTACATATTATTTTTGACACAGGAAGGTAAAGGAAATAAAAAGAGAAGAGATTAAATATTATGTGATAAACATTGAAAATACAAAGACGCCATTGAAAGCAAAATATTTAAATCGTAAATGAGTGCCAAAATAAGATAAAGCACTAAACTGAGTTACAAAATAAATTAAAGCAAGACCTACAAGCCAATGCATGAAACTTAATTAATGGAAATATAGGTATAAAGGATAGCACCTCGGCATGTTCTATGGCGGTATACATTTTTATGAAACCCTTTAGTGTTCTACCAGGTGAGTCAATCCCATCAAACCATGTCAATAACTAATGAAGTACTGCAGTGTGTAGACCTGATATTTACCCATAGGCCTCTTGTCTCGTAAGTATAACTGAGTGCCTTTCATGACATTCAGAAAGATCATATCTAATTACTTTTGGTCTAGAGATTGTTCTAGAGCAGCTGATAGGGAACCTGGCACTCCAGATATTGTTGACTACATCTCCCATAGTGCTCTTGCACCCATAATGCTAGCAAAGCATCTGAGGAAATGTTGTCCAGAACATCTGCAGTAACAAAGGTTGTCTTACTCCTGATCTGAAACATGCAAGGTTCATGCCAATCTCTACCCATTTTATTTTTCCATGACTTTGGATATTCACCTTGTCTCGGAGCTTAATTCATATCAGGTATTACTATGCTATTACTCATTTGCAGTTGCATAGAATGAGCTTATGAATGTGTAAAACCTCATAAATTATTAATGGTCACTTATGGAGGTGTCTATTCCATTAGGTGTGGGGCAATGCTCGGGTTTGCATAGCGTGATTATAGCATGTTCTGTTCCATTAATAGTGCAAATTGTTCATCTTTAATATGACAACATCATGGATCTTTAAATATACCATACGTCTATTAAAATCATGGATTGATAGATATTGATAGTTATTTAGCTTTTTTTCATGTAGGTTGTGCTTAACGTGACTTACTTTAAAAATGAAAATTTTATAAGATTTATATCGATGATAAAATCGTTATTTTTATTTTTTTTTAATCCGTCTGTAACTGTCATTGACATTTAAATGTCTGAAATGACCAGGAGTGTTTGACAGCTGCTGCTAATGATGACCTTGTCACTGGACGTACATTATGCCCCCTTAGCACCAGACGACTGCAGACAGTGAGAACAGCAAGCAGCACTCAAAGGTCCCCACTGAAGTTAGTGGTAAAACACTCCGACAAGGTCACTGCACAATACGACAAATTCACTATTGTGCTCATTATTGACTTTTGTCCCTGTTCAATGATGTAATTCATTTTGCCCTTGTGATAAATATTAGATCTTAGTTACAGACATGCTTTAACAGCAACAGATCATTTACCAGAAAAGATAAACTGATTGCGATGTATTCATTGATATTCTGAGAATATTTTGTATATATGTTCATAGGTTCCCATTCACTTTTAAGTGGTTTAGAACATTTGGTATAAAAATGCATATATAATATATATTTTGATTTATGTACATCCTCTCAATCTTTTATTCTCCACTTCCTAAATGCCTTGCTACTAAGACAAAATGCTAATATTGTAATTCTAACAGTAATAGTAAGAATGATCTAATAGAGTTTGGATATATAATGTTAATCTGTGTATTATGGCAAAAAAATACAGTTAAAGGTATTATGGAGACATCGTAATAAATCACAAGACTGAATTTCAAGTGGTTTATATATCTTCACCATTATGCATCTATCATATTTCATGATATTTCGTAGCTTACAGTAGGGGTTAATGTTTAGTGTCAGTGCAGTGAGTTAAGGTAATACAGGGATCTATGTGTAATGTAATGTAGTGTGTTTGGGTGGTAGAGGTTTAATGGTTTAGTTAAGTGCATTAAGGTAGTGTACAGGTGAATAGAAGTTCTTTCTTGTAACGGCAGCACTAGGACATCTCAGTGTTGCCTGAGATTAGTGGGAGTTACAGTCCTGGGTGGAAGCTTTTATGTTGCTGTCCTTGAAATGGTAACAGGTTTATGAAAATTTGAACATCATTTTTAAAAATATTGGTGTTTATTTATTTATTAAGAAAATTAAAACATTCATTAAAAAATTACAAAACAAACTAATTTGTTAGGTGACGTCGCTTTTCATTATGTTGCTCATTCTTACAGCACTCAGCCGGTTAAATCGCACAGACCTTTTCGTAGGGTGACAGATGGATATCATATATATTAAACACAGTGACCAATTCCTTATGGTAGTTGAGCTTTATCAGCATCTGTCCCTGGGGAGATGTTGGCAGAATCGTATGTTATGAAATTGGTGGCTGTACTCTGGCCTTCTTGAAAATGCATGCTGGGTAATGCAAAATAAGTACATATGTACTGAATCCCCCTTTCAAAGCTCAGATCAAATCAGTCTCACAAATGATTAAACCACCCCGTTAATTGTTAAGGTAAAAGAATAAAAAAAAAAGTTGCTGACATTGATAACATATAAAAGCCATATTTCTAAATAGGAGTACTGTAGGAAATTATCAAAATAAACAACATTAAAGTGGGGCCATCAGTGGGTGACATTCTTGCTTGACCCACTATCTAATTAAAACTTAAAAACTTTTATTTTTTTTAATTCATATTGTACAGCCATGGGATACTATGTAAATTAGTTTGCATGGGTGCAAATGGATGTTCATTACTCTGAAAGAAATGTCCAAGTGTGCATGCAGTTTTCATGTATGTCTCTGCAATACACCAAAGAAAGCATGGGCCAGCTGGGAGAATCAACCGGCAAATTATACTGTTGTAGACATAAAAAGTAAAGACTGGGGTTCGGAAATAACTTTCACTTTCAGAGAAATGACAGTCCAACTCTCAGCATACCAATCATAATTAGCCACTGTCACTGGCTTATAGCAGGTTGTAATAGGCCTAAAATATTGGGAATTACTTAAATGGGACTCCTCTTGTACAGCCTCCAGCTCGTCCTTCACTTCACTGATGTTTTTCGCAGTTTCCTCCAATCCATTGCTTCCCACAGACAAACAATTGATTAAGGATTTACATGCGTGGCTAAACGCCACACCGCTCCAATCAAATGCGACTATTATCAGTATTTGGTTCCCAGACTGAGTTTTACTCTAGTGGAGAAGACGCCTCTAGTGGCTGTCAGGAAGACAGACACTAAAGTTCGAGTTTACCCTGCAATGTAAATATTGCAGTTTCTAAAAAAAAAAAAACGAAAGGACCAATATACCAAGACCTATTCATTGAGAAAAAGTGTCTAGATAACTTTAGTGTTCCTTTATCTTTAAATAGAACAGTGAGGAAAGAAACACCTCAAACAAACAGGGGGAAAAATGACCAAATATATAAATTGTAGTAAAAATCTACCACTTCTTTATAATAATATTTATGTTAGGACTGCCACCAAAACCGAAACAGTGACACAATAAATAAAGAAATAAGGAAATAAATAGAGAAAATAATAATTAAAAAACATATTTTGTATAGGGAGGAGGTAGGAATTTGGAGAAGTAAACGATAGGAGGATAGTAGGAAATAAAAGATCTGAGAACTTGCCCGCCGGACCCAAAATGAGGCGATCCTTGTAAAAACTTGTCCTAAGGGTCTTCCAATAACAATCTAAGAATCAAGATGCAGCACTCATGCAGCACTTTAGACAGATGGACACCTTATCTGAGAATCAGAACAATATAGCCCAATCCTTAAATGAAATACTGAAACACAGATCCCGTTAGAATAGCGTCTGGTGTCGTGTATTCCTCTAAGGTTTAATAGATTGCAGTAATGTGTAGATAGAAGTGATAGCACCTCCATTTAAAGGGCATCAAAAGAGTTTCATTTGCAAAATGCGATTATTTCTGATCTGAGTTTGTTGGTAGGCCATGATGTATAGTAAGTTGTTCACCTCACCTGAAGGAAGGTTACATTATTCTTGAAATGTACTTTTGTCTTCACAACCAGCCAAAAAGATGATGACTCTGATGATGTTGGGTTATGTATAACTGTTGTGTGGGCAAGTCATCAATTTGTGAATGCTTTATCCAGTGTTTAGTAAGAACTTCAAAAAGTCTGCTTTGTGCTTTGATGTCCAAGAAAGACTGGAAAAATCGAAGGAGAAGACCAATCTGGACTCAATATCTATCCAGCAACATTTACTTCCTGGTGAGCTCCATCTTAACAAGCTTATAGCGAGAGATCAGGAACATCTAGACCACCTCGTTGACAGGATAGAAGAGAGTAATTCAGTCTCACCCTGTTTCCTTACCACCGTTTGACATTGAAATAACAAATATATGAAGCTCTGGCTGATCCAGTGGTTGTTGACAGGTACTTATCCCCTTAAGGACACATGACATGTGTGACCTGTCATGATTCCCTTTTATTCCAGAAGTTTGATCCTTAAGGGGTTAAAATAGTAAAGAATATTTGGAGGATCATTATATTCGGTGAGAAAAAAATTTGACCTAGAGGTAAAAACTTGTACAGAGTCCTCATCAGAAGAAGGGATCTGTGTGGTTTACAAAGAGGTGTAATTAGGTCACCACATTCATGGGTGAGTTGGCCTTAAAACCGAACTAGTAGGACAACCCAGAGATCACACACTCATCAACCGACATCTTTGCATTTAATTTGTTTAATTTGCATCTGAATATTCTTGAAAAGCAATCTTTGGTATGGAACAAACAAGGAAGAGGTATCCTTAGCTTTTATTGTGTTAAAAGAATATTGTCAGCACATAGCCCAATTTTATAGTCAACCTCTCCACATTGTACAACCGTCACATCTGTATTTTCACTGATTCCTTGAGCCAAGGGCATGAAAACTTTTTGTTGATATATGGCATGTGTAATCTGGATGTTTTGTATTCTTTCATGACCACAAAGGAAAATGTCACTTCTAGTTTAACGTTTCCGTGTCAATCCAGCAGTTTAAATGACAGACTATAAACAGCAGTAAGGCATACACAAGATACGAAAACAGAACAATATTGTAGAGAAAAATCTGTTGCATTACACACAAATCTAATTTATCTTTTTATCTTCTGCATACACGATGCTTTGGTTTTGCTTATAAAAAATATTCTTTACAGGTTTTTTTAATCGATTTTGTAGTTTGTTTTTTCACTGCTCCTTATCACCGTGACCTTATAAAAAATATATCCAGTTTGGGATCTGCGTATTAATGTCCCGGGTTATGCCAGTTTGGTGTATGTGTCCTTAAGTCTCCTTTGTTCAATGTATTGCTTCACAGGGACAACAGAGAAGATCACAAAAACATGAGCTAAGACTGGATTCAATGATGCTCTTGTGGACGTGCAAGATAATATTTAGCATATGCATTTTTGTTTTTGTTTATCTTAATAAAAATGTTTTAATAATGATGTGAAGTAGGAGTGTCCTTTTTCACCTTCTGTCTCTTGAGTTTTTTGTTTGTTTTGTTTTGATCTTTTTTATTGCCTCTTATCACCGTGACCGTGACCAGAAAAACGCAAACCAGAATATTTAGCAGAGGTCAAGAAAGATAGGCTCTGCTGGAGATAAAAGCACAAAAAGAAAGACAATTTTAAAAGCATATCTGTTAGACGGCAAAGAGGGGCTGTGTGAAGAGTGTGTGTAAACAGACCTACAAATCTTATGTGTTAAAACCAATTATAATGAATTCCTCCCATGTCTACTTACCAAAAAAAAAACGTTGCCTGCAAAGAGCATTTTAATCAGCACATCTTGTTCAAGTGACCCCAGAGTCCTAGAGCCGATTCCGATACATATCTGCCCAAAAGACTAATTTCACAAAGTGACTTTTATTGCTTCAGGGATAATTTGAAGCATTATGTAAATGGGTGACAGAAAATAGAGCTATCACTAAATTAGTAGATTTATTTAATCTTGACATTTCTTGTGTGAATATTTTTGACTACAGCTGCCACATCTGAATTGCAGCTGCAGGTTCTACATCATAATATTTTGGTTGCATAAAATTGTATTTGTGTATGTTTTTTTTTTCCCACAAAAAATTCTCATGTTTAGGCTGAAAGGAAAATGGCTGGCACAACATCACGAACTTGCAGAATTACTCAAAATAAACCTTTTTTTCCCCATCTCTTATTTTATTTTTATTTTTTGGTTTTTAGTGAGGCTCACGCATCTCCAAAAAGCAGGATACTATCACAAATTGTGACACCTGTGGCAGGAACTAAGGACAGGGTTCCTAGTGTCTATATTGTCCATTAGAATCTCCAATACTGTATTTGTTGCCTGTCCAGTTCACCTTAAAGGACCAGTATAGGCACCCAGACCACTTCAGCTCAATGAAGTGGTCTGGGTGCCAGGTCCCTCTAGTTTTAACCCTGCAGCTGAAAACATAGCAGTTTCAGAGAAACTGCTATGTTTCACTGAGGGTTAATCCAGCCTCTAGCCACTAGAGGCCGCTTCCGCGATTCTCACTGTGAAAATCACAGTGAGAAGATGCTGGACGTCCATAGGAAAGCATTGAGAATGCTTTCCTATGGGCGGCTTGAATGCGTGCGGCTCTTGCTGCGTATTTGCATTCAGCGCTGACGTCGGCAGGAGGAGGAGAGTTGACGATGGGGTTTTAACACCCTTTAGCCCAGCGGGAGTGGGACCCTGAGGGTGGGGGGACCTAATGACCCTATAGTGCCAGGAAAACAAGTTTGTTTTCCTGGCACTGTAGTGGTCCTTTAACTCTCGAAAAAAGTTGTTTACATAGATTTGGAATGTAACAGCTTTGTCCAAGTAGCAACATTTTATAATTTACTGTCCATTCAAATTTGACACCAATTGCATCACATGCAATATGTAGCAAATAAATCAAATAAAGTGTAGAGATGGGATATTTTGTCTATCCCAAATAATATGTTTTTAAAAACGACAGTGTTTGAAAATCAACAATTACTCTTTGTGCACAGAGGCATGGAAGATCATGGATACTAACTGTTGCTTTTCAATCAATGTCTGACCCTAAGGTGCATGTATATGGCTGAATGATCCTGTTATATAGTAAAGGTAGGGGTGAGTATTTCTCTCTTTTTTTTCTTTTTTTTTTTTTAAATATACTTCATTAAATGACCACTATAGGCACCCAGACCACTTCAGCTTAATGGTGGTCTGTGTGATGTTCACAGTGAGAAGACACCAGCGTCCATAGGAAAACATTGAGAATGCTTTCCTATGGACTTACTGAATGCGCGCGCGGCTCTTGCCGCGTATGCGCATTCAGCCGATGACGTCCGAAGGTGGAGGAGAGTCCCCAGTGCCGAGGGAGCCCGGCGCTGGAGAAAGGTGACCCCTTCCTACCCCTTCAGCTTGGCGGGAGGGGGGCCATGAGGCGGGGGGGGACCTATTAGTACTATAGTGTCAGGAAAACGAGTTTGCTTTCCTGGCACTTTATTGGTCCTTTAAAAAGTCCTTTAAATCTCTTTAACTCTCATGGTGCGTGGTGCCTAAAGGAAAGTAGTGTGGTTTAAAATGACCTCCTCTGCCCTCCTCACCAGTGTTCTTAAGTAATGTTTACCAAGGATTCAGAAACTGTCAGAGAAGAGACAGTGACTCTTTAAAATGAAACTATTATGTTATGACAGGTTCACTTTACTGACCCCATCCTTCCCCCTGCAATACGTATATAATTTAGTATATAATTATATATTTATTTATGTATTATAATGTATATAACTTAGCACCAAATTAATTATATATTTTATTGACAATTATGATTTACCGCCACCATGCCAGTTCTGGTGGTATTACAGTAACGTAGCACCCACAGCTCCCATTTAACTTCCTTCCATCTGCCACAAGATTGTCCCTGCTTGGGAACATTTCCACAATCGGGGCAATAATCACACAACACAGAAATTCTGGCTTCATTGCCAGTTCGTCGGCATCAGAATGCATTTGCATCTGCTACTCTGTTTCAATATCCTCTAGCATTTGCCAGAGGAACATCACAGCAACTACAGTGCATCTGCTGTAGGAGGGTTCGTCTGTCCTCCTCTGTCACTCAGGTGTAGACATAGAAATCTATGCCATTAGCACAGACCCTTTGCCAAAATTTGATTAACTGGTAGGAAAAATACTATATTTTTTTTAGCTTTTTAGGAAAATCCATATATTTGAAAACATTTTTGCTAGTACAAACGAAAAGTGTACCCACGACAGGTATACTTTTAAATTATCTACCTCGTAACTAAATGGACAAGAGAAATATTTGTATACATTGTAACCTGGCTAGAGTTCACATCAATTGCTGCTAGAAACTGAGTTTTGGTTGGTATTATATCCTGCCCTTGCAGAATAACAGACACCTGTAAGCATTGCTGTGTGTTAAGGCATAATGTTAAGGCATAATGGATAGCAATATGCAGCACTAACATTGACATTTAATATGATGGAAGTGGTGATGTTAGCCATTATATTGTACTTGCCAGTTATCTGACAAAACAATATCCCGCTTTACGTATTTATGAGCAAGTTAGAGTTGTGAAGCATGGAAAGGGCTTAAACAATGTGTTTTGGGAGCAAAAAAAAGCCATCAACTCACTCAATAACAATTATTTGTCATGTTTTAAAATGATTTAATAAAATATCTGAAAGAGACATAGCTTGAGCTATTGGCAACCGAGGAAAATTACAAATGTAAACAGAAATAATTTGAGTAAAGCCAGGAATGTAATAAAATAGGTAATCGGGTTTATATACTAAACATTGAGGGAGCTATTCACTAAACAGAAGGTTGTGGTGAACTGAAAGGTGACATGCTCGTTTTAGACTAAAAGAACATTAAAAAGTCTGTCCCTTTACACTAAGTGTGCCTCATGCTGTGTAATTTGCATATGTATATGTTTGTGCTATCGGTATAAATTAATGTCATACAGCCAATTACAGGGTTATTTGCTAAAGTGAAAATACAAAGTGAATTATAAATTTAAGGCCAGAGTAGTCAAAACTGAAAGCATAGCTAACTTTGAGAATGTTTCCGGTTTGACTATTTTCAAATTCACTTTGAATTCTTACTTTAGTGAATAAGTCTGTTAATGCAATTCATAATTAATTTAATGTATTGAACACACCTGGTAGTGGTGGTGTTACTAGGGGGTGTGGGGCATGCCCCCACTACATCATGCAGTGCCCTCCCTTGTGCCCCCCCCCCAATTTAAATTGAAGTCGGGAGCACTGTGTCTGACTACACAAGCAACAGCAGCACTGTCACTGGTTCCACCCTTTTCCCACAAGTGACCAGAGGGGGCACTGTGCTGGGAGGACTTCTTCCTGGGTCATATAGAGCAGCGCAGGGGAGAGACAGGGAGAGGAAGCTCAGCTCGGCACAGAGGCATCCAGGCAGCTGCTGGTAAGTGGAAGTCAGTGTGTGTGGTTCAGTCTATGTGTGTGTTTGTGGGGGGGAGGGGATGAGGGTCAGTATACGTATGTGTATGGGTCAGTCCAGGGGCGTATTAGCCGTGAGGCAAACAAGGCATTTGCCTTGTGCGGCACTTTCCAGGGGGCAGCAAAAAAAGCCCCAAATGCCCAGGCAAATGTTTTGTTAGCCTGGCGGCTAACTGACAATCCAGGTGGGCGGGCGGCGCTGGTGAGGGAGCACTGATTAGTGAGCTCTCTGCTCAGCTCCCGAGCGCGCTGCAGAGTGATGCCGGGAGCCAGAATATGACATCATATTCCGGCTCCCGGCATCACTCTGCGGCGTGCGTGAACAGGAGGATCAGTGCTCCCTCAACGCCTGAAGTCACCGTCCAGCAGCCCCCGCTGCCCAGCAGCTCCATTGGACCCCATGGAAACGAGAATCCACCCCAGCATTCCCAAAGGTAGGCTGGGGGGATTGAATTAAAAAAAAAATGTGAGTGTGTTAGTGTGTGTGTGTGTCTGTTAGAGTGTGTGTGTGTCTTTTAGAGTTAGTGAGTGTGTGTGTGTCTGTTAGAGTGTGTGAGTGTGTGTATCTGTTAGAGAAAGTGTATGCGTGTCTGTCAATTAATGTGTGTGTGTATTTAGAAGGCGGGGAAGGGGGTGGGGGTGGGGCGCCTGAGTTTTGTCATGCCTAGGGCAGCAAAAAAACAGTATACACCACTGGGTCAGTCTGTGTGTGTGTGTGTGCATGGGTCAGTCTGTGTGTGGTGGATCAGTCTGTATGTGTATGGGTCAGTATGTGTGTGTGTTGGTCAGTCTGTGTGTGTGTGTGTGTGTGTGTGTGCGTCAGTCTGTGTGTGGTGAATCAGTCTGCATGTGTATGGGTCAGTCTGTGTGTGTGTGGGTCAGTCTGTGTGTGTATGGGTGTGTGGGGGGGTTCAGTCTGTGTGTGGGTGTGGGAGGTTCAGTCTCTGTGTGTCAATTTGTGTGTATGGGTCAGTCTGTGTGGGGTGCATCAGTCTGTGTGTGTATGGGTTATTCTGTGTGTGTATGGGTGTGTGGGGGGTTAGTCTGTGTGTGTGGGGATCAGTCTGTGTGTGGGGGTGGGGTGGGTCAGACTGTGTGTGGGGGGTCAGTCTCTGTGTGTGGGGTGGGGGAGGAGGGTCAGTATGTGCGTGTGTGCATGTGTGTGTGTGTATGGGTCAGTCTGTGTGTGGAAGTGAGGGTTCAGTATATGTGTGTGTGGGTCAGTTTGTGTGTATGGGTCAGTCTGTGTGGGGTGGGTCAGTCTGTGTGTGTATGGGTCAGTCATGTGTGTATGGGTGTGTGGGAGGTCAGTCTGTGTGTGTGGGGTTCCGTATGTGTGTGGGGTGGGGGTTCAGTTTGTGTGTGGGGGGTCAGTCTCTGTGTGTATAAGTCAGTCTGTGTGTATATAGGTCAGTCTGTGTGTGTGTATGGGTCAGTCTGTGTGTGTGTATGGGTCAGTCTCTGTGTGTGCATGGGTCTAGTGGTGTATCCTGGTTTTGTGCTGCCCTAGGCAGGACAAAACTCAGGCGCCCCCTCCCCCCGCGCCACCCCCTCCCAACCCTTTCCCCCCGCCCCACCTTCTAAATACACACACACACACAGTCAGACAAACACACACACACACAGTCAGACACACACAGACACAAACACACACAGTCAGACACAAACATACACAGTCAGAAACAAACACACACACACAGTCAGACACAAACACACAGTCAGACACACACACACACACAGTCAGACACACACACACACAGTCAGACACACACATAGTCAGACACAAACACACACAGTCAGACACAAACACACACACACAGTCAGACACACACACACACAGTCAGACACACACACACAGTCAGACACACACACAGTCAGACACACACACACACAGTCACTCACATTAACACTTTAAAAAAAATTATTTAACACCCCCCCAGCCTCCTTACCTTTGGGAGTGCTGGGGGGGAAGGGGTTTATTATCTCCCTGGTGGTCCAGTGGCTGCCGGTCGGGCTGATGGGCTGGCTGCTGGGCAGGCAGCTGGCGAGGGAGCACCTCCTCTGAGCTGACTGCTCAGCTTCCTCGCGCGCCGCAGAGTGAGGCTGGGAGCCGGGTTGATGACATCATATTCCGGCTCCCAGCCTCACTCTGCGGCGTGCGAGGGAGCTGAGCAGACCGCTCAGAGGAAGTGCTCCCTCGCCAGCCGCCCACCCGACCATCAGCCAGCGCCGCCCGCCAGCCCTGCATGTCTGTTAGCCGCAAAGCTAACAAGGCATTTGCCCTGGGCATTTGGGGGCAGCGTTTTTTGCCACCCCCTGAAAAATGCCGCCCAAGGCAAATGCCTTGTTTGCCTCGTGGCTAATACATCCCTGCATGGGTCAGTTTGTGTGTGTGTGCATGGGTCAGTCTGTGTGGGGTGGGTCAGTCTGTGTGTGTGTGGGGGGGTAGGTCTGTGTATGTATGGGTCAGTCGGTGTGGGGGAGCAGTCTGTGTGTGTGTGTGTGGGTGGGTCTTTCTGTGTATGTGTACAGGTCACTTTGTGGGTTTGTATGGGTCAGTCTGTGGGTTTGTATGGGTTTGTATGGGTCAGTCTGTGGGTTTGTATGGGTTTGTATGGGTCAGTCTGTGGGTTTTTGTGAGTCAGTCTCTGTAAGTGCTTGAGCTCCAAGAGAGATCCCTCTCATCTTGTGACCTCCCCTGTACCCGATGGATAGGCAGCCTTCTCAACCACCACGGATCTGATTGTGCCACCATTGTTTTTTTTTGTAAACAAATATTAAAGTAAAAATTGTAAAGCTCTTCCCTACCCCACTCTCTACACCCCCTGAACACAGTACACCCTCACAGACAGTGAACCACCCACATACAGTACACTTCCACCAACACAGTACACCTTTGCATACACACACAGTGCACTCCTCATACACATCACCTCTTCAACCACATACACACTTCTTCCCCACATACCTTCACCAACACACACACATACATACATACATACATACATACATACATATATACATACATACTACACCCCATTACACATCAAATCTCATATATAAATATATATAAGCACACAATGCAACCCCAATACGCATACACTCACAATGCAGCCCCTAGATGTACACAAACACACACACACACACACTTTACAGGCCCTTTCAGCACACACACACACACACACACACATATTTTCTCACACACTCACAAATTGCTATTTTTATTTTAATTTAAATCCACCCAGCCTTTGGGAAAACTGAGTGGATCTTTCCCTGGCATCCAGTGTGTCTCCTCTCAATCTTCCTGCAGTTTCTCTGCTCCTCTGTGCACTCTCTGTAGTGATGCCGGGGCCGGAGTGACGTCATGTCACTAAACAGCGCACAGGGGAGCAGAGAGGTTCCCTCACGGGCCGCCTCCATGCTCCCCGTGTTGGCCGGCTTTAATGTTTCATGCGCGGCTTAGCAAAGGGCTGACAAATGCCAGGTGCCAGGGTGAAATGTCTAGTCGCCATGGTGACCTGGCGCCTGGAATTCATCGAGCTCTGTGTATGTATGTGTGTGTACATATAAATATATATATATATATATATATACATACATACACACACACACACACATATATATATATATACACACGTTTTATAACTGCCCCCCTACTTTTGTCCCTGGCCACTAATGTGCCTCCCCTAAGTATGAATCCTGGAGACGCCATTGAATGTATAACATTAAGGTTTTTGTTTACATAAATTGAGAGGTACAACACTTCGGAATATGTTTAAAAATAATTGTGATTGTACGGAAAAGATTGTATTTTTGTTTTTTTTAAGCAAAATAGCTACACTTTCTCAAACGTTACCATTTTTCCATTCCAGCTATTTTGACCTGCCATTTACAACTCCCTTATCAGTTCTCCATGAAGTCAGTTTTTAGTGAATTAACCCAAGGTATTTTCCTCTATATTTTAAGCATTTTCAAACACAGCACTATAATGGCATAATCACTGCTACAGGCATTTCCTGTGATAAGATGCCAAGGACGGTGTATGAGTCACACTGTAATGCAATGCATGCGCCTGTGTAACCCAGCCATTTTGTAGTGCTGTATAAAATGTAAACATATAGAAATGTACAACAAAAAAAATACAAAGCTGGTATAAATAATATGGTTTTGTCTAATGGAGCACCTATTCTGTATCGCTTTAGATTTTATTTTATAACAGTGCAATGCGATGTCTTTTTTTAAGCTAGTTAGTTATGCTTGCTAATTAAAGGAGATTCTCAGACTGAAGATTACACTAATGCATCATTAAAGATTCCTTTTAATATTATCCTGCTTATTAAATATGCTTGTTTCTTATTGGCCACCTGGGGGCAGCTCTGTCTTGTGTTGTAACATATTTTGGTTGCTGTGTGTAATTACCTTGACTCTTCCTTAACATTAACACGAACAAAAAGGTAAAACTTGTAGAAAACTAGTTTTCATTAACACATTTGGTTACATTACAAGTGTTATATGTTCTTGACAATATTGTCTACAATCTGTAAAAGCAAAGTTCCTAATTACTAAACAGTGATTTTGGTGAGTAGACAATTCAACTTGAAAAAGTCAGGCTATTTGTGCTGGTAAAATTCACTAGTTTAAATTAGTGGCCGTTTTTTTTTATTTTTATTTTAATGACAGTCATTTCACCTCACCTCACTGTTTAGGAAATAGACCATATGCTTTCTTTCAAATAATTTTAAACAGTATAAGAATGGTCACTGGATTACTTATCCACCTCTCCCCCCCCCCGTCCTCCATATTGTGTCCTACCTTCTTTAAATTGTATTCTTGTTCGAGCAGGGCCCTCATCAACCTATTGATCATATGAAAATGTGTAATAGTTTGCCCCACTTGTTGTTAAATTCTCCCTCAATGTTATGGTAAAATACTGCAGAACAAGTTGGCCCCATATAAATGCCAATAATAATTTTACAAATCATCCCTTTAACAGTATCCTAGCACAAATAATCAGAGCCTTTGGAGAGTAGTTATTGATTGCATTAGATCAAGTACAATGTAGTTATTAATTTGCAAATTTGACTATTGCAAGCTGAAAAACGTGTTTGTAATTATTTTTGTAATACAATTATAAAAAAGGGCTATAAACCAGGCTCGCCCATAGGGCCACCAGTATTTATGTGGGAAAAAATGTGTTTGCTGTAGTTTAGAAACACTAAGTTTATTTTTCTGATGGGAAGCTGGGAGGCCACAAAAATATGAAAAATAACTTAGTGTCTCTTTAATTCTGTTATAGGTTTCAGTTCTGCAGGGCCCCTACCCCCTTATTGGTAGCTGTTTTGGGAAGCTTACTTGAGAGCATCTAGGCATGTCAAAATGGGCCTGGTTTGAAATCTGCCCTGTTTCAGCAGGTTTCGCACATGCCTAGTTCACTTTACGAAGGATTATCCAGAATTTCCATTGAGTTGCCATTCTGGCAGAACATCCAGCTACCCATGAGTAGAAGCATTCTATCGGCCTTTATATTCAGGAACCATCATTGGCTTATAGCGCTAGAGGGTGCAAGAAACCATATTGGAAGCAGCACAGAGAGAGAACAGCAGCCCCTGGCCTGTGACAAATGAAAATCTATAATATATTTTTCTATTTCCCTATAGCAAAGGAATTGACTCAAATATATAATTCATAAATATAAAGCCAGGTAAACCCAGGGGTGACCAGGGGAGGGAATCATTTTTGACACAAAGCAATGTGCTAGTTAGTTGTAATAACTCCTGCTGCACATACCCCTAATATTCTTTAAATTGCTCAATCACTCTACAGTTGAGATTCGAGACACTCATGCTGTGTCTAGTTGAAAAGTTGTGAAGCTTCAAACTGCAGGAATGGGGCTGTGACTCCGAGGACTGAGATGATTCTGATTGCAATCTGTTTTAATCTGTAATGATTGTTAATTATGTTCTGCTGATTTAAAATAAAGTCTCTTTGTTGCAGATGTGAACGTGGGTTTAAAGGACCACTATAGTGCCAGGAAAACATACTCGTTTTCCTGGCACTATAGTGCCCTGAGGGTGCCCCCACCCTCAGGGTCCCCCTCCCGCCCGGCTCTGGAAGGGGGAAAGGGGTAAAAACTTACCTTTTTCCAGCGCTGGGCGGAGAGCTCTCCTCCTCCTCTCCGCCTCCGTTCCGCCCCGCCGGCTGAATGCGCACGCGCGGCAAGAGCTGCGCGCGCATTCAGCCGTCGCATAGGAAAGCATTTACAATGCTTTCCTATGGACGCTTGCGTGCTCTCACTGTGAAAATCACAGTGAGAAGCACGCAAGCGCCTCTAGTGGCTGTCAATGAGACAGCCACTAGAGGATTAGGGGGAAGGCTTAACCCATTCATAAACATAGCAGTTTCTCTGAAACTGCTATGCTTATTAAAAAATGGGTTAACCCTAGCTGGACCAGGCACCCAGACCACTTCATTAAGCTGAAGTGGTCTGGGTGCCTAGAGTGGTCCTTTAAGGAATAAATGCTATGAACTATATGAAAAGGGTGTCAAAATTCCACACCTCCCAATCTCACCAGATTTAGATACACAGTAACTAGGACTTATTTTACTCAGCCACAGGATGTCACAAAAAGCGCATCCTTCTTGCTTATCAACAAGAGATTATTTGCAGTTCTCTGTGCATGTATGTGTTTAGGCATTTGCTACTTTAGTTTCTTTGCGAATACTGACAAAACCTGGACCATTTGTGTGCCAGGAGGACCGGGTTGGGAACCCCTGAGCTAGTGAGTATGTGTGTCACACCCCTTTGTAAACCACACCCCTTTTTGTTGCGTGGCCGCCTACTTTTTCAACCAAATCACATCTTGACTTCAAAATTCTCAAAGTTAGATTATTCAATTGCTCTTAATAATACTGATCTACATTAATGAATATAGTTGATTAAAATTATTAATATTTATTATTTAAGGCTGTGTTACATCTGCTTCTTATATAAGACAAAATATGATTTATGTGGAGCTTTTTCAGATTCACAGTAGTGTTATTGCCAAATATCATGTCCCTAAATCCTGCATTCATTATTTTGAATAATGTTCTGTATCGAAGTACTTACACAGGAAATGAAAGACAGTATCAAGTGACACAGTAGATACACATAACATTTTATGTTACGTGCTCAAATACACAAGGTGACATTGATACTGTGCATAAAATATTAATATTAAAAAAAAAACAAATAACAGTTTTTCCTCAGTTTAAGAAGCTAGACGAATCTTAGGATATTAATAAAATTGCTAACTCTCTGAAGTGCCTAATCATTAATGTCCTGTAACTGTAACATAGCTAACTTTTAAAACACCCTGAGGCTTTAGCTCATATCAACTGTGCTAGCCCCACCTTCAAAGCTTCATTCAAGACCAGTCACCTATGTTTCTCACCTCCAATCCTGATGTTTTATTGCCCTATCTCCTTTCATCCCCTCTTATCTCTCTCCCTATCTCCTTGACACCGTTTTTTGTCTGCCTCTCTCTGTCCCTATTTCTATGCCCACCTCTTATAAATCCCATTGTGTGCCTTTCCCCATATGCCTAAACCCATGTTGTCTTTCTCTCTATCTCTCCTAAGCCCTGCAACTTGTTACCCAAGTAGTGTGGCAAGCAGGAATGAGCTCTAGCTAAGCTGTGCTGCTTTGATCACCAACAGCTTCTCCTCATCCTCCGTAATCTCGGTCTACGAGATTCCGCTCTCTCCTGGTACTCTTCCTACCTCTCCCAGCGCTTACTCAGTGTTTCTTTCTCTTGCTTTGCCTCTTCTTCCCAATCCATCTCTGTTGATGTTCCCCATGGGTCTGTCCTTTGTCCCCTTTTGTTTTAAATCTACACTGCCTCCCTTGGTAAACTCATCAGCTCTTTCGGCTTCCAGTATCATGTCTATGCGGATGACACGCAAATGTATCTGTCCCCCCTGATTTCTTACCACCCTTCTTGATTGTGTCTCTGACTGCCTCTCTGCTATTTCCAACTGGATGGCTGCTCATTTCCTTAAAATGAACCTGTCCAAAACAGAACTTCTGTCTTCCCTCCCTCAAGTGTTGCTACTCCCTTGTCTGTGTCCCTCCAAGTCAATGGTGCTACCATCCGCTCTGCCTCTCAGGCTCACTGCCTAGGTGTTCTCTTTGACTCTGACCTCTCCTTCCCCCCTCATGTCCAATCAATTGCCAAATCATGCCACTTCCATCTCAAAAACATTGCGTGCATCCGACTCTGTTTAACGCCTGATACGGCAAAGGTGCTTGTCCATTCCTCTCTCGCCTTGACTACTGTAATCCGCTTGCCCCGTTACAGTCTATAATGAATGCGACGGCGAGGCTCATCTTCCTGTCCGCCTGCACCTCCCACGCCTTCCCCTTTGTCAGTCCCCACATTGGCTTCCCGTAAGATATAGGATTCAATTTAAGATCCTGATACTTGCCTATAAATCTCTACACAATTCTGCTCTGACCTACTTATCCTTACTAATGCACAAATATGTCCCATCTAGGCCCCTACGCTCTGTTGGAGACCTACTTCTAACCTCTGTTCGTACTCCTACCTCTGATGCTCACCTTAAAGACTTCTCTAGGGCTGCACCATTCCCCTCTCTGTTAGACTTTCACCCAGTCTCCACTCCTTCAAACAATCTTTGAAAATGTACTTCTTTAGGAAAGCATATCAATTAAACTGTGAACAGCTTTCCCTCCCCGCACCCTGATTCCTCTCCTAAAACTGTCATCAAAACAAAACACTAAGCCCTCAGTGAATACTATCCTAGCAACCTACTTTTCTACCCTACCTTTACCTTTTGTGTCACTATACCCCGCTCCCTCTAGCATGTAAGCTCTCAATCCCTCTGTTCCTGTGCATCCAACTTGTCTGGTTACAAATATGTGTCTGTCCACCTATTGTACAGAGATATAGGACTTGTTGGCGCTTTATAAATAATAATAATAATTAGCTACCGACTAGTATAAAATGATAAAAGCACTAATATCTTTCTTCCTGTAGCGATCCGGGGCTAAAAGGCTCCACGTTTGGGCGTTTCACCCCTAAAGCCACCCCCTAACAATGCATGTGTTCCGTGATAAAATATATTAAAACCAACAGATGATTTAGTGGATTCAGAGGAAATTAGAGCCCTGTATTTTAGAGCATTTTAAGTCCCCATTTTTATTTAAATTTTATTTTTTTGTAAACCCGCTTTTGAGATTGGGCTTGGCTGAACTATTAAGAATGGTTAATCATATTGCAAGCATATGTTGTGAACTACACCTCCCAGAATGCTCTTACAGACATATGGCCGTCAAAGCATCATGGGAGATGTAGTCCACGACATCTGGAGTGCCAACAGTTGCCTATCCCCTGGTAGGGAGTAGATAGTAAACCCCTCTACTTGGTTTAATAAAGTGCAAATGTGATTCCTTCAGGTTTATGTGACCTGATTAAACACCCGGTTTAGTTATCAGGTTTATAGTTTATTTAGTTTATGATATGTTGCAACGAGAGAGATTTCAATTTTTATTTCTTGAAGTTGTATAAAGGTTTTTTTTCCCTTGTAGATTGAATTACCTAGTCTAGAGAGACTAACCTTATGGTGCATAAAACAGGCATCGCATTGATGTGTGCATTAAGAAGTACGCTTGTACGGATACACCAAGAACTACTGTGTGAATCAACCACCATTTCTACTGCGCTTTAAAAGCATAATCGTGCATGCAATGTAAATGGAGTATAATTTAAGGGTAATCAAGTATAGAGAATAATTGCAGTTCATTTACTGCTAGAAAGATAACTCCACAGTAAAGGCACATACATGTTGTACACATCAAATCAATTAAAAGATCTAAAAGAAACAGTCAATGATATTTAATCAGTGGTGGCCCTGCATAGTGGCAGAACTAATGACCCCGGTGCAAGACATTTTGCGGTAGTGGCCAAAAGGTAGATTCTCAACTGTTGTACAACTTCCGGGATGCTTGGTCTGCTGAGGATTTGTAAAGTTTCAGGGTTATATTTGTATGCGGTGTCTTGGGTTTGAGTGGGTTGTTTTTGTGTACATGTGTGAATGAAGTATACCCTCCCAACATCGGCATTCTGTGAAGTTGGATACAGGTGGGCATGGTAAAAGGGGGTGGGACATGAATTGCATTACTGAAGCAGCCCAAAATGATTGTCAATTCAGCATGGAGTGAATCTCTGGGCTCCCTGCCAATCAATCCACCTTCTTCAGCACTCTCTGCAATGTCCTAATGCCCTGAGCATAGTGAGACCGTGCTTAGTAATGTGGTTGTACTCTGCTTTCTGGGAACAGTTCCTGATTTTGGCAATCTGTATAAACAAAGTCAGGACAGTGGGACAGGATCCTGAAACAGAATCTGTCCCAACAAAATTGGGACATTTGGTAGACCTCATAAAGGGATGAATCTGTGTGTTGTGTTGGTGTTTGAACACAGGAGTGTATTCACATATGCACAGAGATAAGTTTACACTGCCAGGCACACAGATGCACACAATGCCAAACATACATATACACACAGACTGCCATATACTAATCCGCACAGTGCCACATACATAGGCACACAGATACACACACACTGACATACACAGATACAAAATGATGCACACAAAGATGCATGCACACTGACACACACAAACACAATGTAATAAAGAAACTGCATGTTTTCATACCTTTTTTTCCCCCCATACCTTGTGTGCAGGAGTACTTTTTTTCCTGGGAATCAGATAGTGCAGCTTGCTGGTATCTGGCCCCACTCTCACACACTTTCACCAATTCAGTTTTATGTGCACACTAGGAGGAAGCGAGATGTAGGCACTTCCTCCCAGTGCAGCACTGCTCCACATGGGAGAAGCCAGGGCCAAGTAGTTCTGATCTGGCAGTGGCAGAGATGTAGTCTACAACATCTGGAGTGCCGAAGGTTGTCTACCACTGATCTAGCCTATTGTATGTTTAGCTTGTTATGACTTTTCTTACTCATATGAGATACTCTTAGTACATAGCCAAACCAGAGATACATTTATCGCAGAATTGAAAATTGCAAATCGAAATTACAATAAACTTTTTTTATCTTGGTTTCTTAACTGGTTTTCCTCCGATTGATGACAGTCACTCATTGAAAAACCGCAGTGAGTTGCCTCATTTTTATTTTCATGAGCTATTTGAAGGATACACTTCTAGATCTCTCCTACCAATTTCATATCAAAACAAGAGTCATTCACAGCAGCAGTAGTCAGACACTGAGACACTGTCGCTGTGCTGACCTCTGGCTTTCTAACCGCTGCCGACAGCTGTCTCTGTATATCTGGGGAGCATGCAGATTCTACCAACGCGTGCCCCCAGCCTGATCATCAGTCATGCACAGATAATAGCAGTCAGAGTAAATTGTTGCTTGTGCCTGTGAAGATATACTTCCATTTAACTGCACACCAGGAAATTTTAAGTATTTTAGTATTTAGCATGCATAGACCCTATAGTTAATGACTAAATTTTTAAAATTTATGCAATGTTATATTGTAGTTTTATTTAGCACATGTTCACAGAATATTGCCCTTACCACTAAATCTATATTTTAATAGATATGATAGTTAATCATGCATTTTAAAAAAATCCGTCTGTTTGAGCAAAGTGATATAAATCTTGTTTGTCTGTCTGTCTATCTGTCTGTTTGTCCATTTTATCTGTCTGTTTATCCTATCTGTTTATTTGTCTGTCTATTAAAAGTTTATGTACTGACTAGTTAGTAACAAATTAACAAATATAAAATAGACAAGCGGATTTAAAATCTTGCAGATTTAGCCCAGTGGTAAAATGATATCTGTATGTCTATCTTTGGAATACCTGTGAAACATGGACCCCCTCTTTCATATTAGTGGTTTTAAAATGAATTTAATTGTGAGTTTTTTTTAATTTCCTTATAATATGGTTATCTCGGCAGATTTTTATATTTCCTCTATTCCCAAGCAAATAAATGGCTAGCATTCTTTTTAAACTCTACCAAAGCTATCTATATTTGGAGCCAAATATTATAGCTGTGACTTTATTTCTTCTTGAGTATTGTAGACCTGGGGATCCTGTGTCTTTCAGTGCTGCATGTGGAGAGCCTCTCTATTGATGATTGCTATTGTTCATTCCTGCATGGAGACATGTATATTTAACATGCTGCTAGCAGTACCATAGGTTATCATTGTTGTATATTGTTTGGTTTTGTTAGAACGGTGAGACATTTTAAATTGTTAAATGACACAAAGTTCCCAGCAATCTTTATATTGCTTCTAATTACAGGTTTAATAGTCCAAAAGGCACAATCTTTCAGGTAATTAGTCTTAACAAAAACACGGTCATATACCATGACTAAAAGATAGAAATAGGAGTGTACTCTGCTTTGGGCATGGAATAGTTGATGCTATAATTGAAAGACAAAGGACTTTTTCGTAACACATTTCTGTGAATAGAGATGAACAAAACCTGCAACGACAATTAAGTGGACAAAGACACAAATAACAAAGTAACATTATAACTAGGTGTGGGTCGGGAAGCTTGTTCCACTGAGTGACCTGTACTTTTGTTCTGTATTGAGAACTGGAACCAAAACAAACATAACTTGGCCAGTGAACCTTTTGACATTAGACCAGATGTCCATCTGATTCTTTCCGATTTCAGGTTTAAATTGTTTGAAGAAATGAACTACATTGACATGTATATTATAAACATTGGCTCAGATGGGGCACTATTCCCTATCCCCCATTGGTCTTATTGCAAAACGAATTAGAAAAGGCGGCTCTAGGTAGAGTTCTGGCTAAAGCTTGTGTTGGACTCTATTAAGAACTAGAATATATCACTATATATAGGGTGAGGTAGAGGCAAAGAATGCCTACAAAATAAAAAATATAAAAAAAAAAAAAAAATAGACTTGCTGCAGATACTCCACACTAAAGTTCCAACAGTGTATATACACGAGTCCTGCGCATCCAGTATAGGTGTGCACACCCAGGTGCTACCACAATTTATTTGAGGACAAAGTTAAAGCAGCAGTCGTTTCGATCAGCAGCCGTTTCTCAATGCTAATTGCATTGCAATTGCAATTAGCATTGCTTTAACGTTTGCTGCTTTAACTTTGTCCTCAAATAAATTGTGGTAGCACCTGGGTGTGCACACCTATACTGGATGCGCAAGACTCGTGTTTTTTTTTTTTTTTTTATAATTCTTTATTTTTGTGGTGCAGAGAAATACACACATTGTTGTCAAGCCCCATCAGCCAACAACAGTAGATTTACAATACATAGCTTACACTTTGCGAGGCAGTGAGAGAGACATGCACAATTTTTTAAACAGGTATAACAACAGGGTTAGAAACTTGCTATATTTTGTAGGATTACAGGCATTATAGAGACATTTCGGCAGGAGTGTGTGACATATAAGATAGAGTTTTGCTGACAACGGCACCTGTGCTACACTATCCTATACGTTAACAGGTTGATGCTATTAATGCCTGTCGATATGCAAGTGTGGTGACTCGTGTTTGTTTTTAGAACCAGAATATAGTTATTATACATACTCTAGGCTGATTAATATTGTATTGATATCACAAATGTACGCTGCATTTGTTATTGGGTCATTACTGCATTTTAATGGAATTTTGAGATAAACATTATGCTTTCATATATCTCCCAATACACAAATGCAGAACAGTCGTACGGTTAAAGTTGTTCATATACTGTAATTTTCTCTCTATTGATATACAATGAACTCAATTTTGAAATGTCAAAGTAGAAAATTGCATGCTTTTCATCTAAAATATTGTCCATTTAAATTGGGGTTATCTAGGAAAATTATGAATGATAAAACAAGCACACACACACACAGACACACACACACACAGAGACACACACATACACACACACACACATATTATCACAAATTATTGTTTAATTCAATTTAGATTACCTGGCTATCCTGAATTTTCTTACATTTTTGTTCTCTCCTAAAGCAAAATAAAAAATGGTAATACATTTAAAAAAAATTTATTTATTAATTATTATTACTTTTTGAGTTGCCTGAAAGCTACTACAGAAGCATTCCGAATTACCAAAATATTTATGTAACAGATTTACATTTCACCTGACTTGATTAAGGTTTTATCAGTTTTTTTAGACAAGGTACTAACACTTCCACACGAGCAGCAATCAACTTTTATTTTCTACAGGTAATATATACCATGTAGAGAAAGCACACAAGTGGCAGTTAAGTAGGGTTTTAACATGTGACAAGAGTTTTTAAGCTTCAGCGCTCTTTAAGCCTTAGAGTGCATTTGCTTTTATAAAAAAAAAAAAAAAAGATCAATCTTTGACTAGTGTAATTAAAGTCCTTCTAGAATTCATTGGATGGAATGTTTGGAAATAGTAAATGACCTTAAACTGGATTCTAATGATCAATAGAATGAAACCTTGTTACCTTGTTTGTAGTGTTCATGTAGTCATTTTTTACTTTATAATAATGCTCATAAATAAGAAATGTAGACCTGTGGATTAATTTCACAGTTTGGGATCATACTTGATATTTTGTAAGTACACATGTCTTTAGTTGTACATATTTTGTGCAAATATCCTTCTCTTTATATCTGCATAGTGATGTACCGAACGGTTCGCCGGCGAACGGTTCCTGGCGAACATAGCATGTTCGCGTTCGCCACGGCGGGCGAACATATGCGCGGTTCGACCCGCCCCCTATTCGTCATCATTGAGTAAACTTTGACCCTGTACCTCACAGTCAGCAGACACATTCCAGCTAATTAGCAGCACAGCCTCCCTAGCAGACCCTCCCACCTACTGGACAGCATCCATTTTAGATTCATTCTCAAGCTGCATGCTTAGTAAGAGGAGGGAAAGTGTAGCTGCTGTTCATAAGATAGGGAAAAGCATAGCTAGGTTAGGGATAAGGGTATGCTTTTTTTGGATTTTTTTTTTCTATGTAATGTAAATGCACTTAGTTGTCTGCCACTGCTGCCAGCTTCTGTGTCAGGCTCACAGTGCCCATTTCCCCAGTCAGTGCCACCAATTACATCTGGTGTCACAATAGCTTGGATTTAAAAACAAAAAACTTTTTTCACTGTTATAGATTGAATAGCAGTCAGTTGTCTGCCACTGCTGCCAGCTTCTGTGTCAGGCTCACAGTGCATACTGTGCCCATTTCCCCAGTCAGTGCCACCAATTACATCTGGTGTCACAATAGCTTGGATTTAAAAAAAAAAACTTTTTTCACTGTTATAGATTGAATAGCAGTCAGTTGTCTGCCACTGCTGCCAGCTTCTGTGTCAGGCTCACAGTGCATACTGTGCCCATTTCCCCAGTCAGTGCCACCAATTACATCTGGTGTCACAATAGCTTGGATTTAAAAACAAAAAACTTTTTACTGTATAGATTGAATGGCAGTCAGTGTCCTTAAGCGGGTGTGTTCAGCTAACGGTGGATACGCTGACAGTGCCATATGATCTGGTGAGCTTGGATTTAAAACCACTTTTTTACTGTTATAGATTGAATAGCAGTGTCCTTAAAGCGGGTGTGTTACGCTAACAGTGGATCACGCTGACAAGTGCACTGAATAGATCCTGTGTCACAATAGCTTGGATTTAAAAACAAAAACTTTTTTTACTGTTATAGATTGAATAGCAGTCAGTGTCCTTAAAGCGGTTCACGCTCATCTTCCCACAGTCATGTGTCTGTCAAGGACATGTTTGAGCGTAAGAAGACAATGTCAGAAAGTCACCCCCCTGCCCAGCGTCTGACTGCTGGCTTGTCCGAACTATTAGCCCGCCAGCTTTTACCATACAAGCTGGTGGAGTCTGAGGCGTTCAAAAAATTTGTAGCTATTGGGACACCGCAGTGGAAGGTACCCGGCCGAAATTACTTTTCGCAAAAAGGCAATCCCCAACCTGTACTCAATTGTGCAAAAGGAAGTAATAGCATCTCTGGCACACAGTGTTGGGGCAAGGGTCCATTTGACCACTGATACCTGGTCTGCAAAGCATGGTCAGGGCAGGTATATCACCTACACTGCGCATTGGGTAAACCTGCTGACGGCTGCCAAGCATGGAATGCGTGGCTCTGCAGAGGAGTTGGTGACACCGCCACGACTTGCAGGCAGGCCTGCTGCCACCTCCTCTACTCCTCCTACTCCATCCTCTTCCATAACCTCCTCGGCTGAGTCCTCTTCTGCTGCTGCGTCTTGCTCCACATCAACGGCACCCCCCCAGCTCCCCAGGTACTATTCCACATCCCGGATACGGCAGTGTCACGCCGTCTTGGGTTTGACTTGCTTGAAAGCAGAGAGTCACACCGGACAAGCACTCCTGTCCGCCCTGAACGCACAGGTGGAAAAGTGGCTGACTCCGCAGCGACTGGATATCGGCAAAGTGGTTTGTGACAACGGAACAAATTTGTTAGCGACATTGAAGTTGGGCAAGTTGTCACATGTGCCGTGCATGGCACATGTGTGTAATCTGATCGTACAACGCTTTGTGCATAAGTACACAGGCTTACAGGACGCCCTGAAGCAGGCCAGGAAGGTGTGTGGCCATTTCAGGCGTTCCTACACGGCCATGGCTCACTTTGCCGATATCCAGCGGCGAAACAACATGCCAGTGAGGCGCTTTATTTGCGACAGCCCGACACGTTGGAATTCAACACTCCTAATGTTCGACCGCCTGCTCCAACAAGAAAAAGCCATTAATGAATATTTGTATGACCGGGGTGCTAGGACAGCCTCTTGGGAGCTGGGAATTTTTTTGCCACGTTACTGGACGCTCATGCGCAATGCCTGTAGGCTCATGCGTCCTTTTGAGGAGGTGACAAATTTAGTCAGTCGCACCGAAGGCACCATCAGCGACATCATACCATTTGTTTTCTTCCTGGAGCGTGCCCTGCGAAGAGTGCTGGATCAGGCCGTAGATGAGCGGGAAGAGGAAGAGGAAGAGTTGTGGTCACCATCACCTCCAGAAACAGCCTTATCAGCATCGCTTGCTGGACCTGCGGCAACGCTGGAAGAGGATTGTGAGGAAGAGGAGCCAGAGGAGGAATGTGGCTTTGAGGAGGAGGAAGAGGAGGAGCAAGACCAACCACAACAGGCATCCCAGGGTGCTCGTTGTCACCTATCTGGTGCCTGTGGTGTTGTACGTGGCTGGGGGGAAGAAAATACCTTCATTGACATCAGTGAGGAGGAGGAACGGGAAATGAGTAGCTCGGCATCCAACCTTGTGCAAATGGGGTCTTTCATGCTGTCGTGCCTGTTGAGGGACCCTCGTATAAAAAGGTTGAAGGAGAACGACCTGTACTGGGTGTCCACGCTACTAGACCCCCGGTATAAGCAGAAAGTGACGGAAATGTTACCGAATTACAACAAGTATGAAAGGATGCAGCATTTGCAAAATAAATTGAAAAGTATGCTTTACACAGCGTATAAGGGTGATGTCACAGCACAACGGGAATCTAACAGGGGGAGAGGTGAAGTCATCCTCCTCCTCCCATGACCACGCCGGCAAGGACAGGACGCTTTAGAGACGTGTTGTTGATGGAGGACATGCGGACCTTTTTAAGTCCTACGCATCGCCACAGCCCTTCTCGATCCACCCTCAGAGAGCCACTCGACCGACAGGTAGCAGACTACCTCGCCTTAACTGCAGATATCGACACTCTGAGGAGCGATGAACCCCTTGACTACTGGGTGTGCAGGCTTGACCTGTGGCCTG
>OW240916.1:35665907-35736699 GCA_933207985.1 Pelobates cultripes
CACACTGAGGCCGTAAGATTTGTATGAAGCTTTGGACTTTCAGCTACAGACATTGATTTGAATCATTATAAAAATATACATTCTCTGTTTTTTGTTTTTTTTTTGCTCTCATTCCTACTTATCCTATTTTCTCAGTCTCTCCCCCTGTTTTTGTTTTGTTTACCTTCCCACGTTTGCGTTAACTTTTAAGGAAGTTATAACCTTTTATGCTTGTTTGGGTTTTTTTTTGTATCCCTTTCGTATTGTTTCATATTTTGTTTAAATTTGCAAAATTCTTAAAACATATATTGTTTCTAAATTTCTATTAACAAATAAAAGACAAGTCATGGAGCAAAGCAACATTTATCTGACAGTTTTTATACATAGCTTACGTGTCACACCCACCAGGATAGAAATGTGTAAGCCTACACAAGTGTTCTTGTGCAATATCAAGAGTTACATTTTTTTGTTTTTTATTTTAAAGCATTTTTACCTAGAGCATAATTCATCATGATTTCTATTTCTGGCAGCTGTGCAGTCTGTAAATCTGTGGCTAGAAATAGAACTGTTATTAAACTATATTAATGGTTTCGTAGTATTTTTCAAAATATTTTTTTTTTTTTTAAATCTTAATTTTTATGATGATCTACTACATAAAATCTCAGCAAATAAGGCCAGGTCATTAGGTGTGGATTCAATTTCTGCTTTCAAAGAATTATAAAACCATATTGCTTTGTTTTTATTGGAAAGCATGGTGTAATGGGAGGATTGAGCTAAGGCTGTAGGATGACCTGTAGGATTGCAAAAATGGAAAAGGGACCGCACTCAATTCACTTAAGAGCTTGACAAAGACTCCATTGGAAGTCGAAACATTACAGTGTTCCACATGTTCTAATAAAGGTGCCTGAAGACTATGGAGTGCCTGATGTCAGGGATCTTGCCTGCTGTGGAGTCCGGTATGCAGAGATATACGCTCACCCTTGCAAATAAACACAGACCAAGGTGACCAGGTAAGAATCCACCTGGCCTGTGAGTCTGTGCATGGGGCTGTGCAGGGATATAGCTCCAAGTCGAAGTACAGGCAAGGACACGCAGAAGAGTAGTCGTGGAAAGCCAAAGTCAGGGGAAGCCAGAGGTCAGAGAAAACGATGAGAAGAGCCAAGGTCAGGAGCCAGGAACAAACTGGAAAACACATGATCTGGATACGCAGAAACAGGAACCAAAAACGTGAACCAGAGTCAATGAACTGACACTGTTTGGGAACTCACCCAAGATCCACTCCCCCGCTTCCCCCACCCAAAAAATAATAATAATGTACACTTGTATGCATATATAAACGCGTGCACACACACACTTAGACACACATATACACTCAGAGACACACACTCACACACAGACACACACACTCACAGACACACACTCACAGACATACACACACTCATACACTCACATACACACACACTCACAGACACACACACACTCATACACTCACAGACATACACACACATACCCAGACACACACACATTCACAGACACACACACATACACTCACAGACACACACATACTCAGACACACACACACATTCACTCACAGAAATACACAAATTGGAGAGCTGGCATGGACCTGTCCCTGGAGTCTGTGAGGCGTGTGCCTGTCTCCCTGTCAGATGCGGGCTGTCTACTTCAGTGAGGCGTGTGCCTGTCTCCCTGTCAGATGCGGGCTGTCTACTGATGCTGGGAGCCAGAATATGACGTCATATTCCGGCTCCCAGCATCAGCAAACGGTGCACGAGGGAGAAGATCAGAGAGAACACAGTTCCCTCGCCGCGTCTGATAGGGAGAGAGGTGCCCGCCGGGGAGGTCCTTCAGGTGGCCATTAGGCCACCTCTTGGGCCCCCCCATGACAGGGGAACACAGGGGGCATTTGGTGTCTGCAGGAGCAATGAGAAAAATGTGAAAAAAGTGCAGGACCGCCGTTCCCACGCGATCCTGCAGAACTCGAGCCCTGCTAATAAGGCATCTGCTTCAGGTGGGCTGATATTGACAAGAGCAGCCGCAGAGAAAGTCCAGCCCCCAGTGCCAGAGACAAGACTAGAATAAACATTAGGCAGATAGAAGAACTGAAGTGTGGCCCAGAGGCAAGACAGCAGGACTAAGGCAGAAAGAGTCCAGAGTTTAAATCCCCTGTTGGGCCCTTCTGGGGTGACCATGTCTGGCTGTCTGGATGAGAACCGTGACGCCTGGACCCTTTTTCTAATACTGGGTGATCTGTAGGAGAGCATCACATTTTTTTAAGTTTTTTTTATGTGTATCTACATCTCATTAAAGTGATTATACTACCATGAGTATATGGATGCTGTATTCTGGTTTTATCTGACTATTCATTATGATAACTGCATACATGTATTAACTATCAATAAAACAATATATTAATTTGCACAATATTTTCCATGGTTAGGTTTATTAAGCAAGGAATACAAAGCGGTATGGTCGAAGAAACACAAGTCAGAAGATGTTTATTGTATTATTATTATCACTATTAATAATATGTAGCACTAATGTATTCTGCCACACTTTATAATTTATAGTAGGGCTATTTTCTTGTTACAAGTAATTGATAAAAAAATACAAAGTTGACAAACTTAACAGGCAAAGAAGTCCTTGCTAAGGCAAGCTTGAAACTTAGAAGGTTAAGGTAGAATCAGGGCAAAGGAACAAAAGAGGAAGAACAATATGTCAGAGAGGAGAAAAGCTTAATAGATATGATGTCTGTGTTTAATTAAACTTGCGAAAGTGCCGTGTGGGAAACGTAGGAAAGAAGGAGTTATTGAACAATGCAAATACAGGTTGTGAAATATGGAGTGACAGGAGGGTTTTAATAATGAGTGAAGAGTAACCCAGAAAGATGGTAAACTTTCTTAAAGAGGTGGACTGGAGACCAATGGGAAGTCTGATAGGATTAGATAGGGCATTCCATAGTTTCCATTGCGAAATCTGGTACATGAGAGCGAATGAATGAAACAATGAGTTAAAGAGTGAAATATTTATTTTAAATTGTTTTTTTATTTAACTGAAATCATTAAAATGGCACTCTAAACACCATAGGAACTACAGCTCATTGAAGTGGTTATGGTGGTAGTCGACTAACGATGACATCCCACAGTTTTCTGTCAAAACCTTTTGAAGCAGTGTGACAAAAACCAGGGTTTTCTCAGTCTCTCATAGGCCACCCCCTCCTCAATACATATTAATAAAACAAAAAACTCCACACGTGTGAGTTTATCCAACCTTGGAGTACCATGATGGGTCGAGACTGCGAAGGTCTGGTTAGAAGTTTGTTAGTAAGAGCGAATTGACTTTCTGTACCATGTTAGTTTTACCTTGATGTCCTGCAAAGATCGTTACCATACGGGTCATGATCATGCCATGTAAAGCTTGTGCTTCAAGGTTGTAACCATTCATCAGAGTATAACCATAACATTTTGCATGAAGTGACGTGTTCAATCCCACACACATGTATCTGGAGATTACATTAAACACTGAAGCGTAAGAGTGGGACTAAGTCAACCACGTAGTATGCAAAATGCTTGTATTCATGCAAACTGAATGCTTAGTGTTATAAACAATGATATCACAGACGCTCTAATTTCTTGCAATATAATTCACAATGTATTAGGATGAAGTATAAATACATTTAAACACTATATATATGGTACATAATATTTAGCGTTTTCAAAAAAAAATGCTAATAAAGCATTTTCTTGAGAGCGAGTCTCTTTTAGAAAAAAAAAAGAACGTGGTAAATGCCTCATTGGTTTTTCTATAAATATTCCCAGTAAATAATGTGCAAGACGATTTTTTATCTTTTTTTTTTTTTTTCACTTTTGTTTAAATATTTATATTTTATTGAACATCTGCTACTTGAGAAATGTATTATGCTCTTTTTAGCCCATCTTTAACCAAAAACCACAAAGCAAGTGGAGTTACAGTACAACCCTATTAAAGTAATGAATTATCTTGACGGGTTTTAAAGGAACACGCTACACGCATTAAGCACAGGAGCTTTAGTAAAGTTGTGCCTGGAGTTTGTCATATTTGTGACATTTTATAAAAGTGCTGGTTTCAATAGAACTTGGCACTGTTATGATTGGTGCAAAAGCAGCTCCCTGTCTGTCATCCCACATAGCTAACATAAGCAGTATGTATGTTTTTTACATACCATTTAACAGCAGAAGGGTGATTTTCATTGGGGCCAGGGAGAGGGCAGGGGCTTCCGTGGGCTGTTCTCCTCCTGTGCATGATCACTTCCTCCCAATTTACTGCCATTAGTAAATTACAGGCTGACCCTTACCACTAATTGCAATCGAGCACAGATATCGGAAGTCACACTTGGACCTTTCTCAGGCCAGCCTCAAGAATTGTTCATAGGTACCTCGTGTGCCATTGGTTGCCAGTCCTTGTTCTAAGGGTCCACATTGCATCTACACATTGGTCTCATTTTCCAAGAACATGCTAAAATAGAAAGTTATTCGAATTAATTTTCTTGACCTTCTCAGTCTTCATTGCTACGTAGTTGATAAAGACCGTATCTATGTCTACGGGAGTACATCATCTACATCCATTATCAATATTCCTATTGAGTGGAGTAGAACGAGATTTATAGGTCTTTTTTTTTTTTACAATCTTTATTCATTATTATAAATTTCAGCAGATGCGTTACATCGTATAGGTCTGGTAGCATTATAAGACAGTTTCCTTTCACTTACATGTAAAATTCTAATGTCTAAATGCAGCCAAAAGAACTGCTGGCCTGATGATCTGGATTGCAGCAGTAAGCTGTCGTAGGGGGCGTCAGTCGTCTAGTTTCCGCAATCTCTCAGATAGATTTTTTGATCTTTTAATCTAAACACTTCAGGATAATTTCACAAGGAAAGTGTTGTTAATAATTAAATATTTACCTGAAGGTTAGATATATATATACTTTGTTTTATGATACTTTATGGATCATATGCTCTCCGATGATGGGGTAATTATTTTTTATTTGTTATCATACACCCATTCCCTCTCCATTTATTTATTTGAAACAAAAATGTACTAGTTTAAAACTCTTTCCAGTTGCAATTTTCACACCTACATTAATAACTTTAAAAAGATGGATGTAAGCATTAACTGATCACATATTATTTCTGTGTCCTGCACAACACAACGAGATAATATATGTACATTTTTGTGTTTAAGTGCCATGTTTACGTCATCTGAAAAAAAATAAACATTCGGAGATGAAGACAGTGATGCTTAATTGTTATTTGTGCGATCATCACATTTTGCATTATCCAGTTGTAACTAGTGACCCAGTCCTTCTATTGGTTGACGTTGACATAGTACAGGTTTGTCCGCTAAGCCTGCAGTGTTGTTGGCCGTTTTTATTTAACACGAGAATAAGGTTACAGCCCACAACCCCCATTCCAGCCCTCTCCCATACTAGTGGTGTTGGGGGCAATTCCCTTTGCTACTCCCGGCAGCACTCCCATTGTTACACACATTCTTTTATTCACTATAACAGTAAAGTAATAAAAAATAATATTACCCCTACTGCATTCTTCACTCATGAACTTTTTACCATTTATTAAATACTTGTGTACGCCTACCAGAAATGACTCATTGTGTATTTAATATACAAGAAGTTCCATTCTAAAATCCCATAAAATATTTAATAGAGATGATGGCATCATTAAACTTTCTCTAACATTAATGTTGATAAAAAACATCTGAAAAGGTGAGATTATATCAAAATGTCTGCTCCGCAGAAATTAATGATAAAAGTAAATATAAATTTAGCAATATTTCTACACTGAACCAAAGCCAATACATTATGAGTTTTATATAGAACCCAATTTAATGGTCTGTGTATCTCCCTTAAAGCTGTGATTGTCAACCTTGACAGTCCATTTGTTTTATACAGTATGTCCCAAGATGCTGAGCCAGCTGATACACGAATGTCTTTTTATGAGATTGAAATATATACGTGAAGTATATTAAATAATATGTAACCATATATCGCTTTTCTTTTTTTTTTTTTTTCCTACACGTCTTATCCTAATGTGAACCTCAGACATTGTGTAACTTTTGACACAGTCTCTTGAGCATAGCCCTGATTGGTGGTCCATCGTAGGAAAGGTTTGAGAACAAATTGTATTAGGGTGATTAGTCTGACAAATGATGTCAGCAAGGATATGCAATGAGAGACAGAGAGGGGAAGAAGAATCTCTTTGCCTCCCTTCGTCATGTCTCCCTCTCTCCTTGCAGAGACGCCGTATTTGCGTGTATTTAGTGTGATTCGGCCCAGAATGCTCATTTCTTTGGGTTAGTAGCAAATATTATCCTAGCATCGGAACCATGGTCTGTGAACTGGTAAGGATGTCCTCCTCCGATGTGGAATGGCAGGTGGAACCCGATACCTCTAGGTGCACGTGTGCCAGAGATGCAGTCTCTTTAAAGGGAAGGAGGCAGGACACATTTATGGAGGTGTGTCCAAGGCTCAAGGATGATGCGTGGGGGCATGCCTCTTCCTCCCTATATATCACCCAGTCTCCTAGTCCTCTTCGCTCAGTTGTACTGTGCTCGTATTGATGTTCACTCCTGTGTTCTTTTTCTACATTATTGTCTAGTGGCATTTGACCCCTGTGCTTGACTATCCTTTTATGAATATGTACTGCCCTGATCTGACCTTTGGCTTTCCTGACCACATCTTTGCTGGATCCCTATCTGTACCTCAATATTGATATTCTGTCCCACCTTCCTGCTGCATTTTTTGGACTCATTCCAGTAAACCGTACACTTCGCTTTCAAGCTTTGTAGCACATTCCCATAGGGTAGTCACTAAGAGGAATCTAAACCTTGTAATTCACATAGGGATTGTTTGTCATCAATTATGGGAAATAATTTACAGAGATGACTTCATCGATGTGAATTAAAGGCTCTTGATGTGCCTTTTAAGGCAGACAGACATAGATACATAGATACATAGATAGATAGATAGATAGATGGACAGACACATGGATTGACAGTTAGACAAACAAATAGATCAATTAAAGTTCCTCATAGGTAAAGGGGGTTAAACAAAAATATGACTTGGCGAAAAAAAAGTATGTAACTATTTTCAACACTTTTCAAGCGGCAAAGTATTTGACATTTTGATTCCTTTCATGTTTTCCTTCTCAATATGATGTATATATTCCTTTTATTTATATACGGATTATAGTATCTGGCATAATATCACATTCTTAATTTATATGTTTATGCGTGCACTCGGCTGTTTAGCCATAATTGCATGCAATGACTCTATACACATGCCAGGCTGTGATTTTCACTAGTATTCAGCATTCAATCTATTTTAATGCTTCTCTTGGCGTCCTCAGTAATATTTATTGTGTAACAGCTGTTTTAAAGTGGTAAAAAGCATTACTGGAATATACTGTAGGAATATTTGCCTGTGTTTTGCTACCCTGGCACAATACAATTCAACACAAACCACTGTGGTGTGCAACGCAAAAATCTGTACCAGCCCTGGGTGTGCTATAGCAATTTAGGCATGATTTTGATACGGTAAAGGTTAAGGAAAATAAACAATCGTATAGCAGCTGCATATGTTTTTTGTTTTTTTTTATATATATATAAAATACAACAGATGTATCGCAACAGAAATATGTTTTAAATTATCATTGAGTGAGCACAGTCAACAATAAACATTGTTTTTCTCAAGGTGACATACTTGTAAAATGCATAGCCAAAATTGTAAGGTGTGTCTGACATATGCAACTCATATGAACAACTCGGAGAATTACATAGAGAATTATTTTAATACACACGGGTCTTTTCTCAGTACTCTTTTTTTTTTTACAAGGGAGGTAACCATTCTTGGACCACTATACCTCATACATTGAGACTATCAGGGTTATTTACTAAAGTAGGAACTGAAAGTGAATACAAAGTTAATTTCAAATTTAAGGTCAAAATAGCTGAACTGAAAAAATTCTCTAAGTCAGCTATACTTCCAGTTCTGCTACTTTGCCCTTAAAGGGACACTAGAGTCACCAATACAACTTTAGCTTAATGAAGCAGTTTTGGTGTATAGATCATATCCCTGCAGTCTCACTTCTCTAATCTCTACCATTTAGGAGTTAAATCTCCTTGTTTATGCAGCCATCTTAAGAGTCATCATAAGAGTCATCTTATGTTTAGACTTCCTTTATTGCATATTCTGTTTAATTGAGAATTCCTTATCTCCTGGTTTGTTTAATAGCTTGCTAGACCCTGCAGGAGCCTCTGGTATGTGATTAAAGTTCAATTTAGAGAGCAGAGAATACACATTTTTAAAACAAATTACTATCTGATTGAAAGTGAAACCATATTTTTTTTATGCAGGCTGTGTCACTCACAGCCAGGGGAGGTGTGGCTATGGCTGCATAAACAAAAACAAAATTGATTTCACTCCTAAATGGCAGTGAATTGAGCATTGAGACTTTAGAGGCACAATCTATGCACCCACAACCACTTCATTAAGCTAAAGTTGTTATGGTGACTATAGTGTCCCTTTAAGTTTGAAATTCACTTTGAATTCTCACTTAATGAATAACCCTGTTTGTATAAAATGGCACTAGTGGAGAATTTGCTAAAACTTAGGCAATCAGCATGGAACCCAACACGTTCCTCCCTTCCTCACCTTCCTACCTTTTTTTTTATATTCTTATATATGCTTCATGTTACTGTGTATATAATCATACAAATGTATTTTTTTTTAGTTTGAAAACCTCTTCCCATGCTTCTCTGAGCTTCTATGTGTCTATCCATTAGTCATTATTTACATGTATTGTTTATTATTTACATACTGTTATGTGCTGTACAATAAGTCATAGCTTTATTAATAAAAATAATAGTACGAATAATAATGCAAAGGAACAATATACAAAGTAATTCCATAATAAAATGTCTTAGCGACGTTCATGTCTTTTTATATTTTTATTAGTACATTTAGTTGTGAGTTTTATGATTTTATATAAAAAAAAAAAAAAAAAGTAAACTTAGAATCAAATACTGTATTTGTAATTTTGGATTCTTTATCGCTTCAGAATGGACATTACTGTAGTGACATATCCTTACTTAGCTAGCCTTCACCCCTCCCCCACAACGCACTGCTCTGTCCATGTGTCTTGTGCTCTGAGTCCTGCTGGGAATCTGCAGAGAAAAGTCACTTGGGATCAGCAAAATTAATGTGAATGGCTGACAGAATACTGGCAACATTTAACTCTCTCCTTGAAACAAGGAGACAAAACAGAATGATGAACTGTGCAGGGAATTTAAATACAGAATATGAGAATATGGTTAATATTATGGTAAATTTATATCAGTTCTAATAATACAAGTATGCTAGCAGTCTACCCATCTGTCTAATTCCTCCATTTCGGTTTTCTCCTCTCTTCTGCTGGTCTTACATGTTCTAACAGTTACCCAGGCACATGTATAATGTGGAATTGCATACATGCACACACACACACTCATAAACGCACACTAAATTAATATGGACGTGCAAACCTGAGAATTCTTTCCCCGTGTTATTTTATTTTAATTTTAATTTTATTTTTAATATTTTGTTTTTGGTCACTCGGCATGTTATAAAGAAATACGTGAAGTGGGCTATTGCCCTTAGAGTTCGCAAACAGTGGTACATACATAGTTAACAGTTTGTGCATATCAGCATGCAGAGTGATTTTTTTTTTTTTTTTTTTTAGGTATTATACAATGAGGTAAGCTCCACTGAGCACATTAATAGGTATATTCTGCAACATTATGTCTCGCATAGGCTTGAGTGCCCCGTGTTATTTTTTAATGTTATGTAAGGTGAATATTTATTAAAAGGATTTGTGTGGGGTGGCTGTAATTTGTGCACAAACATGCACACACATACACACGTGAATTCATATACAAACACACACTAAACTCATACAGACACACACTAAAAAAAGAATAATGCATACACACACTAAGACACATGTATGCACACAGACATATATACACACAGAATCGAACATACAATTTTTATTTCTTTTTTTTCCAAAGTGAGGTCCACCCAGCCCCCCTTTTCTTACCATTAAAGGGAGCTGGGGTGGATCCTCATCACTGAGGTCCAGTGGTTAGATGCTGGGATCTCTCTAGTGATAGAGAGAGAGTAAATGATGATAGATGATAGATGATAGTGATAGAAAGAGGGGGAAGTAGTGTGTAGCGGACCCTGGGTAACCCGGCTGGTTAACTCCGCTATTAATAAATGATCAGACTAATTTCCCTCCCAGTAACTGGACGACACACAGTTCCAGGGGTACAACAACAACTTTATTGGCCACATGCGGCTTTATACTTTCCCCATGCAAGGGGTGGAACACACATGAAGACAATGTCCCCTTCCAAGGCCCTCCCACTCCTAGGGGTCCCCTGACGGAAACGGAACTCCAGCCCCTTTTTCCCCTGTTCCCGCCACTTAGTGACCCCTCCCAGGGCCCTACCCCTACCCGGAGTCTTCTTCCCATTAGTCTCTTCATCTGGGGTCATAGAGCTGGAAACTTCCTGCCTCTTTGTCTCCCAATGACAGAGAGCCCGCCAACCTCCGCCATTGTCCCCAAAGGATATCCCCACAAATCTAAGGGACCCCAGAACGGTAACCACCATGAACAGTCACAGTTTGTGGGGTCCCTGTGTCAAACCAGACAAGGGAGGCGTCTCCTTTCGGGACATGAATGCTCCCCCCTGGCCGGCGTTCGCCCGCATTACTTCCCTTGCGGTTTCACACTATGTTGCGAGTTGCCAACGTTCTAATTGATTGGTGTGAACATTCCAATGGTTGCCGGGGAGGTCCGCGTTGGAGAACCGAACGAGGTGGGAAGCAATCCACGAATGCTCCCCCTGGATATCGTTCATCTAACGAACGGGCTGCCACCCAGGGCAGGCACGCACCGGGGCTTCTCTTGCAGTTTGCGGTTTTGACACCTTATTATGAGGTGCGAATGTTCTAAAACCACATTCTAAATGGGATTTTGTGGTGGTTCCCGTTCGGGAAGTGAACGGAGTCCCGTTTGTGGTGATACTCCCGAAAGGGAGCAGATAGTTCTACAAATACAACCAAGGAAACATAGGCAGTTCTGTGGCAGTTCACAGTTAAGCAGGGGTTCCATTACATAGTAGTTGCTAGTGATAGTGAGAGATCCTTACCTCCTTTTCCCCGCACACAAGGTGAAGATAAAGGACAGTTAACTGTTAACCCAACCTTTCTTGTTAATGAAAGACTTGAGAATCCCCGTTCATTTTTTTTAAAAAGATTGTTGCATTTATATATCATTTAGTTCCAATTAAGTGTTACGTTCCTACATAACTTTTTTCTTTGAAAAGGAAAGAATGAGGGTTCCCTCTGGTTATATGTTATTCCTAGGAACCTTATTTTCCGTATGGTATTTATGAAGAAAAAAGGAAGGAGTAGTTTGGCTGCTGATTGCATAGTTTTCCATTAGTTTTTCATATCATGTTAGTTCTTTTGTGCTGTTTACCATGTGCCAGTGCACTCACCAGGATTAAACAAGTGAATGACCACCATCCCTTTTTGGAGAAGAGGCCATAAACATCTCATACAAAACTACAAAAACGTCAACGTAGGTTGTAGCATGTACATTTTAATATGCCCCATTTTAACTGACTTACTTTACCTTTACAGTTCCTCAGCACCATATCACATGCTCTGGGGCAGAGCGTCGCCGCATGATGGTCCACATCCTTTGGGTGCCTCTCCTGTCTCCTCCCTCTAGTTCTGCACTCCCATCTGGTATATTAACTAATGCTGGGCTCTTTGAAACAGGCCAGCATGTTGCCCGCTGTCCTGTAACCTACTAGTGACGTGAAAGTACGTTCTGGAATCACATGACGGTGCATAGCCAATGAATGCACAACTAGGGCTATATATTGCTTATTATGACATTAGTACAGTGCCCTGTCATGTTTTTCATTACACACTATAGTGATAGATTCTCTGTATTTTTACCCCATCTTGTACCTTGACCATTCTACCTTGTGTATTCCTTGATATCTTGCTTGTCTCACCGTTTACGTACTCTCTGTCTCCCTGACCTTGACCTGTTCTGTACTATTCTATATTATTAGAGTTAAATCCAGCCATTATAAGGTTCGGTAATACCATTTAGTAGTCTGATTTTATTATTTTTGTTAAATTATGTTCTATGTGTTGGGTATTAGTTAAAATCAGACTTGCAGTCCGATTCCTTTCACACAGGCTAGCTATTTGCATAGCTTCCATTTCTGGATGAATTTGTGGGACATCCCATGCGAAGTACATATGGTTTTCTGGATGCAGGATTTTACCAATCACTACCAAAGAATGACACAATCAGGGTTTTTTACTAAAACGTGAATTGTTGGAAATTCTAAGTGAATTCAAAGTATTTTCAACTTTAAGGCTAATATAGCTTAAAGGGACACTATAAGCACCCAGACAACTCCCATTACCCTTAACCCTGCAAGTTTAATTACTGCAGTTTTTATAAACTGCAATAATTACCTTGCAGGGTTAAGTCCTCCTTTAGTGGCTGTCTGGCTTCTTAGAGGACTTTGCCGTGCATGCGCTTTAGGTCTCCCCCGCCGACGTCTGCCGAGGAGCGCGAGGGACCCAGCGCGAGGGACATCGACGCTGGATTCAGGTAAGTGTCTGAAGGTTTTTTTTTTTTTTTATTCTTTATTTTGCTGTGCATTGAGTAACATTGATGCATGTATATCACTGTAGCATTTCAAACGTTTTCATATAACAAGCATTAGACAAATACTGTGAACGTGGTTATGTACATATTTTAAATTTAAGTCATCATGAGTGTGTGTCTAGTGAGTTGCTTTACGTTCATGGTGGTTAAGTATATTTGTCAGTTCCGTCTTTACTTAGGGGGGTGGTACGAGGTGTGCATGTTCCGAGGGCAATACAGGGACTTGCGGGCCTGTTAGTTAGGTCATACATGGCACTGTGAAACGAGTGCTTGGTTGTGTCATGGATGGCTAGGGCTCCCTATTCCTAAGCGTGCCAGTCTCGTTGTTGCGTTGTCATGTGGGTGAGACTGATGTGCAAAAAACATAAACATAAATAGGAAACCGAAATTATAATGTTCAAACTTTGCAGCCTAGGGCCGCAGATTCAGTAAGTTCCTTGGGTGGATTTGGGTGGTGGCTGGTGGACTCAGTGCCCTTCAGGTGTCAGGCAGATAGTCCGCTGGTTGTCTCGGCACGAATGGTACGACGTTGGCTGGGTCCCATCCTTGAGCGAGGCTTGGGTCCGCTAGTGCTGCTGTCCCATTCTGTATGCCCAGTGTTGAGAGGAATGTTGGTATTTCAGTTCCTGTGGTCAGTTTGTGCGTGGCACCTTTGTGTGAGATGAGGAGAGACCTCGGCGTTCCCCATCTGTAGGTCACTCCTGCAGCCCGTAGTTTGGTGGTGAGAGGATTCAGGGATTTCCTCCATTGTAGCCTGGCTTTTGATAAGTCCTGGTAAAAGGAGAGTTGGGAATCCTCGAATGTAAGCGTGGTCTTATTCATCACTGCTGCCATGATGTGCCCCTTGTCTTGTGGTAAGAAACATCGGAGTATGACGTCCCCGGGCATTGTGGAAGTAGTTGTGGTTGGCATCGTTAGGCGGTATAGCCCGGCGATGTAAAAAATTTTTGCGGTGGCAGGTGGTAGCACCGTGGTTAGGAGCCTTCTTACATAGTGTGGCAATTCTTCCCCAGGGACCGTAGCTGGTATGCCCCTTATCTTTATGCGGTTGCGGCGGTACCTGTCTTCAAGCGCAGCTAGTTGTATTGATAGGGCCTGTTGGGCTGCCTGTAGCTGGAGCATGGATGCCTGCATGGTAGAAGTGTCCTGACGGAGCTCTTTAACTTCTGTCTCAGCTGCTTCCATTCGGCCTGTTAGCTGTTGCATATTCGTTTTCAGGACTGGTAGGTCAGCAGTGAGGAGGCTTTGTATGTCTTGAAGCATGGTATATAGGATATGGAGGTCCTGCTTAGTTGCTGGTTCTGTGTTACCAGTTATGCAGTAGGCTCCTGTTGTGTTTCCTCTTGTGTGCTCCTCTGTTGAGGGGTGGCCAGTGCTGCTGTGTGGGGAGTCCCTGGGGGCTGCAGGTTTTCGGTAGCCACCATCTTGGCTGGTGTGTGCCTAGCTCCAATATCTCTTTGTTCTGTGGCTGTGCCTGGCAGTAGTTTCTGGGTTCTGTGCCTCATGGATGAATTGGTGAGTTCAATGTGAGGTGACCGCCACTCCGCCGTGTCCCTCACGAAGTCCCCGCTCATGAGGTACTCGAGGTCGTGGTATGCCGGCTTGTAGTAGGCCCCGTACTTGCGTTTAGGTTTTTGTTGCTTCGGGGAGTATATGAAGGGCATCTGGGGGTTCAATTGGGTCTCCCCAATCAGTATCTGCTGTGAGCTGCAACGGATGGTGGCGAATTGCCAAGAAATTGTGCAGATTGCAGTGTCGCCGTCGGAGCAGAGAGAGATGGCGTCCGGTCCGGTTCAGTGCCAGGCTCCGACCCGTGTCTGAAGGGGTTTTAACCCCTTCAGCACTGTGGGACGGGGGTGGGCGGGAGGGAGGCTTTGTTTTCCTGGCACTAGAGAATCCCTTTAACTAGAAACATTCTCTATGTCAGCTATGCTCACAGTTTGGATATTTTGAGCTTACATTTGAAATCCGCTTCAGACAGTTCTTACTTTAGAAAATAACCTTGAATATATGCTTGTTTGTATATCAGTACATTTCCTTCTGAAGGAAAACACAGCCAGTATAAGTCAGGAGTAATTGAGTGATATTAACAGGGTACTGACAGAAGAAATGATAGGTGAGGGTACTATACTACACAAGAAGCATTTCGGAGTTCCCTACTGCAGTATAACTGCGACATTCTCATTACGGGAGATTTCTCTTTTCTCTGCTTGCAGACTGTGGGCAGGGCATTCACCTTGTCAGAGATCTGAGAACTGTAAAACCAGGGAGACGCCAGGATATCCAGGGAACCACTGTAAAATGTCTTGAATCAAATAAACTGTAAAATCTCACGTCTTTTTGTCTGCTGCAAAATACATTCCTTTGTGCTTATTTTCAACATACCAATTGAATGTTTCATGTTAAAAGAGGATTTAATATTGATTAAAAAGTGCATTTAAAAAAAAATAGATTTAAACAATTAGATGTTAGGAAAAAAAACTGAATATAGGCACACGCAGGTCTTAATTGTACAATAAAATCCTGACTTAAAAGCACGCTTTTACCTGTGCAGCATCTGTAGGGTTAAATATCCACAGTTTCCACAAAATCACACATTCAAATGGGTTTACAAGCAACAAATAGCCTGACACGTAATGTCACAAGTGGCTTTTATACACTTAACAGTGATGTGTGGTCATTTCATAAGCAAACTTCAAAATGCAGGTTACAGTAGCCAAGTTGCACAAATAGTCAGCTGCATATCTACATATTTTTGAGCCTGCATGTGTTGTATGCACATTTGAAGCCAATGGTGTCTCTTCATGTATGAAGGGCTACACGTAACTGCGCATGCACACTTGTAAAATGGTAACTGTGTGAATTCAGATATGTATGAAGATAATTGTCAGAGACATGCACGGGGTGTGCCAGGTGTGTCCAGGAACACCCAATGCAGCCTGACTGGCCCTATGCTGCATCATTTCTCCCCAGCATGGTGCCGATCGCTTTGTGTGCCTAGCATCGCCTGCAATACACTCAGGACCACCTGCAATACACGGTGTGTGCTGCCCGCCGTTGGTGGCATTAGTGGCTGTCAAGATGCAGGCCATTATTCATGCCTTCTCACACTGCTCTACCCATGCGGTCGTTTTCTGAGAGCGGAACCTATAGTGGTCGGGGCGTGTAAAATCACTTCCCTTCCCTGTCAGGCTCTGCTAGAGGATTACTGAGCAGGGAGTGCTGTGTGAGGCAAGTCTCCAGACATTTTTTTTATTTTTGTTAGTTAGATCTCTCCTTCATTTATCGTCACTCTCAGTTGCAAGGTTCAAATAATTACGTAAACGTTATGTATAAATATTACACATGTATAGTGAGGGTTTAGTAGGAGCTAGAGAAAACCCCCTAATGGGTGCAAAAAGCTGTTACTAAGCTTAGCTGTAGTTAGATGTAGCAGATTTATTTTTGGTGAATTTTACAATGAGCAACAGCAGATATCACCTACATTTTTTTTTTTTTGTAATTCTTTATTTTGGTTGTGCATTTGTGAAAGTTACAGGTAAGCTTTATGTAAGTCACATCATCATGAACAAGCATCAATACAACATGTTTAACACTTGAAGTAACATATGAGGAACATGCACATTTTTTTATATTTTATGTTTAAACAAGCTTTAACCGTTTAAGAGTATCTGAAGAAGGTTGCAATTTAGGGGAGTTTGTTAGATAAGGAGAGACTCCTAGGCATTTGTTTTTTTAGCATTTTCAGGTTAGTTCCCACTGGCCAAAACAAACGAGTACCCCTGATTATTAATGTTAGCAGGGCTTATTAGGTTTACACGTTAATTACATAGGAGTTAACACTTAAGAGACTGCTTAATTGTGCAATGTAGGTACGTTAAGATTGGCCTGTAGTCAGATTTAGTGATTATTCACAATACCACAATGTTCTGGTAGTGAGACCAGGTTTAGAGGCTCAGGTGATACTGTGAGCACAAGCGGTGGGCTAACAATAAGCAAGTGGGACACATGAAAGAGGGGTTAACTTTAGATGATTTAGCGGGTAATCAGTTACAGGCACCTCAGGTTAAGTCTGCCTCTGTATACTGCGGAGAAATATACTGCACACAGTCATCAATAGATTGACATATACATTAAAGCATTCAAAAATAAAAACAATAAGTAGACAAAGGCAGACAACAGTGAGGATGTCACTGGTGGGTGGTCTACTGTCCCGCTTTACTGAAACGAACTGTAAGATTTGCGTCCAACCAAAGTGTGACTTAAGTGAGACTAATTTTTATTATTTTATCAGGCTTAAGTAGTGCAACATTGGAGCTTCGAATTTAGATGTAAGTTTAACATACAAAAAGGATTAGTTCCTGCATGAGGTAAGTTAGTAACTAAAGAATAATATAACAAACACATTTATATATATATATATATATATATATATATATATATATAATGCTAGTGACAACTATTAACTAGAGCGTATGTGCCTAATAGGAGCTTAACGGTTCGCTTACATAGCGTAACCTGCTAGAGTAGGGTCGCTTATAGTTCTGTTGGTGCCGTTTACAGCTATAAATGTGTAGCTTGCCTGTGATATGACACAGGTGCCTTGAGAGCCTAATGTTAGGATTGACAGGCTGCTATTCTAGTAAGGGTAGCATTATACGAAGTTCGGCAAGCTAATGTGTAGGGTACATGCCTGTTTTGTACTTTAAGCAGAAGTGTACTGTAGAACAATTAGTCAAAGGGCAAATAAAATTGAACAAGATGGCTATTAAATGGCAAAACAAGGATATAAGATAGAGTATGTGATGTTCATCAACGCTAGATTGTTTAAAATAGGTAGCATTATAACTTAGTATTAACTGCTTTGTTAAATTGGACTGTCCATGGGACCACCAGGAACGGGTTTCAGCAGTGTCAATAATATCATTACCCCCAGTCCATGAGGCCGTATGAGCGTAGTCTATTCGGGGTTGTGCTTTCAGCAGAGGATGCAGTCTCTGAGTCCGTGTATCTGCCTGGGTATCGGTGTCACTATACGAAGTATTGTGGGAGCTCGTGGTACTTTGTGGCAGTGGTCGTGTCCCGCACTCAGTGGTCCTGGGGTACCGCAGTTAAAAAGGGTACGCTGTTAGTGGCAGCGTTGAGCACTTGTTGCATCCCCTCGATGGCTTGGTAAATAGCCAGTGATCCCTTAGGTGATGTCGGGTGTTGGCCTTAAGTGGTGACCACTGCGTAAGAGTCCGGCGTGGATCCTTGTGGTATGAATGGCGTCACCTTAGCCGGATTCCATGTGTGGGTTGGTGAGGCATTGTTGGGTGGCCCCTCCTGGGAGAGGGGGTCATGCGGCAGACCAAGAGCCCGAAGTAGGGCTGGAGCATCCTGGATGTCTTGTACTATGTGCGTGTTCGCCCCCTGTTGTACTATCAGGGTTCGGGAGGACCGCCATCAGTATTCCATCTTGTGGTGTTGGAGTATAGAGGTGAGAGGGCGTAGTGACCTCCGCCAGGCTAGAGTGCCGCTGGACAGGTCTGCAAAGAAGGCCAGTTGCATGGTCTCAAAGCGGAAAGGGGTTTTACCTTGTAGGGCAGAGAGAACCGTCACCTTGTCCCTGCCGGTTCGGAAGGTGGCTATTATGTCTCTCGTGGCAGTGGCGGGGGCCCTCGTTGGCTTGGGGATCCTGAAGACCTCCTCTGGGGTAAGTTTGCCTTGTCTGTGCGGTATTATTGCAGAGAAGATGCGTCCCGTGAGTTTCGGCAACTCGGTTTCTGATACTTCCTCAGGGACTCCTCTAATCTTTATGTTATGCCGTCGCTTGGAGTCCTCTTGGGTCGCAAGGCGGCGTTCATATTGCAGGTTTTGCATTTGTAAGTTCTGCACGGTCTGTTGTAGCGCGGCTATGTTCTGTGCGTGGGACTGTGTGGATCCCTCCAGTTTAGTAATGCGGCCTGTCAGGCCTCTCAAGTCCACGCGTAGCGCTGTGACATCTTCGTGGATGTGTTGCTGTAGGTCTGCCAGCAGTGCCTTTAGTACCGCCGTGGTTACTGGCTCTGAGTCCCCACCTGTGCCTTTTTATTTCGCCGTCCGTGTTGGGGTGGGAGACGGTTGGTCCTCCTCATCTATGTCTTCGGAGAAATCTGAGCAGCCGCCATGTTGTGCCGCCATGCTGGTTCTGCTGGCGCTTCGTGCTTGACTCCACATCTCTCCGATCGTGAGCCCCGAGGTAGGCTTGTTTGGTATAGTTTTTTTCCCCTTTCGCCCCATGTGGTGTTGGGGTATGTTTCGGTCGTTTGTGAAGGGGTGAGTGGGTATTGCACGTGTGTTTCCTTCGTGTGTTGCTCGGAGCGTTCATGCGACTGTTCTCTCCAACGTTCAGGCTCCGCCCCCTGACATCACCTACATTTTAATGTCCATTGGCTGTTTTTAATACACTATAAGGTATTTAAACAAGTGATAGCATAGATTAACTGTAGATAATTTCATCATAAGATATTTTATATACCTGTTGATTGATTGACCCCCTATATGTTACTTAAAATCAACAGCTGACACTTGTGTCCTGCGGAGGGGGATAAGGGAGAGTGGGCCCGTGAGGTGCCCTAGAGTGCTGCTGGGTTTGGGGCTCCCCACTACAGTCCCTAACCTCCCATTACAGCCCCTACCCCATTATACAGACACTAACCCTTAACTAGAGTTCCTGTCTCCTCACTACAGTCTCTAATTCCCAACTTCAGCACAAGTCTCCCCCCCAGATCAACTAACCCCACATTATTGCCCCTCTTCCCCCAGTACAGACCCTAAAGCCAAATTACAGCTCCTATCTCCCCATAACAGTCACTAACCTCCCCATTACCACCCCTACTCATCTTCCCATTACAGCCCCTACTCCCTGTCTCCCTGACCTTGACCTGTTCTGTACTATTCTATATTCATTAGAGTTAAATCCAGCCATTCTAAGGCTCGGTAATACCATTTAGTAGTTTAGTTTACATCATGCTTGTCTTACCGTTTACGTACTCTCTGTCACCATAACATGTGCCCCTGTCACCATAACATGCCCTAACCCCCACTACAGCCTCTATTCTCCCACTACAGCTTCTGTTTTCAAACTACAGATCCTATGCCCCTATTACAGCCCATATTACAGCCCCTATCATTACAACTCCTATACTCCCATAACAGCACTACATCCCCTTTCCCCCTCACTACAAAAATCATATTCCCCACTACAGCCCCTTTCTAATCACTATAGACCATCTTCCCTTATTACAGCCCTTATTTCCTCACAAAAGCTACTATTGCCCCATTACATTCCCTAACTCCACACTACAACCTTTATCTACTCCCACTACAACCCCTAATCCCCCTCCCCCCAATGCAGCACTTTTTCCCCACTACAGCCTCTAGCCAGCTAGTCAGTCTTTTTAGGGAAGGGTGATGGAGGCAGGAGAGATGGGGGCCCATCAGCAGAATATTGCCCTGGGAAAATGAATATTAAAGACAGCCCTAATTATGCCTTGACATGCTCGAGTCCTATGCCTTGTGATATGTATTGTGCACAAAACATATCACAAAAACCTTCAATATAAAGAGTCTAAAACAAAGGAGTTATGTTGACAGCCTACACATATATAAACTAATGCGTTCTATAACTCTTTGTGCTGACTTTCCTTTTGAAAATTATATTTTGGAACATCAGCTTATAAAGATACTGCAAGATATAGTTGATAATTTTTTTCTGAGTAAAGCAATAAATCCTGTTTTTCAATATTAAGCCTCTTACGCTGATAGATATAATCCATGAATTTATTATGGACAGTGTAGGGAGAGATTTGAGGCCCTTTAGTCTTTAGAATTCCTGAAATGTGTCTATTCCCCACCCTGACTTAAAAATGTAAACATACGTAAAAAGAATTGCTAATCTATGCCTGAAGCATCTATAAATGAACTGATCTTGAATGTTCCATATTGGTTTAATGACACCTATATGATTAATTTAAAATGTTTCCATATAACATTACCTGGACATGCCGGGTGAATTTTTTTTATTTATTTTTTTCTAATAAAACCTTGAAACATTTATTTTTTTCCTGCAAACTTTGCCACGTTTATTGAAATTACTTTTCTCAGTGGAGCTTGAATAAAAATAATTTTAATACAGTTATGGGATAAAAAGGAAAGAGTATGCAATTCTCTTTATCTGATGGAATTTTGGAAGTAACCAGTTCTTTAATGAAAGGGTTTTTTTGTTTTTGTTTTTGTTTTAACTAGACATTTATCCAGAAATATATATATAAAATGCTTAGAAATTTTTTAACAAAATAAAATAATATATATATTATTATATATATATTGGGTACATATTTAAAGGGTACCTGTCATGAAGAATACAACTTATTCTTAAATTGTATAGAATCAAATTTCATCTATACATTGTGCTAGCAGAACTGCTTGCAAATGTCCAGATTTTTTTTAAATGTGAGGGTGCTGTTTGTGTTTGTGAGGGTACTGTTAGTGTGCTGTGTGGGTGCTGTATGTTTGTGAGGGTACTGTTAGTGTGCTGTGTGTGTGTGAGGGTGCTGTTTGTGTGGTGTGTTTGTGAAGGTGCTATGTGTGTGGGTGCTGTATGTGTGTGGATGCTGTATGTGAGTGGATGCTGTGTATGTGTGGGTGCTGTGTGTGTGGGGGTGCTGTGTGTGTGGGTGCTGTGTGTGCTGTTTGTGTGCTGTATGTGTGTGGGTGCTGTATGTGTGAGGATGCTGTGTGTGTGTGGGTGCTGTGTGTGGGGGTTCCATGTGTGTGGGTGCTGTGTGTGTGTACTGTATGTGTGTGGGTGCTGTGTGTGTGTGGGTGCTGTGTGTGTGGGTGCTGTGTGTGTGGGTGATGTTTGTTTGCTGTGTGTGTGGGTGCTGTGTGCTGTTTGTGTGCTGTATGTGTGTACTGTATGTGTGTGGGTGCTGTGTGTGTGCTGTGTGTGTGTGTGTGCTGTGTGTGTGGGTGCTGTTTGTTTGCTGTGTGTGTGGGTGTTGTGTGTGTGGGTGCTGTGTGTGTGTGGATGCTGTATGTGTGTGGATGCTGTGCGTGTGTGGGTGCTGTATGTGTGTGGGTGCTGTGTGTGTGGGTGCTGTGTGTGCTGTTTGTGTGCTGTATGTGTGTGGGTGCTGTATGTGTGAGGATGTTGTGTGTGTGGGGGGGTGCTGTGTGTGCTGTTTGTGTGCTGTATGTGTGTGTGCTGTACGGCAACGCTCAGATCTATGGAGAGGAACCCGGCAGAGCTGCTGGCAAGAGCTCCCTGGGTCCTCTCCTGCCTCCCTTACTGCCTGTGGGTCGGTGAGGAGAGGCTTAGAGCAGAGCTGGCACTCGGATAGCCCTGGCTCTGCATGAGCCGACAGGAGGATCCTGAGATCTCTCCTACCGGTCTCACTCCATAGGCGTGCCGCGGGGATTAGGGTATGCCCAGGCACACCCGGCACACCCCGTGCGTACGCTTATGATGTCTGTTATCATTAAAATATTTATCTGGGCATCTTTCTTGCTTGAACTCAGCCTAAAAGAAAGTAATGCCTGCAAGAGGAAGAAGGGAAGAGGGGCAGGCTCTGTGTGAGAGCAGCTTGAAGAGAGGCGAGAAATAGCTAGAATGATTTAGTGCAGCAACTTTAGACAGGCAATCTGAGAATGCAGAGAGAACAGATATTTATTATTTACACAAAACCATCATAAAGTGTTGGGAACTTTTAACCTGTTATGGGAAGCAAGTCTGTGCTTCACAACAGGGGTATGAAGGAGAGGTGTGTCGTGCAACAAGTGTAAAACCAACTGAAACATGACTGATAGTCTTAGCAGGAAATGGAAATAAATGAAAATATGAGCCTTTAAAAGTATTACGGAAAGAAACAGTTAATTTTAAAACACAAGTCAAGCCATATGGTTAGAAAATCGCATACCTATATTTTTTATGACAGGTTCACAAATTGCCTTCATAAAACGAAAATAAAATAATTTACTTTACATTTGCTTTTTTTCTCGTTTTATTTTGCTTATTAAATTCTTCTCCTAATTGTATACATCTGTTGTAGATGGGGAGGATTTACCTTTTGTCCTTTTTTGAGAAGGCACACTAAGGACCAGGTTTTCAAGGAACAAGCATGTATTGCCGACTCTATAGTGTTAAAAACTGCCCCTTAAATAAGTAAAAAAAAAACTTTTTCCAGCACCACACGGGTCTGCCGGGGCTAGCTCCACCCCAATCCAAGTCCTTGACTGACATCATCAGAATTAATAATCTCAGCCAATCACAATGCTTTTACATAGGAAAGCATTGGATTGGCTGAGATAATCAATTATGATGTTGTCAGCCAAGGAGGCGGGGCGGGAGTGGGGCCAGACAATGCCCTAGTCTATCATCTCCTCATAGAGATGCAATGATTCAATGCATCTCTATGGGGAGCATTCAGCATCTCCATGCAGAGAGTGGAGATGCTGAACAGCAATCCTGCACACTGTGCAGCACTGCCTCAGGAAGCACCTCCAGTGGCTGTCAGAAGAGTGGCCACTAGAGGTGTTCATAGGCACTAATGTAGACAGCCTGCATGGACATGGTATAGGCACCAGAACAAGTGCAATAAGCTGTAGTTGTTCTGGTGACTATTGTGTCTCTTTAATTAGTGTCATAATTTACAGAAAAATAAAATTGAAACTGGACTTATTAGAGAGGGCATAGGTAACCTTCACTGATGTTGTGGACTATATATCCCATAATGCTTTTACAGGGGAGTTATAGATAAAATTAAGAGAAAAATATCATAATGCCAAAAAGAAAAAAATATGAACATGGCAAATATTAACAAGTGGTTAAGTGTTTAACCAGGAAAGGTACATTCACATTACTCTGGTTTTTAAGTACGTCCTGGGGTCCAATTTAACATTCATCGGTTCAACCTGGTTCCATTTACTTAGATATTTTTATAGTTTGAAAAATATGTCTGAACTGCATTAACAGATATGTCACTGAAAACATTTCCTAAACCAATAAATATGTAATATATCATAGTGATAATACTACTTGTCCAGGCAGTGCACATAATTGTTGCAACCAACAGGTGGTGCTGCACAGGCTTCACAGCCAAAGCCACCTAGTTGGTACTGAACATCAGCAGAAAAGACAGACATTAGAGGCATATTTAGCCCTTTAATATAGACCACCTAGAATCATTTGCAGTAGTAACATCACTGCAGATTTCTGTGCGAAAAGCAAGTCTTATGGCTTGACTGGTGTGCAGATCTGACTTTAAAAATGTATTGACTATCCTTTAATATAGACACAGCCATTCTTACAAAACAATATTTTACATTAAAAGGGTTAAAACTACAAGACCAATGCACCCACACCGCTTCACTGAGATGAAGTAGTCTGGGTGACTTTAGTGGTCTTTTAAAAACGAATACCTTCAGATTCTTAGTTACCACCATGAAGGAGTATATGTTATTTGATCCAGCAGAAATTAGGAGTGTCTGTCTCAGGTGTGAATCAGGTTGGTAATTAGCATCGGCCAAAATGATGTCACCTTTTTTTTAAAAAAACGCTATATGAAAGGAAGAGACATTTTATTGGTAGCTATTTAAACAACATTTATGAACCGAGTCTTCCTATATTAAAACGATAGATTTTCTTCAGTTAAAAAAAAAAAAAAATAGAATCATTTAGGTTAATCACAGGTTTCTTCTACACTCTCACCATTTTAGTTCACTGGAATTAAAGAGGCAGAATATCCATTCTTTTATATGTAAGGAAGGACTTCCTAAAATGATATTATTTTTAGATCGTACGTCATTAGCAACTTTAATGAAACAGCTCATTGTCTTCCACGTCTTTTTGAAGCTTAAATGCTTACATAGATTAATTAGAATTATAAAATGTCATCAGGGACCAACTTGCTGTCATTTTTATTTTCTTAAGTTTAGTGCGTATGGTTTTCATTTATACTTCATGACTTAAAGGCAATCATTCAACAAAAAACGTTATTTTAAGAGTCAATACCTCATTTAGTTTACGAAATCTTTATGATTTTGACCCAGGGTAAAACAAAAAGAAAACCTGTTCTACATCATCACCACATACTTCATATCTTTATTATTTGTGCTTTGCGAGAAGGTTATGGGATTTATGACTACAACTCAGTATATTTGACTCTTTTACTTTTCAAAAAATTACTATTTGTTCGTTTTTATCTTTTCGTCTGGTTTTATACATAAAAGCATTCATACATACATTTGATGCGACACCTGATTGTGGGGACAAATTTTCCATTTCGACATCAAAAAGAATTTATTTTCACGTTCTGAAGAAAAATTGAAAATAACTTTAATATGATTTTTTTTTGGATTCTTTTGGATCAACGACAGCTGAAGAGATAAGTGTGATGCTGAAGTTGGTGGACAGGAGTATTTTATTTCGACATAAAAGACGTCAGTGTGTTATGATATTGCTATGCTACATATTCAATTTGCTGTTTTCTGGTCATGAACCCTGTCATGTCTGAACTGTTTCTTAATTTAATCGACAACAGTCATTTTTACATTTTTGCTTTCTTGGTTCAACAATTTTTTTTTTCCTTTTATTAATTTAATGCACCGGTGTGTATTAAATACTGTTTTAAAGAATACTTAGTGGTTTCTACGTATACCCTATATCTGTGTTTCGCTACTCATTTAGCAAATGGAAACCTTTTGGGGGGAAAAAACATCATTTTTTTCCCCACTGTAGTTTTTAGAAAGCTAATTCAGCTAATGAAAAGTATGTCCTGATTTTTTTTTTTTTAAAAAAACCTTTATGCCACAGATTTTCACAGAAGTGCATTTCTGTCAGAAAACTTACAGGTTTATTTACTAAATAGAGAAATTAAAGTTTCAAATTTAAAGCCAGAGTAGCTGAACTGAAAGCAAAGCCATCTTAGAGAAATGTTTCCAGTTTGGCTATTTTGACCTTAAAGGGACGCTATAGTCACCAAACCAATTTTAACGTAATGAAGCAGTTTTGTTGTATAGATCATGCCCATGCAGCCTCACTGCTCAATTATCTGCTATTTAGGAGGTAAATCAGTTTGCTTATGCAGCCTTAGCCACACCTCCATGCAGCCTTAGCCACACCTCCATGCAGCCTTAGCCATACCTGAATGTGACTCAACACTTCCTGTAAAGAATCATCTAATTAAAAGAGCAGGATAAATAAAAACATAATTTGCAATAAAGGAAATCTAAACATTAGATAACTCTTTACAGGAAGTGTTTAGGAAGGTTGTTTAGTCACATGCAGGGAGGTGTGACTAGGGCTGTATAAACAAAGTGATTGTTTTGGTGACTATAGTGTGCCTTTAAGACTATAACCATAGCAGTTTCATAAATTAATTGTAAAAAAGTGTTATTCATCTAAAAAGGTTTATATCACAATTTTGAGAAAAGTATATGCCTGTCACCGGGAAATTAAATTAACTTTTTCAATTGATCAAAATTTACGATGAAAGAATTCTGCAAAAAAAAAAAAGAATACGTGAATTTTAACTATTTTTTAGTAAATAATACTACTGTAAAGATCTGCATCTTTCCTAGTGCAAGAAAAAAGTGCACAGAGAAATCAATAGTATGTATTTTTATAATTAAAAATGCATGAGATGTATTATCTTTTCTGATAAAAATCTGTTAGAAGTAAAGGTAAGCCTACACAAAATGAAGACAGATATATACTCCTTATTGTCTCTGGGTTCTCTGTCGTGCAGCACAAAGAGATTCTGAGTTACATTATAGCTTTGGTCTAAAAATTCCCTCTGGCTACATTTTGCATATCTGATTCTCAAGACAGACACTTAAGGTAAAGTGAAAGATGTCACCATTTTACCTAAATTCTTTAAGAGTGATGATAACAAAGATTTTACCAAGTTTAAAACATAGAAACATAGAAACATAGAAACATAGAAACATAGAAACATAGAAACATAGAGCTGTATTTGGTTGGTTGGTGATTGGCTGTATTTGGTTGGTGATTGGCTGTGAGCTGTATTTGGTTGGTGATTGGCTGTGAGCTGTATTTGGTTGGTGATTAATTGGCTGTGAGCTGAATTTGATAATTGCACTGGTGACACATTTATTACTGGAAATCACTGCACGTGTGTTTTATATAGTGTATATATGTGTAAATAAAAGGAAATGATTTACTTTTGGTGATTTACATTTAAGAATTTCCTGAAGCACATTCTTATCGGTGCCAGAAGAATGTGGAATGTGAGAATTAACACTTTATCCTGTGCTGAAGCTGCAAAAAAAATAAAGGGAAAAATAATCGATTTGAATTTCCAATGATTTCCTTTTGTCAGTGGTGGTTGTGCTATTGAACGAGGGATGCTCTGTAACTGGTACTTTGCAGTGACACGGTGACTGTGCGTCCTGATCACTAGAACTATATAGCAGAATAGCACCAACATGCTCCGAGCACTGTTTAAAGGTTGAAAATGTCAAAACAAGTGAGTGCAACAAGTCATTTGATGTGCAGGAGCGAGATTTGGGCTGCAACCTGCTCCAGTGAGCTTTCCTCCTATTCTGGTCGATAATGTTTTTTAATATTGATTCTGTGTGAAAGCGTAAAGTGCTCTTAATTATCCCATTAATATTTTCTGAGTGAGTTGTCATGGTCACTTCCAAATGTGCCAGATTCTGCTAAAATGTCTGAAAGAACCATGTCACCATGTCTTTAGAATTTGCTTTCTGTGACTGAATTCTAGATTTATTCAAGGATTTTCGTTTTTTGTCAATTTTTATCATGTAAATCAGGAAAGATGGTATTTATGTTTATTTGTGGCTATTTTCTGTCCTCCCATCCCTTCCATTTATACTTCCCACAAACATAGCCAGAACTAAAAGAAGACAAACTACCACAACAAGAGGACATAGTCTTAAATTAGAGGGACAAAGGTTTAAAAATAATATCAGGAAGTATTACTTTACTGAGAGGGTAGTGGATGCATGGAATAGCCTTCCAGCTGAAGTGGTAGAGGTTAACACAGTAAAGGAGTTTAAGCATGCGTGGGATAGGCATAAGGCTATCCTAACTATAAGATAAGGCCTAGGGACTAATGAAAGTATTTAGAAAATTGGGCAGACTAGATGGGCCGAATGGTTCTTATCTGCCGTCACATTCTATGTTTCTATGTTTCTATGTTTCTATGTTTCTATGTTTCTATGAAGCCTGACATACTAAAAGACATTCTGGAATGTTAGATATTTAGGTCTATCCTGATGAATGAGTAGGTAAGATGAGTCTGAGATTTCAAAATGGCAGACAGACTGGACATTTGGTCCTTATCCTCTGTCTCAGTCTATGCTTCTATATATATAAATTTATTTATTCTAGATAAAACAAAAGGTATAGTGAATGTAAAGGTGTATTTATGCAATTATTCCTGCCCTGAGAAAGACTTCAGGTGTACTATGTGAAATATTTCTTATTTGTGGGTTCGTCCTGTTATATTTTATATATTTTATTTTATGAATTGGCGTTCAAATTAATTTTTTGCATTTTTCACACACAAATATTAATGCTAACTTTGGCCAGTGTTTGTGACTAAGTGGCTACTAAAAAGACTTGACATACCCCATTTGCAATACCTTGGGTTGTCTACTATTGCTATTATTAATTATTAATTTTGTCTACTAAATGATAAGCCATCATGGGGGTAATTCTCATTCCTGGGCTACCATACAGTCTCAAAGGCAACGTAAACAATCTGGCAAATTTCAATGTGAAAAAACTGAAAAATGTAACATGCTACATTTGACCCTGTAACTTCCCAAAACACCATAAAACCTGTACATAGGGGGTACTGTTTTAACTGTGAGACATCGCTGAATACAAATATGTGGATTTTATTGCAGTAAAAGCAACAGTATTATGACATGCACAGTTAAAATGTCATACTAAAAAAAATAAAATTTCTTACACATTTTTTAATATTTTATTCATATGAAATTATGTTTCATAGCTAAATATTTGATGTTAAATGAAAGCCCTATTTCTCCTGAATAAAATTATATAAAATTAGTGTTGATGCACTTAATATGAAAGAGGTGAATTACGGTTGAACAGACATATAGTCAAATTCCAAGTTTTGTTTACGTTTTATTTTAATCAAAATGTGTACATTTGGCTCAGTCCTTAAGGGGTTAAGAAAGACTTGTTTTTGATTTATGAATCTTATTTTTAATATTTCACTGAATTCACTTGGTTACCATTTCTTTTTATAGAGTTGTAGTAGAGATAGTCTGTATATCATAACCAGAATGTTATACATTGTCTATTCAGATAAGTGTTTAGAGAGACATCCGTAGCCTCTCACAAAGCAAGGCTGATATTTGCATTTTAATGGATGCAAGTTGTCTCATTAGTTTGCTCAGAGATAGTTTGTCATCATACAGGAAGTTGTTGCATGTTAGAATGCTAATACATGTTTATAGTCTGTTAAAGAGTGATTTTGTGATCAAGTAATGAATTTTATCTTTCTATGCCTTTATCATTCTTCAGAACACAATAAATACAATTGCTGTTTTGCTTTAATTTTATGGACTTGCTAGGTATCCTGTGTTGTTGAGTAGTGAAGTAGTGGAGCGGCTAAAGGGACAATCTAAGCACCAAATCAACTTTAACTGAATGGTGTGCTTTTGGTGCATAGATCATGCCCATGCACTGCCCTGCCATTTAGGAGATAGATCCCTTTATTTATGCAGCCCTATCAACACCTACCTATCTGAGACTCATACAACTTACCTATGCTCTTCCTGTAAAAAGAGGTCTAAATTTGAAACTTTCTTTATTGTACAGGGAGTCATAGTTAGAATTTCTTACCTCCTGCTCTGTTAAAGGACCACTATAGGCACCCAGACCACTTCAGCTTAATGAGGTGGTCTGGGTGCCTGGTCCCTCTAGGGTTAACCCTTTTTTCTATAAACATAGCAGTTTCAGAGAAACTGCTATGTTTATATTAGGGTTAATCCAGCCTCTAGTGGCTGTCTCATTGACAGCCACTAGAGGCGCTTCCGTGCTTCTCACTGTGATTTTCACAGGGAGAAGACACCAGCGTCCATAGGAAAGCATTGGGAATGCTTTCCTATGGACTAGCTGCATGTGCGCGTGGCTCCTGCAGCGCATGCGCATTCAGCCAAAGAGGAGGAGAGGAGGCGGAGAGGATGAGGAGAGCTCCCCGCCCGGTGCTGGAGAAAGAGGTAAGTTTAACCCCTTCCTCCCCCAAGAGCCCGGCGGGAGGGGGACCCTGAGGGTGGGGGTACCTTCAGGGCACTATAGTGCCAGGAAAACGAGTAAGTTTTCCTGGCACTATAGTGGTCTTTTAATAGCGTGCTTGAGACTGGTTGTAAACACACTGTGCTGTAAGATCTCATTGAAAATTAAACCTTTTTTTTTTTCATAGAGGCAGTCACATCCAGGGGAGGTGTGGCTAGGGCACAGTAAAAAGAAACAGTTTAGAAACAAAGTTTTTGTTTGCTATCAGTAGTGGCTTGAAATACGGGAGTATACAAACTTGTAGCTAACGATATACGACATGTGGAGTTATTGTATCCATTAAAATAATTCAGTGAAATATAAGCTGTGAATGTTTTGTTTTAAATAAAAAACATTTTATATTAACTTGCATACAGCTAAATGTCAGGTGTCAATTTCTTGGATCCCTGTAGAAAGAATTGGTAATATATTATGTGTTGACACAAAATAACACGTTACTGCATTGTTTGGACTTCCAGAGGAAATGTGAGTGATCACAAGACATTTATGGCAGGAACCCACATAACTGAAAAAAACAAAACGTAGACAAACCAAACCATTGACAGCCTTACCTACGTGCCACGCTTCACTAGACATTTTCAGAAGGCTGAACACATTTTCCTAGAAGTTTTAAAGAATTACTATACCAAACCAATTCTTACTTTTCTATGATTGTCTGCAAAATTATATCTATAATCTACAGTAATTAACTTTACTGTATATATGTTGAAAGTCTATAAGTGGAATCATGTGAAATGTTTTGAAAAAATCGTTTATGAAACAAGCTATTTCAGGTAACTGAATGCTTCTTATCTAAGAATATTAGACTAATGTATATTAATATATAATGGATTTATAAAAAATGGTAAAAATGAAGATTTCCATGTTTCGAAACTCAAAATGTTTGCTTTTTTCTTACGTATTCAATTATTTATTTTACTGTTTCAAAATATGTTAGAAATATTGGTTTCTTATTCGTGGCAGATAGGATCTTTTCCTTTTCATTTTGTGCATGAATTAAAATATTATATGTGCAAAATATAATATTTGCTAATTATTTATTTGATGAAAGTACATTTCTATTAAAAAAAATGCGCATATATAAAAATAAAGATCAACAACAATTTGTATTTTCCATTGATATCCATCTGTCATAATGTTATGAACATATTAAAATATTTGGGGATATGAAATGTCTTGTCCAAGCATCTTAAAAACATTCATTTTCCACACCTTCCCATATTTCTTTCAATACCATATTTACTCAAATCTAATGCGCACCTATAATAAAGTTTCCAAAATGTAATTGTGCATTAGAATCGATGGCACATTTCTTTCGGAGCAATGTTCTAAATTGTCCGGCAAATTGCGTTCTGGCAAATTTCATTCCGGCAAATTCACACTGGCAAATTAAAACAGATGAATTCAAACAGGAAAATTTTATTCCTGTGAATTCACACTGGCAAATTTTGTTCCTGAAAGAGGGCTTAAGAAAGCATAGACTTAATATGTAACACGAAGATTGAATTACCATCAATATTACTATGGTATATGGCAATAAACATTTTAATTGTAGCACAATGTTGTATTTTCTATAGTGCTTTTGATTCGAGTGAATTCGGTATATTTATTTATTTGCTTCTATCAAAGATTTCCAACTATCCCCAGTTCCTCTCTATAAAGTTCCATACAACTCCCTATTAATTTTCTACGTGAAACATTGAATTTTTCAGTCTTAGATATGCTATCCTCTACTCATGAACGCAATGCCACTGTGTGAATGCATAAGTGAGATGGTATATGTTTTTAAGGGCAGTTCTTCACTGTGTCTTTATGTCTCTATCTGTCTCTCATAGTCTATGTATGTCTTTATTAAAGATTTTAAAGTAGGTAAATAAGACAAACATTTAATTCTAGCAAAACACGTATTACATTCAGGAACAGTTGATGAAGAGGACCTTTGCCAAACAAACTTAGATCACAATGTCTATGTCCCTCGCAAGCTGTTTCTCACAGTTTCTTTGTCCCCTACCATCTCAGATCCATGGAGACGACAGAGACCACAGAAGGAAAGGCACAGAGCACACCGGCCCACATCCATTTACAGTGTGAAGTGTGGAAACTCCATTTACTCTGCAAATAATCCCATGGGTTCCCTCTGCACTCAAGCCTTGCTGTACATCATGTGCAGTGTAAGGTGATCAATCAAAGAGATATTAAAACTTTGACAGATAAACTTCCAGTGACAAACTTTCCTAAAAACAAAAACCAAAAAAAAAAATAAAACAATTTTTTTATTATACTGCTTTTTAGCTCATAGACTTTAAGCTTGTTTGTGCAAGACCTTCTTCACCTCTTGCCTCAGCAAGTAAGTAAAGTACTTGCTGTCAAATACCCCATTCCATAATTCCATGTAAAGCCCTGTAGAATATGTTGGCATATTAAAATGGCTTCTGCCTTTGAGAACAATATTTACTAAGCAAAGGACGAATTGCATTGTCAAAAAAAAAATCTATTAGGAATAGTATACACAAACAGGCTTTAGCAGGTTAAAAAATTGTATTTCTTAAGCCAAGGGTACTTTCAATTGGTAGATGTAGAGTATAGCTACACAACAATATAATGTAACTACAACTGTCAGGTATCTAAGGAAAGAGAGCTGATTAAATTGCCACAGGCAAATAGCGATAATCTTTCTAAGGTGTGTAAGAAGTAAAGAACTCTGTGTATTCACATTATACCACGTTTATTTACACAATGTAGAATTTATTTGCCAGAAAATATTAATTTGGCATTTTTTTAAGCGTCACTAAGCATTTCATTTTAGTTGATAACCTCCCAAGTGTCAAAGTGAAGACAAAATTATATGATGAAAGGCATCAGGTACAAATCTTTACAGTAAAGTAAATCTTCAAATTTCAAGTTTAAAAATGTGGACAATGTTGAGAAATTTTTAAGAAACGTTACTTTATCAGACATTTTAATCATTTCATTTGGAGTAACTGTGAGTCTTCTAAAACAATTTGTCATGTAAAAGGCTAAAATTGTGTTGGAAAGTACAGGAAATTGGACACCTATTAAACATAAACTGCATCCAAATTTAAAACATGTGAAGATATATTTGTCTGCAGTACTTCTTGCAAGCAAAATAGAAATTTTAGGCCACAATTTGCAATTATCAACTAACTTTATTTGGTAATGTCTGCAAACACTTAAAGACAGTGCATTCAAAATACAGGTAATCTGCATGTTTAGAACTTAGCTGGTGCTCTATAAACTTGTTTCCCAAGATAACTTCTAATAAACTATAATTTTGTTACCTCATGTAGGCTTGGCCCCAATTTGGTTCTCATCTTAAATCAACGCATCACTTTCTGTGCAAGAGAACATTTCATGCTTTGGAATGCATTTACCATATTACGTCCTAGTAAATACAATACTTTTTGCCCAAGTATGTAGCCCATGGATCAGCGCAGCTAAGAGGAATAGGCCTTGACAGAGCCAGGAGGTAGGCATAGCAGCCACAGGAATTTAGTGACAGCTAGCATGCTGGGTAGGGCGGAGCCATAAGGGGAGTATTTATACCGGCCATTATGTGAAGTGGCCATTTTAACTGAACCTAAGCTTACCTGTCAGTTGTCCCTCCCACCCTCCCTGTATTTGGTTAGGTTAGTTGATTTCCCGTTTTTTCACAGCGGCGGGGAATGGCCTGGTTAAATCGGAGGGTAGATGGAGGAGAAAGTGGGCATCCTGAGGTTTAGTGTGGATTGGGCAGTGTTGCACGTGGTTGGTAGGTTCGAGCCCGTCGGTGGCTCCGAACCTGGGGGTGTGGTGGTGTCTTGGTACACCCTACACTGGAACTGGTGGGTAGCGGTGTCTTGGTACACCCCTACAATGGATATGGTGGGTAGCGGTGTCTTGGTACACCCCTACAATGGATATGGTGGGTAGCGGTGTCTCGGTACACCCCTACAATTTAACCTGGTGGAAATGTGGTCAAATTGGACGGCCAGTTTCTGTGTTAACATGTTATTTATATTGTTATCTATTGTTATTATTGTGGGGTCATTGCTAGGGGTATGTTATGTATATGGGGGAGGTTAACATTATTAAGATTTGTTGGCAATGACCCCATTTGTTATTCCTTAATTATTTATTAATAATTTAATAAAGCTGTGGACAAATTATTTCCAACAGTATAACCTGTGTCCGTGTTTTAATGGGGGTTGGGGTAAGGTTAGCGCATATGCCGGCAAATCCGACTGTGCGCCTGTCATGACTTTACCAACAGATTTACTTGTTTCAGAGAGGAAGTGTATGTCACAAAGAGTGACACACGTGAGGTATGCAAATGTCATTCATGGTTTGAAGCTGTTAAAGGTCTTTTCTGCAAACCCCATATATATATATATATATATGTATATATATCTTTGTAGACATAATTCTTGGTAATGTTGGCGACTTTTATGTTTCCTTGTTGCACAAATAACAGGATATAAGTATACATCAACAAAGGGGCAGAATAAAAACAGAGGTGCTTCTTTATCAACATCAAAACAAAATGATATGCTTGTGATAGGGGTATACACTTGAGAAAATGGACACATTTCACCTTTTCCTTTATAAGACTAGAATGTGTCTCTTTATTTTATTTCCTACTTGCGGAAAAACAAAAAACAAAATTGCAAAAAGCATTACATAGTTTCCCAACAACCAAGTACATCTGCAAGAAAGTGATTAATGGTTTACATCAAGTTTGGCCGAAAGTTAGGTCCCCAGGTGTAACAAAAAAACTGTCAGGCTGGCAAAGCATCTTAGGATTTATTGTTGTACAACCCCTAAGAATCTAACACTTGCCCACACCCTTCTTTATATTATATCATTGCCATGTGAAGTTTAGGGTGGGATAAAACCTTTACATCTCATTTAAAGGTTGTAATGTTTTTTTTTCTATTACCTTGATATATAATCAGCCTTTCTGTTCAGGATTTTATTGGCATAATGCGTCACTGCACAAGTTGTAATCCAATTTATGTTGCCTCAGGCATAGGGAAGTAATCTAACTTGACCAGGATCAAAAGGATATGACATTAGGTTACGAACTGGAATTTTCTTGTGCAGATTGCCGCATTAACATTGCACAGTTAATGCATTATATTGAATGATTATAATATCATTGAATAAAAGTACTAGCAATTGCAGTTAAAATTCTTTCTCATTGTCATATCACTTTTACTGTCATCCAAATGTATTGGTATATATTAAATATATATATATATACACACATTCTTTAATTCACACCCAACTATTATATCAGTATATTAATAAATCCTGAACATAGTGTACCACCATTTAAATAGTAATAATTAATGGTGTGGGCTGCAGCGAGCGAGTACAGCAAATGTAAAATAGGGGAAAAAATCCATATAGTCCTTTAGATACATTGGTCTCTGGTGCATCCCAGTTTGTGCATGCCCTTCTATTTGCGACGTTAAAAAGTCACTCAAAGCGTCAAAACCACAGTAGCCCTATTGTAATGCTTTTCATGATAAGCAGTTATGGGTGCAGTGATGGCATGTCTTGTCAATTCGTGTCAGAGAAGCTAGGCAAAACACCGAGGATTCCCTGGGACCCACAGCACACCCTGTCAGCTTGGAATGTTCATGAGGACGTTTCTATAATACGTCCAAAATGTTTGTATGGGTAAACAAGAAACTTTATTAATAACAGCAATATTTGAAAGCAGTCATTAGAACAGACATACATTTTCTTCCTTTTTCTAGTTGAGCATATTCTTTAAACATAATTCTTGTCTGTCCTAAATGTTATACTTTATATATGCTAGTTATGTTATGTTACTCGAAGAGACTTAATAAAAAGTATGCTGCAAGGTAACTACAACTTTGTAATTGTAGCAGTTTAAAAGGACCAGAACATGTTGTAACACACAGGTCATACCCATCTGCAGCGTTCTGCCCCAACTTGACCGAATGAGCTACACTACAGAACTAGTGTCATGCTTTTTGTTCTTCCAATCAGGGTGTGTTACTTCCATCTGTCTGAACTTGCTCAGATGAACAGTTTGTTACAGAGACACACATTTGGTATAACCCCGGCATGCGTGCCTTGATTTTAAAGGGAGTGTCAACCATGGAAATACAGATGAACATGTCACACGTTTGTAGTGAAAGAAGTGATGTAACGATAGATAGCACCTAGGTATCTGTACCAGGTTAGGTTTATAGAGAGAAAGGAACGGAACTTTAAACTACTGCAGAGGCGTCATTTTGTTTTCAAAAAAAGTATGAAATACGAGTCGCATTCCTCCTCCGAAAAAAGCAACAAAAACATGTATGTAATAATTAGAGAAGCTAAAAGATAAAGAGCAGCTGTGTTTATTGTCTATAATATGCATGTGATAGCAAATATGGCTTATAATAAGAGCTTGGAATTAATTAAAACATGGTTTCAGAGTTACTAATAATATTAATTGTTTGAATTTTTTTAAAATAATAGTCTGAGTAGAAGAAATAAAAAAGTGTGCCTAATCAATATATGCAATCATTTATTGGGTTTGAAACACTATTTAGGTTACAGAAAGTGACAACAATAACAGGACACGATGGACACCATAACAATGTCATCACAATGAAGTACTTATAGTGCAAGGAGTGTTTCACAGGGTGTCATGTTACCTTAAGGGGTTAAAACGTTTATGAACAGTTTAACCCCAAAGTGTGCACAACGACCAATTACTTTCTATGCAGGTCCGAGGCTTCGATCAGGAAGCCTTGGCCGGTGCGCCGCTGATTGGACCTGCATAGGAAGTGACGTGGCAGAGCGATCAGGCTCTGTTTACACACTTTGGGAATAGACAATCTGTTAATGGTTTAAGCTCTCAAAATTGCCATGTTATTCCAGTGCAGTCCAGTGATTGGGCAGACTAGATGGGCCGAATGGTTCTTATCTGCAGTCACATTCTATGTTTCTATGTTTCTATGTCAAAGATATCATAAGACAAGGTTTTGTCAAGTTTCTTCATTTCTCACAGCTGATCAAAGATAGTGGCATCCTGTGGGCCACAGCTTTGGGTCACAATTGGACCCAAATATCTTTGCAAAATATGCAAAAAACCTGAAAGGTGACAGAGCTGCTTTAAAGTAAAACAACACCCAATGAAGTTGTTATGGTGCCCAGGATAGTCCTTTAAGAAGGAGAGTTTTTGTTTGTTTTTGTTTTTGTATACCTTTAAACAATTGCATACTGTTGTACCTTTAAATCCTTCGAAATCTAATGTAATGAAATGTAATTTTAATTGCATGTTATCTCTGTATTTTAATTGATCTTGATTTCTGTACATGTAAAGGCTCATTTCGATCTTACAGTTTCGCCATTCCTTTCATGAAACTACCACATTACGAATATTTTTGTCTGTGAAACACTCATGACTGGGGTGCTTGAACACTTTCTTGGGTTATTCTCTACTTCTTGTTGAGGGTGATGATGTCTCCAGCACATGGTGATATAACTGGGCTATGCAGTGAGTGATAAAGATATGAGGCTTCCTGTGGATCTATATTCTCTTCTCCCGCATGTACATTTTGGAAGAAATGACGGTGGGATATGATATCATGTGACCTCAGTTGCTATAACCTCAAACCAGCATTGCAGAGAAATAAGTGACCCTAAAACAAGGCCCTCTAGGGCAACGGATGAAGATTTTAATAGATATAGGTCCAGTGTCATTTTGGAAAGGTCACAATGAGACACACAATACATAATGTTCTACTGTCATTGTCCGCACCAAAACTTACCACCTCCTCCAGCTTCTGTCCTGCGAGTCGTAATAATAATACTGGGCTAGGAAGTCCCCTACCTCCTATATCTTTATTAAATATTGTTGTGTACAATACATATAACATATACATGATTAATACATGGGGTTAATACAAGATCTCCATAACGCATTAAATAAAGGGGGACAACCCAAGACTAGGATATTTTTATTCATAGGTGACAGACTCCTTTTAAAGTACGTTTGTTTCCCACACTATAGACTTAAATCAATACAGCTTGCTGATTATGATTTGTTTACTTTCAAACCCAGTAGGCTGTCAGCAGTGTGTGTTTAATATCAGAAGAGTCTGAGATATCGGAAAAAAACCAAACAACTTTTAGTAAGTTCATGCTAAGATAAACATTTTTGTCTAAATATAAAAAATGTTATCCAGTGCTTCAATACTTCCATTTTGTTCAACTGTATATGACTGTGTTTAACATGTATATTTATATAAATCAGTTCTATCTTAATGGATTATCTACTACAGAGCCACTTAGAGCCACTAATGCTTTTATTAGGAAATATGAACTAAACTAAACAGAACCACTATTTTAAATTTCTGATGCTATGCTGTGAGTTTTCTGTAGAACACACATTTTTTCATGCTTTGTAGCATTGTATGATTTTATACATTTATTTTTTTTAGTTTAATATAAAAAAAATAATGTAAAGATTTCTGGGCTGTTGACAAATGTTTTATTGAAATTGTCATAACAAACTTAATTCTTCTAAGCAATGTTTCTTAATTTTTTTTCCTAACAAAGTACTGCAAATATGTCTTCTGGATTCCACCACTAAACTTGAGATTTTGTTTTGCAAGTACTCATAAAACAGTATTTCCTATCAAAATAAAATCTGTTTGATGCACCACAAGTAGAGCAAACTCTGCTACTGACAAGTACATTTAATTTTAAAATCAAGATCAGTTTGAGATCAATGTAATCTGTATGTGGCACTTATCATATATTTTTTTGAATTTTAATGTTTGATTATTTTAATACATGTTATTTTCATTTTTTGGTATATATGTGGGTCTTTAAAAATCTCATCCAGTATCAAAGATTGGGCAACTAATTTCCCCCTTCCTCGACTCTAAAGTGTACATATCTGGGATTGATAATGAGTTGACGTGTTTACTGTGTGTGATGGACAGGGGCACTATGGTCCTTAAGTCAACTTTGAGTAGAAACATGATACTAAGAAGGGGATGGGGTGTAACTGAAATAATGAGTAAGGGGGGTATGATGAGAGAGAACTTGTATAAGGGGAGGATACATTAAATAAGATGAACAAGCGAGGGAGATCAAATGAGAGGGATGATTAGGAAAGAGGTCTGAGTGGTAATGAAAATTAAAGGAACACTACAGTCACCTAAATTACTTTAACTAAATAAAGCAGTTTTAGTATATAGATCATTCCCCTGCAATTTCACTGCTCAATTCAGTGTAATTTAGGAGTTAAATCACTTTGTCTCTGTTTATGCAGCCCTAGCCACACCTCCCCTGGCTATGATTGAAAGAGCCTGCATGAAAAAAAAACTGGTTTCACTTTCAAACAGATGTAATTTACCTTAAATAATTGTATCTCAATCTCTAAATTGAACTTTAATCACATACAGGAGGCTCTTGCAGGGTCTAGCAAGCTATTAACATACAGGGGATAAGAAAATCTTAATTAAACAGAACTTGCAATAAAGAAAGCCTAAATAGGGCTCTCTTTACAGGAAGTGTTTATGGAAGGCTGTGCAAGTCACATGCAGGTAGGTGTGACTAGGGTTCATAAACAAAGGGATTTAACTCCTAAATGGCAGAGGATTGAGCAGTGAGGCTGCAGGGGCATGTTCTATACACCAAAACTGCTTCATTAAGCTAAAGTTGTTCAGGTGACTATAGTGTCCCTTTAAAGGAGGATTAAATAAATGAAGCAAAGCAAGAATATGAGTTGACAGTTGGAGAATGTATAGAATAGAATGTATGCAAAGGTAGAGATTGGTAGTGCAGTGAGTGAAATGGAGTGGGTGACATGAAAGATGGTGGAGTAAAAAAAGAAAGGTAAAATAAATGGGGTGGAATAAGGAGGATTTTAAATGTATATTCAATAAATTCTGAGATTTCCAAGTCCTTCATTTCTACAGTACAATTGAATACACATTTTTAATTTAAAGATGTGGATTACACTATGATCATTTTTTCTTGAGAAAAAGTCGTTTGTACACGAATATATCACATATTCTTTCAGCTAATTGATTTAAAATGATTAGTGCGCAAAGAATTTATTTTTACGATTGCCAGAAGACTCAGTTGAGTCATGGCTAAGTTATAAGGTTTTGTGTTGATCTATATTATAAGTTAGTCAATATCTAAATAAATGAATAGATTTAGCTTATTCTAAGATAGGGAGTCACAAAAGGGAATCCTAATACTCATTTGCCTCCTCTCCTACCCACTCTTTTGTAAACGACAACACAGGGAAGAAAGATTATCCTGATGAGGGCAGATACAGTTCCTGTTCTTTTCTTCAAACATCAAAGAAGAACAAATCAACTAGGAGAGGAACAGGAGGAGGTAAAAAGATTAAACAAATAGCTCAGAATAATCCCGATATTTTCTATCTCTGATAAGCAATGACATAATAATGACATTTGATTATTTTTGTACTATTTGTTTTGTTTTTTTAACCTTAGGTTACTGATTTGTGCTCCCTGTAACTAAAAATAAATAAATAAAACATACAGGTGATACTCGAAAAATTAGAATATCGTGCAAAAGTTCATTTATTTCTGTAATGCAACGTAAAAGGGGAAATTAATATACGAGATAGACGCATTACATGCAAAGCAAGATAGTTCAATCATTGCTTGAACGATCTTGCTTTGAGTGTAATGCGTCTATCTCATATATTAGTTTCCCCTTTTACGTTGCATTACTGAAATAAATGAACTTTTGCACGATATTCTAATTTTTCGAGTATCACCTGTATGAAATAATGGAATGAGTAGGTTTATTGGATTCATGCTCTAAAGCATTTATTCAACAATACAATCTGGAGAGACATATTCGTTAAAATACACAGTTTTTTTTAAGTATCCCATGTGAACATTTATATTACAAACATAGTTTGGTATCATATAATATAAAAAAATATATATATATGCATATGGTACTCCATACTCAAGAACAAATAAATACTGGGGGACTGGAATGTTTATTCTAAGAATTTAAAATCTCTAGAAAGTGGATGTCTACTTAATATGTTTTTGGGCCCTTTCCATGTAGTGAGCTTCTTAAAGGACAAGTCAAGCACCGTAATCCCTCATTCTCTACAACTAGTGTAGAAGTTATGGTGCAACATCTTTAGATGTCATCTCTGGTTACTATCAAACTAATTTGTAGGAATTGGCAAAAATTTACCTACTCTTTGTCTAAAGCTAGTTCCTCTGCTATGGTTCAGGAAATGTGGAAGAGAATATCTACATTGGTTGACCAACTTTAGATGGCTACAATAGGCTGTGAATGCAAGGTGGTGGGTTAGCTACACTTGAAAAACATAGACCAAAGTCAAACCATGACAGAACCACTTTAAACAACATTCCTAGTATGTCATATCTAGTTACTATCAATATGTGTAATTGGTATTCACTAAGGAAATCAGTCAACTAGAATTGGCATTTGAACTTGGTGAAATCTCTAGGGATGTAAATTAGTTAGTTTAGCCTATACTGAGTTCCTGGTTAAATTCTGTGAGCTCCATATCACCTTTGTAGGAATTTTAAAACACTAAAAGCACTCATTGAGGGTGGCTTGGCCAGCAACTGAACCGAGCAGACGTCTCCTTGCAGAGCTCCGCTCGGAATCATAGACACAAACGAATGAAACCACAGGAAAATCAAACAATGCACCCGGAAAAAAAAAAGATCACCCCCAAACAGAGACAACGGGGAAGAAGAATAAAAAGAATCAGGGCTCAGGTACGCCTAGGCAACCCGACATAAGACTATCTTTTGGGACACCACAAGAACCCAAGATGGCGCCTGCGGCCTATTACTCACCTGAGCAGAGGTAGAAGAATCGCCGCCCTCACCCAGATCGGAAGCCTGATCCAGCACACCAGAATCTGAAGCAGATGAAACCCCAGCCACGAACGGGGATATAAAAAGACTCCTGGTGGAACTGAGGCAGATATGGAGGGAGGACCTCCAGAAGGTCCAGACAGACGTGGAGGACGTACGCCGCATGGTCCAAGACATGGAGGCGGGGGAGACCTCCAGGGACAGAAAACTCTGTGATACAGACCAGAGCATACAGAAGCTCACATCACAAGTACAAGACCTGAGACTCACGGTGACCACCATAGAGGCAAGACACAGGCAAAAAAAACTGTGCCTCAGGGGTATCCCTGAAAAAATAGAAAATACACAGCTCCTACACTATGTTCACATCCTCCTGGCTGCCATGGGCATTAAAAACACCACAGACAAGACACAAATCACCACAGCTTTCAGGGTGCGGAAATCAGCAGCGGCACCTAAAGAAGCACCCAGAGACGTCATTATCGTTACCAGGGACATCTCTGTGAAGGCCGCCATAATAACCCGATCCAGGGAAATGGGAACGGTGACTCACGAAGGACACAGGGTAGCAGTGTACACAGACACACTGTTTTCAGCCCTAACAGAGAAAAGAAAACTGGCACCTATAGCCAGAATGTTGAGAGACGTTAACACAAGATACCGCTGGGGCATGGACGGATCCCTCACCACAGACATAAAAGGTGAAAGTCACACAATCACCTCAACAGACGATCCCGATAGTTTCCTGCAACTCGCCGGCCTGTCAACACTGCAGCAGCAAGAGCCCCCGCCATCCAAAGACCTACCGGAGGAACCGGAGAGCTTTAAATATAATAAGCGCGAGCAAGATAAGACACCCTTGACTTTCTCCATTTTTAAAATACACTAGGGACGAGGAAAGGGAGGAAAGGGAAAGAGCTATAAAAAAAGAGAGAAGTAAAAAAAGAAGGGAATATATGGGGGACAACAATGGTCATCACTGTAGGCTTTCAGATGAAGAAAGATTTCTAAAAGCAGAGTAGAACAAAACCTGTACAATTTACACATCTACTTAATAGATCCTGATACATAGGCTGAAAAAAGACTTGCTTTCACCGAGTTAAACCTTTCTCACATCTGTTTTTGCTGTTGATCCAAGAGAAGGAAAAAAAAACAGTTTGTATATTTTCCAATTTTGCAACAAACTAAGGACAAATACCTTCTCAACCCCAGAATGGCAGTCAAATCTCTCATTGGATCATTGTTACCCCATCTATTAAATATTATATCACTGAATATTATGATTTTGTAATAAATCTTTGAGGACCAGTTTCTAAATCTGTACAGCATCTGAACTTGCAATTGTGGCAAAGTTACACTAAAAATATAAGTTAAAGGAGCACTATAGGGTCAGGAACACAAACATGTATTCCTGACCCTATAGGGTTAAAACCGCCAGCTAGGCATCCTGGCCCCCCCATGCCTTCCTAAAAAAGCTGCTAGCTCTGGCTCTGTTTCCTTTAGACCTGTCTACTGCCTGCTGACATCATCAGAAGTGGTGGCCTGATCCAATCACAATGCTTTCCCATAGGATTGGCTGAGACTGACAAGGAGGCAGATCAGGGGCAGAGCCAGCACAATTCAAACACAGCCCTGGCCAATCAGCATCTCCTCACATAGATGAATTGAATCACAGAATCTCTATGAGGAAAGTTCTGTGTCTGCATGCAGAGGGAGGAGATACTGAATGTTTGGATGCATTTTAGGCAGCCATGACCCAGGAAGGATCTCTAACAGCCATCTGAGGAGTGGCCAGTGAAGTTATCACTAGGCTGTAATGTAAACACTGCATTTTCTCTGGAAAGACAGTGTTTACAGCAAAAAGCCTGACGGTAATGATTCTACTCACCAGAACAAATTCAATAAGCTGTAGTTGTTCTGGTGATTATAGTGTCCCTTTAATTGCAAATTTAACTTTGTTGCAATGCCATTTTCTGACCAGAGTTCACTCACTTCATAAGAATTCATAGATAACTGTGACACCATTTGCAATTTACTAAATGGCATCTTGGCTTAATAGGCTGAAAAAAATATTATTTTTTTGTATCACTAGACTAGACAAACTATGACAGTCAAATTAACTTTGCAGTGCCAAAGCAGAAACTAAAATAAATCAATTGTTTGCGCAATCCATGCTTTGTCTGATATTAGGCTGGAGACAGCTATAAACAAAATAAAAAGAGTGCAGTTTGGTTGAGTAGAATATTCTCTGCAAGGCGATCTAGGGAGTAAAAAGAAGGAAATAAAAAAAATTAAAAAAGAAGGAGACTGAGGCAGAATCTGATTTTTTTTTTTTTTTTTTTTTACAAGAGTTCTACATAGAAAAGGCAGTTTAGGCAATGTATAATCAATACATACACTGATAATGAATACACGTCACGCAATGAAACGTGGCCCAAATATTTGTCTTATCAAAATATTACACAATCAGGACAAGTACTACACAGCAGCATTAACATGTATGTTAATTAGTTGCTGAACATATAACTTAACTGTGTTATTTAAATATCTTTTGAAGTACTGCATGCTGGGATTTGTGAATGTTATATGTTATAAACTAGAGGAAGTCATGAAGGAAGTAAGACAAGAATTGTCACGAGATCTCCAATTGCCTATAGTATATATATATATATATATATATATATATATATACTATACTTTGCTACTCAAAATTGTTAGTTTGCCATGGAATGCCAGTAAATGGAATACATGATTACTCATATACTGAAATTTTTATTCGCTATCTCCCCTAACTTTAATATTAAATGTATGATGGCAGAAGGGGTTTTTCTTAATCTGTACCAGTAGCAGAAATATTTTTAAAGGGACACTCCAGAAATATTCGGGACACCAACACAATTTAAGTGCATTTCATACGTTTTGATATTCATGCCATATTTTTCTCCACATTCAAATTCCTTTACTTATGCTAGAAAAAAAATAAAAAACAATGTTCTGGAGCATAACTCTGCCCCATGTTTCCTCTTTTTACAAAGCAATTTACTTATTAGATGTACTCTGCATAAATACTCAGCTCAGCCAATGAGAGACCAGTGTGAGTTGAGTTATTGACATCACTCCACTCCATCTTTCCATTTCCCCCATAGCATGACTTTCTAATTTTAACAATAAGATGAATGGCTGGGGAGCAATTAAATCAGCAATGCAGCCTTGTGGAAGCATGGCTAAGGAGTGGGGGCTATGCTGAAGATAGCTGCAGTTTTATTTTTTCATTTTAGCAAAATGAAAGAGATTTGAATGTGTGAAAAAGCACAACATGAATATGAGGCCCAAGCCTATCAAATGAACAAGCTTTATTGATGCCCAAAGTGTTTTTTTCTCTTTTCACACTCAAGTCTCAAAATTACCACTTGACACTAGCTAGACATTGGCTAGTGAAAATAGAACCTTGGTGAGTAGAAATTCACCACTGAGGGATATACTGTAACCTGCAGTGGCGAGTAACTTTTAATGACTGGCTGGTAGCATAGCATTATAAAGTTTAAGTTGTATCTACACACTTGGTACAAATTTTTTGAAGTTGTCAAGGAACTTTACTTCACAAGCGATCTTTATCCTGAGGGCTTTAAAAGTCATTCACAATTCATTTGACGAATGATTTTAAAGTGAGATTAAGTGGTTCGCACCCATGCTCAGTGCTTTGTGCATAGTACGAGTGTTTTATGGTAAGTTGTGGTGACTGAAAACGTAAGAACAAAGTAGCTGATTTGTAAATAAGCGCTAATTCAGCCGAGATTTAGATTTATCTTTCCAAATCTAGTATTTTAGCCTATAATTTTCAAGTGACCGCAACTTTTTCAATTATAAAATGCCATAAAAAAAGAAAATGTATTATAATAATAACTAAAACCCTTTTTTATGACCAGATGTAGGATGTTTGATGTTTCATCACAAATAATGTTCTTTGGTGTATTTCCAATTATATGTTGAATTCAAATAGATTTTATTTTATATAACTAGAATTTTAGTTAATGTGTTTCAGTTCTTTTTTGATTATTGATGATAAGGAATATACAAATGTATAGCACATCCAAAAATAGGGCTAGCTTAATCTTTTGGCTTTTTTTTTTTCAAAAAACATTTTGTGAACCGTAGAACTATAATATAATATAATTACAACGACGATATTGTCAGTGAAAGTGACATTTTTTGCATTTTTCACACACAAATGGCACTTACACGGACGATATAATTGTTGTGATACATTTTACTGTTTTGAAACACTAATATTTGTGTTCAGCAAAGTCTCCCGAGTATAACAGTACCCCTCATGTACTCAGGTTTTATGGTGTTTTCAAAAGTTACAGAGTTAAATATAAGGCTTGCATTTCAGTTTTTTCACATTAAAATTCACCAGGTTGGTTATGTTGCCTTTGAGACTGTACGGTATCCCAGGAATGAAAATTACCCCCATGATGGCATACCAGTTGCAGTAGTAGACAACCCAAGGTATTGCAAATGGGGTATGTTCAGTCTTTTTTAGTAGCCACACGGTCACAAACTCTGGCCAAAATTGGCGTTCAATATTAACACTAACTTTGGCCAGTTTTTGTGAGTGGCTACTAAAAATGCTGGACATACCCCATTTGCAATACCTTGGGTTGTCTACTTTTGCAAATGGTATGCCATCATGGGGGTAACTCTTATTCCTGGGCTACCATATGGTCTCAGATGCAACGTAACCAATCTGGCGAATTTCAATGTGAAAAAACAGAAAAATTTAACATTCTATATTTGACCCTGTAACTTCCCAAAACACCATAAAACCTGTATATAGGGGGTACTGTTTTACACGTGAGACATCGCTGAATACAAATATGTGTATTTTATTGCAGTAAAAGCAAACAGTGTTATTACATTCACAGTTAGAATGTCACGTAGAACCAAACATTTTTTTAAAATTCTTATTTTCTCCCATTTTTTTATATTTTATTCAGATTAAATTATGTTTCATACCTAAATATTTGACGTTAAATGAAAGCCCTGTTTCCCCTGAATAAAATGATATATAATAAGTGTGGGTGCATGAAAGTGGCAAATTACGCCTGAACAGACATATAGCGCAAATTCAAGTTTTTGTTTACGTCTTGTTTTGATCACAACGTATACATTTGGCTCAGTCCTTAAGGGGTTAAACGTACATCGGGGATCGTCACAGCTTTTAGATGTTATTGAAGAGTTAACCCGAGGCCTAACCAAATTGAGATTTTCGATCACAGAACATGTGTCATGTCTGATATAGATGACGACAGGGGGGGAGAACAAAACCATTGAAAGAATTAAATGTCAGTTCCAGATGTTCTCATGTACAAACGTTTAGGTACTTGGAATACAGCCAAAGAGTGCACAATTCAAGGATAAATCAAACAACACGAAATATCTGGAGATGAAAGATACTGAAAAAGTGAAGTGTCATTATAGGAAAAAAGTCAAAACAAAAATGACAGTTCACGTCTGAAGTAAAAGTAAACACTGCAAGCAGAAAACACATTTATATATTTATTCATATTGTTCAAACACTAGGTTGCACAAAATAGATATTTGTAACATATGCAGAGGTTCTTCAAATTTTCTTTCTCGTATGATCAGTAAGTTTCAAAAAGGCGATAATAATGACAATTTTGATAGAACGCATAACCAGCGTGATTGGGGCATAGAAACAATATAGTTAGAATATTTTTGCCTTGCCTTTATATCTCACAATGCACAGTGTTATCACTACCTATTCCATATCTCTTCTGTCTAGACTCGACATTATAATTCACAGGTTGCAACAGGGGAAATATTTGTCCAAATACATTTCTTTGAAACAACTTTAAAAACACTTTAACGCATTTTTATATATATATATTTTTTTGTACTGGTTTGTAGGAACTTTAATCCTTTCACTAGTATCGACATGTGTATATATCTCAGTTTGTTTGATGTAAAACCTGTTATGGTACACAAAACATTGGCTAAAGGGATAGTATAACTAAAATCAACCCTGCATCATACTAGAAAAATTGCTAGGAAATATATAGATTTTCGATATAAATTAATATAAAGATTGAGCCCTTCCTCACTCCTACAATCAGTTGTCAGCATGTACCTCCTGCAGGCAGTTCTCCAGCTCTCCATACAATGCTATTCATCCAGCAAGTGTGTTATGGGGCATATAGGAATGAGGTAGCTGGTTCCACTCCATTCTGAAACTGATTTGTTGGTGAAATAAGTAAGTTATCCATGTGGAGAAATGAGTCAGTTTCTCCAATTTGTACAGAGGGACTGTGCATGATGTTCCACCTTCCACATTATACTGGAGCCTATAAGGACTAAAAAATACAGTGCTGCATTATAGCAGCTATGAATACATTTGTGAATACTGCAGGGTATATGTTCAGTCTGCTATTACAGGCTGCTGTAGAAGTTGTCAAAGAACTATGAAATACGTAAAAGTAGGTATGTACAGATTTTTTTATTTAGGTATCCCATAACAATAATTCATAAAGTCTGATGTAAATATGCATCCCTGGTTCAAATAAAAGTTACTGTTATATGTAACAAAAAATTATAATTTATGTCAAACAGGATGTGACTGGATAGATGTACATAATTCAGTATTAGTTGGGAACGTTGTGTTTAAATGCAAACATAAAATCAAGTGATGAACATTACTTTCACTGTCTGGATAGTTAGAAGGTTGAGTATCACCGTGATTACACAAGTCTTGTGGGGGAGTAAAGAATTAAGTTTTTGCTAAACGTGACTCAACCATTACTAGTAAGAGCACATCCAGATATGATGATACATCAGGGAAAAGGGCATATCAAAATACAGGATATCATAGCAATTATAGCCTGTTGATGAGACATTGTAATTGTTTTATTAAACAGGAAAAGGAATTTTAACAAGCGTGCTGCCTTGCAATGTCACCATTTACATAATTCTGATCATTTTCTATTTTAGTAATAGTAATCAAAGAAAATAAACTTTCAAAAATGCATTCTTGTTATCCACAAATATACTAAATAATATATTCACAAACACCAGTCATTTATTCACAATTTATCTTTTAATATGTATATGAATTAACTCAACCCACCTTGGGTCGCAGTAACTAGTTTATGATTGGTATTATTTTAATAATTTTAACTTTTATTCACATGATTACTGAACATTTGACTGAGCATCAGTTGCATGGCACTGTTACTTGGACTGGGCAGCTACGCTACTGATCCATTTAAGAACAGGAAAGGAATTGGAGACAGGCAGAAATAAGCAACAGTTAGTGGTGATTTAAGATTTGTGTAGGTTGTAGATTAGCATACAATGCTCCAAAAAATATGTATTAAGAGAGACAGGTACGGGGCAATTTAGCAGCTTCCTGTTCATTTAATAAAAACCCTTTCTCCAGTTTACAGAGTAAAAAATGAATTGTATGTAAGCTCCTAAGAACATTTACATGTTTTCCCAGTGATCTGTTTGTATATGCCCCTCCTGGCTGCCTCATGTCTTTGATGCAATGTTTAGGCTTGGTTACAGTGCTGGGAGCTTATATTTACAGGAATTGTAGTTAAGCCTACAATTTCCACAATTGAGCTACAAAGCTCAGAAATACTTGTGTTGCCACTGCCAGCAAAGCGCCCCTTATCAGATAAGCTGATCAATGCTATAGTAAATGACCTGAGCAACATGATTGGCTGAATCACTTCCTGGTTTGTTGGGTGCAAATGGAAAATAGCAGCGAATTGGAGACTGTCCAGTGTATAAATCTTTTTTTAAATTCATATTATTTTTTCTCTAAATAAATCATTACGATAACAATGGATTGACTCCAGCGTGGAGTGTTCCTTTAACCCTGGCACATGCTATCCAGTATCGCAATATTAATAATAAATGGAGAAATGGCCCTTTATCTCACAATGGCAAGAGGCACTCTCCAAGTTTTACTGTTTAATCCCTTTTTGATGAAAGTTTGACCATTTACATGTTATTGTGACAATTTTTCCATGCCAACTACCATTAAGGGGTTAATAACACCAAACAAGCATTGAAAGGGGATGTATAGTATTCTTGCCATGGTACCACAGCCCCCTCACCCCCACCCCCTTCATTCTTTACATGGTGAATCCCCAAAGATCTCTGCAACAAAGTCTCTTTAATTATGCTCCCCATTTTAACCTTTAGATTAAGCTCACAGGAAGGGCCCTCTACCTTTTGTATTGTTCTGTTTATACCGTATTGTCTTTTTCCCAATTGTACAGCGCTGTGGAATATGTTGGTGCTTTATAAATGCTTTATAAATAAAATAAGTAAATGTGGCCAAATGGTTCTGGGTCCGGTTTAACACATGGGCCCTAAGCAGCTGCCTCATATTCTCTTATGGTTAATCCTGCTTTCCTCGATGGTTGAACATTTTTGTAGCTGGTCACCCTTAGTAGAAGCCATTAGACAGCAAAATGTTTATACTGGCCTACCAGTTGGATTCCACTGATCGTGTTTTAATTCAGTCAATGTACCATATACCGTATGGCAAACATTAGTGCTTTCTTAAAAGTGGTTATGCCTGTAGCCTACATCTCAGATGCTCAGCATGTCAACATGTCCATACGATCACATGCTAACAAGAGAAAACTGTAGAGAAATGTGTAATTCATAAAAATAAATAAATAAAGTATGGGGGATAACCTCTAAATCTCTTGAAAGGAATAGAAAAAAGACAACAGTTGGCGTTTCTGAAGCTGTTAGCAAAAAGTGGGGAACTATGAAAAGTTAAGTTTTAAAGATGCTTGTCATCAGTTCAGAGGTCCCCTCTTTTGCTAACTAGCGGCCTCAGAAACACCCCATGTTGTCTTTTTTTTATGTTCATACTATCAGTTGGAATCTTAAGAGGAACCAGACATATACTTTCTTTCTTGCCTATTTTAGTTTCTTTCTGAATAAATAGCATAGGACTTATTCACTAAACAGTGAAATGTAGTAAAATGAAACCCAAATTTCAAAATATGTTTGTTTAACATATTCTACAAATCTGCGTCTTTTCCTAGTTGGCAAAATAATTTTTATGGTTGCATTTAAAATGCTCCACAATTCCCTGTTTAGTGAATGAATACCACTGTGTTTTTGGAAGACACAACTGCTGTTTCTGAATCACCCTGTGTGTTCAATTGTTGTCCAGGAACCATAATGACCTTTCTTACTCATATATAAATGTTAATGCAAAAACAGCCTGACCGCTACCTAATTAAACCCTCCCTTCAATGTGTTTTAGAAAACATGTGAGACGTTATTGGAACGCTTGTTCTCAGTGGTATTAATATTTATATAAATCTGTATGAGTTTCTTAGTCAGCATGACAGCAGCTGCACTCACAGTCATCAAAAGTGTCAGTTATTGAGATTCGGGGAAAAAAAAAGCTTTGGTGCTCAAGATGTGATTGTATTACGTTAAACAGAAGAATATGAACATTGTATATGTTCCCAATGTGTCCAGCTATGCATTTTATTGTCTGCACATCTTACAAGAATGTCTCCTCCACAGGGATTATTCCCCATGTGCGATATTGATTAAATAAGTAAAAAAAAAAATGCATTAAGGGAGGTTTATCAGGGAAAAAACAAATGCTATTCTGGTGCAAGGTGCTAAATGTGGAGCAATCGCCTTGGACATTAGAGTGATTTCCATAACTAGGGAGAAATGTTGAACAACAGTTTTAAATACACAGACAAAATAATAAACATTAAGCACAAAGATAAATACAATATAAATACAATGTGACCTAAACTGCACACCTAACATATACATGTATATTTAAAATATTCTTGCAATTAATTTCTGTAATCAAATGCACATCACTTGTTATATTCAAATTCTTACTAAATAAATATGGATGTAGTTTTGTGAGAGCACAACAAAATAAAGGAGATGGATCAGAAGACATTTCACCAGTGTAGATTTAAATCAGATATGAATTAAAGAAATTAATGTTTCGATCTCATACAACATTGTATCTGACACCAATTACAAATAAAATTTGTCACAGAAGGCATTGCTCATACCTTAAAGTACGTATACACTGTACTTAATATTTATTATTGTTTAATAGTAGGAGATGCATCGTACACTTATTCCAACAAAACTTTGGCCACATCCCTAAAAACGCCCTATCCAACTTTTGCTTGACTCACTCTGTCGGCCTAACCAAGCAATCCTTTAATCTTCTCTGGGAAAACTACATAAAGGATATTTGAGAATGTTTGAAATTTTGCTTTAGATGTGAACGTGGCGAGCATATTTTAAAAATGCTTTGGAAAACTTAATATATTTTCTTTTGCTCTTTAGACAAAAAGATAAAAAATGAAGTACGATCTGCTAATCACTAATAGAGACAGGTCAAAGGTTCTTTATGAGTATTACATAAAACAAAAATGTGTGTATGAGAAACTAGCATAATGAATTACTGTTTTAAAGGTCCCACAAATTAGAGATAACAACTTCATATTAATCTGCATCTTATAAAAATTACATGACATCTCAGGTATATGATTATTTCTAAGAGCTAATTTGTGAGCTAAAATAACTTTATTTAAAAAAAATAAAAATTTTTTCTAAATTCATGAAAACAAAACAAACGTAAAACGGTTCTATTTTTGGGATTTTTTACTATATTACAAGTACTATACTGATTGTGATCACCAAAACGTAAACGAAGGGCATAGGACCCTTTTCCAAATTTAATTTTTTATCAAAGTGCGGTGATATTTTGGGAATGTGATCACTTTTGGCAGCTGTTTATGTGTCAATAAATATTGGCAAAACCTACCTTCCTATTTGGAAGGTGCAGTATGCCCCAGGTAACTGGAGGAAAGGTGGGGCACATACCACTGTTACCTAATGTAAAATAGCCATGGAGAACTGAGGTAGAAGATATTTATGTTACCTTGCCCAGTCTGTCATTGGAGCTGAAAGTGCCATGCCGTGAGTGGTGGGGGCAGGAACATTTCTTCTTGTTCCAAGTTCCCTGTCAGACTGTACTGAGATATATGAAGATCATTGTCTCCAGTCCTGGACAGTCATACTACAGTAATGGTAGGTGGGGGTTAACAGGCACACAGTTGGAGTAAGGAGGATTACAGATACACATGGAGATAAAAGACACAAGGGGTAATAGGGGTAGTTAAGTGATAACAAGGAGTAAGGTAAGCTAAGAAACACAGAATGAGTAAGGGAGTGTTGATACATTAATGTGGATAACAAGGATTACGAACACACTAGAGAATAAGGTGAGGTTGGGAGAGTCACACAAGTGGTAGATGAGGGTAAAGAGCTAGGAGTGGAGTATTACAAGACATACAAAGGGTTATGGATATTTGGAAAGATAGATAAGAGGCTAAGGGAGTCAGGAAACACAATGAGGTGAGGGGTGTTCAGAGAAGCACACAGAAGGTTTGAAATTGCACATAACAAATCACAGTTGCAAAGGATAAGATATGAAAAAAAAAAAAACTAAAGAGTCCACAAATTATGCAGCATATTCTAAAAACCCATCAGGAGTTAGCTAATGTTCTTCTTTTACTATTGCTTGCTGTGCAAAATTAATTGGCATCAGAATTGATTACATAGCTGTTTAATAGCTTGGATGAATAATTCGTGATGGGAAGTACATGAAAACCTTACCTGTCATAACTCAAACATTTTCTTGTGATATAAAGCCAAACAAAATGTACTTGATCCACACTCCAGCCAAATTGCATAATGTGTTATTATATGTCTGCTGTGTTGATTAAGTCATGTAAAACTTTTTTTTTTTTTGCATTTAATGTGAATGGCCCCAATTTGGGCTCCCCATTTATACAGAATCTGTCACCCAAAAGCTTAATATTAAACTTCAATGGACAATTGTTTGCAGGCAAACACGTGTATATAATGAGATTAAATAGGAGAACGACCAAAATAAATAGGGGAAGAAGCCTTTCCTATTTATTTTGGTCGTTCTTCTATTTAGGCCCCACTCCCACTGAGGCTTCCCAATCTTTGTTTATTTTTATCTATTTGAGAGTTATTCCCTCCCTCCAGGAGTTTGACTATAGGCACCATCTAGAGCAGGCATAGGCAACCTTTGGCACTCCAGAAGTTTTGGACTACACCTCCCATGATGCTTTGCCAGCAGTATAGGTGTAAGAGCATTATGGGAGATGTAGTCCATAACAACTGGAGTGCAGAAGGTTGCCTATCCCTGATCTAGAGAATATCCACTAGCCCCTGATACTGACTCAGGCTTTTTCGATTATTTTCTTACTTTGTTTTTCTTTATCTAATGTGATTTTATAATGAAGTTACTAAAATGTACATACTTGGAAATAGACATCATTTCAGTCCAAACTGTAATTCATCTGAATTTGGGCCAGTTGGGCGATCGGTTGAATTTCCAAACTGCTCGCCAAAATGTAGCGGAATCACACAGCCGAAACGTGCCAAGAATCCGTGTTCCAGTTCATGATTCTAGATTCCGCCAGTGGCAACTAAAAAAGAGACGATTAATTAGAAAAAACAAGACGATTAATAACTAGGAGGCAGTCGCTAAATGTTGATTTTATTAACAGTTCACGTGAGAAGTGAGCATAGAGATAATAAAGAGTACAAAAAAAAAAATCAATTTTCATATATTAAATATATAAGCAGTAAAAAAAAACAAAAAAACACCATCTATAGTTATAAATGTATTAAATATATAATATATAGATATAGATTGTTTTCACTGCTCCTCCTGTTTTTTCCTCTATTAGTACGTGAACCAAATGGCAGTAAAATGCTGCTATCAGTGTACTGCAAAGTATATACATGACATTATATTATGTATATATTTTGCAGTACACTGACTGACCCATTTTCTTTTCTTTTTGGCTCATCTGTTTTGGTTCCCAAGCCGAACCAACATTGGGCTAAAATTCTGATATCTCGAAAAATCTTTTAACCATGCATAATTCTACATGTAAATACTAAACATGGAACTATTAGTAAAAATAATAGCAGTGTTTATGTTCATACCGAACTCCCGTCAGTCAGCGTTCAGTTCTCTTTTTGCCAACAGATGGGTCTTATCTGTGATGTCAACACATTATATTTGAATCATGTGAAAAGGCAAAAAAGGCTGGTAGAATTCTATATAATTTTTAGTGGTATTAATACTATGCATATACGTTGAATAGATCCATTCAACAAGCTCCAACGAATAGTAATACAGCTGAAGGGATTTGTTATTTTTAAAAATGTTTATCAGAGGCTGTCTTGAGTGGTCTTTTACGCTGTCTTTTGAATGCCTCATGTTTTAAAATCCCATGGTATAGAGAGACGGTGACGAAGACCATGTTGCTATGAAAGTTGCAATTTAACTAAAATATAGAAACACGATACATAAAATACATTTCCTGAATGTGTATAGTTGATAAAACAGTGGAGCAATATTACAGTCAGAGGATAAAAGCATGCATTTACGCAAACTAGAAATGTCTATATGTTTTGCATATAGTATGATTAATTAAATACACATATGGTTTTGTGATATTATTAGAGAACATGTAAGCCTGTATTTAAATGGGTGGCACCACTATAAATTTATATATATATGCCCACGTTGTATATCGTCAATTCAAAATTCTTCCTAAAAAGACTGAATAAAAAAAAAAACTATCAATAAATAATACATTTAAATTTAAAAACTTAAATACATACTGTTGGACTTTGTTTTATTGCATTGTGTTTATTGCTGCTTTACCTCTACCTTGGTAGAATCATAATTTCTAGTGATCAAATCCATCCTTTCATTGTGAGGTCCACTTGTAGTGGACACATGCTGATTTTATCTTCTTGTCTGTAAGTGGAGGTATTACATTTTGTTATATAATATTGCACTATTTTTGCTTTTTATCCTCTATACTACTAAAAAATCCCATCCCACTAGACATTTTTTTGGAACAAGAGGTCCACATCTGGGTTTAACCCTCAGGTGGAGATGCCCCAGCTTTTCACAAGCTTTTTGTAAGTGTTCTACCTCTCTCTTCTCCATTCACTCTGTATTTATTGTATTGCACTATTTGTGTTTGTTTGTTTTTTTCTTTCTAGATTGTTTCTAGTAATTATCACCATTGTGTTATATCAGGATGTATATTCAGATGTATTTATTTATTGAGCTTTCTTAGTATATATACTTTCACATATATTCTCTTGTTTTTATCAAGAAATAATGACCAATAAAATAGAGCTATAGTGACTGCATATTTGGATATATTGTGTTACATAGACAGGAATGTAGTTTACCTCCAGTTATGCTACTTTTCCATCTTGTTTGGTGGCTGTCACCCTTGCTGCCCTGTAGTGTTTTTGTGCCCCACCAACTCTAGACTGTAAGCTCGTTTGAGCAGGGCCATCATCTACCTATTGTTCCTGTGTCACTGTGTAATTGTCCCATTTCTTGTAAATCCCCCCTTTCATAATATTGTTAATATTGTAAAGCACTGCAGAATTAGTTGGCACTATATAAATACCAATAGTAATTATAATATTACTTGCCCACATATTGGGTCTAATGCTAGGAGATGGTTATGTGCCTACCTAATGTATCCATTGTCTGTGAGTATATTGTACCACATACAGTGAAATGGGTGAAATACAACATACTTCTAAAGAACACTATAGTCTCTCCATAATTAGTGGTGTGGAAATCGTATATATTTATATATAATTTTATATAAAAAATCCAAAGTAAGAGTGTCAAATAGCAAGAAACATGTAACAGATACAACTAACCGTAGACAACCCCCAAAAATGAAAAGAAAATAATTCTTATGTAAATAGTTTTAAATGTTTTAATTTAGAAAAATAGTTGAAATTGTGAACTTGACAAGGATAACATATAAATAATAATGTATTTTGTAATAATTAAAGGCACAGGGCATAGCTGCCATGGGAGTCATATATAATCATCGACCCTAAATTGTAGAGAAAATGCTAATGAAATCCCTCATTATGGCAAAATAAAACAAATGATATATTTCTAAGCTGTTTGCATGCCAATGTGTGCCTTTAAATGTCTAAAATGGAACTTTAACAAACTATAACATAGAAATTCATATTTAGAAATATATGTTTCCTTCTATTAAGCAATTTGATAAAGGTCATCTAAACGGACAAACCATAGTTTGCTTCCTAGCAGTGCGTTTAAGTTCTCTCCCAACCAGAGACCCTCCTGATATGATACTGATGATGTGGAATATTTAAATCCTGATTAATAAAACTGTGCGGGAGAATTCAGCACATATATGTGTCACCGGAAGAACAGTTCCATGATCTCTTCCAAAAAACTACCAGGGATCTCCATTGTAGGATATTTTATTCAGTGGGGGTATTAAAAGCGCTATCCAATGAAATTATATAATAAATTGTGCATAGGTTTCTAGCTATAAGCCATCATTTCACCAGTTATAACTATCAATTTTAAAAGTCTAAACATTTACGTCCTATAATATAAACATTTCTGTCCCATAAAGTATATGCTTATGTCTGCAATGCTTATTTTAATGATCCATATAATAGACGCTCTTTCTGCACATCATTAATTGTAAGAATTGCTAGTAAACTCAGTAACGTTTATGGTGAGTTCCTTTTGAAGAAATTTCACGAAATGATCATCCTTTACGTATAAACGTTTTAAACAGATGTATATAGGTTATTACATTACATTTGAGGTCAGTTCTACAAGATTAGAATTTAAAATTTTCACGTATATTTCTTACCTATTCCAGCTTAGAAAACGTGTTCTCTTTTATTTCATGGTGATAAATTTACTTTGGCAAATAAATTCTCAACTTTTATACAGATGACTAAATCCTTAGACCTTCTGTTATTTCAGAGCCCAGAAGGCTAGCTCTGTTGATTTTCTAGTAGAGTGTGTTTTACTTTAAAATATATATAGCCACACGCAACAAGCAAAATGTAATAGTGTCAGGGGTCTCTTGTCTCCCAGACCCAAAAATGGAGCTGGGCCCATGAATCACTTTTGACAAATCACACTATTGGGAATTAAACAAATATTGTTAGTTTTCCCAATTTCTATTTTGATGACAACACTATTTAATTTTTTTTGCACAACTGTAATTTATATATATATGTATGTCTTGTGAAACAGGGTGTCAGTGAGCAGTGAGTTTTGCAAAGAATCACTGCTCTTATAAATGAATACATCATCATGAAATTCCTGCAGAGTGTAAGCCCATTTGAGCAGGGCTCTCATCAACCTATTGTTCCTGTAACATTTTGTAATTGTCTCATTTATTGTTAAATTTCTCCTTTCATAATATTGTAAAGCGCTGCGGAAAGGGTAGCACTATGTAAATGTAAAAAATAATATTAATAATAATGAAACATACCCCCATGCACAAATGTTATTAAGTTAGTATTATTATTATTATTATTATTATTAATAACATGTCGATTAATTTAGATTTTTGCTAGATTTCACACAGAAGAAACAAATAGTTTTCAGTTGACATATATTTAGATTTATACTGTCACAATAATTATCAATCTTCTATCTATCTATCTATCTATCTATCTGTATATCTGTTCATCCGTCCGTCTTTCTATCTGTCTAAAATTAGGCCTGTCCAACATTAGGCCTGTCCAACATGCTGTCCCCCAGATGTTGAAGAACTACAACATCCATGATTCTTTCAATGAAACAGATAGTCAGGGAATAATGGGAATTGTAGTTCAGCAACATCTGGTTGGATAGTCCTTGTCTAAGTAGTGTATGTCTGTTTGTCTGCCTGCCTGCCTGCCTGTCTGTCTGTCTATCTATCCTGTCTGTCTTTATATAACTGGAAAGATAATGTTTAAGAGCTGGGGGGTTTTTTTTAGTAGCAATATATTTTTGGAATTTACTTTTTTGTTAGATCTGACCACAGTTAGCAAAATCCACCTTTAGTGTGAATATTGTTATTCAGAACGATAAATAAGTCACATTTGAAATTTGTGAGATTTTCACAAAATTAGCAGGCAGTGCTTACGTATTATGGCTAAATTGCCTTCGTTCCAGCACCGCTCTCTTCTGGATCAAACTTTCACGTATAATCCGTATAATATTCCTGGCATAACTCTAAAGATCCCCTCGAGACTCCTTAGTGATTCTATAAGCAACACCTGCCTTTTATTTCTATTTAATAAAATGCTCCCCAGCATGTAAGCATAATCTCTCAGCAGGTTTCTGTATACATATTTTATTATGCTTGCATGCAAAAGCTTGCATCCCAATCCTCATTTTATATGGATGAAATCTGGAACTCACACATTTTATGTTTTGCTGTTGCTCATTTTTTACTTTTTCATGAGTTATTTTTATGAGTTAAAGATGCTTATCATAACAGAAGAAGGTATGGACATATGGGCAAGGTTGGATTACAGAAAAAGGTTTTAATAGATGAATGCCCCCCCCCCCCTTTATTATTTATTACAGGCACATTAAGAGGGTAGGCTGTAAATTTGGGCATGCAGTAAATTGCTTGGGCAGGTTTGGTACCATTTAATGTCAGAAGAACTGAGCATCGCTCAGGCACATATAGTAAGGAGAGTAGAGGAGGGAACATTGCCCTTTAGCAAATCAAAATGCAAAAGGACCCCCAGCCTTTATTTTTTAGGGGGATAATTGGGCAGATCTACAAACCTATGTTACTCCCATGGTCTCTGGATTAGAAAAAGGACTGGAATGTTTTTATGAAACCATGCTCAACTGAACACGGTGTAACATAAATAGACACCATAGTTAGTTAAGGTTGCTACAGGTTATTAGGAGGTCCATGGTTCATACTTAAAGGGACACTATAGTCACCAGAACAACTACAGCCTATTGCATTTGTTCTCGTGAGTAGAATCATTACCTTCAGGCTTTTTGCTGTAAACACTGTCTTTTCAGAGAAAATTTAGTGTTTACATTACAGCCTAGTGATAACTTCACTGGCAACACCTCAGATAGCTGTTAGAGATCCTTCCTGGGTCATGGCTGCCTAAAATGCATCCAAACGTTCAGTGTCTCCATCCTCTGCATGCAGACACTGAACTTTCCTCATAGAGATTCATTGATTCAATTCATCTCTATGAGGAGATGCTGATTGGCCAGGTCTGTGTTTGAATTGTGCTGGCTCTGCCCCTGATCTGCCTCCTTCACAGTCTCAGACAATCCTATGGGGAAGCATTGTGATTGGATCAGGCCACCACTTCTGATGATGTCAGCAGGCAGTGGGCAGGTCAAAATGAAACAGGTACAAAGTAAGCAGCTCCAGACTTGAATACAAGTAAGATTTTACTATATTTAGGGAGTAATGAGGGGACCAGGGGGACTAGATGGTGGCTTTAACCCTATAGTGTCAGGAATACATGTGTGTGTTCCTGACCCTAAAGTGCTCCTTTAATGCTAAAAAGAATGATATAACCAAATGAAGAAGCAGTCATACAACTGCTGTACGATTTAGCAGAGGTGTTTTTCTCACAGCTAATTTTTATTAATTTATTTTTTTAATTTATGTTATTATCTACCTACTGCTTGCTCGTTTGTTCTTAATGTCTGCTCTTTATCCTGTACTCAAACACTTTTTGGATGGTTCCTGTATGGGAAGAAATCATGCACCTACTCATTCAGACATTTTCAACCAATTTTCGTTTAAACATTGGTTAGAATGTCTGACCTTTCTGGGTAGACCTTAAGAGACCAGTTTATTTTCATTCACAAAAAGCATTCATAAACCTGTGCTTTTTACATGTAAAACCCTATTTAGATCTGATCTCAATATTCATGCATGGGTAAGTCCATGAAGGTTGCAACTGCATTTTTTTTCCATGCAATATTTTGGACTTTTTTCACTCAAAAATGTGTGTGTATCTTGGGAAAAAAATACAGCTTAATATCTACGAATTTTAGAGGTTGCAAAAAGCATACAAAATGTAAAGCATATGCACTAACTCCTTCAGTTCAGAACTGTTGTTAATCTTAAGAGTATAGAAAGTTACATAGCATGTCTGCTTTAAATTGCTGTGTCTTGTGGATCTAAACATGCATATGTCCATTTTTGGCACGTGCAGTGTCCAGGGCTGGACTGGGGATACAAAGCAGCCCTGGAAAAAAAAAATATGCCAGCCCCATAAGTCAATGCGCCATATATTGTCGCGTGTAATATGTAAGGCTATGTCTTGCCATGACAGATGATTGAGTAATATATATATATATATATATATGTATATATATATATATATATATATTGCTTTTTCTAATATAAAATATTGGTCCTTTCATAGTAAAACGTTTAATTATACAGTAAGCATACTTACATGCAAACACAGACAACCTCACTGACACACACAAGTTCGTTGATACACAGCCTCATAGACAAACAATCTCACTGATATACATAAGCTCATTGACATAAACACACAAGCTCACTCACTAGCAGACACACACATACATGCAAGCAAGCAAGCTCACTAGCAGGCGCGCACACACACACACACACACACACACACACAAAAGGCAGTGTTTACATTGCTTCAGAGTGACACCTCTAGTGACAGTCACTCAGACGGTCACTAGAGGTGCTTCCTGTGTCAGTGCTGCACAGTGTGTAGCAACTACATTCAGGGCCTCCACGCTCTGGAGACGCTGAAGGTTCCCCATAGAGATACATTGATTCAATGCATCTCTATGAGGAGATGCTGATTGGTGTAGCGTTTTGCAGCCAATCCTATGGCAAGCTTGAGGATCTCAGCCATAGAGGCAGGGCCAGTCCAGGGGAGACCAGCATGGCGTGGCAAAAAAAGAAAAAGGTGAGTAAAAACACACACCATGACAGACACACACACACCATGAGACACACGCACACCACGACAGACACACACACCACAACAGACACACGCACACCACGACAGACACACGCATACCAAGACAGACACACGCATACCACGACAGACAGTCCATGACACAAACAGACACACACACACACACACCATGACACAGACAGACCATGCCAAACACACACACCATGACACACCGACACACACACACCCACCATGACACCATGCAGACACACATATCATGACACACACACACCATGACAGAGACAGACACATACCATGACACACACACACACCATGGCAGAGACAGACACATACCATGGCACACACACACACACATACCATGACACACACACACACACCATGACACACACATACCATGACCCACACCATGACAGACACACATACCATGATACACACACACCATGACAGACACACATACCATGACACACACACACACACACACACACACACCATCACAGACACACATATCATGACACACACACACCATGACAGAGGCAGACACATACCATGACACACACACACCATGACAGAGACAGACACATACCATGACACACACACCATGACAGAGACACACATACCATGACACACACACACCATGCCAGAGACACGCATACCATGACACACACACACACACACACACCATGACAGACACATATACCATGACACACACACACACATGACAGACACACATACCACACACACACACACACCATGACAGACACACATACCATGACACACACACACACACACACCATGACAGACACACATACCATGACACACACACACACACACACACACACACAGACAGTATAACACATATTACCTGTGGGCCAGGGGGGTCATGCAGGGCAGAGAGCAGGGATGGTGGCCGCTGGAGGACCTCTTCTGGCGGCCGCTGGAGGAGCAGGGATGGCGGCCGCTGGAGGAGCAGGGATGGCGGCCGCTGGAGGAGCTGTGCTGTCTCTGCTCCCCCGCCCTTGCGCGCTACTGAATGAGACCGGCCCCGGTCTCATTCAGTAGCGCGCGAGCAGAGACAGCACAGCTCCTCCAGCGGCCGCCATCCCTGCTCCTCCAGCGGCCGCCAGCAGACCCATGTGTCTGCCTGACCCCAGGTGCCGACGGCCCAACGGGAAATTTCCCGGTATCCCGGTGGGCCAGTCTGGCCCTGGCAGTGTCCAAAACATAGAAGGTTCTATAAGGAATTTAGCGGATTTTCTGTGCAAGGATCCAATTTTTTAAACTGTACAGACTAGATCAGGGATAGACAACCGTCGTCACTCCATATGTTTTGGACTACACCCCCCATAATGCTTTTACACCCGTAATGCTGGCAAAGCATCATGGGGGGTGTAGTCCAAAACATCTGGAGTGCCGAAGGTTTCCTATGCCTAGACTAGATGGTGATATGACATAAGACATTGTGGATGACATCACTCACCAACTTAACAACAATCGCACAGTCTTTCCAGTGGTGGTCAAACTCTTGTGTGTTTTGCACGTCTGTGGCATGGGCTCCTAAAATTGTACAGTTGCCTTTCTCTAGGGATTCCAAACCCATCATCAAGTAGCACAGTTACCAAAGCAAAAAACTTGCTTCCACGTGCTGGTCTGGTTTCCAGTTATAGGGGGCTAGTGACTGCACCTTGTTCAATCTGATAGTTCTTAAAGTAAAGGAGTAGGTATTCAGGAACCTTAACATTTTGCACAGAATTTACGTTAGCCAGCCAGGCCAGAACTTGGAAGAGCCTGTGACAGCGTTGAGGGAGACTCTCCACTGGAGAGATGAGTAAAAAAAATATTCTCACGTTTAAAGTTCTTACTGGGGGTTACTGAAACTAACTGGAACATAAAGACATATGGAACATAGTGTTAGAAATACAGAAATACAGATATGTATTTCCAATGCTTTAGTGCCATTTCCGCGATTTTTTACAGTTTGACTATTTTGGCTAAATTTGTTGGCCACTTAAAATTTTTCCCTTTGGTGAATTACAAAGACAGTTATGAATTAATCACATATTTTAGAAGTGAAAGTCTAATTATGCATAGGAAATATGACAGTGCATGGATTGCATGTGAATGATAATTAATACAGAAACACCCAAGCAGCAGGTTAAATTGTAAACTGAATTACTGTGTTTCATTAAGTGTAGATCTGTGGCTTCGGGCGTGTTATGACAGTCATTGTGTATCTCTTTAGTCATAGAAATGGCGTGTGTACGTTTATTTCAAATGATATATCCTAAGAGCAAAGACATGCCATTGCCTTATCTCCTTGAATAAGTGACTCCAAATCTGGCAGTAAAATACTTATATATGTGATATATGTACGTATGAAGAGTTCTTAATATGTAAAATACTAAATATTATGCATATTTTCCACCCAGTGTGACAGAGGAATCAGCACTATTAACTGCTATTGCTAAGGGCGGGTCACTACGCATCATGTGTAGGAGTGGCCAGTATCCACCACTGACTGTGATATCCAGGGGCAGATCACTAGCCACCATGGGAGAGAGGCACCAGCCTCCACAACTTACAGCTATTCACAATAGCAGGTTACTAGCCACCATGTGACAGAGACACAAGTATGCGAGATGGACACACACAACCGTCTCAGGTCAATGAAACTAACACAAACAAAAACACTTACTTTCATGCTCAAGTAATGCTGGCCACATCTAAGATACAAGAAAGCCACGTTCATCCACCTTGCACCATTCATGCATCAATTCAGATGCTGCTTGCTTAAACCATTGCGCTTATTTATGATGCAGGAAGGTCCTGCGTCGTTTCTGCTGCTAATACTTCAGTGTCATTTCTGCTGTTCACAGGTTTTGTGGTGTCGCAGAAATGACACAGACCAATCATAATAAATTTAGGGCTATATAGGCTACCCCTTGCTACCTGACCTTTGCCCTGCTGTGGTTTTCCTTGTGGTCATCTGAGAGTGAGTTAATTTGCATGTTTGATTCCTGGATCATTGATCCTAGCTTTTCCTAATGATTCTATTTTCTGTATCCCCGACTTTGGCTACTTTAATGATTCTGTCTACCTATGTTATCCTTGACCTCCTTGGCCTGTTCCTTTAATTAGCTATTTCTCAGAACAGGAGTACCTTAAGCCCAGCCACCTCTAAGGACTGATAATACATTATTATTATTATATTATTATTATTATTTATAAAGTGCCATCAGATGAAAGCCCTATGATAGACTGAAACGTTGATTTGCTGTAGCCCATGTGTTATTAATAAAGACGAATAATTTTCTTCAAAAAGCCCAGAGTGTGCCTTTCTTTATGGAGATATATATATATAAAGTACATACCAACACAGTTGTGCTGGGGAAAAAGTGTGGTTAAAAACCCCTTCCACCTGAAGTAAGTGGATAGTTAATACATTGCTAAACACATTGCATACGCCTACCCAGAATCCCTTGCAGTAGTGAGAGCGCTGTTAAAGTGAGATTTCTGTGGGAAAAGCAAGTCTTATGGCTTGACTGGTGTGTGTATTTGTGTTTAGCAATGTATTAACTATATATATATATATATGTATTTATTTATTTATTTATTTTGTACTGCATTTCCTCTTTTTCCTTCTATTAACTACTTAATGAATATTTAAAAAGTATTGAAAAGTATGGATAGTTTGCAGTAAGAGTAGTTTTAAATAAAAGATACAAAACCAGTGGACGGCGAACTGTTGCAGAATTTTACATATCTGTTCTGTACAGAAAAAGGGCAGAATTTTAGAGCAAAGTTTCTTATGCAAGTATAAACATTTGCACCTTCTTGCTCGTATGTATAAAGATCATTCAGACACCTTTCTACAAATTATATAGCACAGACTCAAACATAAAGCTAAGGGCTCATGTTTAATGTTAGAAATTTTAACTTTATTTATACATTTCCCACATTGTTTAATTTGAAGATATTTTACATAGATTTAGATCATAAATTAGGGATCTGTGTTTATGTAAGTTATCCACACCCGAACAAATACAGTAGGCTCGGGTGTTTACAAATCGCTGTTAAAAGATGAAAAATCAAAGGCTAGGCATTTCAATCTAGGTGCTTAAATCCCTGACAAGTAATAGTAAATCTCACCGAAACAGAAATAAGCCATAAAGAAAAATTGTTATGAAGAGCTAATTTCTCTTTTCAATGGGTGTCTACCTAAAAGTACAGCAAGAGTTCACTGTTTACCGGTGTCTGTATCTACTCTCATATTGTAGTTTGGAGTGATCATATTTGCTTTTATATACCTCTATCTGGGAATTCTCATACTCTGAACCTGCCTCTAAATGAAACAATACAATAATGAGTAAGCGCTAAGAAAATATGCTATTACTCAGTACAGCTTCACTGTGCTCCAGTGATACACAACAGTATACACAGAAATGAACAATATTACCAAAACAGTCCGCTAGTACTGGAGATGGTAAATCTGTAAATAAACAAAGAAAAATATAGTGCAGATGGTATAAATATACAGTATAAAGGGAGGGGTGGGGGGAAAGAGCTCACATGGACCTTGCTCTGGGTTTGCAAGACTCCACTTGAGAGAAGCATAGAAAGGCGGGGTGAAACGCGTCACGCAGACATCATCGGATAAGCGGCCCCGGAAGTCATCACGTGAGCGGGACATTCGGAACCCGGTAGTGATCGTGACTGTGAAGTTTAATTTGTTATATACACGCTTTGATGGGGGTGGCTTTACCAGCTAGACCCGCCACTTATTCAGTAAGAGTTTCTAACCACTTTTTTACCAATAAAACATTGAAGATACTATTCAATTAGGGGTCTTTTTGCCTTTCTATCCTGTATCACACAGAATCGTTTTGGCTATAGAGAATACAGCTAACAACTTCCATCTATCCATTGTGGGATTTTCCCTCTCAAGTGGAGTCTTGCAAACCCAGAGCCAGGGGTGATAGGGCTCTGGTCCACGTGAGTTCTTTCCCCCCCACCCCTCCCTTTATACTCTATATTGATACCATCTGCAATATATTTTTCTTTGCTTATTTACAGATTTACCATCCCCAGTACTAGCTCACTGTTTTGGTATAATTGCCTCTAAATTATATTTACTGCAGTTTCAGGTGAATGAGAAGATATTCAATTGTAAATTCTCTAGAGATTATAGTCATATTCTGTTTTGTTTTGATTAAATGGCATTTAAGATTCACATTGGGTGCTTTTCTTACTAGAATGTGATTCATGTCTGGTCTGAATGAATTTAAAGGAAGACTTTACGCACCACGACGCACAGCTCGCTGTGGTGGTTATAGAGCCAGGAGTTCCCTGCCCTCCCTCCCAAACCCCCCATTGCAATGAGTCAAACTGTTTTTGAATGGTTGGACGTCTTCACTTGGGTTGGCTGGTTGCCACTACTTGCTCCCCCTACCATATCCAGAGAGCTGGAAAATACCTAAGCAGGATCTTCAGTTTGACTTTGTTCCTTGGTGTCCTGGCTTTGGGGACTCCAGGGAATTGTCCCCAAAAAACTTGAGTGCTTCATTAGTCATTCTCATGCTACACTTAGGGTACTCAGAACACTGAAACAGTGGTCCCTGCATGGTTGTCTGGAAGGTTGGTCTGCCAGTTCTTCGGCACTGGCCCTCCCCCTTTACCAACCGTCCACCAGCGTCCTGCTTAATGGGGCACCAATATTTGTGGGTATGAATTTGAGTAAATGCATTTTTTTTCCTGAATGGTTCAAATATGTATGAATACAGGTGTGCGTTTATGTTGACAGTCCGTGTGTGAGAATGCAGGTAAGTATATATGTAGCACAACTGAATGAATGAATGAATGAATCTTAGTGAAGCCTCAGCTCTATTTTTTTTCTGTTCAAAGGCTTTATTACTAACATCATTCCAGGAGACATCTTTACCGTATCTAGAAGAAGTGGGAATATGACCGAACATTATATTTCAGTCTCTGTCGGACACACAGATGCCAAGATCTAGAAGCTTGCTAATGAAACAGTCTGGCAGACAAATAATGAGTAGAACCACGTCTTCACTAAAGTCCTACTTGGCCATGCAATGGCTGGTTGGGATGGCTCATTAAGGCTTCTACAACAATTTTGTGGTATTGGCTACTTGGTCAACATGATATATTAAATTAAACGAGAAGCAGGCGCAAAACAGTTTACTTTGTAAATACAACAAATTCTAAAACTTTTCTACTATATTTGAGCACCAGCTGCAAATTAAACACGTCGTTAAGAAACCAGAGAGAATCATTAACCAAGAAAATATTTTTTTCAAGATATTATAGAAATGTTTCTGAAAGCCAAAGGGAAAAAATAAATAAATAAAGAAATTGGTTGGTCTTTCATTTTGCCCCGACATGCATTTTTAGGGTGTGTTATTAGTGTATGGAATGACGAGTGGGATCTTTTTCTCTTTCATGCAAGCTTTGCTAATGAATCCACTGAACTGTTGCTGAAATAATACAGTGAAAGGATGTGAAATGCTGGAGAGGAGGGTATGAATATATGCAGTAGCCATAGTTTTGCAATGAATCACTGCTTTTATGAATGAAAACATCATCAAGCATACCCCCATGCACCAACGCTATTACAAGTTGAATGAATTTCATTTTCACTACATTTTTCTCAGCAGACATTAAAACAATGAGTACATAAGAAGCTCTTGTACTGAGACTAGACTACATTGTTTCCAGCTGTCATATATGTAAATGTAAAGTGTCACGATAATTATCTATCTGTCTGTCTGTCTGTCCGTCTGTGCGTCCGTCGATCATTTTTCTGTCTGTCTCTCTGTTAATCCTTTATCTATTTGATATATTGTCATATTATTTTTTTTATATGGTAACAAACTATAGCTAGTACTGACAGTGTGCCTTTTAAAAGCCATATCAGTCTACCCAGTTCTATCTATCTATCCGCCTGTAATGATGTTCACATTACGTTTTGTGATTATAATTTTGTGTGTGTAAAAACAGTGTAGTACAATGCGTTCTATAAAAATTATAATAATAATTATAATGAAACATCTTTTATAGCAGAATTAAAAAAAGAAATCTAAAATCCAAGCAGGTCTTGAAAGGATTACTCCACACACTATAGCCACTACAGCATGCTGTAGTGGTTATGGTGCTCGGAATGCCCTCGAACCTCACCATTATAAGAAATCATAAAATTTAGCACGATTTTTACTTTTTATCTGGGTTCTCCTGGGTGACTATCCCCTCTGCAGTGGAGATAGATTGCCAAGCAAACTCCAGTCAAGAATTCAAACCAGTCTTAATATTCATATTGATATGTAATAAGAAATGTCAGAAAGTCTGTTACTGTGGCCTTTGTTAATAATTGTGCTTGTGTTTTTGTTTTGTTTAATTTTTTACACCACTTAAAAAATTTTTAAAAAGATTCTTCTGTCATTTAAGATTGTAAGCAAGTTTTAACATGTCCAGGATGAGAGCTAGCAGTAGATTTTGTCCTACATTAAAGTTTCAAACTATCATTTCATTTAGGAGAGGCCTACTGACAGAGACGTAAGTATAATTTTAAAAGGTTTTAATAAAGTATGACATGGACACAAATTAATATGGACAGCTAAGGATCAGTATATCAGGTATACTGAAGGTTTCCCATGTTGTCCATCCACCACTCAGAATTCCGATAGTCTTCTTTACTGAATTATAGCTTAGCAACACATACTGTAAATATTACACTTTAATGCATTACTTGGTAAAGGATAAAATATCTCTGTAACAGATTATAAATAAACACTAATCTTCTCGGAAATGCCTTGGATGACTTAACTCAATACAGGTAGATTATTACAAATGATCGATGTTCAAAATAAATCATCTCATTTCATCAGGATTATTATATTCTTTATAAAAAGGCCTGGGGGTCTGAAGATGAAAATGACTGACTTGAGTTTATTAAAACATGCAATTAGAATATATTTTTCTAGAACATTGATATTGCATATTTTAATTAATAAACTATAACAGGAGCAGAACAGGCACTTCTGGAGAATCCAATTTGGCTACAGGTGCTACACGTCTAGGACTTCCTCTACAGCTGACGTCAATACAAGACAGGGACTTGGCACTCGACAAATATCTTCACACGATATCTGTTTTGATCCAACAAAGTCATTTTTAAGGTAACAAATAAAGAGAGGGCTGTATCAAGCAGGGTTGTTCTTTGGTAAGAGCAAGTGTTTACTTTTCATTGTGTTTCTGGATACTGATCAGGATACTGTAATTGACTTGTTTTATTTTTAAACGCATCTTTAGGCCAGACTCCTCAAGGGGAACACCAACTAAAATAGCATCACCCTCAAAATAATTTTTTAAAAACAATACCTTTATTTCCTCATCTTAAAATGCATCAACTGGAAATTACAATGTTGACGCGTTTTGTGGATTAGCACTTTATCTGACCCATGCAGGGTCTGTCCTACACATGCATTTCGATCTTTAATTAGAGGTGGAAGTTCACGCCTGTAGCTTCTTTTTTTAAGACAGAGTACATTTATATATGCATGCATTTCTGATTGCTGATGCTTTACCTTGCGACTTGAGATTATCCGGTGTTATTTTGTTTCTCTTTAAGAATTTGTTTTGTTTCTAGTCACCTGACTTGAGCATCACTCTGTAATATGCAACCAAGGAAACAACAACCATATGAATTATAGATGATACTTCCAAGTAATGATGGTACGTAACTCCTTGAATGCAGGAAAATATCTACACAGAAAAAAAAAAAAAGAAACATACAGAGAGCAATCATAGTGCAACACAATCAATTAGATAAATAGAGGACATTC
>OW240916.1:35736799-35842552 GCA_933207985.1 Pelobates cultripes
GGAGGGGTTAAAAAGAGGAGAGAGGGGGGTGAAAAAGGAGAAAGGGGGGGTGTGAGAGAGGTGGAGGTAATGTGAGGAACTGACTCTGCTGGGTTTCGAACCCTGGTTTACATGGTGCTAAACCTTTTCCTTACCAGTACACCAGCCTGCCTTTTTGCAAATTTACCTGAGATCTGATACTATTGTTTGTAGAGTCAAGGTTATCAGTGACAACTCACTTCAGCTGTGTCTGGTCAGGTGTCTGGTCCTTGGCCTATAAAAGCCACTTCCTGTCTCTGTACCTTTGCCAGATTATTGTGGTTCCTGTACTCTCTAATCCAGCGTGTTCCTGTTTCTCCTTCCTGTTGCTGAATTTGGACTGTTTTGACTTTGCTGCTTCTCCTTCCCACTGACCTCGGCTTGCCTGACTACGATTATCATCTTTCTGTTCCAGTCTCCCATCTCTGCTTAAGACCAGAAGGCCACTCAGGGCTCAGGGGCTCAACCACCTGGGTAACGAGTGGCTACCTCTGGCAGAAAACATTGCTGATCTGGCTACTGGACTCCAAAACTTTGTAACATCAATATCATTACAGCATCTCTATGAGGAGATGCTGATTGGTGTAGCGTTTTGCAGCCAATCCTATGGCAAGCTTGAGGATCTCAGCCATAGAGGCAGGGCCAGTCCAGGGGAGACCAGCATGGCGTGGCAAAAAAAGAAAAAGGTGAGTAAAAACACACACCATGACAGACACACACACACCATGAGACACACACACACCATGAGACACACGCACACCACGACAGACACACACACCACAACAGACACACGCATACCAAGACAGACACACGCATACCACGACAGACAGTCCATGACACAGACAGACACACACACACACACCATGACACAGACAGACCATGCCAAACACACACACCATGACACACCGACACACACACACCCACCATGACACACCGACACACCATGACCGACACACATATCATGATGCAGACACACATATCATGACACACACACACACCATGACAGAGACAGACACATACCATGACACACACACACACATACCATGACACACACACACACACCATGACAGAGACACACATACCATGACACACACACACACCATGACAGACACACATACCATGACACACACCGGCGAACACATACCATGACACACACACACACACACACACACACACACCATGACAGACACATATCGCGTACACACACACCGCGGCAGGGCAGACACATACCACACACACACCATGACAGAGACAGACACATACCATGACACACACACCATGACAGAACCCCGCACATACCATGACACACACACACACCGCGGCAAAGAGCGGAAGCACGCTACCATGACACACACACCATGACAGACTACCATGACACACACACCACTTGTAGAACCGCATACTGCCGAACACACACACACACACACCATGACAATCACACATACCGCGGCACACACACACACCATGACACACACACACCATGACAGACACACATACCATGACACACACACACACACACACCATGACAGACACACATACCATGACACACACACACACACACACACACACAGACAGTATAACACATATTACCTGTGGGCCAGGGGGGTCATGCAGGGCAGAGAGTAGGGATGGTGGCCGCTGGAGGACCTCTTCTGGCGGCCGCTGGAGGAGCAGGGATGGCGGCCGCTGGAGGAGCAGGGATGGCGGCCGCTGGAGGAGCTGTGCTGTCTCTGCTCCCCCGCCCTTGCGCGCTACTGAATGAGACCGGCCCCGGTCTCATTCAGTAGCGCGCGAGGGCGGGGGAGCCGAGACAGCACAGCTCCTCCAGCGGCCGCCATCCCTGCTCCTCCAGCGGCCGCCAGCAGACCCATGTGTCTGCCTGACCCCAGGTGCCGACGGCCCAACGGGAAATTTCCCGGTATCCCGGTGGCCCTGGCAGTGTCCAAAACATAGAAGGTTCTATAAGGAATTTAGCGGATTTTCTGTGCAAGGATCCAATTTTTTAAACTGTACAGACTAGATCAGGGATAGACAACCGTCGTCACTCCATATGTTTTGGACTACACCCCCCATAATGCTTTTACACCCGTAATGCTGGCAAAGCATCATGGGGGGTGTAGTCCAAAACATCTGGAGTGCCGAAGGTTTCCTATGCCTAGACTAGATGGTGATATGACATAAGACATTGTGGATGACATCACTCACCAACTTAACAACAATCGCACAGTCTTTCCAGTGGTGGTCAAACTCTTGTGTGTTTTGCACGTCTGTGGCATGGGCTCCTAAAATTGTACAGTTGCCTTTCTCTAGGGATTCCAAACCCATCATCAAGTAGCACAGTTACCAAAGCAAAAAACTTGCTTCCATGTGCTGGTCTGGTTTCCAGTTATAGGGGGCTAGTGACTGCACCTTGTTCAATCTGATAGTTCTTAAAGTAAAGGAGTGGGTATTCAGGAACCTTAACATTTTGCACAGAATTTACGTTAGCCAGCCAGGCCAGAACTTGGAAGAGCCTGTGACAGCGTTGAGGGAGACTCTCCACTGGAGAGATGAGTAAAAAAAATATTCTCACGTTTAAAGTTCTTACTGGGGGTTACTGAAACTAACTGGAACATAAAGACATATGGAACATAGTGTTAGAAATACAGAAATACAGATATGTATTTCCAATGCTTTAGTGCCATTTCTGCGATTTTTTTACAGTTTGACTATTTTGGCCAAATTTGTTGGCCACTTAAAATTTTTCCCTTTGGTGAATTACAAAGACAGTTATGAATTAATCACATATTTTAGAAGTGAAAGTCTAATTATGCATAGGAAATATGACAGTGCATGGATTGCATGTGAATGATAATTAATACAGAAACACCCAAGCAGCAGGTTAAATTGTAAACTGAATTACTGTGTTTCATTAAGTGTAGATCTGTGGCTTCGGGCGTGTTATGACAGTCATTGTGTATCTCTTTAGTCATAGAAATGGCGTGTGTACGTTTATTTCAAATGATATATCCTAAGAGCAAAGACATGCCATTGCCTTATCTCCTTGAATAAGTGACTCCTAATCCGGCAGTAAAATACTTATATATGTGATATATGTACGTATGAAGAGTTCTTAATATGTAAAATACTAAATATTATGCATATTTTCCACCCAGTGTGACAGAGGAATCAGCACTATTAACTGCTATTGCTAAGGGCAGGTCACTACGCATCATGTGTAGGAGTGGCCAGTATCCACCACTGACTGTGATATCCAGGGGCAGATCACTAGCCACCATGGGAGAGAGGCACCAGCCTCCACAACTTACAGCTATTCACAATAGCAGGTTACTAGCCACCATGTGACAGAGACACAAGTATGCGAGATGGACACACACAACCGTCTCAGGTCAATGAAACTAACACAAACAAAAACACTTACTTTCATGCTCAAGTAATGCTGGCCACATCTAAGATACAAGAAAGCCACGTTCATCCACCTTGCACCATTCATGCATCAATTCAGATGCTGCTTGCTTAAACCATTGTGCTTATTTATGATGCAGGAAGGTCCTGCGTCGTTTCTGCTGCTAATACTTCAGTGTCATTTCTGCTGTTCACAGGTTTTGTGGTGTCGCAGAAATGACACAGACCAATCATAATAAATTTAGGGCTATATAGGCTACCCCTTGCTACCTGACCTTTGCCCTGCTGTGGTTTCCCTTGTGGTCATCTGAGAGTGAGTTAATTTGCATGTTTGATTCCTGGATCATTGATCCTAGCTTTTCCTGATGATTCTATTTTCTGTATCCCCGACTTTGGCTACTTTAATGATTCTGTCTACCTATGTTATCCTTGACCTCCTTGGCCTGTTCCTTTAATTAGCTATTTCTCAGAACAAGAGTACCTTAAGCCCAGCCACCTCTAAGGACTGATAATACATTATTATTATTATATTATTATTATTATTTATAAAGTGCCATCAGATGAAAGCCCTATGATAGACTGAAACGTTGATTTGCTGTAGCCCATGTGTTATTAATAAAGACGAATAATTTTCTTCAAAAAGCCCAGAGTGTGCCTTTCTTTATGGAGATATATATATATAAAGTACATACCAACACAGTTGTGCTGGGGAAAAAGTGTGGTTAAAAACCCCTTCCACCTGAAGTAAGTGGATAGTTAATACATTGCTAAACACATTGCATACGCCTACCCAGAATCCCTTGCAGTAGTGAGAGCGCTGTTAAAGTGAGATTTCTGTGGGAAAAGCAAGTCTTATGGCTTGACTGGTGTGTGTATTTGTGTTTAGCAATGTATTAACTATATATATATATATATATGTATTTATTTATTTATTTATTTTGTACTGCATTTCCTCTTTTTCCTTCTATTAACTACTTAATGAATATTTAAAAAGTATTGAAAAGTATGGATAGTTTGCAGTAAGAGTAGTTTTAAATAAAAGATACAAAACCAGTGGACGGCGAACTGTTGCAGAATTTTACATATCTGTTCTGTACAGAAAAATGGCAGAATTTTAGAGCAAAGTTTCTTATGCAAGTATAAACATTTGCACCTTCTTGCTCGTATGTATAAAGATCATTCAGACACCTTTCTACAAATTATATAGCACAGACTCAAACATAAAGCTAAGGGCTCATGTTTAATGTTAGAAATTTTAACTTTATTTATACATTTCCCACATTGTTTAATTTGAAGATATTTTACATAGATTTAGATCATAAATTAGGGATCTGTGTTTATGTAAGTTATCCACACCCGAACAAATACAGTAGGCTCGGGTGTTTACAAATCGCTGTTAAAAGATGAAATATCAAAGGCTAGGCATTTCAATCTAGGTGCTTAAATCCCTGACAAGTAATAGTAAATCTCACCGAAACAGAAATAAGCCATAAAGAAAAATTGTTATGAAGAGCTAATTTCTCTTTTCAATGGGTGTCTACCTAAAAGTACAGCAAGAGTTCACTGTTTACCGGTGTCTGTATCTACTCTCATATTGTAGTTTGGAGTGATCATATTTGCTTTTATATACCTCTATCTGGGAATTCTCATACTCTGAACCTGCCTCTAAATGAAACAATACAATAATGAGTAAGCGCTAAGAAAATATGCTATTACTCAGTACAGCTTCACTGTGCTCCAGTGATACACAACAGTATACACAGAAATGAACAATATTACCAAAACAGTCCGCTAGTACTGGAGATGGTAAATCTGTAAATAAACAAAGAAAAATATAGTGCAGATGGTATAAATATACAGTATAAAGGGAGGGGTGGGGGGAAAGAGCTCACATGGACCTTGCTCTGGGTTTGCAAGACTCCACTTGAGAGAAGCATAGAAAGGCGGGGTGAAACGCGTCACGCAGACATCATCGGATAAGCGGCCCCGGAAGTCATCACGTGAGCGGGACATTCGGAACCCGGTAGTGATCGTGACTGTGAAGTTTAATTTGTTATATACACGCTTTGATGGGGGTGGCTTTACCAGCTAGACCCGCCACTTATTCAGTAAGAGTTTCTAACCACTTTTTTACCAATAAAACATTGAAGATACTATTCAATTAGGGGTCTTTTTGCCTTTCTATCCTGTATCACACAGAATCGTTTTGGCTATAGAGAATACAGCTAACAACTTCCATCTATCCATTGTGGGATTTTCCCTCTCAAGTGGAGTCTTGCAAACCCAGAGCCAGGGGTGATAGGGCTCTGGTCCACGTGAGTTCTTTCCCCCCCACCCCTCCCTTTATACTCTATATTGATACCATCTGCAATATATTTTTCTTTGCTTATTTACAGATTTACCATCCCCAGTACTAGCTCACTGTTTTGGTATAATTGCCTCTAAATTATATTTACTGCAGTTTCAGGTGAATGAGAAGATATTCAATTGTAAATTCTCTAGAGATTATAGTCATATTCTGTTTTGTTTTGATTAAATGGCATTTAAGATTCACATTGGGTGCTTTTCTTACTAGAATGTGATTCATGTCTGGTCTGAATGAATTTAAAGGAAGACTTTACGCACCACGACGCACAGCTCGCTGTGGTGGTTATAGAGCCAGGAGTTCCCTGCCCTCCCTCCCAAACCCCCCATTGCAATGAGTCAAACTGTTTTTGAATGGTTGGACGTCTTCACTTGGGTTGGCTGGTTGCCACTACTTGCTCCCCCTACCATATCCAGAGAGCTGGAAAATACCTAAGCAGGATCTTCAGTTTGACTTTGTTCCTTGGTGTCCTGGCTTTGGGGACTCCAGGGAATTGTCCCCAAAAAACTTGAGTGCTTCATTAGTCATTCTCATGCTACACTTAGGGTACTCAGAACACTGAAACAGTGGTCCCTGCATGGTTGTCTGGAAGGTTGGTCTGCCAGTTCTTCGGCACTGGCCCTCCCCCTTTACCAACCGTCCACCAGCGTCCTGCTTAATGGGGCACCAATATTTGTGGGTATGAATTTGAGTAAATGCATTTTTTTTCCTGAATGGTTCAAATATGTATGAATACAGGTGTGCGTTTATGTTGACAGTCCGTGTGTGAGAATGCAGGTAAGTATATATGTAGCACAACTGAATGAATGAATGAATGAATCTTAGTGAAGCCTCAGCTCTATTTTTTTTCTGTTCAAAGGCTTTATTACTAACATCATTCCAGGAGACATCTTTACCGTATCTAGAAGAAGTGGGAATATGACCGAACATTATATTTCAGTCTCTGTCGGACACACAGATGCCAAGATCTAGAAGCTTGCTAATGAAACAGTCTGGCAGACAAATAATGAGTAGAACCACGTCTTCACTAAAGTCCTACTTGGCCATGCAATGGCTGGTTGGGATGGCTCATTAAGGCTTCTACAACAATTTTGTGGTATTGGCTACTTGGTCAACATGATATATTAAATTAAACGAGAAGCAGGCGCAAAACAGTTTACTTTGTAAATACAACAAATTCTAAAACTTTTCTACTATATTTGAGCACCAGCTGCAAATTAAACACGTCGTTAAGAAACCAGAGAGAATCATTAACCAAGAAAATATTTTTTTCAAGATATTATAGAAATGTTTCTGAAAGCCAAAGGGAAAAAATAAATAAATAAAGAAATTGGTTGGTCTTTCATTTTGCCCCGACATGCATTTTTAGGGTGTGTTATTAGTGTATGGAATGACGAGTGGGATCTTTTTCTCTTTCATGCAAGCTTTGCTAATGAATCCACTGAACTGTTGCTGAAATAATACAGTGAAAGGATGTGAAATGCTGGAGAGGAGGGTATGAATATATGCAGTAGCCATAGTTTTGCAATGAATCACTGCTTTTATGAATGAAAACATCATCAAGCATACCCCCATGCACCAACGCTATTACAAGTTGAATGAATTTCATTTTCACTACATTTTTCTCAGCAGACATTAAAACAATGAGTACATAAGAAGCTCTTGTACTGAGACTAGACTACATTGTTTCCAGCTGTCATATATGTAAATGTAAAGTGTCACGATAATTATCTATCTGTCTGTCTGTCTGTCCGTCTGTGCGTCCGTCGATCATTTTTCTGTCTGTCTCTCTGTTAATCCTTTATCTATTTGATATATTGTCATATTATTTTTTTTATATGGTAACAAACTATAGCTAGTACTGACAGTGTGCCTTTTAAAAGCCATATCAGTCTACCCAGTTCTATCTATCTATCCGCCTGTAATGATGTTCACATTACGTTTTGTGATTATAATTTTGTGTGTGTAAAAACAGTGTAGTACAATGCGTTCTATAAAAATTATAATAATAATTATAATGAAACATCTTTTATAGCAGAATTAAAAAAAGAAATCTAAAATCCAAGCAGGTCTTGAAAGGATTACTCCACACACTATAGCCACTACAGCATGCTGTAGTGGTTATGGTGCTCGGAATGCCCTCGAACCTCACCATTATAAGAAATCATAAAATTTAGCACGATTTTTACTTTTTATCTGGGTTCTCCTGGGTGACTATCCCCTCTGCAGTGGAGATAGATTGCCAAGCAAACTCCAGTCAAGAATTCAAACCAGTCTTAATATTCATATTGATATGTAATAAGAAATGTCAGAAAGTCTGTTACTGTGGCCTTTGTTAATAATTGTGCTTGTGTTTTTGTTTTGTTTAATTTTTTACACCACTTGAAAAATTTTTAAAAAGATTCTTCTGTCATTTAAGATTGTAAGCAAGTTTTAACATGTCCAGGATGAGAGCTAGCAGTAGATTTTGTCCTACATTAAAGTTTCAAACTATCATTTCATTTAGGAGAGGCCTACTGACAGAGACGTAAGTATAATTTTAAAAGGTTTTAATAAAGTATGACATGGACACAAATTAATATGGACAGCTAAGGATCAGTATATCAGGTATACTGAAGGTTTCCCATGTTGTCCATCCACCACTCAGAATTCCGATAGTCTTCTTTACTGAATTTGAGCTTAGCAACACATACTGTAAATATTACACTTTAATGCATTACTTGGTAAAGGATAAAATATCTCTGTAACAGATTATAAATAAACACTAATCTTCTCGGAAATGCCTTGGATGACTTAACTCAATACAGGTAGATTATTACAAATGATCGATGTTCAAAATAAATCATCTCATTTCATCAGGATTATTATATTCTTTATAAAAAGGCCTGGGGGTCTGAAGATGAAAATGACTGACTTGAGTTTATTAAAACATGCAATTAGAATATATTTTTCTAGAACATTGATATTGCATATTTTAATTAATAAACTATAACAGGAGCAGAACAGGCACTTCTGGAGAATCCAATTTGGCTACAGGTGCTACACGTCTAGGACTTCCTCTACAGCTGACGTCAATACAAGACAGGGACTTGGCACTCGACAAATATCTTCACACGATATCTGTTTTGATCCAACAAAGTCATTTTTAAGGTAACAAATAAAGAGAGGGCTGTATCAAGCAGGGTTGTTCTTTGGTAAGAGCAAGTGTTTACTTTTCATTGTGTTTCTGGATACTGATCAGGATACTGTAATTGACTTGTTTTATTTTTAAACGCATCTTTAGGCCAGACTCCTCAAGGGGAACACCAACTAAAATAGCATCACCCTCAAAATAATTTTTTAAAAACAATACCTTTATTTCCTCATCTTAAAATGCATCAACTGGAAATTACAATGTTGACGCGTTTTGTGGATTAGCACTTTATCTGACCCATGCAGGGTCTGTCCTACACATGCATTTCGATCTTTAATTAGAGGCGGAAGTTCACGCCTGTAGCTTCTTTTTTTAAGACAGAGTACATTTATATATGCATGCATTTCTGATTGCTGATGCTTTACCTTGCGACTTGAGATTATCCGGTGTTATTTTGTTTCTCTTTAAGAATTTGTTTTGTTTCTAGTCACCTGACTTGAGCATCACTCTGTAATATGCAACCAAGGAAACAACAACCATATGAATTATAGATGATACTTCCAAGTAATGATGGTACGTAACTCCTTGAATGCAGGAAAATATCTACACAGAAAAAAAAAAAAAAGAAACATACAGAGAGCAATCATAGTGCAACACAATCAATTAGATAAATCGAGGACATTCACAGTGACCCACTCACATATATCGAGTCATGGCAAGGCTCTGTATAAAGTGCACATGCGTGCCCCCAGGGGCTATCACGATTACATGCATAAAATGCAGGTAATCCACAGTTGAGTTTAAAAAAGTTAACAATATTTTATTGAAAGTATATATAAATTAAAAAATGCATCAGAGAGTAGGCTCAAAGCTACAGCCAAATACACAGTAGTAAACAATAAGAGCTGAGTATACTTTAGAGTATCAGTATGAGTATACTATAGAGTAATTTTAATGCCACTGGCCACCGTCCCACAAATAAAGTGCAGTCGCATTTCGGCAAAAAAGGCATCTTTAAATGCATTTGAAGAAGGTATAAATCAGAGGTGATTTAGAACTGCAACTTTCATGATACTTTGTCATTCTAAAAGCATGCTAAAGGCATGCAAAGCATCATGGGAGTTGTAGTTCTAGAACATCTGGAGAGCTACCCTTTGGGCACTCGTGATGGAAATCCTACATTTTGCAGTTCAGTTTTATAAACAATATTATTATTTTATTTGCAGTTTAACGCTTTTTTTTGTTTTTTTGATAACAAATTTGCCAGTCAGAAAAATAATATAAAATGTGAGAAAAATGGAAGCAAAACAAAAATATGAGAAGTCACTACACAACTTGCTGTCAGATATGGGCATTTCATGTAGAGGAACCATAACAGCATCATCTTATTTTAGTATCTAATTTTTTTGGCAAATTGTTTTATTAGTGGCTGGGCAAAACCCTGGGCTCACACCAGCATGCAAAGCTGGTCAGAGTTAATCTGGCCCCAGAGTGTCCCCTTTATTTATTCTAAGTAATGCACAAATGTAAATATCTTGGGAAATATGCAAAGCTTAGAAACCTGTTGTGTTATTCACCCATTTCAAAATCATCATAATTTTATTTGGAACAAAATAAAAATGCTTCCTTCTGTAGCGTGTGAAGCAGTAGAGGGTGCTATTATGACAGATTTCATTTTCATCACGGCAGTTCAATCTTTTCACATGAATGGGCTACGTTGGATATTATACATTTCTCAAGTCTTAAGCCAACAGTGACACTTAAACAGACATTTATATAACATGCACACACATGCACACAAAGATACAAATATACATACACACCTTCCCTGTTAACTTCACAAAAAATTACACTTCTACCATCTTCACCTGTTACAAAGCACCGATCCTAAGCCAACTGGGTATATTCACTTAATTGAGAGTCATCTGCAATTGACCTAAGAATTGCAAATTTGACATCGTAATAGCCGAGATAGAAAAATAGCTGAGTTGTGGTTTTTATATTTAATATATTTTAGCCAAAGGTTTGCAATTACTTAGTTGATTGCAAATGAATTTTGGTTCAGTGAATATATTTGTGAGTAACACATTTCTCCGCTTGAGCTCTGGTCAGTCTCTCTGTCTTGTGTAGAGGGACTATAAATCACACAGCCCAGTGTGTTTAATATGAGCTTTCACAGCAGATGGTTTGAATACAATAAACAATATACAATATTTTCTTTAAATAATTGTCTACATTATTTCTTCAGTATGATTCCATTAAATGAGAGAATGGTTAGCGGTCTTATCAAATTACAGTTTTATCATACAGGTTTTATGATTTCGAGACAAAGCTTATGTGTATAAGGTAAATCCGTTATATTGTGACCTGTGGACCAATGCTATGGATTTTTATACCATTGGTAAATGGAATATTAGATGCAATATGAATACTTGTAAAGACATCACTTTAAGATAATACTTCTAATAATTTATATATTATTTGTTATTTTTTATTATTATAGTTTTATATGTATATAATACATTTATAACATGTGATAAGTCTAGCTGTGTCTGTTTAAGGGGAACCATTTCAAACAATCTTCTTGCAGGTTCTAATTAAAGACCTTCGTTTAGCATTCTATCCATAGATTGATTTATGGACTGAAATTACTGCATTGCCATTCATAGTACTCCCTTATTGATTTATTTCTCCATCACTTCCCAACTGAGACTAAATGATTATTAACCCACTTAAGGATATTAAAAAACATTGACGTGAAAGCAGGCAATATAAACAATGATAAGGCACCTAGTTATTTTGCACGCGAACGAATCTCACTATATTTCTTCACTAGAAAACATAGCTTTTAGTAGATCGTTAGTTTATAGCTCAATATTGGCAGATGTACCATGACGTTTAGCTGACAATGGTGCAGGCATTGAGTAATTTAAATCAGCCTTTATGTTCTCTGTTGTCGTTCTGTTGTTCACAATTGTAATCCCCTGTCTTTGTGAATTGTATATATTTGGAAAAGCGACTGCAATAAAAACCTAAAATACCTTGTTGAAGCGAGGGCTTGCTCAGTGTTTCTGCTGTACAAACAGAAGTGTCTAGCTTAATGATTGAATTGGGTTGTATATTATCACCTTAGAGAGCAATAAGAAGTCAAGCCTGCCACTATATAAAGGGATTTGCCTAGTCCCTTGGTCCTTAAAGGATTATAATAGACAATATGATAAATATTGATTTGTTTAATACTAGATAATTCCCTCTGGTTTAAAATTTGGTGAAATAAAACAAACAATTGCAATGTATGCTGCTACCCCAATTAAGGGAAAATAAAATTTATTGAAAGCAAATATTAAAATAGAAGTACCAATATTCCAATTACACAAATGAATTAATCACTCACTCCAACATGCCAATACATGTACCAATATTCTCGGTGCTAGCAGCATGGTTCCTCCTGTCCTGAAAATTCCAGCAAAGTAGCAATACCGCACTCAAGGAAAAAAGATTTTCTGGAAAACAAATTTCCTTCTAGTGCAGATTTAATAAATATTTGGAACAAGGCATGCCCGCCATCATAAATAGCAGTGATAAATTAAATTTAAACAAGTCCGTGTACTGGGCATCAATCAGAGAAAGAGGAGGACAAAAAAAATCTTCAACTAAATCAAAATGGGAACTGAACGCGTTTCACGTCACTACTGGACATTTTTTCAACAGGTTGAGAAAGCGTCCGGTAGGTTTGTTTGCTTTGTTTTACATTTTTAAATTATTTATTCATTTTTTTTATTTCCATGCCTAATTTTGAATAATCCTGAATTTTAAGTTATATATATACTACCATCAGGGTTTATTTAATAAATTCAGTATTGCTGTGAATTGAGCAGGACACTGAAAAAATAGACCTAAAAACTAGATAAATAGCTGTGTTTGAAAAATGTATTAAACATGTTGAACTTGTCAGAAATCAACCGTTATACAACTATATTTGCTTTAGTTTATTTTTGTTTGTTTGTTTTAGTGTTAATTATTTCCTAATGATAATGTTACAGATGTTATAGATACTCGTTTGGGAAGGACCCTCTTCACCTAAAATTCTTGTATGCCATACATGTTTTTAGTAGACTTAAACATTTCTCTTGTTTACCTATTGTACAGTGCTGCGGAATACGGTGCTATGTATATAATTGTAATTTCGATTATATGATATTTAGTGAACAGCACAAACAATTTTCCAAGCTTTTACCCTTTTTTTTCATTTTCACATAGCTAAGCATACCCTAGCAACCACATCTCGCAATGCGTAAGAACTATGCTACTTTGCTGTAATGACTGTAAAGGCTTGCTAACAACTCTAAATCCTATGTAATTTCCCCACCACCTCAGTCTGGACTTAAAAAAGCATGGCTAATGTAAATTCTTAGCTTTTTACTACAGGCTAAAAATTGGGCTGATTATGTGAGGAGAATGGAAGGACTCCATGGATCCAAAGCCTCAGAATACTTTCTAAATATATTTATTTTTAAATTCTTGATTAAATTATTATACAGTTACCAAGCAGACTACTACAGCAGGATCATCAATACAGGATTAGTGGTTTTCTTGGCCTGGAGCTGAACATTAGTGCAAGTCTAATTACAAAATTTGAATTTTACATGTTTTGGTCTCATTAATCACTGGATATTTCAAGCATACAACTCATCTTAACTAGCAGCACAAATTAATCCATTGTGGAAATTGGGAATAAGTGGTCAGAGCTGCCTTGAAAAATACATCTTATAGGTATGGGGCACAGAGGGTCTGCATGCATATAGCCTAGAGAAAAGATAGGCTCTTCCAATGCCCCTATTTTAGGGTCCTGTATTGCTGTCCCTATTTTGTTCCATGTATTTCTACATTTGTGAACCCAAACAAAGAGTGTATTAGCAGTGCTCTCTGCGTGGTCCACTATGTTACGGCCTGGCCAGACAGCCGGTCAGCTTGCCTGGCTGGCTTGATAACAGGATGATATGCCACTTCAGTGTGTGCGTTCACCCCTTTGATGGGCAGCCACGCCCATTATAAGCATCAGCAGTGATGTGAGTCACATCACTGACAAAAACCCCTCATGGGCCGCCCACCTGGCCCAATCTCCTTCCTCCCAATCTCGGGAGGTATGTAGTCATTAACGAAGGCGCAAAACACAGACAGATTACTGTATACATAACCAAACCACTTGTGGCACTTAAGGTTTTAACGGACAGCATGTCCCATAATGCTGAGCTGGGCCTGAAATTATATCTATACTTTTCTGGCCACACACTATGATTACGGAAGCCAGCATTCCACAACAAAAGCAGATCACAATAAATTAAACAACTTGTGGGCCTGGAGCTTCAGCTGCTATAGCCACTAAATTAATTTGGCCCTGATCAGTATTGTTCATGGGATCCTTCACAGTATCATTACAACATATTTATGTGCATATAAAAACACACAAGACTGAGTTCAAGTAAACTTATCATACCAAAATATGAACAAAGTGACTGCAATATACAATTCATTTTCCCCAAATAGTCTATAAGATCCAATGTAGAACACAAGCTTTAAATGAAATCTGTGTTTTATTTAGACTTCCGTCCATCATCTTATGAATTATATTTTCTTGTACATACTTGCTTATCGGTGGAGGTATGGTTCACAATATGACTTTTTTAGCATGAGTCAACGTGAGTTTTATGTGGGTGTAAGAGAGAAGGACTGACAGTTGAAGTCCATTTAGTCAAAAATGGGCAAAAAAAATAGGTTTTAAATACTTTCAAATACCTAACATTAAATATTGACAAAACAGATATTTATGTTGTTTTCAATCTACTCTTTTTACCATTCTTTTTCTGCAGATGTATATATGTAAAAAAGATTTTCTTGTTGATTATTAATAAATGCAAGTGAAACGTTAGCAGTTGAAGCAGTTTGTGTGTATAGATCATACACCTGCAATCTTACTGCTCAATTTAGGCATTAAATCACTTTTGTTTGTGCTTATGCAGCCCTAGCCACACCTCCACTGGTTTGTCTCACACGGCCTACAAAGAAAGAAAAGTTTCACTTTCAACCAGATGTTAACTTGCTTAGAAGTTTTTATCTCCTGCTGTGTAAATTTTACTTTAATCACACACATGAGGCTCATGCAGGGTTTAGAAGGCTATTAACAGAACAGAAGATTAAAAAAACAAATCTAAATTAAAAATACTGTGTAGTAAAATAAGTTTAAACATGACATCTCTCTGTACAGGAAGTGTTTAGGAAGGCTGTGCAAGTCACATGCAGGAAGGTGGGACTAAGGCTGTACAAACAAAGTGATTACATGCTTAAATGGTAGAGAATTAAGCAGTGAGACTGCAGAGGCAAGATATATGCACCCAAACCGCTTTATTAAGTTAAAGTTGGTTTGGTGCTTATAGTGTCCCTTTAAATTTTGTGATATTTAGATTTTTTTATATATTAATATATTTTGTCATAGATCTGATATTTGTGGTATTTTAATATGTTGTAAAAATAATTATAAAAAAGTTTATAGAATATTAAATTATTTGGAAAGCTTATCCAACAATATTAAATTGAGACCCAAATGTCTACACATCCAATTTGCAATTGAACAAGTTAATTGACCTGTAAACCAGTTTTCTTTAATGATGCTTTTCTAGATATGATAACTTTCTAGATATAGTAATTATAAAGACATGTTCATTATAACTGCACTTGTGTTGCCATTCCTATATTTCTTGGTCTGGGCGCCAACTCCTATCACCCTTAACCCTAATCATGTAATTATTGTTTTTATAAACTGCAAAATTAACTTGCAGGGTTAAGTCCTTCTCTAGTGGCTGTCTACCAGAGCATTAAATAATAATTTCCTATATGGAGATACGAATGTGAGCGCGGCCATTGCCGCAAATGCGCATTAGTTATCTCCCGCCGGATGACGTCGGCAGAGGAGGAGCATGGGCTGAGCTGAGCCAGCGCCAAGGGACATCGGGGAAGCTAGAGTGCCAGGAAACAAGTTTGTTTTCCTGGCACTATAGTTTCCTTTAAGTTACAGTGGTTGAAAGTAACACATACCTTCTGGTTTCTCTACCGTTCAAGATAGGAGGATTTATTGTAGAGCATTGCTAATGTCTATAATAAATTGTGACCTGTGTTGCATGCACCTATAGTTATTTAACTGATATGCTCTCGTTATCTTGTTAGATTATAATGGAAAACATAATCTAAAATTAAAAAAATGTAATTTAGTAGAAGGAAGAGCAACTTTATTAGATGGCGGATATACAAGTCTGGTAAAATAAATAAACTACAAATATATTTTCACATACTTCATGTTTAATAGAATTTATCATTTCCATCCCTGACCGTCCATGTTTAAATGAACCACCATACTTTTTTTGTATGGTGAACAGCTGGTATTACAATACTTATATAAAGCATAGCACTGCAGATGAATGTCTCATTCTGCAGAAGCTTATTGGGAAAGATTTATTTAAAAGTGTCAAAGTGGAGTTTTTGCATCCATTTAATAGATTTTTTTTTTTTTTTTTCATCTATTGCTTTTATTGCACCGTATCCTTTTTGAGGAACCAATTTTTTTTTTTGTGACATAATAAATGTATCATATTGTCCATCACACAAAAGTGTTCGGCTTTAATCCTCTTACTTCCGACACTCTAAATTTGACATCATGTGCTCAAACAGATATTTAGGCGTTTTAACATAATTAAGGCAGAAAACAGCTAACACTTTTTCAACCAATTTTAGGAGGTAATTCACCCGGCAATTTTCCGATCAGTACAAACTAAAATTTCAAATGTAACAGAATGATTTTTCACCAACATTCTTCAGAACCCAAAATTTAGAAAATCAGAAGCCCTTCAATTCAGAAGAACCATACATTTTTGCCAGGCACACATCTAATATGAAATATAGCAAAATCACAACCACCCATATATTTTTGTAAACCATAAACAATAAAATGGGGAAAAAATAGCAAAAATGCATATACTTTTAATAATTTTTTAATTCCTGAACAGAATTCTCTGTATGATATTACTGTCATGTCCTACATTCAATTGCTAGCTATGGAATTAATAATTACTACACCTTTTTTTTCAAACAAAAAGAGGCTGTTAACATCATTGGGTTTTTCAAGATCAAGGGTTTCTTACAACTATTCTTCATTTTGATATCTTTACATGCTTTATGATTATATGAAGTTTTTATTACACTGAATGTTATTTCATGGAATTTTTTCAAGTTTCAAAGGAAGCTAGCTTTGCTGATTCCCCATTGGCCTTTGACCTATGCAGAGAAAAGACAACATATGTCAACATATACATGAGAAAAAAGGAGAATGAAGAGAGAAGTGGTTTGGATTTGCAATTGCCTCAAGGGTATATCTCGTACATGAGATAAAGAATATTTACAACAAAAATGTTCTATGCTACTAGAAGACTAAGTTATGGTGAATACATGTGTGTTTAAGTCTATCTCTATCTTTCCATCCATCCATTTATTCATCAATCTATCAGCTTGTAGGTGCAGGAGAAGGGCATGCCCTGTTATACATCACACACACACGCATAGCAATACAAGAAAGCTAATTGAATGAGATGGATCGTTTAGAACTCTAGATCACTGACACGTGGTATTCACCCTAAAGAGCTACTGGTCCTAGATTTTAATTAATTCTTTAGTGGTGTTTGCAGAGCTTCCATATCATTGTCACAGATCAATCATGTCTTAAGCTGGACCTGTTTATTTCTCCAGGAGAACTTGATAATTGGACAGTTTGAAAAGATATTATTACAGTAAGTTCTTATTTATTAACAAAACAAATTACTTAGGACTGTATAACTGGAGTCTAGGGTGCAACACTAGATAAAAGCAGATATTGAGTTAGCACGGTTTATCTTACAGTCTACTGGGGGGGGGGGGGTATTTGCACTTTTATATATACCCTATCAGAATAGAGAAATTATAAGAGTCAGTGTGCTTAATGTGTTACTCCAAGCACCATTACCACTTCGGTGATTTATAGTAGTAATGTTGCCTGGAGTCTGTATATGAAGTATTTTGCTATGAAACTCTGCACATATTTGTTTTAATTCTACCTCTGGCAGTATCATTGGGATTCATTATCCAGACCAGAACAAGAGTTCCCGGCAGGTTATCAATCTTTTGCAAAATTGGCATCTGCGCCAGACAGACAGTGGCACCATGCCCCCCCCAACCCCCTTGCCGACCTTGTCCTCCCCCCATTGTGTCCACTCCCTGACCTCCCTCAACCTATAGTGGTGGGGGAGTTACATAGTTACATAGCTAAAAAAAGACATCCATCCATCAAATTCAGCCTTTCTCATATTAGTTTTTTTGCTGTTGATCCAAAAGAAGGCAAAAAAAAAACAAAACAGTTTGACGTGCTTCCAATTTTGCTACAAACTAGAGAAAAATTGTCTTCCTGACCCTAGAATGGCAGTTACCCCACAAATTAAAAATTATATTCTTGAATATTAGGGTTTTGCTAGTTTTTGTCCAATTGCGGTTTAAACATCTGTATAGACACTGATAAAACCACATCTTCAGGCAGAGAATTCCATATCCTTATAGTTCTTACTGTAAAAAAAACCCTTTCCTTTGCCTTAGACTAAATCTTATTTCTTCCAATCTAAATGCGTGACCTTGTGTCCTACGAATAGATTTCATTCATTGTGTTTATGAATAGATTTCCAATCAATGATTGTATTGGCCCCCGAATATATTTGTCTAATGCTATCATATCCCCTCTGAAGCACCATTTTTCAAACTAAAAAGATTTAAATTTGTTATCTTTTGTTTATAACTAAAATGCTCCATTCCTTGTATTAATTTTCTAGTCCGTCTTTGAACTTTTTCTAATGTCATAATATCCTTCTTTAAAACAGGTGACCAAATTTGCACAGCATATTCAAGGTATGGTCTTTACATTAATTTACAAAGAGGCAAAATTAACTTTTCATCACAAGAATTAATGCCCCTATTTATACATTACAATAACTTACTGGCCTTAGCAACTGCTTATTGACATTGCACATTGTTGCCAAGTTTATTGTCTATAACAATTCCCATATCCTTCTCATGTGTTATTATCCATAGTTATCCCTAATTTACTACTGTTTATGGTGTAGGTTGCGTGTGCATTCTTTACATGGAAGTGCATAACTTTGCATTTATCTACATTAAATTTCATCTGCCATTTGAGTGCCCAGTCCTCCAAGCTATCGAAATCCCTCTTCAGCCAAGTACTATCCTGTTCACATTGTATTGCTTTACAGAGTTTTGTGTCATCTACAAATATTAAAACATGTCTTTCAATGCCTGTTTCAAGATCATTTATAAATGTTAAATAGAAGGGGTTTGAGAATATAACCCTGAGGGACACCACCTTTGTTTAGCTTGGAAATTTACCATTAATGACAACTCTCAGTACTCTATCTTTAAGCCAATGTTCTACCCAAGAACAAGATTTTTTATCAAGACCAATTTCTTTTAGTTTGAACACTGTGTAAGCCAAGGAGGATCAAGCTGAGAGGAAAACTTTGTATTTGTGATGGAAAAGAGACAAGTGTAAGCCTTTTTTTAATATATATATATATATACACTGCCTGGACAAAAAAAAAAAGTCGCCACCTGGATTTCACTAAGCAAATAGGTAAGAGCCTCCTATTGGATAGTTACTGCATGGGCGATTATCTTTCAGCTAGCAACACGTTATTTAACCCCAACTGATGCAATGAGTAGCTTCTAATTTCTTAAACAACCATGTCGAAAGACACATCCCTTGGTCGTGGAAAAGATGTTGTTTGAGATGGGTCAAATCATTGGCATGCATCAAGCAGAGAAAACATCTAAGGAGATTGCAAAAATGACAAAAATTGGGTTAAGAACTGTCCAACGCATTATTAAAAACTGGAAGGATAGTGGGGAAGAAATGTGGTGGGAAAAAATCCTGATTGATCGTGATCGACGATCACTTAGGGGTTTGGTGAAATCAAATCATACAAAAACAAAAGTAGAACTCAGGGCTTTGTTTAATAGTGAAAGTAAGAGTATTTCCACACGCACAATGTGAAGGGAACTCAAGGGATTGGGACTGAACAGCTGTGTAGTCTTAAGAAAACCACTAATGAGTGAGGCTAATCGTAAAAAAAAGGCTTTAATTTGCTAGGGAGCATAAAGATTGGACTCTGGAGCAATGGAAGAAGGTCATGTGGTCTGATGAGTCCAGATTTACCCTGTTCCAGAGTGATAGGCACATCAGGGTAAGAAGAGAGGCAGATGAAGTGATGCACCCATCATGCCTACTGCCTACTGTACAAGCATGTGGGGCAATGCTATGATCTGGGGTTGCTGCAGTTGGTCAGGTCTGGGTTCAGCAACATTATGTGCCCAAAGAATGACGTCAGCTGACTACCTGAATATACTGAATGACCAGGTCATTCCATCAATCGATTTGTACTTCCCTGATGGCACAGGCATATTCCAAGATGACAATGCCAGGATTCATCATGTTCAAATTGTGAAAAAGTGGTTCAGGGAGCATGAGACATCATTTTCACACATGGATTGGCCACCACAGAGTCCATACCTTAACCCCATTGAGAATCTTTGGGATGTGCTGGAGAAGGCTTTGCGCAGTGGTCCGCCTCTCCCATCATCAATACAAGATTTTGGTGAAAAATAAATGCAACACTGGACGGAAATAAATCTTGTGACGTTGCAGAAGCTTGCCGTAATCAAAGCTAACAATGGTCCAACGAAATATTAGAGAGTGTGACCTTTTTTTTTAATGGTAACTTTTTTTTTGGAAGGGCAGTGTATATATCTTAAACATACATACAGTTTTGGAGGTCCTGCACTCCAGCTTCCTAAACAGTCATGCTTGGTGCCTAACCACACAATAAATAGATATATTGCAAAAAAGTGAGAACTCAAGGACTTATAAGTTGGTTTCAGTTTAATAATCCAAAATAGGTCGACGTTTCAGTTGGAGATAAGTCCTGAGGAAAGTTTGGATCCCAAACTGAAACGTCAACGTATTTTGGATTATTAAACGGAAACCAAATCAAATATTTTTGGAATATCTCTCTCTCTCTCTCTCTCTCTCTCTCTCTCTCTCTCTCTCTATATATATATATATATATATATATATATATATATATATATATTTATTTTTTTCCATTTGGGGGCCGGACATCCACAGTAGGGGTTACTCTAAGCAAAACTGGTGTATTATGAAAAAACTATTTTGTGGTTGGAGTAACAGTTTAAAAATTATGGGAATTGTTCAAAGTAGTTGAGACACCACTTAAGGGGAAAAAAAAGACTGTGTAAATTGTTTTGAAGGTGGGAAAGGTTAAGCAATTTGTGAAAAAGTGTGGTCTCTAAGAGACAGTTTTACATGAAGAGTGCTCTGCTATGTTAACAGCTGGTCAGAAGTAACTTTTAAAGGATGTGGGGCATAATTAGTGAGGAGAGGTAGCAGGTCATGGACTTGCTCTATAAACTAAACTGTTCTAACAAAAAAAAAAAAGAAAATCGGAGCCATATGAATGTGGGGAATATGCTTTGATAATGTGGACAAGATCTAAGAAGTAGCAGATATTTTGATGTAGTTATAGTTTGACTTGTTTAAATACTTGCTAGGATGTTGTCAAAAAGATCCTGTTTTTCCACTTACAATAGAGTTAGATTGTCTACACACGATAACATCCCACAAAACACTCATAATGTAATGAATATTTTATAGGATGTAGTAAAAAAAAGTATCTTTAGTTACAATATTTTCTTTCTGTTTCTAAGCAACTATATTTTTTTGCTTATGGCAAGCTACTACCGTGGACCTTCTTGGAGAGGTGTTTTTTTGTCACCATTGACCTTGGCTATTGTAGCATTTGTATCTTTATATTACTTTTATAACAATTGTCTTTTCTTTAACCAAACGTTATTAATTACCACCCTAAATCCCATCTACTCGCCCCTTCTATTCCAGGTATTTAGACTTCTTCAGAACTGTGTGAAAGACTTCTAGTCCACCCATTGGAAGCCCTTGCTCATTTTATAGCATGTTTTTTCCATATCGTTCTTCATATCAAAGTTAAATTATGAAATGTGTGTGACCTATGCTCTTGCCATTGTATTGTGTCTGTAAACAGTATTATTGGTATTCATATTATCAAATATTATAGCACCAACATTTTCCAGAGCACTTTACAATTATACAAAAAAAGTTATTTCACAACAAGTTCATTGACAGACAAAAATCATGTTGATAAATGAGCGTACAATCTTGGAGACCCAACTCTATAATCTATATGGCAGAGGACTGAGCAGTGAGACTATCTTATCTATCAAAACTGAAGCTAATGTTGTTATGGTGCCTGTAGTGTTCCTTTAACGTTAATTAAATTATATTTTTTAGTAAAGAAAACAGCAGAAATATTTGCTCCTCTTTCTTTCTATATTTATAATTCAGGAAAAGCTGTAATATCTAATAATGGTGTTATATTAATAATAATGTTCTCTTTATTATTTTGGCAAATAAGTTAGCTCTAATAAAAACGTCCATATTTACTCTGTTGTATGGGCTACTTGACAAAAAAGGGGAAAAAATATATATTTATGACAAAGGTTTGTGCAGTATAAAATTCTAATTTCTTAACCCCTTAAGGACCAAACTTCTGGAATAAAAGGGAATCATGACATGTCACACTTGTCATGTGTCCTTAAGGAGTTAAAAACTGCCATCCACGTATCGGGGGGAAAAATGGCATTATATAAGAATGTTGTTTTGAGCTGAAATTTCTGCTTCCTGTTACTTGGTTATATTTTCCAAAAATATATCTGACAACTTTTATACAAGTATAGGTCAAGTAACAACAGTTTTAAAAAGAGATAGGTTTAAGTGTAATTGCATAGGCAGCTGTGAGTTGCATGTTCAACAGGCTGTTACATTTATTTTTAGAACACTAAATGCAGCATTTTTGTCAGCAATCATATTTCACAAGGTGATATACTAGAAATTGGAACATGCTTTAAGAGCTAAATTGAGGGAAAATATCCATAAACTAAGTACGTAAACACAAAAATCTCATGTTGACGGCATAAACCAAATGGACCATCAAACACTAAAAAGAGGCCATTATATATTTTCAAGCACTTCGCTTAAAAGTTCACCACTCACACGTTCCTTGTAGAACTGTGTAAATTAGAATAGGACAACAATTTATTTGATAAATAATTAATATTATAATATATCCAGATATGCAGTATAAAGAAAATGCTGTTCTTAAGGAATCTTGTAAACATCTAACTTGAGCTAAGTGATGCTGCATTCGTTTTTTTAAAGGTCACCATGAAAGTTTAATCGAAATTTAGTTACTATGGTGTGAGGAGGTCCTGGGTGCCAGCTTACCTTCAGGAATCAAACGGTTAACATAGAGTTTATCCCCAAGGTGTTCGGTCTGGCGCCCATCAGTTCTAGCCAGCGACTTTTGTTTAAGTCCGAGGTTTCAATCAGGAAGCCTTGGATTGGGCACCACGATTGAGCTAAAATGACTGCTTCTAAACAATTCCAAAATGTAACTGTTTTTTGTGCTATCGAACCAATGTTGATCAGCAGAGAATAATTAAATATAATTAATAAAATAAATGTTCAAAGTAAGTAGAAATTTTTTATAAATAATATGCAAACAAATATTGGAAAATAAAAAATACATAATTGAACAGGTAAATAAGATGACATCAAAGAAATCAACCAGGAAAAGTACATTTACTTTTTAGATTTAATTTATTTCCTGAAGAACATCCATATTATACTCAACCGACTTAATAATTCACATATTATTGATCTCAAAAGACCTAATGTGTGAGTTGACTCTGTCAGGAATCAAACTGGTGACTCTAAAATATCACAACTGGAGGCATATTCACTGAGCTAACTCACTAGAATTCAATACAAATTAATTTTCAGGGAAAAGTAAATGTTTTTTTTATTGATAAAAAGTGCACAGTGGGTACTAGGTGTTTAAATGCCTTTGTAGAGATTAGAAATGTGATAGTCAGAAGCCTGTCTACACAAAGTGTACAGAGAACTTCTAAAACAAGGTCAGTTCATGTTTGACAGATTTATAGAAGAGATAACGTGTGTCTGTGTCTCTCATGCCTAGCTATACATCTGTCAATTCTAAACGGTCTGTTCATCTGCACAGTGTGTACAAGAAGGAGCTAATCAACGCTACACGCAAAGACTCACTGTAAGCTGTACTTGCTCCATGCAGACAGTGAGGAACAATGAAGCAGACACAAAAGAGAGGCTATATGTACAATCACATACTTATTGTATGTCTCAATGGGTTCCGTTATGTTCTAATGATGTCTTCTTGTAATTTAAATTTAGACCTGCTCTGTGCAATATAGCTTGAGATGGGACACCATATGGTGTAGTACACTGGCATGGCATACACTGGCATGCTATCATTTTAAATACTTTAAAGAGTAGATCCAATCTTCCTGTATAATGATTTGAACCACTCTTTCAAGGTGCCAGAAAAACAAACTGTAGCTCCCACCTCCCTTGCTACCCACCTGTTGTGCAGAAGGGGTTAAAAACTTGGCCGAGTGCCAATATCCCTCGGTGCTGGCTCGCGTCCGTCCTTGCTCCTCCCCCACTGACGTCAGCTGGCAGGACAGGTCCTAATGCGGGGCAATAGGAAAGCATTATACAATGCTTACCTATGGGATTTTTGGTGACGCCTAATGACCCGGAAGTCCCTCTTTAATCACTTTAAAAGTTTATCCAAAAATATTAAATCATTTGAAAAGCATATCCCACAACATTAAATCAAGGCCTATATAGGCTAAAAGTTATTAAATGCATAGCGGTTGTGTTGGTGTAAACATCACTCCTTCAATACGGACATAGGATATAAAGTCCTAAATAGAACCGGGTAGCTGGTTATAATAGTGTTAGCAGCATGGGTGCTGGCAAAGCTCAGCAAAGGGTTGTAAAAACAGTTTTCATAATCCTACTTGTAATCTTTTCAGTATAAAAGTCAGGCAGGATAATTCACTTAAGTGAGACTGCCAGAATCTCAAATTTAAAGCCGAAGTAGCCAAACTGTACAAATTCTCCAAGTCAACTATGCTTCCAGTTCAGTACTTCAGTACAGCTTTCCATTTCAAATTATCTTTGAATTCCAGAAAATTCTCACTCAAGTGAATAACCCCCAGGCTATGCAAATAAATTACACTGAAAGAAAGTATCTCAAAACCTGCTAAACCATTCTAAAAATTGTTGAAACAGCATATAACATGTCTTACAGCCATCTATTTGACCAGTTCCAGTCAGATACCATAATAATATAGACCATATTTCGCCAACACTGGTCTCGATGTTATATTTTATTTTAGATAAGCTTTTCAAATGATTTCATATTTTTGGATAAACCCTTTAAAAAAATGTTTTTAAATATAAAAATATCAAAAAACATACAATATCTAAAGAAAAAATATCTTAATATATATATATATATATATAAAAAATTACAATATTTTTTATACGATAATATCAATTGAAGAGTTTGTCCAACAATAAAAAATCAAAGCCAATGTGTCATGCAGTAGTAAAGTTTCTTTGAAAACTTTTTTCTCGTGTTTGCAGATGTTTTTAGAGCTCTATTCAATAATAGTATGAGTTAACTGCCAAGCATCCATACACAGAAATCTAAAGAATTGCTATATGCACATTTCATACAGAGAAAAATTGTGTGAAAAATATAAAATATTGTATTTAGCTGATGTCTTTTATTAAGTTATTTCCAGTGCCCACCTTTCCAATTCATGTTGTATGGTATAGTCAAGAACCATCCACCAATCAAATAAGTAATTACTTCCTTCAACGATTTGCATAAAAATAACGATTGGTTGCCTGCAAGTGGTACTGATTTGCCATTTGGAAGGTCATTCAATTATTAGATTTTCCTTACACTTTCCATTATATTCTCTTGTGTCATTTATTGCTTTAATTGGAATTCATGTGAACCCATATGTGGATATGAAAACCTTTGTGATAATCAATTAACCTTACTTGCCCTTGTTTTATACATAACAATAACCTCATTTAGAACTGGATTTAAAAACACAGTAGAGAAAAAGAAAATACAGGGAGTGCAGAATTATTAGGCAAGTTGTATTTTTGAGGATTAATTTTATTATTGAACAACAACCATGTTCTCAATGAACCCAAAAAACTCATTAATATCAAAGCTGAATATTTTTGGAAGTAGTTTTTAGTTTGTTTTAGTTTTAGCTATGTTAGGGGGATATCTGTGTGTGCAGGTGACTATTACTGTGCATAATTATTAGGCAACTTAACAAAAAACAAATATATACCCATTTCAATTATTTATTATTACCAGTGAAACCAATATAACATCTCAACATTCACAAATATACATTTCTGACATTCAAAAACAAAACAAAAACAAATCAGTGACCAATATAGCCACCTTTCTTTGCAAGGACACTCAAAAGCCTGCCATCCATGGATTCTGTCAGTGTTTTGATCTGTTCACCATCAACATTGCGTGCAGCAGCAACCACAGCCTCCCAGACACTGTTCAGAGAGGTGTACTGTTTTCCCTCCTTGTAAATCTCACATTTGATGATGGACCACAGGTTCTCAATGGGGTTCAGATCAGGTGAACAAGGAGGCCATGTCATTAGATTTTCTTCTTTTATACCCTTTCTTGCCAGCCACGCTGTGGAGTACTTGGACGCGTGTGATGGAGCATTGTCCTGCATGAAAATCATGTTTTTCTTGAAGGATGCAGACTTCTTCCTGTACCACTGCTTGAAGAAGGTGTCTTCCAGGAACTGGCAGTAGGACTGGGAGTTGAGCTTGACTCCATCCTCAACCCGAAAAGGCCCCACAAGCTCATCTTTGATGATACCAGCCCAAACCAGTACTCCACCTCCACCTTGCTGGCGTCTGAGTCGGACTGGAGCCCTCTGCCCTTTACCAATCCAGCCACGGGCCCATCATTACAGAGATGCACATCACCTCATATGCTTAATTGGTAGTAGGCTTTCGAGCCTATACAGCTTGGAGTAAGACAACATGCATAAAGAGGATGATGTGGTCAAAATACTCATTTGCCTAATAATTCTGCACTCCCTGTAGGTTTACTGGGGAATTAAATGCCCGAAGAACAGGTTTTACTCGGAAACTAATGATTGTTGGTAATTGAAAATAGGTATTGTTAAGAAAGGGACTACATAGTACTGTGCCGAAAAACAGCAGTGATAAACAACAAAATAAACAGTACAGTTGTTTGGGAACTTATACAAGCTTCTAGATATGAGAGATGTTCTGGATAGTTCCTAATCAGGCTTGAGAAAACGTGTAAGTGTACCGATATCAGTAGGAATCAATGAGTCAATATTCCGGTCAAATAATCTAAAAAATATGTTTTGTCTTCTCGTTTATTTTATTTATTTATTTATTTATTTTTTTTTAATTCCTTAACTGTACTACATTACTCAGCAACTTACTACATTCAAACTATCTAAAATAGCGAGATGGACCTTTCCTTAAAATCATTTTAAAAAAAGTTCAAGAAAAGTCACAGTATAAGCAGTACAATTTACAGTATAGAAGTATGGTTATAATAAAAATTACATAAGTTAAAGTCATTTTTGAGCTTTAGGGTCAGCTGTTACCTGCCCCCTATATATTTATCACAAAACACAAGACATGGTCACTGGGTGAATCTTTTAATTTATAAATTTTTCATTCTTACAGTGACATTTAACTTCAATACTGCAGATTACCATGTATATGATGTTAGAATTTGTAATATAAATGGCCAAGTTTTGTTAATTTATAAAACCATTACAACTTGTTTTGTGTTGATCAAACTAAAGCAAAGGTCAAAGAAGTGGAGGACAGTGATATAATATGTTACTGGTCTACTGTGAGTGTACAATCTCGGCACTCATCCCCTGTCATGAGCCTGAAACAACTTGCAAGTTAATGACCACGGATTTATTATGATTAACACCAATCCTATAATATCAGACAATTATATTGATCCTTCTGTTATGTGCCTTCAGGGCCGTCTTTAATAACAAATGGACCCTGGGCAAGTGTTTGCTTGGACCCCCTGGGCCCTGCCGCTCTCGCCCCTCACTCCCTGGTATGCAATCACGGCATCCATCCCAACGCAGTGGCGGTACTAAAGTAGAATTAATTTTATTGGGACCCCCAATTGCAAGGTTGGACTAAAGGTAGAATCCCATCTGTCGTGCAACTCCAACAATGCTTTGACAGCTGGGACTCTACCAATTTCCCATGCTTGCAGGGTTGTATTTAGCACTGAGCCATGTTTGTATGTTTGAATGTAAGCATGTGTTTGTATGGAGTATGTTTGTGTGAATGTGTTTGTATGTGGTACTGGAGTTTGAATGCAAGTGTGCATTTATGTGTAGTGTTTGTTTTTGAATGTAGGAGTGTGCTTGTATGTAGTGTTGACGTTTCAATGCAGGAGTGTGTTTTATATGTAGTGTTGAAGTTTGAATGGAGGGGTGTATTTGTATTTAAAGTTGCGCTCAGATGCACAGGTACACACTCTGACGCACAAGCAGATACACAGATACATACACTGACTACATACAGATAAACAGGCACATACACTGACAGACATACTGACACAGGTACATATATTGACACACACACAGACACATACACTGGTAGACGTACTGACAGACATACTGACACAGGCACATATACAGACATACTGACACACAGACACATATACCGACATACTGACACACACACACAGACACATACACTGATCAACATACTGACACACATACACTGACAGAAATACTGACACCCACACACTGACAGATATACTGACACCCACATACACTGAGAAATACTGACACACACACACAGGCACATACACTGACACACACAGACTGATATACTGACACACACACACACAGACATACTGGCACACAGACAGATATACTGACACATGCATACACATGCACTAACAGACATACTGGCGCACTGACAGACATACTGACACACACATACTGACACACACAGATATACACACACACATATATACTGACACACAGACAGACAGACATACTGACACACACACACAGACATACTGACACACACACAGACAGGCATACTGACATGCACAGACAGACTGACACACACACACAGACATACTGAAACACACACACACAGATATACTGACACACAGACAGACATACATACTGACAAAAACACACACAGACATACTGACACACAGACAGACATACTGACACACAGACACTAACACACAAACACACACACTAACACACATACACTAACACACACTAACACACAAACACACACTAACACACATACACTAACACACATAACACACATACACTAACACACACTAACACACAAACACACACTAACACACATACACTAACACACACTAACACACATAACACACATACACTAACACACAAACACACACTAACACACATACACTAACACACACATACACTAACACACAAACACATAAACACACATTTTTTTTTAAATGTAATCCCCCCAGCCTCCTTACCTTTTGGAGTGCTGGGGGGATTCCCTGGGGTCCAGTGGTGCTGCTGACCCCGGCGGGCAGGTGGCCGGTCGGGCAGGAAGGCGGGCGCGCGAGGGAGCACTCACTGCTTCCTCTTCAGCTCCCTAGCGCGCCGCGTAGGGATGCCGGCGCCGGAAGATGACGTCATCTTCCGGCTCCGGTATCAGTACGGTGCGCGAGGGAGCTGAAGAGGAAGCACCCCGCCGGGGTCAGCAGGGCCAGCCTCGGGGGGCCCTGGGGTGGCCGCCTCCTGGGCCCCCCAGGGGAAGACGCTGGCCCTGTGGGTGCATACCAGGGTCGCAGCCGCGACCCTGGTATGTACGCCACTGCCCTAAGTGCATGGGCCACCCGGTGGGACGGGGGAAAAAAATAAATTGATGAGGGCAGCGGGGCCCACGGGGCAGGTGCCTCGGGCCCCCCAAGAGAAACTGGGCCCGGGGCAGCTGCCCCGTTTGCCCGCGTTAAAGACGGCCCTGTGTGCCTTGAACAACAAATCGGTTTCGAACTAAAGTTTAATTTCATCCATAAGACTGTGTGGACTTCTTACTTAATCATGCACTCTTCAGGCTGATGTTCACTCAATAACAAAAAGAGACATAGGGAGAGAGAGAGAGAAAGAGAGAGAGAGAAAGAAAAGTGAGGAAGCACAAGGGGTATACCAAAAACACAGCACCACATAATATAAAGTAAAAGTTGTCCACCATCCCACATGTGGAACACATGGTGATTTTACAACCACAAAGTTGTAAGATATCTAAAGAACCCATCCTATATGATGCACATTATCAGCACCATTACTCTGCTAATAGACAGCTTGCAAGAGCTATTTAGAAAGGGAGAAAATATAAATGTAATACTGTCACGATTGGTAGGTATCCTAACACACAGACAGGAGACAACAGACTGAATTGCAATACCAGTCCTTAGAATGGCCTGGCTTCCATTAGCTTTTTCAAGGTTGCAAGAGCCTTAGGACCCCATTCGTGTGGGTTGGTACCCTTTTTGGTCAACTTGGTGATGGGACAACTATGGAAGATAAGTTCTTTATGAACTTTCTGTAATAGTTTGCAAAACCTACGAATTTTTGTATGGCCTTAAGTCCTTGCGGAAGTGGCCATGACTTAATAGCCTCCAATGTATTGGGATCCATACTAAACCCATCCTCAGATATGATGTAACCCAAGAACTGTACAGAGGTCTGGTCGAAGAGACACTTCTCAAGCTTGCAATAAAGACCATTCTCAAGCAGTTTCTTCAACACTGATATTGCGTGTTTATGGTGGGTTTCAAGGTCTGGAGAATAAACTAGTGTATCATCCAGATACACCACTGCACATACATGCAGAAGATCCCGGAGGACGCCATTATTAAAGTCCTGGAAGACTGCGGGAGCAATACATAGGCCAAAAGGCAATACCAGGTATTCATAGTGGCCACTACGAGTATTGAAAGCAGTCTTCCACTCATCCTGTTCCCTTATCCAGACCAAGTTGTATGCCTCCGTAAGGTCCAATTTAGTATATTATTTAAAGCCCTTCACACGGTCAAAGAGCTCTGTAATAAGCGAAATGACTACCATGATCCCGTTGAGGCCCCTTTAGTCGATACAGGGCCTCAGATCACCCTCTTTCTTGGAGACAAAGAAAAAGTCAGCCCCGGCCAGAGAGAAGGATCTCCTAATAAAACCTTTCCTAAGGGATTCTTCAATGTTCTCCTCCATAATCTTGTTCTCCAGCTCCAAAAGGGGATATAATCTTCCCTTTGGTGGCATGGTCCCCGGCAGCAAATCTATGGCACAGTCATTATGTTTTTCCAACCAAGGGAAACCAAGGACTATAGGTCATGATGGAGAACATAAGATGTGGAACGTGATTTGTTCCTTATGCAGGGCACCTACGGACATACACAGTTCCTGGGTTTCGTGTGTAATTTTGGGTGTTGTAAACAGTCTAGCATCGAGAGCCTCAATGGCCAAGGGTGTGGCTTTCTGGATCAAAGTCAGGGCAGAGGTTGCACTGAAAGACTGATCCATGAAGTTACCTGCTGCACCTGAGTCGATCAGAGCCGTGGTGACGGTATTACCTTTTACAAGCAGCTTGACCATTACATATGGCCTAGTTTAGTCACCTTGAGAGGATAACGTCATAACACCCAAGACCAGCCCCTCCTAGGCAGGTGTTCCTTAAGTGCCTCTTCTTGCTGCAGTATAGGCATAAGTCTTCCCTCTTTCTGCATTGCTTTTCCTATCTCTCTGGAGGCTATCTCATCCAATAAGTAACTGGCTAAACCTTCCTGAAAAGCGGTTATCAGGGCATCATTGTTCCATACCACTTCTGCCATCAGAGTACGGAACTCAATAGTGTAATCTGCCACAGACCTGGACCCCTGTTTAATCCTTAATAAAGCCTTCCCAGCAGATGCAACCCTGCCTGGCATATCAAAAGTCCTCCTAAATGCGGACAGGAAATCGACATACGACATGGCAGCGCCAGATTCCCATATCAGATTATCCCAGACCAAAGCCCTTACCAGAGAGATGGTTGATAAGGAAGGCTATTTTTGACCTGTCAGAGGGAAAGAAATGTGGATTCATGACCAGGTGTATGTCGACCTGGTTCATGAATCTGCGACAAAGAGTCAGATCACCACTATAGCATTGGGGTGGTGTCATGCGCACAGTATGGGAAGGACCTATAGGTAACAGGTCTTGAACAGAAGCTTGTGGTACAGCGGCAGGCTGCTGTGCCTCTGGTTGGAGGTGAGCAGTATGCTACAGGATGGTCTGAAGGGCCTGGGCGAACTGATCCAGGCAATGGTCTTGATTGTCCATCCTGGAATTCTGGGCAGCTAGCTGTGAGATGTCTGCTGGTTCCATTTGGCCCTGTTGTAATGTCACGATTGGTAGGGAACCTAACACACAGACAGGATACAACAGACAGAATTGCAATACTGGTCCTTAGAATGGCCGGGCTATGCAAAAGAATAGTCAAACAAAGCCAAGGTCAAAGGGAAATAGAGAGACTGAATACAAAGAGACAAGCCGAGGTCAGGGAGCAGAGAAAATAGAGTAAATGTAAGTCAAGCCAAAGTTTGGTAACCAATAAATCAGACAAAGTATAATGCGCTATTGGGTTAAACAAAGACCACAACAGGGCACTGAGGCAAGGGGGAGGTTAGCTTATATACACACACAGGGTGTGTCTGATTGGCTAACCTCCAATTAGTTTTAACCATAATGCGTGGGAGTTGTTTCTTCCCTCCCTTGTGGTCTCTGAGGGCATCACTGTGTGCCGGGTCACATGACTGGGTCTGGCACACATATAAGGATGCTGCTCTGGAGCGTGCACCATCATAAACATTGTCAGTCTGGAGCACAGCGGCAGGGGCAGGGATTAGATGGCACGGCTCGCGGTGACAGGGTAAGCCAGGCCACACACAAGTTATACATGCTATTTTCAAGGCAGGGGACCTGGCAAATACTTAGTGATAGTACAAGAGCAAAGGTAGGTGATCTAATCCACCTGACAGATAAATATTAAGTTAAGTAGAGCTACACATGCAAATTCTCATTCACTACCCCTTGAAAGAAGAAGTGACATGTCTTCTTTATTCTTTTAATTTTTTTCAGAGTAGCCAACTGAATTATATTTCTGTCTGTGGTTACTTTAAACGTAACTGGTTCACTTATTTAGAACAGCAGACTCCTCGGCTATTTGCTGCTAAGCATTCCAGACCATAGTTGCAGCCATATTGAGTGAGCATCTTGTTGAGTGTGTACTTCTAAATGTCTTAGTACCTGTGAGGTTTACTAGGTGACTAAAAATATGTGTTATAAAGCACTTAAAAATGTGTTCTGGTGGTAACAAACAGTTTGTTAACTAGCTGCTTTTACACCGTCGAGTTATCCTTTCAATAACCTAAAAAGTCCAAAATGTGTAAAGTTGTTATGGTGGAGTTCTAAGTGAATAATTTTTAATGTGTATTCTAATTTATACGAATACCTTTTTTTTCTTTTTTAATATTTGTATTTTATTAAGTTGAAAATAGCATGTATAACTTTTTCGATGTATTGATATGAATACCTTTTTAATGTGCCGATCTTATAAAGTGTAATCTCAACTTCAACTAACAATTTCTTCAATTAGTTTGTATATTTTTTTCTAAATAATGTGTGGCATTAACTTTAAAACATCAATATGCACTTATCTGTTACTACTAATTACTACATCTAGGTTATTGGCACTGATCACAGTATATTTGTAAAGATCGAGTAGTGCTGTATTTGTGTGACAAACTGGTACCTTTATGTGTCGTGTGTGTGCGTGAAATATGTTGTCATCCTGTATTGCAAGAGTCAAATATGTTTGCTGATCTGCTGTCATTGTTAAAGTACTTGAGTATGAGGTTAATGGTGCTTTTTTAACAAGCGTGAAAGCTATAAAGCAACTTTGCTTGCGCTGAGATGGAGAAGGATTATATTTGTGTTAAACTTACCTTTTTAATGGAAGCATAGCTAGTGGTAGGCACAGATTAGGGAATTGATTTCCCTATTCCCTGAAGCAGATAATGCATGTAATAAATAAACTAACTAACTACAGTCCTTTATTTGAGGATCCAGTTTCCAGCACTTTTATCTACAACGAGGTGCATGTTTTTGGATTCTATGCATTTTTTTTTAACTCTTTTTTTGAAAAACGGTCTTGCAAAAGTTTCATCAAACTGGAATGTGGACTAATAGATGTATTTTGATTCACTAGATTTTTCATTTTGTCCTAGTAAATTTTTTCTGGAAAAAAATAATTGTGTCCAAAGTTGGTCTGGACAATTCAAATTTTGCCCATACAATCATTATGGGAAAAAAAAAGATTAAGACCAACCGAAATAGACCAAATGTAAACCTTTTAGTGTACTGCAAAACCTTTATCTAGACCATGTATGGAACTTCAAAACACAAAACCAAACCATATGGCTAATCAATTGTTTTGTTTGTTGTGTGATGATAAATCCATATGGACGAATTGTGATTAATTTGAAACCAAATGCATAAGTCTAATTCATTTAGTGCACTGCACTCATGCAAATTCATAGTTCTACTCCCGATAAATAGATGTTCCTTCAGGCAATGTTAGCATTCAGCTAAGGTGCCTTGGAATTACTGAGACAGCTGCTTCATGTCAATGACTGTGGACACGTCTTCACTGCTGATCTATGAACTGCTTCAAACTAGGAGCTATCTATTCCTGCTATTCTAAACCAAAAGTTGCTTTGAGCTGGTTAGAGAAACACGGTTGATGATTATTATTATTAACTGGTATTTATATAGCGCCAGCATATTCAATAGCTCTTTATAATATTATCAAAGGAGGAGATTTAACAATAAATGAGACAATTACAAAAACTTACAGGAACAATAGGTCCTGTTCAAATGAGCTTACAGTCTATAGGAGGTGGGGCGTAAAACACAACAAGACAGGAGGTAGAAATCAAACAAGGTGGAGTGAAGCAGAGATGAAGGAGAGAATAGACTGCTGCCCTTTAGGAGAGAGCAAGGGACAGGTATGTGAGGTACAGGTTACTCTGGGAGGCCATAAGCCATAAGAGATGGATTTTGAGGCACTTTTTAAAATATTGAAGACTAGGGGAGAGCTTGATGGTCATAGGCAGGCTATTCCAAAGGAAAGGAGCCACCCGCGAGAAGTCCTGCAAGCGTGCGATGGCCGTACGGGTGCGAGTAGCGGACAGGAGAAGGTCATGGGCAGAGCAGAGAGACTGAGCAGGGGCATACCTGCGAATCAGTGAAGAGTTATAGGAGGGGCTAGAATTGGTCAGTGCTTTATAGGTGTGGGTTAGTACCTTGAATTAACTCCTATAGGATATAGGAAGCCAATGTAAGGACTGACAGAGGGGAGAGGTGTGAAGGGAGCAACAGGAGAGGAAAATCAGTTTAGCTGCAGCATTCATTACAGACTGTAGCAGGGCAATACGACTTGTGGGAAGAACTGTTAGGAGAGCTTTACAATAATCCATGCAAGATATTGCTAGAGCATGGACAAGCTCCTTAGTAGCATCTTGCATAAGAAAGGGGCAGATGCGGGCTATGTTTTTAAGGTGGAATCTACAGGATTTGGTAAGAGACTGGAGTAAGGCTCAAATGTGAGGCCAGAATCAAGTATAACGCCAAGACAGTGTGCTTGTAAGAATGGACTGATGTTGGTACCACTAACTTGAAGGGAGAGTGAAAGAGGAGTATCAGTATTAGGAGGAGGAAAGATAAGGAATTCAGTTTTAGAGAGATTGAGTTTCAAAAATCATGAGGACATCCAGTCAGAGGTGGAAGAAAGGCAAGCAGTGATACGTTGCAGGATGGCATGGGAGAGGTCCAGGGAGGAAAGGTATATTTGAGTGTCATCAGCGCACAGATGGTATTGGAATCCAAATGAGGTAATACATTTGCCAAGAGAGGCAGTCTAAAGAGAAAATAGAAGGGGACCAAGTACAGAGCCATGGGAGACTCCAACAGAGACAGGATGAAGGGAGGAGTTATCATTAGTAAAGGAGACACTGAATGAGTGTTAGGAGACATATGAGGAAAACCAAGAGAGGACAGTGTCACAGAGACCGAGTGATTGAAGAGTTTGGAGAAGGAGAACATGGTCAACAGTGTCAAAGGCAGCAGATGTATTCTTTCAGCCACGTCAGATAATAGTTGGCAATTTGATAAGAATATAATTTAAATTAACATTTAGCAAGATCTCCTAACAGTTGACCTATATTCCATAGGGGTAATCCCTAAGATATCTATAGTGAAAGTTGTTGTATGTCATTGCTAACATTTATCTGACATTGTAGGAGCTCTAAAGAAGATGACTCCTTTGGAGTCTTGGGGCTGAATTATATATATATATATGAATTATAGGTTATATAAATCCTTCTGTATTGAAACATTATTTTTAGAGGTTGCATTTCCACTTCAACCTCATGGATGTTTGAAAAAATTCTCAGCAAGTCTATTATCTCTCACTGCACTCGTTGTTTAGCATTGAATGAATGGAAGCCTCTTGCACTTGTGCAATTCTTTGGGAAATCATCATATAGTAATAAGAAGTGATGTATGCTTACTACTACTCTCTTGAAAATAAAGTAATGGCCAAAAACTGAACGACAAGCAATGCAAGAACAATATATTCTTTAACTTTTATTTATGTATTAGAATACAAAAGAAAAAGTAGACTTGTATTAAATATAATTTTTGAAATGTCATTTTAAAGCTGGTTTAAAATCTGCAGTAATTAAGTAGTTAGCATGCTCTTAATGCATCAAAGTACTTGTTTTGAATTACGGGCGATTAATATATAATCCCCAAAAAATGATTTTGAACCTTAAAGGCAGAAATAAGGACTTAAATACACCTGTGTCTGAATGTGAAATAAACACCTGGCTCCCATGGAATCAAACATGCTATTAAAAGGTCAGCTATTTCTTGAAGTAATGAAGTTGATGTAGGTAATTGCAACAACAAAGGGTTTTATTCAAAAAGCTGTGAATTGTTGTGAAATAACATTTGACTTTGTTTACACATGAATGGCTGAGCCTGAGAAAAATTGACAAAACTCTGTGATTTTGATCATGATGAGTCCGTTGACGCCAATTTCTTCTGGTAACTGCAAATCAGGTCACTATTAAACGTGTCAATTTAAATTGGGAGCCTTCACAGCACAAGCATTGAAATGTTTTACTATTTTTACTGAAAGGGGCACTATAGGCACCCAGACCACTTCAGCTCATTGAAGTGGTCTGGGTGTAGTGCCCCTGTTAATTTAACCCTGCAATTGTAATTATTGCAGTTATTGATAAAATGCAATAATTACATTGCACGGTCAACTCCACCTCTGGTGGCTGTCTACCAGACAGGCAATAGAGGTGCTTCTGGGTCGTTGGTTGACTTTTGGTCACCTAATTGACGCTGGATGTCCTCACGCTCTGCATGAGAACATTCAGCGTCAGCTAAAAACCCACAAAAAAGCATTGTATTAATACTTTCCTATAGGGTTGTTCTAATACGGTTGCATTAGGTCCCAGACTCGGCAGAGGAGGAGCAAAGGCGGAACCTGAACCAGAGCTGAGGGACATCAGTGCTGGATTCAAGTAAGTGACAGAAGAGTTTTTAGCCTTCTGCACTGTAGGGGCACGGGGTGTGCACGAGTGAGGGGGGCACTATAGGGTACTATAACAATTTTGTTTTCCTAGCCTATAGTTTCCCTTTAATTCGATTTTTCAATGTAATACCAATACCAACTCAATATAAAGATTTTGAATTTTTGTTAGCATGAGTCTCTAAATGGGGACTGGGATCGATTGACAAGGGAATTCCAAATCTTGGTATAAAATATGAAAAAATTGAAAAATGGAAAAATGAGAATTGTTTTTCAATGTAACTTTTGTATCCAAAAAATTAATACCTATTCTTAAATTCTCCATATATTGTGGTTTAGTGCATAACACTGATTAAGCTCAACTGCAAACAGGCCAAATGTGTCTCTATATTTGGAGAATTGGTCAAATGTCTGAGTATAATACCATTCAATGAAAAAACCTGGCAACATTTTATATTTTTATTAGCATAAAATGCATGTGCAGTTTTTAAAATATGAGGCTGAATTTTATTTGATCTTATTACCGGCGAAACCAAGGACTATGTTCATGAGTTTGGTAATTTTATCTTTTGCTTCTCTCTAACTAGTGAGGCTTAGGTAATATTCTCCGATGGCTAATTATTGCATGAAGGTGAATGTTGGTTATATTCATTTGCTAAGTAACAATTGACGTCAGAAGTCAAGACCTTTGTGTTTCAAAGACACTTTGGGTCACAGATGCCATCTGTTGTTTAAAAACGTAGCAGAATGTTCAATACACATAAAGATAATGGTTCAGATAATGCCCGAGTCAATACTTCTCAACTGAATGAGTCATAAGGTAACTTCTGGAGTGAAACAGCTTCATGAAAAACAGCATGCTAAAAGTATGTATCATTAGGGCATTTAGGGTTAAAGTGCAGGAGGATGTATCATTGGAAAGTACCACTTAATGTTAAATGTGACCTTCATTATGTGTTAACTAACTTTAAAGCATTATCCAATTAGTGTTTTCAGGCCTTTTTAGAAGGGTTTAAATTATATGTAGAGTAGACCCATTCTATAATCATAAAAATATAAAATTAGCTCGCTAAAAATTGATCACAATAAATACTAAAATCAACCACCATGAATTCTCTGAAATTGCATGGGGAACCAGTTTAGGTTTCCAACCCTGGGGTTAAGAACCTTTGATGCATTGAATACTGCAGTAAGTGACAATAATGATTGTTATTGTTGTACTTTATTGTTTTTTTTATTAAATGTGTTTCTAGTATTGAAGTATGGGTAATATTATTTTTTACATTATAATTAACATGTAATGTGGTTTAATGTTTTCATTTACTTTTAAATCATTTTAGCATAAATATCATATTCTTGATTGACCCCATGCAGAACGGTTTTGAACAAAAGTTGACCATTTTATGCTAATAAATTCCTACATTTTTGTGTATTATATTCTGCATGTAATAAACATTGAATAATAATCTTTACAATGACAGAGTTTATTTAGCAGTTGCTTATATTGTCTAAACAGCAAAAAGAAGAGCTATCAGCTAATTATGTGTTGGACATAATTAAAAGGTACTCTAAGCACCCTAACCGCAACAGCTAGATGCAGTTCTTATGGTCCAAAGCCAAAACATATGGCTGGTTTGAGAGAAATTTTGATTGTCCCTGACATCCATAAACACAATACAAATAGCCAATGTAGGTGATTAAGAGATATGGAGTTACAATAAAATATAATGCAATTGTCCCTCATGCCCTCTTTGCTTTTTATATAAGATGTATAAACCATTGTTACACAGTTCAACATCAAACTCATTTTTTATTTCGAATCCATGATCTTGTTCCTGGAAGAATGGTGTGCATTGTGGCATGTAAAGGTGTTGCATTCCATTCGTTTTCAGTGCTTAGTGTAACTTTCACTTGTTACTAGACACGTGCATTTGGTTTCTCCAGAAGGGTGATTCATACGAATTTTTGGCGACCTGCAATTCATCTCAAATTCCAAACTCCAAATCGGCATAGGGGAAAATCACGAAGCAAACTAAATAGACAATACAAGAACTGTTTTGTTTGTTTCATCATTCGGAGCTCCATCTTTGGTACCAAAACAAAATATGCTTGATGGTTAGGGACAGCCAGTAAATTTTAACTTTATTCACAGATCAAGTGACTAAAGGGAAAAAAAGAGGAACAGCACAACATCTATATTTATATATTTTATATAGTATGTATTTTTATTTTGTAAATAGATTTTTATTTAGTTTCTTTTGCATGTTATATTGTATGGCGTCAAACAGGGGTGGGACTCGCAGGTCCCGGTCTTTATAGTGTGTAGATTAAGAATGGTAAGTACTGTCACATGAGACATTCTATTTTGCGATATATCGCAACCTGAGCAGGACTCGCAGGTCTCTTGAAGGGAAATGTACATTAAAACATTCCAGTAATTCCTATACATGAAAGGTGTGCAATCATTTATCTATCTCGTATATATTGTGTGTCTGTCTGGTAGATGTCAAGCATGAGACCATGTCAAAAGAAAGAGGAGGGGTTGGGGAAGAAGAAAGGGGGGAAGCAGGCCTCTGTCGTGGCTTGCACTATGTTTGGGGGTTTACTCATTTCGTATGGAATGCTAGAAGTGTAGACTCACTGATGGATTTTGTTAGTAAATCTTTTCCCTGCTGTGGTCAGTAGCCAGTGTGCCCATATGTCTAGAAATTTTTGAGACTTTTCATTTGACTTCATGTGTAGGTCCTCTATAGCCCTTAAGTCCTCCAGCTGGATGAACCATCTGTCTAGTGTGGGTGTTTCCTTGCTTTTCCAGTAAGGGATCATCTGTTTCGCTACGTTTATGATCCTAATCCTGATCGTTCTTTTATATGTGTTACTTGGCATGGTCGTGTGATGCAGGAGCATTGCAACAGGGTTGAAGGGAGGTGGTTTATCAGTGAAGTCCTGCAGCATGTCGTGTATCCCCTTCCTGAAGGGTTGAATTCTATCACATTCCCACCATATAGTGCTGTCCCTACCACATCTTTGCATCTCCAGCACTGTGCGGGATGTTCCGGGTTCACCCTGCGTAACATGTCGGGGGATGCGATACCAATGCGTAAGCAGTTTATATGCCGTCTCTTGGGTTTTGCTGAAGACAGCGCATTTGCGTATATAGTATGTATTTAATGAATATATAGTATATAAATATAGATTTATTTATTACACTGCTCCTCTTCTTTTTCTCACTGTTGGTAACTTCTTCTCAGTTGATCTGTGCCCAAAATGACATGAAAATGCACCTGTCAGTTTACTGCATATTATTTATAAATCTCGCCTCTTTGGTTTATCCAAATCATGTTTCCTGTAAACAATTGCATGGATGAAATTCACTGCGCACAAGTCTACTTGTTACTGCTTTTTCCCATTGATTACTTAAGAGTATTGTTAATCTTTTTTTCCTTCCCTGTTCTGTTTTCGCTATAATTAAATTTGTTTTCAGATCACAGACAATGTTGATAAAGATATTTGTTTTGTTAAATTATAGAATAAACCAAAATAATGGGTGACATTAGCATGGAGTAGAATGTGACATGACTAACTGACAATTTGAGTAAAGGCTAATGTAATCTAAAGAAGAGAAGCGTTGGGCTGATATTGGGTGAGTGTGCCTATGTTTTCTCGTGGAGTCTCCCTACCACACTCCGTGCAGCTGTTGGGTATCTGTGGGTCACTTCAGCTTGGAGGTTCCTTCTGTCTCATGCTAGCCCCGTCTCCTCTGATTATTACATCACTAACTTCAGAAGAAGTAGGGCCAGCAGGAGACAGAAGAAGCAGGCTCAGCTGCAGTTTAATCCCATGGTTCCTGACCCTATAGCTACACAAAAGGAGGTAGGGCTCTCCTGAGGGCAACACAAAATAATTACAAACATCTTCAATGGTAGGTATGGTAATTTCTTAGGATATATACAAATGTGGATCACAAGAGTCTAAAGTGTATGTATTGATGACTTATTTCTCTTCTTTTATTTTAATGTGTATGTTTGAAATGTAACATGGATATTGGTGAACAATTATTCATTTTCACTTTATTTTTTATAATGGTATTAAAGGAACACTGCAAGCACCATAACCATAGTACAGCCCATTATGAGATTTATGATGCCATAAGTACCCTGGCACTGTCCCACTGTAACATGTCACTTTGTTTTAGCATGACGTTACTGCCAGTAGCAAAGCAAAAGAAGACATAACTCTCTGTAGAATAAAGTAGGACCAATGCAGGACATCACTCATTGGCTAACAGCTCTCAACTGATACTGCTCTGTTCTTGGCATGATACAGCCAGGTCCAGCACTTAGAACTTAGGTCACACCTAAATAGATAGGGAATCTAGATGGACAGAGGCATGTTCTTAGGGGATGCTGGGCTAAATGGTAACAGTAAAATAAATTAAAGAACCGAGGAACAGGTATAGATTACTGGAAGGCAAGCTAAGGTTAAGGAGCTCTAAACGGCACACAAGGCAGGGTGAAGAAGTGGAGAAACGAAAATTGTCAAATGTAAGTCGAGAGTCAGCAGCCATGGATCAAGACAAGAGATAAATGTGCTCTCTGATTTAACCACAATGTAAACCATGACAGGGCAAGGATTAGATCAACATGAGGTGCATAAATAGGCACATGGACCCTCCCATTATCATATGTGTGGCACCGGTACGTGCATGCATAGCATCGCACCGATGATACAATCACGCTAGCGCTGTTTGTGACGTGAACACAGTGCATGTCATAAAAGAAGACAGAGCAGCAACGTTCCTCATCAGGAGCAATGCCAGAATGTACAGAGGGTGTTCAGGAGGCCACGGAGTCTGGTGCCTGGCTGGCACAAGAACCATAGAGATCTTGACAGCTCTATAGTAGATACAGCTCTAGGCAGGTAAGTTGTTGAACCATACTAAAATGATTTAACATCTGACTGTGGGGCAGCACCAGGGAACTTTCTCGATTTAAAACTCACTTAAAAATATAAGTAAACAAATTAAACATTAATTAAATAAAACATTGATTCATATTTTGCTAGGCTTGACTATGACTATGCCAGAACAGGTACGTTTGCAAGCTTAGAAATGGTTTGTGACAGTCACTCACTGTTCTGCAGTAAAAGATGTCTGTTAATCATCTGTAATCTGAGATCGAATTAAGAACCATGAGTGGACTTTTATCAGCTAGATCCACTGTATGCTCTGAACTTGATTCATACAAATTTACGCAAGGGTAAAACCATTTTTCTCATTTCGATATGTTTTTAAAAATAAATATGTGTGTGTTTTCTACATTGTGAAAAGTACTGTGTTTTCAGTGGTAAGAACTATCACTCTTTAGGGACCCGTGAACATTTGATGACAATGATATTTGTTGAGTTGATGACAATGATATTTGTTGAGTACACGGAAGGTGATGGTAACATTTTGCGTTCACCACACTTGAAAAACGAGAAGCGAGTGGATCTTTGATCGTCATGACCAAGAAGTCAAACACTTTTCTATCCTTACCATGAGGCATTGTATTTATTCTTGCTAATTCGTTTACTAGCTTTCTAAATAATATTTTACCTTACTTTGACAATAAAGCTATTACATTTTGGGAGTATGTATTTGCTTTCAATTTTTTTCAAGAATCCTTCATGATATTCAAGATAAGGGTTTGTTTTCTTTCATATTATTCTGCATAAAATATCTCTGTTTGTTCTTAACTTAAGCCTTCTCAAAACTGTAGGCATTAAAAGTCATACTTCCAAGGTGGCTACTTTTAAAATAATATTTGAGTATTTTTTGTCCAGCTGCATCAAGTAAATGGAACCCCACTGTTTCTTAAAAATAAATTTCTTTGGTTTCGTTTTTTTTTTTGTATTGATACACATTTTATTCTGTTTTTACAGATTTTCTAATAACTAAAAAGAATATTTGAGTGTCTGTGTGATCTAGTTTTTAATTTTCCAGATATATCCAAGAAGGTTATTGCTAGGATATACTCATAGCAATAACCTTTAATATATCAGGAAAATTAACAAATACTACGTAATTTTAGTTTTCCTTCTTTTAGAAGATTCATTATTTAATCAATGATTATTTTGCCATACTTGGACCTTATTCATATTTTGTTATGCAACCTATAAAATATAATTTTATAGAAAAATAAATATTGATGATATATATATATATAAAAAAAAATATAGATAAGTTATTGGCCCAACTATGCCATCTAGATGGACGAGTAAAGATTTTTTGTTTGTTTTTGTAGTTTGTCACTTGGGACAGCTATTCATTTACTGTAAACATTCTTCTACTTGTAATGTGTTCTTCTCTACCAGACCTGATGGAAGTTATCCCCAAGCACATCTTCCTCTTCTGTAAAAAAATATTTCTGGACATTTGTTGTAATTTTGTGTTCTAACTCTTTCTACAGAGAATTATTTAGAATATGATTTAGATTTGCTTAGACATATGGCAAAACTAGTGCTTCAATTATTGAACTATTTCTTAGTGTATATCATTAGAAGAATATTGAGAGTGTGGTAGGCTTTGTGATATTGAGTTTCAAAGAGTTTGGGGTATCGCAAATATATTTATTTTTAAAGCTAGAGTGTTTCTTTAGGGGTATCAAAGTAGGCTGAATATGTCAAAATTGTCATTTTGCTTACTTTTAAGCCACGTCAGATTTTACTCTCAGACACTATTTGTCTTCTATGTGTGTCCTGTGAAATGTATATCCAAAAATATTATGTGAGTTATTTTGTCTCTCAAATGTAAATAACATTACTTATTGGTAGCTGTTAAAAAACAAATAAGGTGCGCCATTTCTTAAGAGGTGTACTTCGTAAAATTATATAAAAAATCCTTGTATAAATATAATTAACTAAAGTGCATATATCTTTAAGTGCAATAATAAATTTATCAACCAGTGCTCTAGTCTTGTGAACCACTTGTAATTTGGTTAAGACAATTAGAAACTACTCTCTTGCAATATTTGGCCCATAAGACATTTACAGTGTTAATAATTAATATGCCAAAAGGGGCTAGTGCCAGGACTTTTCCCTGAAGAAAATCATCGGTAGCTAATGTTTCTTCTAAAATTCACCATATTCGTTTGTGGTTTTTCTCCTAATTCCTTCATGCATTCTGAAATGTTCTATTTCAATAAATTGACATTCTGAATACATTTTGAGCATGGTACACAAACTCTAAAGTCTACATAACCTATATTTATTTCCATATCCTTATCTTAAACCGCAATACTCAAGTCAAGAAGTGAAATAACATGGTTCTGCTAAAGTAAATTAAATATTCCTTGAATATTCTAACCTTTACTATTTTATCTATTCTACAAATATTTCCATTAGCAAGTACTGTTGGTTCCCTAACTACAGATGTTAAAGTCACTGGCCTGTAATTATGTGACTCCTCCTTATAACAACTTTTCTGACATGGCATAACAATCAAGTTGAAAAATTCGTATGAATACTGCTTAGTTGAAAATGTCATCTGTAGTCTTAATAATATTTAATTTATAAAGTTTTCAAGCTATCTCAATTTTCACAGAACAGATTTATACAGTATTTTAAATCTTGATATCGAGTTTAGTTATCTGTCTTTAGGATGGACGGAGTGCAATGTTATCTAGGAATGAAATATCAGTTGAGTGAAAATTAAATATTCTAACATTGCATTCTCACACTATACACATAAAAATGAATGTTCGAAATAAGAATAATTATACCAACCACGCAGGATCAACCCATATGTATTAAAAGAATGGTTACGTGAATAAGTAGATGGTATTGTAATATTAAAGAAAATAAAACATGGGACGGATGTAAAGCGCTACGGAATTTGTTGGCGCTATATAAATATAATAATGATAATGATAATACTATTAATTTAATCACACCTTTTACTGAGACACTAATCCGGGGTCAGGTAAGAGAGACTCCACGTTACAGCAATTGCAATACTGACTTCTTGGGTGAATAAGAGAGGGGGCACACTTACAACATAATGAAATGTATGCTATATTTTTTATATACAAAAATCTGGTAACAACCATCAGTTGTCAGAAAACAGCAACTATCATTTTCTGGCTAACTACTGAAGCATTGCCTGTGGTTTAACTACGCACTGACAGCAAGTGGGACAGGAAATACAAAGTATACATGATACCCCAATACTCCCCAGCCCCTCCTGTTCCCTCAATTACAGGGCAGACCTCTTTTTCTTATATTTTTTTTGTTTTGTTTACATAGTATTCTTCATCTTTCTCAAGAAGCCTGTGCTACATATTGCCCTTGAATTATGAACTGGCGTCCCCTGGATTCACATAATGCACCTGCACACTGCCTGTATGTTGTTTTCAGTATCCACTCTTTTTGTTTTGGTGGGAAAATCCCAAACTCCTTTTCTGCCATTACTGGGATCAATAGTATTAAACATTTTTAGAGTCATGGAAACTGTCAGCATCTGTAGTTTATATATAAAAAAAAAAGTGGTGGCATTAGTACAAGCTAGGAGAATGGCTGATATGCAAGTCTTTTCCAGCTCGAGACTGGCATCATCTTCCACAGAGATAAGTAAGCTCTGAGACTGTACCTTCCTTATTTCCCATGGTAATATCTAGCTACCATTGCAACCATTAAATGATGCTTCCTTTATTTTGCTCTGATCGTTCTACTCCTGAAAATATGAGATGGCTTACTTTGATTCTTATAAGATGTACCTCTGTCCACATTTACTGTTCAAAATAATGGAGAAACTCTTCCAGACTTTTTTTGTTATTCCCTGAGGTTTATTTTTGCAATTTAAGCTGCATCAATTCTCAATTTATGGTCAAATTCAACTTTTTCCATAGACTACATAGCTCAGAATATTCATGTTCCACATAGCCTAAAGGCGCACTCTACATGATCAATGTCCACTTATTCTGCTCAGGATAAGGCTTCTCCTGAGTGCTGTTATCCTCAAAACCTTTTTTATACTAATGATAGAATGTTTAGTCAGGCTGCGTTCGGTCATAAAGTGCGCAATTGGTTACACTTTTCAAATTAATGCTGTCTTTGATGCTTTGCATAATAATATGGTTCAGCACTGCCCCTAGACAACATCATGGTAAGCAGGAATAAAGAAATATATTTTTCTTACTATAATTATCTTCTCTTGGCTATTATTCATGGTAGAACTTTATCATCATTAGTTTGTTTTTCTATTCCTCTACTGGAACCTAGGCTTCTAATTTAAAGTTGTAATTTCATTTACATCAGCTGTGAGAGGGGAGCTAACCCACAGGTTAATGCTCCCATGGATAATAGTCAGAGAAAAAAACAAGTACCGTAAGTGTGAATACATTTCCTTAATTTCAGTGCTACACTTCAACTGACTAGGAGTGACAAAACGACATGGGTAACACATAGGCTAGTTAGATAATAATCTAAATCGTTTTAATAGGTTTTGTGAACCTGTTGCCAGCTTTCTACAATTTGCTGTTTACCGAATTGACTTAAGGCTTCTTTGCACGTGTGTGACATGGTCCTCAAATCTGATGTAAAGATTTTAGGATGTTTTTACTGCTTTTTGCTATCATAGCTGATGCTAATTTGTTGAACGATCCTTTGGGCCCTCTGCATGCAATATCTTAGGAGATAACAATTTGTTGTAACATAAGATAACATTAAAGGGACACTATAGTCACCAGAACAACTACAGCTTATTGAATTTGTTCTGGTGAGTAGAATAGCTCCTTTCAGGCTTTTTGCTGTAAACACTGTCTTTTCTGAGAAAATGCAGTGTTTACATTACAGCCTAGTGATAACTTCACTGGCCACTCCTCAGATGGCTGTTAGATATCCTTCCTGGGTCATGACTGCCTAAAATGCATCCAAACATTCAGTGTCTCCTCCCTCTGCATGCAGACTATGAACTTTCCTCATAGAGATGAATTGATTTAATTCCTCTCTATGAGGAGATGCTGATTGGCCAGGGTTGTGTTTGAATCATGCTGGCTCTGCCCCTGATCTGCCTCCTTGTCATTCTCAGCCAATCCTTTGGGGAAGCATTGTGATTGGATCAGGCTACCACTTCTGATGATGTCAGCAGACTGCTTGTTTTTTTTCTGAGTCAAACAGCATGCAGAGTTACAGCTTCAGGCTTGAATACAGTATGATTTTGCTATATTTATGGAGGCATGAGGGGCCCAGGGGGACTAACTGTTGGTTTTAACACTATAGGGTCAGGAATACATGTTTGTGTTCCTGACCCTATAGTGATCATTTAAGTACTATTGCTATATCTTTGTTTGTGCCTGCACATGCTCCGTCTTTAGTTTTCAGTCTACACATCTCTTTGATCGTTTTACTTACTGATATATCTATAATTTGTTTTGTCTCCCCTTTTTACGGACTGAGACATTTTTTTTCATTTTGTACAACTATGTGCATCCTTTTTTGTGTAGACTTGGAAATATTAGTGAATGTTTCTGAATAGATCAAATTATACCTATGCTTAAGAACTGTTTCTAGTCTGAAACATGCCAGGCATATTTTTTGTGGGGGGGGGGGAGGGGGTTTGGTGTACTCTAGTTTGACCAAGCAGTCCTTGTGAATTAACATCTTCATTTTCGATTATTCACGATTTTCTGTATTTTCTAATTTTGTTTCTCTGATTCTAATATTTCTATATCTCTTAGACCAATTTGACCCATACAGTGCTTCATATAAGATGGATCCTTCTTTTTCTTTTACTTTAATTGTTATGTATTTGGAGAACCAGGTGCCACTTACCTTTGCTGCCAAACTTCAATATAGTTCCAACCGTCATAAAATACTCCATGGTATTACAGTTTGGATTGGATTACAGCTTGGAATTTGAATTAAATTTACCTGTAAGCCGTTTAGATGAACATACTTGCTCCTGGATAGTTCAATGATTTTCAATAGAGCATATTTGAACAAACAGCCAAATTAACTTTCACCAGATAAAAATGTGCAAAGTTTGTCAGAGATATCACTCATTAGACAGGCAAACAATAACATAAAAGCAATTTATTTTACTGACAGTTGAGATTATTCACTGTACATATTCCAAAATATTTGTAATTTAGTAACCTTGGCAATTATACTAGCAGTCTTTCTTGCTCCTTGCCCTCTCTCCAAATTACTTATGACATACCGAAAAATAAGTCATTCTACTTTTTCTGTCAAGGCATTAACTGGCATACTCCTTGAAAGCTAAATGAACTCTATAGGCATGAGAACCGCTACAGCCTAATGTAGTAATTCTGGGGAATATTATATGTCCTTTCAGACTGAGCTGTGTAAACACTGCCTTTTCTGGGAAATGACAGTGTTTACACTGCTGTCTCTAGTGGTTGTCACTCGGACAGCCACTAGTGAGACGTTCTGGGTTCAGTCCTGCAAAGACTGCTCTGTTTGGCGATGCTGAGCACTCCTTATATAGCTACATTGATTTTATGCGACTGTGAGGAGATGTTGATTAGTGCAGCACGGAGGCTGGGGTGGCTGCACGGAGTCTGGTGTAACAGTGTAAGAAAACTAAGTAAATTAAAATAAAAAAAAATTATATCATGTAAATTGTTATTATAAAACTATAATGTTATAGCTCATTGCCTTCCATTGCTTTCCAAATCTTAGCTTAGGAGACTTAAAGGAAGCTCTTGCTTAGGAACCTATGGTTCTTCAGCATTGGTAGTGGAGGCAGGCAGCAGGGGTCTTACCGGTCAGACCCCAGGAAAGACGTCGAACTGTTCAAAAATGGTTTGACTCCTTACAATGGTTGGATGCCATGGCAGTCCTGGAATCATATATGTGTTGTACTATGTACTTATTTATAAGTTTCCTTTAAATTTTACAGCCAGTTTGACACTTAGTAAACTGATATCAAGAGCAGGTTCCATGTTTCTATGTGTGCAGAGAATATTTTTGTACCAGAAGAACTAATACATGTTCTCCCATGAATGTTGCATGTTCTCCCATAAGTTGTCTCTGAACTAGAATCTACACACAGAACTGCTGTTAGGTCCTTAGTTAATCAGAAGTACAGTCTGTGTTTCCATGTCACCTCGTTCGGGTTCTTTGTAGTGAAGGGTTCAGAAAATAAAAAAGAAGACATTTCTCAATTTAAAACTTTTCCTTTGCAACTATTGGGTTACAGCAACACATGTTTAGTGCGTGTGTGCAGTGTATGTTCTTTCATGAAATTTTTGTCCTGTGCAAGGACACATACTGTATTCGCGCACTAAGAATGCAAGCAACTAGTAACAAATACCATTAGATATCCGCACACCATATTAAAATGTCATTGTTAACCCCTCCATAACAGCTAGGTATGAATAAGCCATATACATTTTAATTAAATGATACTTGCCAATCTTCTCTGACTACCTCCATCCCGGTAGAGAGCAGGCATGATCCTAGTGCCCAGTCCCCTCCTCTGGCCGACTTCAAAATACGGGACAGGTCCCTGAGTCCTATTTTTGCTTGGGCATTACCATGATATGCAGGACTGTCCAAGCAAATTTGGGAATGGTGTCACCTATGCATAATATAACTTGTGGGTTGGTCAATAACATTAAATACATGTCATACACATTTCTAATATAGTCAAATGGAAAGCCCCTACAACCAGCTAGTTCAAACAAGCACTATTCCAGCCCTACTAGGGTCTATTTACTAACCAGCAAGTTGTGCCTTGACAATTGATTGCCAGAATTTAAGCCAGGTAAAATTAAGGGAGATGGTTAAACTGGAGGTTTCTAGCACACTCATATAGGCACATATTTGCACCAAGTATGAATTTATGAACTGTGAAAAATAAAACACGCAGACATCCACACCTTATTACATTGCACCTAGGTGTCTCTATCTAGTATACGGAGAATAGGAGAAATGAATAAATGTTTCTATTTATTATCTTAATTTGCATTATTTGTCCTCGTTTTGCCTTGTCAGAACTGGTTTATGATGTAATGTCCTAAACCTTTAAGGTCAATGCAATAGAAAAATATCACGAAAGAGGGTTAACACAAGTAATAGGTGATTTCCAATTTTATATTCAATGATGTAAGGTCCAGAGAAGTGACAGTTCCACTTTAATTTTGTCCCATATACTTTACACTTGGATAGTGCTTAGTATCATGGTGGTTACATAGTAATCTAGTTTAGACTCAAGTCCATCAAGTTCAACCTTTGAAACACATCTTTGTATGTTGTTAATTCAAAAAAGGCATAAAAACCCGATCTGAAATTACATATATACATTGTGGAAAAGAGACACGCATCCATCAAGTTTAGCATTTCTCACATCTGTTTTTGCTGTTGATCCAAACTGCGATGGCCAATTATGCCACAAAAGTGGGAAGAAATTCCTTTTTGACTCCATAATGGCAATCAGATCTTAGATCAAAAACCTGTTCATATACATGTCAATTATATCCTTGAATATTCTGCTGTTCCTAAAAAAAATTGTTGATACCTTTCTTTAAAATATCTGCAACATCCCCTGTTCTGGACTTAGGCCTGTTATTATTGCATTCACCATACAGTCGGGTTTGACCGGAATGCTGTGGGTGGTCCAAGGCATTTGTTAAAATTCCTTATTTTTAGATTATCACAATTTGTTCTACAGCTGTTTGATTCACTATTGCATACATCTTAAAGAGGAACGGTCACTTTTCAGTTTTTTAAAAAAAATAATATTTTGTTTACCCTGGCTTTAGAATGTAATTTGCTAAACTTTTAATATAATTTGAAAAGAAAACTGATCGTCTCATGAAAAAGGTAACAGGTGATGTTCCCATTTAATCAATTTCTTTAAACATTTGTTCTAATCAAACATTGTTCTAAGTATAATTTTTTTTTTTTTTTTGGTTAAACGTAAGCAGCACGCAAACTGATTAGTTTATATGAAATTCATTGGATACATAAAGAATGCATGTTGGTGAGTGTGAATTTCTAAGTATGCTTGATGTGCGTGACATTAATATGTATTTTGGCAGACATCTGCTTTTGTATAGGGCACATACAAAGGCATATTATAATTGCATTAACATTTAAGGGTATCTTTTACAGGATGGTTGGGATTAGAACATATTTTGGCTAATGGTTTTACTTTGAAACCTGAGATCAAGAACTCCCACAGATCTCTCTAATTGTACCAGGTTGTTGATTTGTCACTTCTGTAAGTGTGTTGTTCATTGAGAAAGAGTTGACGTGCATAAAGTTTAATACTAAAGCAGGTGTGCTTATTGTAAGGCAGATGTTACAGTATAGCACGTCTCAAGTGGTACTCTTGTTTTATGGAATGCGATACCTGGTCACATCAAAATTGTCCTCCTGAGCAAAAACACGATTTTGCCCTTTTTTTATACACTTGCTGTGCAACATTTATGTCTGTGGCACCATGAAACATTCAGTGTGATATTAACACGTAATTTACTTGCAAATATCGTAATACCTCTTTGGAAGGAGGATTAATGGATAGTCAATACATTGTTAAACAGATCTGCACACCCCACAGAAGCCATAAGACTTGCTTTTCCCACACAAATCTCAAATTTGCAGTGATGTTATTACTGCAAGGGATTCTGGGTGGTCATATGCAAATTAGTTCAATAAAGAATCAACTTTATGCCTCATTATTCCATTTTAAGCATGGATTCCTTAAAGTTTATGTTTACTGTATACAGCCTCGAAACACAACTCAGGAAGAGATGCAAAGTCAGTAAACCACTCATGAACATCTCTTTCGTTAATGCAACTCATCACCATGAAGTTGGTTACTGGCTTGCTATTGAGGCTCGGGGTTACTTGTGGAGCGCAAACCAGAAAAAAAAACAAAAAACATATCACGTAATGAAATAAGCTTCTAGCTGAACCACTCTAGTTTATCATCCCCCTATGTTGATTCGGCCTCTAAGGGTTTTAAAACCAAATTCTATCTATCATGCCTACTCTCAGTATGATGTGTGAAAGTGAACATGCTTTGTTTTGTTTCAATTTATTTTATGTTATGTTACTCATTTCTTTAAAAAAAAAATGGTTGTGTAAGATATGCAAGTCTATTTATATTTTGTTGACTTATAATGTTGTACTTCTGACTAATATTTGTCATCTCCTATTGAGTTTCAGCAGTTGTCCTGTAGCTAGTTCCACCTCAACTAGTTGTACCACTGATACATGTGGTGCACTATATTCAGCATCTTTAAGAGATCTACTCTATGATGTTTGTGAGCCTACCTTTGCCCTTTCTTTTGATGACCCTGGCATTTGCACTTTTTGCTCAATGTTAAAGTGGACCTTTCATGACATAAGCCATTTACTCCATTCCTATACTCCATAGTCAGCGTTAAAAGTATCAGTTATGCAGTAACAACCACAATGTGTTGTTACCTTGTGCTTTACTATTCTTGGAAAACAGGAAAAATGATTGGCTGCTTGATTGTCCTTTTTATCTATCTTTATGATATGTAGGGTTATTTTTTTCACAGTTTCAAGAATAGCGTAACAGTATTCATGCATTTGCTGGCCCTTTTCCATCATCATATTATACAGTTGTCTTAAAGGGACACTGCAGACCCCTAAACAACTTTAGCTTGCTGAAAAGCTGTGTGTGTGAAGAGTGTGTCCTCTTTTTTCATTTTGCAAAAAGTGAAGATTTCAGTAAAAATTCACACTTTTATAAATTAAAATGGTTACACCCCATTGACTTTCTAGCAGACAACAGGTCCTGTTACTTCCTGGTTTGGTTAGCTCAGTGGAGCTAAACTAAAGAGGCAGCAATTGCCCAGACAACCAGCCTTGCAAAGACTTTTCATTCAGCTGCATTGGGAAGTCTGTGATTGGACAGTCACCGATAGCCTAGGCGGGGTTAGAAGGGGAGGGCTTGCAGAGTGAGCAGACAAGTGATCTTCAGATTTGGAAGCTGTCATTAGATTTACTCCCAATGAAAAAATGCATAATTAAATACAGTTTTCATTTGGAGTATATCTACTAAATAGTATTTATTTTGTATTTGGTTAGTGGAGTGTCCCTTTAATAGATACAGTTTACTGATAAATTGTAATGCTCTTGCAATTTTTGTAACTATATACTTTTTGCTTTGAGTTAACTTCCGACATAAATTTGTTGATCATTTTCTACCAGCAGGCTTAGAATTGCATTTCCTAATCAGTTCTTTTGTAATTTTCTGCAGTATTGTCAGCAATCTAAATTGCTTAGTCCCAGGTGTAATTTTAGAGAGCAGAATTTCTACCTGAATTTTCTTACTCGGCTTTGAACTGAAAAAAACCCCATTACTTTTAGCAGTCTGCAAAACTATTTTTATTTAAGGCGGTCCCTCCTTTCTTAGTCTGTCATATTACTCCTTTAGCTTGTTCCAGACCCATAACATTAGTTATGCCTGCTTGGATAGCATTGGCAAGATTCAAATCAGGAGATTAAAAATTTATAGTAATAAAAAGAAAACAAGTTAGAAAACAGGGCAGCGGAAAGATGACAAAATATAACACAGTGCCACGTTGAATCAGAGAGTTAGTTAATCATAGAGTACATGGATAATCTGTACATATTATACGGAATTTGGTGGCGCTATATAAATATAATAATAATAATAATAATAATAATAACTGTTTAGATTTGCAGCAGCTCCACCTACTGTTTGAGTTTGTTACAAACGCTCATTATATATTATAACTGTTATTTCTGGTCCAATACCTATTATATGATATTGAACCCTACAATTGTACATACACGTGTGTTCAAGAAAATTAAAATTTTGCATGAAAGTAAGTTGTACATGTGCTCAATAATGTTGTTTATTTTGTTAATCATACAAACTATTCCTATTCACGTTTTTATTTTAATTCTTATTTTTACAGCATTAATTTTTTTCTAGCAGTTGAAATATATTCCATAAATTGGAGCAATCAGCATCATTTTTGCTTTTTAAAAAAAAAATATATATATATATATATTTGTTGAGCTTTATGTATTTGTTAAATAATAATAATGTATAATAGAATAAAAGCTGCATAATTCAAATGATACAATAGCAACTAAGGTGCCATTATATTTTATTTTATTACTCTACTACTCTAGGCTACTCTAGTATTGCAAGTATAGGTTCAGGATAGCCTTTGTCTTACAACAACCGGTTCACAGATGGCTGTTAGATTGTACTACTAGCCTCTCAGTATGCAGTATGGGAATAGGGGTTTTTCATTGTTCACGGATTCATTTTCCATTACATTGTATATCATCAACGGCTACATTCCACCACTAGTTTAACCTATTTGGCATTTCTTCACTCGATACAGTTCCAGCTCTAGGCATAACAGTATCCCTCACTAGTAACCTATTAGCAAGAGAACGAGTTACAGGGGTGATTAATCTGTTTGTCTATTTATTTTTCGTTGTATGCCGATTATACAGCCTATTAGGGTTATTGAGCAGACGCAATTTTGGCACATATTATAGAAGTGCATGAGTGTGGCTAGTTAGAGATATATCTCTTCTCTTTTTTATGGTTTACTACAGTTAGAGAACTTAGCATACACTCGTTACTTTTTCTCTTCAAGCTGCAGACTTTCTCTTTGGGTATAGGATTCCCCAATGGTGCAACTTGTGCTATTTGGCAAGTATACCGTTTGGGCACCTATCCATCGTAGTAGTCATTTTATGTATTCAACGGCCTGTCTGTTTCTTTTTCTTTTTTGTGTTACAACCTTTACAGTCACGTGCACTGTACCTTTTTATATACAGTTATTAATAAAAGTTATGTTTTAATACATAATAAAATTCTCAATCTCTCTCTCTCCTCTGGTATATTTCCATCGCCCTTCAAACATGCAACTGTAACCCCAATTCTAATGAAGCCCAATCTTGACCCTAACTCCCCATCCAACTATCGTCCTATCTCACTACTGCCTTTTGCATCCAAGATCCTTGAAAGAATTGTGTATGCGAGATTGGCAGACTTCCTCGAGTCCAACTCTCTGCTAGACCCGCTTCAGTCTGGTTTCCACGCTAAGCACTCTGTGGAAACGGCACTGACCAAAGTATCCAATGATCTACTCACTGCAAAATCTCGTGGTCACTATTCTATCCTAATTCTCCTTGACCTGTCTGCGGCTTTTGACACTGTTGATCAACAACAGCTTCTTCTCATCCTCCGCAATATCGATCTACAAGATATTGCTCTCTCCTGGTGCTCCTCCTACCTCTCCCAGTGCTCTTTCAGTGTTTCTTTCTCTGGCTCTGCTTCTTCTCCCCAACTCCTCTCTCTTGGTGTCCCCCAAGGTTCAGTCCTTTGTCCCCTACTGTTCTCCATCTTTATTGCCTCCATTGGTAAACTCATTGGCTTCCAATATCATTTCTATGCAGATGACACACAAATCTACCTGTCCTCTCCTGATCTCTCCCCATCCCTCTTGAGTATTGTCTCTGACTGCTTCTCTGCTATTTCTAACTGGATGCCTGCCCACTTCCTTAAACTAAACTTGACCAAAACTGAAATTCTGGTCTGTCCTCCCTCAAGTGTTGTTACTCCTGTGTCTGTCTCCCTCCAAGTCAACGGTGCTACCATCAGCTCCACCATGCAGGCTCGCTGCCTAGGTGTTCTCTTTGACTCCAACCTCTCCTTCAAGCCTCATGTTCAATCTATCGCCAAATCCTGTCATTTCCATCTCAAAAGTATTGTGCGCATCTGCCCCTACTTAACACCAGATGCGACTAAGGTGTTGGTCCATTCCACTGTCCTTTCTCGCCTTGACTACTGTAATCCGCTTCTCAGTGGTTTTACGTGCTCCCAACTTGCGCCATTACAGTCTATAATGAATGCGGCGGCGAGGCTCATCTTCCTGTCCGCCCGCACCTCTCATGCCTCACCCTTCTGTCAGTCCCTACATTGGCTTCCAATAAAATATAGAGCTCAATTTTAAATTCTGGTTCTTGCTTTCAAATCGCTACATAATGCTCCTCCAACCTATCTATCCTCCCTTATACACAAGTACGTCCCGTCTAGGCCCTTACGATCTGCTGAAGACTTACGTCTATATTCTGTCCATACTCCCACCGCTGATGCTCGCCTTCAAGATTTCTCGAGGGCTGCGCCGTTCCCGTGGAACTCGCTTCCCTCCTCCGTTAGATGCTTACCCAGTCTCCACTCCTTCAAAAAATCGTTAAAAACCCACTTCTTCATAAAAGCGTATCAATTAAACTGTTAATAGCTCCTGACTGATTCCTCTTCTGCAACTGTCACTAGTCTAATACTATCCTTGTGTCATTTTACCCCACTCCCACTCATTGAGCAGGGCCCTCAACCCCTCTGTTCCTGTGTGTCCAGCTTGTCTGGTTACAACTACATGTCTGTTCGTCCACCCATTGTAAAGCGCTGCGGGATTTGACGGCGCTATATAAATAACATAATAATAATAATAATAATAATAATAATAATAATACACATACGTAGAATTTTGAGGGACCTCCTAACCTAAGTCTATCTCTTGGGGTTGCTTTTATCTTCAATGTACAATATAGTCAACTATTTATATAAAAAAGTAATACATTATATAAAATATATAAATGATAATATAACTTTACATATGTTGAAATATTTGCTGTTCCATTACTTCTTTTTTCAATATAATGTTGCCGCACATTCAAAGTGATGTGTCAGTGCCTAAGAGAACCTATTAGGGAAAGTATGTTGCAAAGCTGCAATATTGTGTTGGTCTTTTCCATATATAAAGTTTGATTTATGCAGAAACAAACAGTGAATAAAATATGCTTCAAGCCACAGTGATGCATATTTTTAAATTTTAGATTTTTTTCGTTTATGTGTATATTATATACTTTGCAAGGATGAGGAACTGGGTGACATTTTGATCCATTCCGGATAATCGCATTTGACATGTAAATAGTAGTTTTATGACTGCAATAAATTCACTAATCATATTGCCGGAAGCTCGATATGATCAATCTCATTCTTTAAATCTCACTAATCTTACAAATTCAGTGTCTTGTCTGCTATTTCCGGTGACATGCAGTCACTATACGTTAGAATGTTTGCCCGCGTCATTCAGTGTGGGGGTCACATAGAGGGTAAGCCATTCTTGGAATTTGACCTGCTCCTTCAGCTGTGAAATATGAAATTAGAAATTAAGGGGTTTAGTGAAATGACCTTGTAGATTATTTACTTCTATTCATATTTTAAATATTAGTCATCACCAGCCTCCATATCACATTCCAATGACTATGGGATTTGCTCACTAAACAGTATGTTATGGCAGTTTGACAACCAATGGAAGAGAATGAAGGTTAATATATCCAAGTTTAAAAAACGTGAATGTTGTTTCCTGCTCTGCTATGTTGACTGTAAGTATTCAAGTTCGCTTTACTGTCAGCCAAGTTCATTAAAATGGCACAAAGGCATGTAAATGAATAAAATTAAACATTTTATTTAATAATGGGTTTTTAAGTAGTTAAGCACTAATTTCCAAGAATGGACATAAAAATGCATTATTTTTTTTTTAACTTTAATATTATTATTATTTTTACTGATGACTATAGATTTGTTTTATTACTGACTGTAAGTAACACTTCCTCCATAATTTGCATAGATAAAATCTGTGGTTTAATGATTCATAATGTTTCCTCCTGTAAAATGTGAAGTCAAAGCATCATGTTAAACTGAAACCCTACAATGTATTTTTTGTAATAACAGCTGGTCATTTATGAAAATAAAAACTACATGAATTAACCAATTCTCTAGTTCTTTCATTTACATTTTACAATTCTGTTGACATTTTGATGCAATTTACTGTTCAGTGAATAAATAATTGGAAAAACTATATTAAAACAGTGGTTTCATAGTCTTTTAGTGTCTTTAAGGTGAACCTGTTATGAAAGGTTCAGATGACCATACATCATACACAAATGCACTGAATACATCAAATATCACAGATATACACGTTATATTCAATATAAAATGTAAGAATATTCACTCACTTTACCTCCAATTCAGCGCAGCCATGTCCTCAATTTGTGAATGTTACTCTTCTGTACCAGACCCCACCACTCCATTTGCACTTGTGCCCACACTCTGTCCAGTCTATTCTTCTTTTTGTCCTTCCTGGGGACACTTACCTAAGCACTGGCAAAACTCCTCTGTGTTGCCAACATGCTGGCTTCATTGCCAGAATGCCATCGTTATACTCCCCAGCCAACGCTAGCAATATCGGCTAGGGTGTTACCATAAGGCATTCACTGTCGTTGCTATATATGGTGGACAGAAGGACTCGTAGAGTTAACCATGTAAACGTAGAACTATAGAACGATGAGTAGGTAACGGTGTAAGAATCAGGTAGCATGAAAACAGTGCTCAACCAGCGGGGGGAGACTTGAAACAGAGATGTAGAGCGGTCTCTTGGGTAAGAGAAAACCAAATTAAAAATGCAATGAAACTAACCTCCAATTTGAATGCAAGCTTTAACATATAATAATTAACTAACAAGTATAGGCCAGAAAAGAGGGCAAGTCTAGAGAATGCTAGCCACCTAGTTAGAGATGGAGGCACTAAGAGATACTTACCTATTAGGGTGGGTAAAGGCATTCCAGAGTGGGAAAATATTCGCCTCCTGTCTTTAATAAAATTTAGATTATTCGGTCACTAAATGTCAGAATAATCCCGAATTTAATGGCAAGACAGGAGGCTTCATATATGCTATTTTAACGCGTAGATAGCATGGATAGAGAAACGTGTGGAGAATGGGTACGGAAAGTGGATTCTCTAGACCAATCAGCAGAGGACAAAATATCCGCCAGTGAGCCTCCAGCCATGAATACAGAGGAGGCGGCCGCGCTTCTAACCGAGTGAGCTCCGAAAGACGCATCAATGCCAGCCAGAGCTAGTAGCCATTTTATCCACCGAGCAATAGTAGGGCACGAGACTGGTCTGTGTGGTCGCACATAACACACAAGGAGGGGCCCAGTAGGTGGTAGTGCAAGAGATATAGTGTCTTACGCAAAGGGCTACGCAGAGGAGGGGTTTCTCCAAAAAATAAGTGTAGCTCACTGTAGATGAATTGGTCTTGGTGCGCCTCGTGATGTGAAAGTGCACCCCTTCCAGCGTGAAATCGAGGGCACGAAAGTCTAAATGATGTCGGAGACTCTTCGAAAGGACACCTAACAAAGGAGGAGAGCTAATTTGGCTGACAATTGGCGAAGAGAGAGCGCCTTCTTGTCTGGCCAAGATTCTAAGAACGTTAGCATGAGGGCCACATCCCAGAACTGATTATATTTAGGAGCCAGAGGTCTAGCAAGGTGAATGCCTCGCAAGAGTCTTAACACAGAAGGATGTTTGCCTACTGAAGAACTTTCAATAGGAACGTGCGCTGCAGAAATAGCAGAATGAAACACGTTAAAAGTCCGGTAGGATTTGCCCTGTTCGAACAGAGACAACAAGAAATTGATAATATTAATTATAGATGTTGAAAAGGGATCAATGTTCCTTTCCAAACACCAGCAACTCCAGTGACACCACGCGGAGATGTAGGAGCATCTGGTTCCTTGTGCCCATGAGTCCCAAAGGAGTCCCTGAGCAGTAGCCGAAAGGCCTAAGACATTCCAAGATCCCCTGAAACGGTCCAAACCACTAGTCCGAGATGATCCTGAATTGCCAACGGGTGAAAGTTGCCTGCCGGGTCCCTGAGGAGGTCGCAGGAGATTGGTAGAAGCAGCGGGAAATCCACTGACATTTCCAGGAGGTAAGGGTACCATGGTTGGGCCCGCCATAGGGGGTCACCAGAGTTATCTTGACACCTTGAGTTTTGAGGTACTCTAGTGTGCGTGGAATCATGGAGAATGGAGGGAACGCATATGCTCTGGACATCGACCACGTCTGTAAGAAAGCATCGGTCTGGCAACCAGTTGAAAAATGCGTCCGTCTGATGGTTGAGGCAAGATGCAAACAGATCCAGCTTGAATGGTCCCTGCCAGATCTGGAGATGGTGAAATATCTGTGGGTCCAGTTGCCAATCGCAGGAATCTCTCCAGTGTCGGGAAAACCAGTCTGTGACGAGGTTGTCTGATCCCGGTAGATATTCTGCTCGAAAGGAGACATTCCTGTCTAGGCAGAACTGATACAATTCCTACGTCAGGTCCGAAAGCAACTTTGATTTGGAACCTCCTAGATTATTCACGTAGCGGACCGCTGACACATTGTCCATCATCAGCACCACGGAACAATTGTAGACCTCTTTGGCGAAACTGCAGATTGCGAAGGAGCCCGCAATTAGTTTGAGGCAATTGATATGAAGTGCTCGTTCCTAATGGGACCAGAGTCCTCCGGTAGAATTTTCTGAGCAAGTTGCGCCCCATCCGAGAAGGCTTGCATCTGATTCCAGAATGAAATTGGGTTGGCATCCCAAGATGGCTCTCCCATTCCAAGCGTCCATATAGTGTAGTCACCAATGGAGTTCTAGCCGGACCTCGTCTGTGAGTGTGATCTGCTGATCGTAGGATGTCGACTGATGTAAATATTGTGTCTTCAGGCGTTGCAGTGCTCGGTAGTGTAACGGGGCAGGGAATATTGCCTGAATTGAAGCAGAGAGCAAGCCGATGATGCGGGCTAGATCTCGCAGGTAGAGGTATGGTGATACCAGCAACTTCCGAATGTCCTTTTTTATGGATTTGATTTTGGTTGCAGGAAGTTGTAGGACTGCCTGGACAGAAACTATCTGGAAGCCCAGGAATTGTACCGTCTGAGACGGAGTGAGAGATGACTTCTGGAGACTGATCACGAAGCCAAGGTTCTGCAACAAAGCGGAGGTCATGGCCGTATGGAGGTGAAGAGTCTCTTGGTCCTGTGCCATGAGGAGGATATCGTCCAGATAAACGATGGCCTGGATTCCTTGGGAACGCAGTAATGCCATTACTGGTTTCATTAGTTTGGTAAAGCACCAGGATGAGAAAGATAGGCCGAAGGGGAGGCAGGTGAATTGCCCTAGTTCCTAGTTGAGACCACTGTTGGGAAAAAAGGGTTAACGGCCTGTAGCAGTGCGACCGGGGAGGGAAGCAGATCCACGTCTTCGGATAGCTCCGCGAGAGAGGAAAAACTGCCTGTGGTGGAATCGGGTACTGCCCGAGTTCCAGGTGTCCGATGGTCGAGGCCTGTAGCACGTGAAGGCGGCTCTGCCAGTCACTCGGCCTCTATAGTGACCTGCTCTCCCAGAAAAACGTTGTGTGCGAAACACCTTGTGAATGGAGGATTGCGCTTTTGTTAGCTTAGTAAACATGGAAACGTGTTTACTTAGTTCTTTTATGAACTAGTCTCCAAATAACATGCCTTGAGCCTCTGGACCAAGTTCTTAAATGCCCAATTCGGCAAGCTTGGCATCGATTTTATAAAGGACGGCCTTCTGCCGTTCTGTTGAGATCCCCACATTGGCATTGCCTAAAAGGCATAAAGCCCTTTGTGCCCACTCTCACACCATATGTGCGTCAAACGTGCCACCTTATAAAGCCTTGTCTGCGATAATGAAAATTTGTAGAAGCGGGCCCGGCACATCCATCAGTTTGTCCTGAGTGGCCTTCAGGCCTCGTTCTAAACCCTTACGGGGGTCTTTCCCTGACTTGGTCAGAAAGGTAACAAGAAAATGGTCAAACTTAGGTGTAATGGCCTCCTTGTCTGGGATGATGGGTTGTGGGCATTCTGCCCTCAATTTGGCTCTCACCTCCTTTTCTAAAGGCCGACAGAGCCACATTATGCAGTATTTGGCAATGTGGTCCGGAGGTGTCCATTCGGCAGATCTAGGGTGCTTGATGCATCTAGGGTCAAATAAGGGACGGCCAGTGGTGTCAAATAAGGTATCATCTTTTGAGTTAGGGTAGGAGTTAGGTCAGTGTCCAAATTGAATTCCTCTTGAGGTATGAGGGAGGACTCATTAGCGAAACCAGAAGAGTAAAGGTCTCGGGATGTTTTATGAGGTGGAGCATCATTATCCGAATATCCTGCATAGTATTCATCTACCACCTGAAGATTATAATTAGAGGTTGACCCCTCAAGTGGATCAAAATCATGATGGGAGACAGCTTCCCTGGGTTTATAATGGGACACGCTAGGGTTTTTGGAAGGTGCTTTGCCTTTACCGGCGGTAGCGCTATCGCCCTTCCAAGGGCGTTTGGGAGGAGCTTCTTCACGTTCTGAACCCGTGAGAATCCTTGGAGTCTGACAGCTGGGTAATGGTCGCCGTAGGGGCTGGGACTGTCTGCTCGTGGAAAGCCGCTAGAGCTTTGGGTATGGAGTCTTTATGGCATTGTATAGCCATGCCTTAAGTTCAGCAGAGACTGTTGGTTCTGGCAAATCAGACATAATGTCAGTAACAGTGGGGTCACCACTATAATATTTTATTTATTTATTTATTTATTTATATTTTTATTTTTATTTTTATATATATATATATATATATATATATATAAAGATAAGTAGCTTGGCACTCTCCTTACTTGAAATCCCTTATATCCGCCTGGGTGCAAATGGTGTGCGTTCCATATATAACTGAAGAATAATCCAAGATGCACTCTCAGGACTACTAGTAATTGCCCCACGGGGTTAGTTATAATACAACGGATCTATTCTTCCATCTTGTTAGTCCTCTTTCACTAATATTGCTCACTTCTTTATCACAGTAATCGGCACAGAATGGTAACTAACACATGTTGTTATGGTAACCAATCAACATTCCGCCGGACGCCCTGACGTATTGACGTCGGGGAGGCGGTCCTAATTCACTTCCGGGTTTCGGTGAGGGGGACTTTCAATGCTAAAGTTTGGTAAGTGCACTTACACTTTATTTATATAAACTCACCAATTTGCTAGTTATATTAACCTTGAAAAAGACCTGCAGAGGTCGAAACGTTGGTTTTTCTTTTGCACATGATTTAAAATAAAACGGATTTTTTTTGCACAAGTCCTGAGAGTGCATCTTGGATTATTCTTCAGTTATATATATATATATATAATGTATTTATTTATTTATTTTGGAACATGCAGACAAACTATTTACAGGGAGACGGTGGACTTAGACAGGATGTAAAATACAGAAAACATTTATCCTGTAAATAAGTGGGGTTCATCCACAGCTTATCAGTGGGGTTCACCCAGAGAGAAAAGGACAATATAACGTCCAAAATCAATAACAGGTATGTACCTGTCTAATCATATAGGGGGTTACACTGTATAGAGGCAAAAAGGGGGTCACCCTTAGAAAAAGAGGCTAGAGGGGGTCACCAAGGATTTTTTTGAAACACTTTGTTTTGTAAGTGGGAATCTGTAAATAGAAAAAAAAGATATTTTGATTATGGGAGTATATACCTTTAAATAAACTAGCGGACTAGGGCTTTAAGAAGAAAAAATATACTTACAGAATGGCTGGGTCGCGTTTTTGAAGCGAAGAGCTGAAACGAAACGAAACCGCCTCACAGAAACCATCCACAAGATGTCGCTGAATAAAAAGCCCGGGAAAAGGTAAAAGAAACGGCCCGCGGCATAGAAGAAAGTGCGGGACGCATCTCTATGGAGTCGCCAGGGAAAACAAAGCGTGCACAGAAAGCTGAGCGGCTGAACGGGCCAGCAAAATGCCGGGAGCCGCGGCGAAACTGTCAGTGATCTGATTTAAGCTGACAGAGCACAACCTAATTAGTTCTGTTTAAAGAACTAATATAAAGTTGTATAAAGTTGTGGGCTGACTGGAATGTCAGCCCACTAAAAGTAATAAAAGAGCAAAACACTTCACATAATAAATATCAGAGAAACATTAATACATATAATATTTAATGATATTAAAATGATATTAAAATAATAATAGTCAGCTAAATGAGCATTAAAAGGGAAATAATTAGAATAGACTAACCTGGGAGGCTGAGCAGCAAAGAAAGAGGAGTTGGGAGGAGCCTGATGGCAGTTTATATTACTGTGATGCATGCTGATTGGTTAAACTTTTTTACACTGATTGTTAACTGTTTCTTTGCTGCTGGGTTTCATTAGAAAGAAAGATAAGCACATATGAAGCCCCCTGTCTTGCCGTAAAATTATTGGAGAACCGCTGACTATGGCCCTCGGGATGGAAGTGGTATCTGTTTTTGTAAGCATAAAGTGTTACAATGTCATTCATGGATTATTACACTTACTTAGTATTCCAAAACAGATCTGAATTCTCACCTTTTTTTCTCAAGCGTTCACAATGGTTTTTAACATATCTACAGAAGGAAAAGTAAATCAAAGGTTATCCATATAAAAAGTTGTATAAACCCTCTCTACTTTCAAATGAATGTAATAGAGTAGAAGACTTTGTCGATGCATTTCAGTGCTGGGTGCATTTTGAATGCAAACTAAGCCATTCTTGCAGTAAATTATTTTTTTCATACAAAATATAATTAATCATTGATTTGTGAGCACTCACTTCAACACATTTAGTCATGTTTTGTTTTCCCAGTGTAAGTGCAGAGCCTTTTTATTTAAGAGATTATTCTGCCCCCTTACCTTACACTTATTAGAAGTATGACACATTCTTATTGAGGGAGTGTCGGTTTGGGTGGGTTAGTGGCTGGAGGTTTGGGAGACCATAGTCACCAGGGATTGTAAGAAGTGGAGAAATGTAAATCTTTTAGACAAAGGGAAAGAGGAGAGGGGCTAGGTTAATATGTTTATTGCCACAGGGATTCAGTACAATTTGTTTGTTTGTTTGTTTGTTTTCTAATTTTTGAAAAACTTTATGCTGCTCTACACAGAGGCCATGAAGGGGTTTAACGTTTAATTTTAAAGTGAGAAAATTATTATAAAAATGTCATATTGTATTAAATTTTTTGGTGCTTGTATTAAAATCTTTCACCGTTTAGTAATTGCAATAGAAACTTACAAAACTCCTACAAGATGAAATACACATTGTCTGTATAAATGCATGTATGTCAGTCTGAATGTATGTATGTCTGTCTGTATGTATGTATGTATGTATGTATGCCTGTATGCCATTATGAATGTATGTCTGTATGCCATTATGAATGTATGTGTGTATGGATGTCAGGGTCTGTATGTATGTATGTATGTATGTGTCTTTATGTCCTCATGCATGTGTGTCTTTATGTATGTTAGTATGTGTCTGTCTGTCACTATGTATACCTGTATGTCTGTATATGCGTGTATGTCTGTTTCAGTATGTGTGTCTGTTAGTATGAATCTGTGTCCTTTTGTATCAGTGTGTGTGTTTGTGTCTGTGTGTGTATTCCTGTGGGTGATATTTGGAAGCAGACCCTGTGGGCGGTATTTGGAGGCCAGCCCCAGGGGCCTAGACCCTGAGCTGAGTTAGGGGCCCTAAAATTTCTGGTGGCGGACCTGTCTATGTCCCTACACATTGCATACACTGACCTCTTCACATGCACACACATATTACGGCTTCTATATCCCTCATGTACACACACTTCAGCTTCACACACATTTATTACAAACACTATCCATACACACTTGCACACTACAGACCCTGTACCCCCATACATTACAAAGAGTCTTCTCCAAACACATACTATACTGCAAACAGTCCCGTTCGCATTTATTCATTGTTTTTTTTTTTATTTATCTTTTATATATATATATATATATATATATATATATATATATATATATATATATATATATATATATATTTTACAATTTACAATCAGCATGGAAGTGGGCCAAGATTCACTCAGTATGGAGCTGTGGGCTAATGCGCAGAGAGGGCAAAAAGGCTCAAACTACTCCTCAAGATTACTTTCATATATTTACAATTTAAGTACACAGTGCCTTGCAAAAGTATTCAGACCCCTTGAAAGTAATCACTTTTTTTCTGAATTTCAAATGTAACAAACTCACAAATGGTCAACCATTATTTTTATTGCAAACCCATGTGCTGTAAGTACATTTAAAGCAAACATTTGCCATTTCTGCGTAGATAATTAAATGGAAAGCTGAAAGTATTTTTATTGCATGGGTATTAAAATGATTCAAATGAATATTCATTCGAACCACCTTTGATTAAGAGTCTGAATACTTTTGCAAGACACTAACAACTTTAATATTAATATTCATAATGTTAAATTTAGGTTCCCAAGACTTTATTTCTTAGTGAATAAGTCTGCCTGCTTACCATTTCATCAAAATAGTTTGTATAGTCATTTATTTCAAACTAATTAGACAGTGGACTAGTACTTCCCAATTAATATTGCATCCTTTCTTTTGCAGAAGCATTAGCATGCTACCATAACAAGTTTGTATGGTTATATCTCTGAATTTAGGGTAATTAAGATGTGTAATCATTGATCACGATAAAAATGCAATATTTATTTTTTAGAACTCACGATGATTGGAAGCTGAGGTGGGTGTTGGTCCAAAGAATTAGTTGGTTTCATTCATGGAAACGCATTATAGTGTGCGTAAAGATCAACAATTGACAAGAATCAGCTTGTTTTGCATTCAAATGCAATGATTCCTTCCAGCTACAACACTTTAAGTTAGTGCTTGACTTAATGCTGTCTTTGTCTTCTTTAAGCCTAACGATGGCATACTTTATTATTTACATAAAGCAACTTGTGTGGGTGGAGGGCTGGAGAAACATACCTTACTTAAAGGAAACATGATCCAGAATAAGATAGAGAGAAACTACTTTGATTTAAAAAAAATAAAAAAAAAGTTTCACACAGATAATTACAATGGGCCAGTAACCTACAAATCTAAAATATCCAATATGACTATGTCATATACAAGTAATACCAACATTGTCATGGGTACAGATATTATAAAATGTTATTACTTTATGTTAAGGTACAATACCATTTCATATTTTAAATTCTTGTGTCAAGAAATCTCAAGAATGTCTTTTATTGTGATTTCTATTTATACTTGTGCCAGTAAAGAGGAGCTAAAAAAGGAAGGTTTTTAAATGCATGGGTAGTATATTAAAAGGGACACAGCAGATTCCTAAAGCACTTAAGCTTGCTAAAGTGCTTTTAGTGTGAAAAGTGTGTCCTCTATTTTTCCTTTTACAAAAAGTGCAGATTTAAAAAAAAAAAAATGCACTTTTATTATAATATTAACCTTGTTACGTACCCTGCCTGTCAATCAGACTACCGTTCCTGTTACTTCCTGGTTGTTTAGTTTATTTGAGCTAAACTCGAGAGGCAGATAATTGCCCAGAATACCTGACTTGCTAAGACTTCTCATTGAGCTCTGTTGGGAAGTCTGTGATTGGATAGCAACATGAAGTCTGGCCTGGGTTTCAAAGGTAGGTCTTGGAAAGAGAGCTCCAGCTTCTGCAAGTTGTTTTTAAATATACCCCAATTTAATAATGCATAATTAAATGCATGCATATTTTCATTGGGGCTATATCCACTAAACAGTGATTTTAACTGGCATGGGTCTTTCCATAAATAATTGTGCTAGAGTTTATATGGCAAATGCTGACAAGTGTATTGTGGACAGTTATATTGGACTAAACAGAACTTTCTTCAGATGCACTATTTTATTTTTATTTTCATTTTGCAAATTAAAGGAACTGTCCAGACACCAACACAACTTAAGTGAAATTTAAATCTGTTTTGTTTTGCTAAAACAATATTTGCAGCTTTGTGCAACATACGCATATTGTCTCACTCATTTTCACAAAATGTCTTCTTGATTCTGAGTATTTAGTGAGGCTCAGCCAATGAGAGATCAGTTTGAGTTGAGATTTTGGCTTTAATCTGCTCTACAGCCAATCATTGTCCTTCTTTTTAGCTGTTTAGTATTTCAAAGTCATGCTAAGAGAGAAAGGTGCTGATAATGAGAGGACAGTGATTGGCTGTGGTGTGGATTGATAGCAAAATTGGTCACAGGAACCGCACTCACCCCCAGCGGCCACAGGTGCTCCGGAACAGGACCAGCAATCACAACACGTTAAGGAAGCAAAAAAGATTTCCAGACACTCAAAGTGTGAAAGCCGCAGGCAGATTTATTGTAACAAAACAGACAGCAACGTTTCGACCTACCAAGAGGTCTTTGTCAAGCTTGGTCAAGCATGGTGTGGATTCATGTCAACAGCTCTTAGCACATTGATCTCTCATTGGTTGAATTAAGTACATACTCCGAGTTCTTCCAAGCATAATGACATTTTGTGAAACGGAGAGGAGTAGCTCAGTAGCTAATTTTCTAAAATGATTCCACAGAAAACAGAAATTTTCTTATTAAACTAAGCAAAAGAGATTTGAATGTTGAGAATATTGCAGGATGGATCTGAGGCCCAAACCATTTAAGCGATGTTGGTACCTGGAGTGCTTAAATCAAGCATCTCTACCCAGCCTTATCTTAACATGTTAACCCAGCCTTATCTTAACATGGTAATGGTTTTTTCATGCCTTTTTTGTTAAATCTCTTATTCACTAATGTCATCTTGGAATTGTAACATTCTCTCTTTTGACCTATCTATACAATATTTCCTAATAATTTCTAAACTTCAAAAAAACAAAACAAAAAATAAATAGCAAAAAAAAGTTACTTGAATAATATAAATTTAAAAAACAAAACGATAATTTGCCATATGCCTGATTAATAGAAAAAACAAATTCCATGGTGAGCAAAATTTGTTTGTGCAATTTGTTACTTCACAAGTCGAATAACAAGGATGGACTTCCAATTCAGACCTCCCTCCTGCGTTTCTCATCTAAGAACAAGTAGGCAAGGAATAAAATACTAGACCCTACTGAGGGTGATAGAAGTAACAGATCACATCTTTAAATACCTCCCAGCCATAAATATCTTCTAATCCTAAACCCCCTAGCCCCAAATCCTCCTGTCACTTAGGTAAACGTGAAGGATCAGAAGGCACTTAGGTTAATATTGGACTGCCTTCAATACACCATGTGAGTAACTGTCAGAGTTGCCTGCCTGAGAGTGCTAGGATTATAATCCTCTGCATCAGAAAGGCAACATAACGATAACATAAAATAAAGGCCTCACTTGGAGTATTGTACGCAGTACTGGAGACCGTATCTCCAGAAGGATATTGATACCTTAGAGAGGGTTCAGATAAGGGCTACTAAACTGGTTCGTGGATTGCGGGATAAAACTTACAAGGAAAGGTTAAAGGATCTTAACATGTATAGCTTGGAGGAAAGACGAGACAGGGGGGATATGATAGAAACATTTAAATACATAAAGGGATTCAACACAGTAAAGGAGGAGACTATAGTTAAAAGAAGAAAAACTACCACAACAAGAGGACGTAGTCTTAAATTAGAGGGACAAAGGTTTAAAAATAATATCAGGAAGTATTACTTTACTGAGAGGGTTGTGGACGCATAGAATAGCCTTCCAGCTGAAGTGGTAGAGGTTAACACAGTAAATGAGTTTAAGCATGCGTGGGATATGCATAAGGCTATCCTAACTATAAGATAAGGCCAGGGACTAATGAAAGTATTTAGAAAATTGGGCAGACTAGATGGGCCGAATGGTTCTTATCTGCCGTCACATTCTATGTTTCTATGTTCTATAACACAATAACCAACTGAGCCGTTTCTTTCTTTTGAGGAGAAAATTATTTAATTTAGGCCATATTTTATTTTGAGTGATACATTTACTACAGTAATTTCTTGACTTAATATGGAAAAATCAAAGAAGGATACTATTTCTTCTCACATATTTCAAAATAAAATAATTTGCTATATGTCCCTAAGATATAAACTTATATATGTTACCGTGTTACACATGTTGACATGATAATATGCCTTGATATACTGCTTGATCTATTGTAATCTTGAAAATATTGGAACATGTTTTTCTTATGAAATGTTATATCCAGTAATACTATCTTGATTAATAAAATATATTGATTTTAAAAAAATATAAAAAAATAAATAAAAAAATAACCATCAGTGCCCAATAACCCTAGACCCTCCAAACCTAAATCTCCCTTATACAAAGTGAATTGGACACGCAGATGTCAGATTTCCCCAATTCCAAAATACACAAACAATTCAGTGATTCTCTTGTTCTTACATTATCTTCTTTAGTTTGCATTAAGCTTTATAAGAATAAATATTTGGTCATATTAGTCTTATTTGCTACATATTGGTGGTGAGCAGGGCCGGACTGGGAAAAGAATTCTGCCCGGGCATTTTTCAATCACAGCGGCCCCCTGAGAAGGTGCCGGGGGCCAGAGAGGGGGTGTTTTGTCATTACAAATGACAAGCACGCCACCTCTCAAAGTGAGCATGTTGGTTCAATGCGCAGAGCCCTGCTGAAGAGCTCTAGCATGAGAAAAAGGCCCTGTATTTGTTCTGCGCAGCGCAAGCAAATGTAATAACATGCCGTCTCCATAAGTGGGATACCAGAGGACAAAAGGGCCAGGAAAGAGTATTGTGCATGTGTTTGGAGCCTGCTTGTGGGATTGTGTGTGTGTGTAGAGTGAGCTGATTGTGGTGTGATATTGTGTAAATAGGTCGATTTCATTTGTGTGTGTGTATATAGGTGACTTAGTGTGTGTAGGGGTTGTAGAGAGTGTGTGTTTAGAGAATGTTGTATGTGTTTGCTTACAAGGAATGTAGTGTGTGCATAGGGGATCCAGAGCTTGTATGTCAGGAATTTAATGTGTGTAGGTGGTGCAGTGTGTGTGTAGGGGATCTAGTGTGTGAAGGACCCAGAGTATGTATAGGAGATTGTGTGTGTGTGTGTATGTGGAGGATTCAGAGTGTTTATAGGGTAAGGAATTTAGCGTGTATCTGGATGTAATGTGTGTAGTGGTGCGGTGTGAGGGGTGCTGTAGTACATATATATATATATATATATATAGTACATATATATATATATATAATTATATATATTTGGACGTATTGTATGTGTGAGGGGCATAGTGTGTTGGGTGTGCTGTGTGTATGTGTGAAGGGTGCAGCATGTGTGTGAGGGGTGCAGTGTGTGTGTAAGAGGGGTGCTGTGTGAGTAAGGGTGTTCTTATCTGCCGTCACATTCTATGTTTCTAATTTTCTTTGTCTGTTAACTCACTGAGTGTTATTTTATATATTATATATATATGTGTGTGTGTGTTTGTGTGTGTGCTGTATATGTGTGAGAATGTGCTATGTGTGAGAGTGTGCTGTGTGTCTGAGGGTGCTGTGTGTCTGAGGGTGCTGTGTGTGAGGGTGCTGTTAGTGTGAGTGTGCTGTGTGTATGTGTGTGGGTGCTGTGTGCATGTGGGTGCTGTTAGTGTGAGTGTGCTGTGTGTGTGTGAGGGTGCTGTTAGTGTGTGTGTGTTTGTACGTGAGAGTGCTGTTAGTGTGAGTGTGCTGTGTGTGTGAAGGTGCTGTGTGTGTGTGTGTGTGTGTGTGAGGGTGCTGTGTGTTTGTGAGGATGCTGTTAGGGTGAGTGTGATGTGTGTGTGTGTGAGAGTGCTATTAGTGTGATGTGTGTGTGTGTGAGAGTGCTATTAGTGTGAGTGTGCTGTGTGTGTGAGGGTGCTGTTAGTGTGAGTGTGAGTGTGCTGTGCGTGTGTGTGAAGATGCTTTTAGTGTGAGTGTGCTGTGTGTGTTTGAATATGTTTATTTAAATTTAAATATATATATATATTTTTTTTTTTTTTAAAACACACTATATCCCCCTCCCTTCTTACCTTTAGCCTGGGACGGGAGGGGGGGAGCCATGCTGCCATGGAGTGGGGACCATGCTGCCATCCCTGGTGGTCTTAGTGGTGAGTGAACTATAGCCTGGAGAGTTGACTCTCGCGAGATCTGTGCGTTGCTGTGGTAACCGCGGCGACACTCCGACCTCGCGAGAGGAACCCGGCTGAGCTGCTGGCTAGAGCTCCCCGGGTCCTCTCCTGACTCCCTCCCTCCCCAGTCGGTGGCTGCATATCAGTGCCTGTGGGCCAGTGAGGGAGAACTTTGATCTCCCCATCGACCCATGAAGGTACACAGTAGGGCCGGTGCTTGGATAGCGCGGGCCATGCATGGACCAGCCGGGGACATCCTGTGATCCCTCCTGCCGGCCTCAGCCCATGGCCATCGCGGCCCACCGGGCTATTGCCCAGTATGCCTGATGGCCAGCCTGGGACTGGTAGTGAGTATTAGAACACCTGGAAAGATGCATGTTTGATGGGCTCCGTACTTTGTTCGTTTTAAACACATAATACAGAGATTCCAGAGCTTGGAAAAGACGGATCTCAAACATATGATCAACATGGGTCGCAAAACAAGAATACAAAAATCAGATAAACTCAGCTTGAGCATGGATATTGGTGATTTGTTCCAACAAGCACAGGATGCCTACGGGCCCAAGATGGCCGCCAACCTCAAGGAAACTTGGGGCTGGCACCACCTATACAACCAACACCTGCCCTGTGGGTCAGAGTTCTGTACAAGATTATTTGCAAACTGTTCAGTAAGTCTACATGATCTGTGGGTACCTCTAGATTTCTAGAATCATTTTAGGAGGCATATCTACAAATGTAGCTTTTATTTAATAAAATGTTATAGTTCTCCTCAATGTACATTATATATAAAACACATTTATTTATTTGCTTCTCTGCTTTGTGTCACTCCAACTTTGGTACACTTGAACTATTTGAAAGACAAACACTAACCACAGGAGTATGGTCTATTTGTATACACACAGATGTACATACCCACAGACAAACTTATACACACACATACAACTTTTTATTCCTACAATGATATCAGTGTTAATGCAGTAATCAAACAAAGTAAAGCCTTGGGGTTGATATGTTTTGTGAGAGACATGACACCAGTCTGAGTCACTTATTAGGTCCCGCAGCAAACAATTCTTCAAAATGTCAGGCATTTGGAAGTCTACAGTGGTTTATTTAGGTTGTTTACGTTTTTTCTATTCCATGAAAAATTGCTCAAGGCATCTTTGTGATTAGTCACGTCTAACATTTTATTCTATAGGGCGATTGTTGTATATAGTGGACCATATAAAGTTAAAGAAAACATTGCGTTCTTCTGATTATTTCCTTGCTTGTGTAGTGGTTGCCAGTTCTGTATATTTTGGTCCCTTCAACCTCCCATGTGATGTTCTGCCAATGTTCTCCTTATAATTTACACTCACCTTCTTGTGGTCCCTGCCTTGTTTATTTCATTTTCTTCACTGTTTCTCTGGTGCTCAATGGCTGCCTTATTGTCTCATTCCTCTTGCAATCTTCACTTTCATTTTTGTCGACTCCTTGCCCATCTCGTAATCTTCTCTATACATTTATAGTCCCTTCTTGGACCATTTTGTTTTCATTGTTACTCCCATTGACACCTTCTTCTTGTGAAGTCTTGTGAAGAGTGAAGGAGTCATGTTAAAGTGTATTTAATGTTAAAAGGCAAATATATATAGTAAGTGGGGCCAGCATTGTGTAGAGCCTTGCATGTCAAGGTTTCACAAATTCATTATCATAAATTGTTATATTGAGTTATAGCGAAACTTATATATTCATGATAAAATAGAATGAGGACATGAGCCATACTTTAGATTTCGTTTTTTAGATTTAAGGGAAAAGGACAGACGGGCAGTGAACACTCATGGAAGATTCTGCTTCACCAGGAGCATCATCTGCTGTTTCCTGTGAGTGACAACAAGTTAAACAAATATAAAGGTCATCTGTGTTTACACAAACCATACAACAGTCACAGTAAATTTTCTTAACAAGGATTGGCCATTATTTATCCACTTGTTCATTTTATCTTTCCTTTGAACTGCCTGGGTTGCTTGTCAAGATGTTACCAGAGCTATAAACAGCCAAAGTATAACAGTTCTTGTTCTCTAAATAGACCGTGAGGTCATTTTATTATCAGGCATACAAAACTTATAAGGCTACCCATCTGTTCTGCTTGCACATCTGGAAAGACCGTAAACATGCAAGAAACATTTTAAACTGTACTCAATTTTTTTATTTTTTTTTTAAAAGGATAAGTCTTTAAACAACAAGTATTGGTTTTCATTTGATTTCTAAGAAACAGCAAAATGCTAGTTACGTGAAGAAAAGGTTTAAATTCGTAAATATTTATGACATAATGTTTGCCATTTCAAATACAGCAAAAAAAGAGTAAGAACTAAGGGCAAAAGAGAAACAACAACAAAACTATATCATCGTACTGGTAAGCACCATATTGCAGTTACAGTACGTTTCTGGTACTCAAATGGTCAAAGACTATCGACCATGAAGCTTGTGGACAAAACACTCTGAAGCTACCAAATCTGATTTTGAATCACCTACTTGGTTTTGTAACATTGATTACATTGTTTTGTTACTAAATAATGCATTTTGGTTAGCTAACAAGCCAATAAAACCAAAGAGGGAGCCATACACAAAACTTTCAATTTTTTCCAACTCTGCCAGTATGTCCTAATAAAGGAATAATCAACATTTGCCCACAATGTTCTTACAACCATAATGCTGACAAAGCATCAGGGGAGATGTAGGCTACAAAATATGGAGTGCCGAATGATGCCTACCCATGGTCTAATATTTGCAAGTCAAGACTTAATTGGGTTCATAGCTGTGGATTTCACTGTTTTTTTTTTAAAAAAATGATCAAGATCAACAATCGTTTATATTTATTATTATGTTATGTTATTATTTTTATAGCGCTAACAAATTCCGCAACGCTTTACAGTTTATATACATTGAATTCTATACTACTGTCATTAGTCCACTATTATAGCAATGTAATTGTCAGAATTATGATTTATAACTAGTTTAAGGCCATAAGGATAAAGCACATCACTTTGACACAGAAATTCACCCACATGATTCTGAAATATTTTTTATGGATATTGACCTAGAAACCATACACGCAGGACAAAAAAAAAGGGAAAGTTGCTTCAAGATAAGGCAAGCTATTTATGGGTCTGTCTGTGTTTGACACTGGGGATAATGGTCTTTCATACTGTTTCAGCCTTTAGCATATATGTAAACTATTAGTTGGTAATTTATACAAAAATGCACGTATGTCCATCAAGGTCAACTTTTTTCTTTTCACATAATTCACGTTCATTCACTAAAAGAAAGGCAAATATTTTACTCTAATAAATGTATACTTTCTTCTAGCTTCTGAAGTCTAATCCAATACTTTTTTTTTTAACTGATACCATTTACAGATAATTTTCTATATGGAGACTGTAGGAAAATATGCTGATATTACTAGCCTTTTCTTTTAGCAATAATTCCCACATTGTGGCAACTGAATTTAAGCAACCCCTAATTTTTACAGTAGTTAAGGCATTTACCTATATCTACTTAATTTTTTGCAAAATAGAAACATCTAGACTGTTGATTTAATTATTCAACATTATTAATAATGTCAATTATATAGCATTATAACTATATAAACTAATACTATTTTGTTCCATATGATCATTTTCCCTGCAAGTATACTGGGTAATCTTAATGGAAAACTGTAGGCTACCAGACCACTTTGTCCTAATTACACGGTCTGGCTTCCACGCCCCTGTCATTTTAAACCTGCAATTTTGTTCTGCGGAAGGCCACTCATAGGTAGAGGAACACTCTAGTGTCAGGCATTCATGGTTGCTTTTCTAACCCTATAGTGTTAATTTAAGAATCCAGCCTCATCCACATGAATTATTTATTATGAATTCATTTTCACTTATCCTTTCCCACCTTTTATGATGACTCAATCATCTCCTCCCCTTTTTCTGTCATTTAAATGCTCTTAAACTCTGAAGGTCCAAGAAGACCAGTTAAGGAACCACTTGTGAAAATTGTTAAATTTCAAATTCTAAAATACATCCCGTCCCTAAAAAATTAAGTGAATTTTAGTTAAACTTTTAGACACTTTTGTTAGAGCTCAGACAGTGTGAAGAGTATCTTTACCCCAGAATTTGGAGACCCCAATTTCTCCTTTTTTGACTGTTGCTAGACCCTCTCTAGTTTTAGAAATACCTGGGAATTCCAATTCCATTTTTATGTAGTTATATTCCAGAGGCAGAATTCTTATTATATCATCTGTGCATTGGACATGAATCTAGTCATCTGATGACCAATTATTTTGATGAAAAGGATAAATTTCCAACACTGCTATAAACAAGTTATAACTATGATTTTCTTACATGAAACATTTTTCTAGATAATCAACATTTTGAGTTTAATTAGGTGTTGTTTTGTTTTACATACATAAAGTGGAAATATATGCTCGCATGGCATTGATTAAATAATTTTGAATAAGCTTTTCAAATATTTTAATATATTTGGCTAAACTTTTTGAAAATGCTTTAATATTTGGATATGTTTTAATATATTGATATATTGTTATATATATTTTTATATTTAGACATTTTGAAAAAAATCATTAAAAAATATTAAATCATTTGAAAATCTCATCCATTTTTAAAAATCAACGAATTAGCAATTATTTCTGATTATAGATTATTTGAATGGATATAGATATAATGTTTTATTTAGTATCAATATAGGTTGCAGTTTGATTAAATAAAATTAGCTTTGTTTTGCAGATGGTATTATACCTATCTCCCTCTACTGGTACCTTACATGCTCCTCTACTAGGACTTGTGGTGCATATTGTGCCTTAAAAAGCTAACAGAACAGCCATGTCATCTACCAGCTAGATAAGATTTAGAACCCCCCTTACGATAGATCGATAGATGTTCTTAACGGTTTGACCACTAGTTGTCCATGACACTCCACGAGCACTGTTATATATGTTATTCTTTACTTATGTTACCTTTTTTTTTTACTGTTTTTGTTGTATTATTCTTAAAAATCACATAGGGATTATAAAACCTAAAGAAAAAAAGAGGCGTATATGTGAATTAATTCTGGCTAAAAATAGGAGGATTTTGCATCGATTTAGATTTAATAACTTTGAATACGTTTTTTAAGTGTTTAACAATTTCTGGATAAACTATATGATTTAATATTTTTAAAATATATTTTCATATTTTGATATTTCTTCATATTTTGATATTTAAAAAATAATTTTAGAAGTTTAAAATATTTAATCATTTGAAAACCTTATAAAAATTTTTAACTTGAGGCCTTCAGCTGAAAGAAAATGCCCTCTTATTTGAATATTCTGGAGCAGGATGGGCAGAGCAGTACAGCCTTTTCGGTAAGTGGCACACCCTGCAAGGGTCTCCTCTTGTTGGAGTAGATACAGTGGCCTAAGATTTAAACAATGTGGATATTGTGTATGTAGCTGTTGGACTTATACCTCGGCCTCAATTTAATATTTTTGAATACACTTTACATTTATTTAATAATATGGAAATATGAAAAAAAAATATTCTGTTATGTTTGCTATATTGATATACTATTTTTATGTTATATTTTTTATATTTTAAGAGTTGAAAAAATAATTTTAAAAGGTTATACGAATATATTAAATCATTTGGAAAGCTTATCCAACAATATTAAATTGAGGCCCTAATTACTTGATGGCCTGTTCTGTACTATTTGTTTAAATTATGAATTCATGTTGCATAATTCTCTTTAAAGGTCTTGTAAGCAGTTCATTGAGAATGGATGGTGGTGATACTATCTTACTAACTTACATACTATAGTACTTAATTTCGAATACTTTTGTCTTCTTGTGGTAGTATGACTTGTCATCATCCTTCACCTCTTCTTCGCAGAAAGATGTTATTCATGTTGGTGGGAGAGATGTATCATAGCAGTCACTGCTGCAGTCATTTCATCAGAAGAGATTGTGTGATACATGAAAACTGGTAGTAAAGCTTATCAGTGATGCATGTGATTCAAAGCAGCCATGGTGCTCTCACTTGATGGTCAAATATTATAGTTTCTAGCTGGTGATGTGGAGAAAATTGTTATAGTGGCAGATGGTATGGAGCCAGGTGTTGTGGATTCTGCTGATGAAGAAACAGCTCAATCAGTTGGTGGTCTTATGGTGCAGGTGAAGAAGACCCACCGGGTGAGTCCTATATAGTGCTTATATGTCTTGTAAGTCTACATGATGTCAATTATCTTCTTACAATTTTCAGTTAGTTAGAGCAGTATGTTGAAGACAAGATATCTGAGAGTTGTTTCTTGGACTTAGACGCCAACATCTCCCGGGCAGCTAGCTGGTACTCTCAGACATCCCAGCATGGCTGCAATATTGACAGTTACCTATCCAAAATGAGTTGACCAACATGTTTCTGTGAAATGGAAGAGGAGAGGCACTTTGATGTCCTTGGTTGCTTAGTATCTGTTTGGGTTTTAGTTGCTTTTGATGTATTAATCATTTATGTTTCTTTAGAATTTGTTTCACAACAATCATATCTAACATAAACTATTTTATCTTAAGTATGTGTTTATTTTTTGAAAAATATGGTAAGTGGTGGAAGGTTAGTCAAATTCCTCTTGATGTATCTTTCCATTTCCCTTCAGCTCACACTTGAAAGTTAATGGGGACATCCCATTAGACATAGGCAAGAGGATCTAATGAAGTTCCCATAGTTTGATCTTCCAATGATGCCACAGTTTTGTTCTTTCCTGCATGTGTGAGAGTATTAATATAATGTTGATCCCAGCGGCTTTCTCTGCCAAGAGCTGGTGATCAGCAGAAGAGGTGAATAATAGAAAATTATGGTATATTACCCTTCCTTCTCTCCCTCAGGTACCACCAAACAAATATATCTATAATTTGGAGTTCTTTGCGAATACAATGCTAAGATCCAGTGGTGGGATTCAGCCGGTTTGCACCGGTTCGTGCGAACCTGTTACTAACATTTAACAAGAGCGCCGAACCACCTGCGAAACCAGCCCCCACCAAAATTGCAAAAATCAGTTGTCAGTCTGACAACTGACTTCTGCTCTTCCCTCAAAAAGGTGGGGGGCATGGAGAGGTGGGGGGCATGGAGAGGTGAGGGCATGGAGGGGTGGGGGACATGAAAGGAACATGGTGGAGAGGGGGAAATGGAGAGGAGGGGGAGACATGGAGGAGAGGGGACATGAAGAGGAGGGAGGCATGGAGGAGAGGGGGACATGGAGAAAAGGGGGACATAGATGGAATTGGTAAGTGAACATGGAGGGGAGGAGAACGGGACATGGAGAGGAGGGGGACATGAAGGAGAGGGGGACATGGGGAAGAGAGGGACATGGAGGAGAGGGGGACATGGATAAAATTGGTTAGGGAACAAGGAGGAGGACATGAAAAGAAGGGGTGTATGGATGGAATTTGTAAGGGGACATGGAGGGGAAGGGTGGAGATATGGCTGGTAGGGGTACATGGAGGGGAGGGGAAGGGGACATGAAGGGGAGAGACATTGATGGAAGAGGTAGCAGGACATATGGGGAGGGGGATGGGGACATGGATGAAAGGGGGAAGGGGACATGGAGAGGAGGTGGAGAGAGACATGGATGGAAGGTGGAATGTCACCCTCCCACGTACACTCTCAACATCCCACACACACTGTCGCCATCACCACACACTGTCACCCTCATTGGAGGCAGAGAGGCTAGTTCCAGAGAGATGGCACAGAAAGGCTAAGGGTGGAAAGATGGCACAGAGAGGTTAGTGGCAGAAAGATGGAACACACAAGCTAAGGGCAGAATGGCATGGGTAGGCTGTTTGGGGACACATGTGGCTCATTAGCATGATATACAAATTTTATGAATGTATTTCTCTATGGCATAATATCTAACTAGTTTATGTATTTATTGCTTCATTGGCATGATATACCAAGTGTATGCATTTACTTTCCATTGGCGTGATCTATCATGTTTATGTATTTATTGCTTGTTGCATGGTATATATATTTATGTATATTCTGCTCATTGGCAAGATATACAAAGTTTATGCATTTGATGCAGTAATAGCATTCCCTTTGCCCCCCAGGATATATATGTGTGACTGTGTCGATGTGCATGTGTGTGTGTGTGTGCGTGCATAATGCGAGAGAGGAGAGTACATTGTCTTGGGGCGGTCCTGTGGAGTTGGAAACATACGAAAAGTCAGAACTGGTTACAAACATTTTTAATCCCACTACTGTTAAAATCATACACAGTGGTGGAACTAAAGAGGACAGGGCCCTGGTGCAAAAAATGTTTGTGTCCCTCCAACCGCAAGGATGGCCAAAAGGTAGATTCCTGTCTGTCGTACAACTCTCACAATGTTTTGCCAGCTGGGAATCTACCATTTGCCCATCCTTGCAGGTTTGTATTTAGCACTGAGCAGTTGTTTGTGTGTTTGAATGCAAGCATTAGTTTCTTACTCTATTGTTAATCTATTCAAACTGCTAGTCTCCTGAACAGTGGCTACTCTAGAAATAATATATAGGGGTGGGTACATAAGATAACACAGTCAAAACTGGGTGGGCACTAATAATTTCCACTGAGGGGGTATGGGGTTAGCTTGCCGCCATTGATTTTCTGGCACCTGCATGCTTTGTGTCAGACACCATATTTACACAGAATTCACTTTTGCCCCTTACACACTTTAGCCAGAACAAATTCTTGTTCTGGAATGGCTAATGACATTTTGATAGTTCAAGTGTTTAGTAGATAACTCCTCTCTTTGCTATTATTATGTGGGATTGTCATGTTTAAGAACACTGAATAAACACTAAACAGTGCTTTATTTTGGTATTCTTAGATATGGTAATCCCACATAAGGGTACCACTTTAGGGAGTTATCTACTAAACAGTTGAAAGATCAACATTAAGAAAAGCACTTTTCTCAATTTAGATTTTTCAGTTTTTTAGTAGATAACTCGCTTATGCTTATGTGGAATCGCATTATTTAAGGATACCTTTTTAGGAGATATCTACTTAACGCACACACATGCATAGACACTCTCTCACACACACACACACACACACACACTCACAGACATACACGCACAGGCACACATAGCCACATACACACACAATCACACACATAATCAAAGACAGACACGTACAATCACACAACTACACACTTACAATCTCAGACCTACACACACAATCACATAAATACACACACATAATCAAAGACATACACATAGTATCATAGATACACATGCAATCCAAAACACACACTCATAATCACAGACATACACTCACAATAATAGACACATTCATATACACACATTTTTATTTATTTATTTATTAAGAGGTCCATCCAACCTCCTTACATGCTCTGTGAGGAGTGGATTGGATCCTCTCCATGGGTTTGGTGTTGGGATTAATGTGCTGTCCCTGCAGATGTCCCACGTGTGCCCTCTAGTGGTGCAGAATGACATTATATCTCAGCTGCAGTCACACTACAGTGCACGTGATGGAGCAATGCAGGGAGAGCACAATAAATAAAAAAAACCTCCCTTACCACCTGCACTCTGTCCTCCACCAAACACTTGATAATGGCCTCTATGTAGACCACAACATTGCACTTTTTTGTTCCAATAAACCTGCCCTCCTGCAGCAATCCTGAGGGCCTGGATCTAATTTATTTTATCTACTAAACTTGGTTTTGCCAACCCTGGCCCTGATACGCACCTGAATCCCTAAGTGTGAGTGCAGTATCTTTGGTTTGTGAATTATTCCACCAGACACTGACATTTATGAGCATAGTAGGTACCTGCTGTGTGGCTGGTGCCTACTCTGCCAAGTGAAGATAGTGGTGTGTGCCCCCCACCTGAGCACTGGTGCTCTAGATTGCGGGTGGCATGTGAGTAAATTGCCCCCTCACCGCCCTGTAGTGACATCATAGTTCCTGAACTAAACTAAAGTATTCATTAAATAAGATCAAAGGATTATCAAACCTTGTTTTCTCTAAATTACACCTCTCCTTCAAACAGTAAAGTAGAAGGCATATATCTACGGTGACTCAAAATATTACTCCATCTTCCCTATCCTAGTACTTCTTTACAAAATACAGATAATTATCAAGATAGAAGAGGACTTCCAACAAGTTATAAAAAACCAAAAGAAAAGGAAAAACTTGTCCCTACCTTTATGACAGGATCCTTCTGACATATACACGCAACTTGGGTCAGACAGTGTTTGCAAACCAACAGTTGGTCTCTATGGTCTTCCCTGCTTCACTCCATGCACAGAAGCAGGGAAGACCATAGAGACTAACTGTTGGTTTCAAACCTTGTTTGACCCAAAGTATATGGCTGAAGGATCCTGTCATTTACTAAATGTAGGGATGTGTGGCTCTAATTTTTTTACATATACATAATTTTCAAAGAAAATCAGATTTATTTTAAAACTTGATGAGAAGATTATTAAATAAAAAAAGAATTTTGAGGTGACAGATGTTCTTTAATGCACATGTAGGTAATCACCTCGTATTCTACTGACTAAAACCATCAATAAAAAAAAGTGTTGTTAGATACTGTTTGGTTATTTGCGCAGTATGATAAATCTAACACTCTTTTATACTTTATATTTCTCATATATTAATAAAAAATGGTTTGTATACAATTTCCAAACTTACATGATTATAAATATATTTAAAATGTGTCTTCCTCCGAGCATAAAAAAAAACATATATTTATTATAACTCAAGCTCCGATGTGCAACTTTTATTGTATCTTTTGCCCTAAAATTCATGGAGTAAGAAAAAAAATGGGTGCAAATCTCACAATGTTGCATCATGTAAAGAACAGTTAGACCTTTGCCTTAATCTAGTTAACAGTTGTGTTACAGCTGGGTAATCTTTAATTCACACTTTGCTTTTATTTGCATTGTTCTAGAAAGAGAATCACTTCCGTCACTTCCTCCAAACAAAGTCACACAAAAAGATTTTAAAGGATGTCTATTTTAATTTAATCCTTCAACTAGTGATCTGAAAACAATGTCGGGGATAAAGATTTTTGGAAAAAGAAAAGTAAAAATATAATTGCATACCTTTCACTTTGCACCAGACATACTCTACATAATTCACATTTTAAGGTGTCTACATTCATTATTGTCCTTTCTTCATTATGGAAGCATTTCTTATTTGTGTCATGAGTGCTTCAAGTTTTTACCCTATGAAATAATAAAATATAGTTGCTTTCAACTTCCAGCTTTCTTTCAAAACAAAAAAGCAGAATAAAATTCTAAATATCTCTGGGTTTCTCAAAAAAACACGGAAAATTAGTTCATTTATTATTTAAACTGATTGTGGCCATGTCGGAATGTTATTTAACCAATTTACTACCAAGTTATTTTTGTTTTTAAAAAATTGAGATCCATAGCTAGGGGACACACATCATAAAATGTTCATCGACACCTAAACTGTTGTTCATCGAAACCTAAAAAAATAAGGAATTTCTAAGCACATTGATACTTTCATTCTTTCATACTTTCAAATTGGGACGGTAAAATGTTTCATAAGGTAAATGGTGTCCTTTATCTTGCGATATTTTGTACAGGGTCTGAAATATAAACATAGATGCTAAAACACCATGTGACAAAAATAGATTAAAAAAAAAAAAAGGTAAAAAAATAAATAAAAAAAAATTCTCCTCCTTTGTGGTGTTTGTATTGTTAGGAATGTATAGAAATGTATTTATTTTATTTATTTATAAAATATTTTACCAGGATGGATACATTGAGATTTCTCTTGTTTTCAAGTATGTCCTGGGTTTAGCTTCCTAATAGTGCCTCATATATAGTAAGTATAGTTGTACCTAATATCAGTACTATGCAGAGTATTACAATATGCAAAGTGTTCCTGAACAGTACTCAATGTGCTCTGAGTAGAATGCAGCCTTAAAGTTTAGCATACAAGGAAGCCACTATTTACTATTTGCTATGTTTCTGTAACGATTACTCCATAATACAGTGGCTTTCTTCCCCATTGCATTGTGGGATTACAATCTGCATGTTCTGGGCGTGTATGTACACAAACAACCGACGTGGTGACAAAGTAGATACTACCTGTTGATAGCAATCCAGTTGAGGCATAAATACCCAAGCGGTGACTAAAGTTAAAGTGGAGATATTTACTAAGTAAGAACCATTGGCTTCATTTTGTAGTGTGGGTTCCAATATACTGCAGTAACGTATTTAGTGAATTAATTCTGCCTGAAGAAGTGGTTTTATCAGAGTCCATACAGATGTTCAAACAGCTACTAGATGCATACTTGCAAAAAACAGAATATTCAAGGATATAACTTATCAATGTAGGGTAATGACTGCTTGATCCAAGGATAAATCTGACTGCCATTCTGGGGTCAAGAAGCAATTTATTTCCTAGTTTGTTGCAAAATTGGAAGTGCTTCAAACTGTGTTTTTTTGCCTTCTTTTGGATCAACCGCAAAAAAACGAATGTGAGGAAGGCTGAACTTGATGGACGCAAGTCTCTTTTCAGCTATGTAACTATGTAACCTCAATCTTACCGTTATCCTATTGTTTCCTCTTCTCTTCCACTTTCCCAATCTATTATTCTTTTCTTCATTTCTGATCTATTTTTCTTTAAAACATAAGACAAAGTAGTATTTTTCCTACGCATGATAATTGTGACAAAAGTGTGGAGCTTAAGGCAAGCTTCACCTTGTTTGTCAAGCTAACTCTCCCATATTACTCACCTCTATTCTGTCCTTCCTCCATTACCTTGCAAGATTTTTGAGTGCTGCTCATGCCCAATTCCATTTTCATAATTTGCAGGTTACAGAGCATGCGCAGCCATCTCTAAAGTGCTCCTCTGCCCCATACTATGAGCAAGAGAAGGCAGCGACCTTATATCACTGCCAGCAATGAGAAGATGGTGGTGCCGGGAATAAGTATCCGGTGCCATGAGGAGGAGTGCATTTTTATGTAGGAGGGAGGGGCGATTTATTATGTAAAATATACTAAAGGGAATCATTATGGGACAATCTATTAGGAGGGGAGATGACAAAAAAAGTTACTGTGTCAGAGAGCTGCTTTAAATAAATAATAGGTGAAAATATCAGTGTTGTGAATATATGGGACCCCATTTGGTCATGATTAAATACGCCGTGCACAACTGTACTTTAAATTGATGTATAGCGTGAAATATGTTTATAGCTGATTTTAAACAGGTTCCTACAGTTTAATATAACAATCCCTTACATTCGCACCTGGAAGTCTTTTGAAAAGGAAAGTTTAAACAAGCATCATAAACACCATTTTTCTTGAGAGGGAAATATTTTTCATGTATTTCAGAACGAACGCGTTATTTCATGATTGAATTGTATTTGATGTAACGAACTATAGAAAACTCCAATGCAGGTGGACTGGAGAGGGTTTCAACAGGATTTAACCCCTTAAGGACCAAACTTCTGGAATAAAAGGGAATCATGACATGTCACACATGTCATGTGTCCTTAAGAGGTTAAAACACAACCAATAGCACACAGCCTTTCTGTTAGCACAAGAAACAAACTTTTGTAGAGTAAGGTAAATGGCATCGCTTATCCTTGGGGATTGTTTGATTCCAGTAAGAAATTGTGTGTAAGATAAAAAAGTGCTGTTGCCTATATTCATCTAGACAGAACAGTGAAACAAACACGTTGGGTAGCATAGCCTTAGGGTAAATACTAAAAACTAAAGTATGACACTTACTTTCTCTCAGGCATATCAACATCAAGTCTGTAGCTCTTCTTCAATTTGTTTTAACATCAGGGAACTGTCCAAGGACCATAACTACTACAGTACGCTAAAGTAGCTATGGGGCCAGGAGTGCTCTGATGCCCTCAAATTGTAAGGAGTCCAACTGTTTTAGAACAGTTTGACTACTTACCTGGGGTCTACTGGGTGCTGATCCCTGCCTTCATTACTGCTCATTGAGAGCTGGAAGTTTTCTTTGCTGAGCTAAGCCCAGCAATACACCACTTAGCTCATTGGCTGAGAGTGATCAGTTCACATTCCATCGGCTGAGAGTGATAAGCTCTCAACCAATATACAGAATGGCACTGCAGAGCTGAGCTCAGGCGAGCTAATGGAAGGTACCGAGCAGAAGCGTCTGGCCCTCACTGAGCTGTATAGGAGGAGGCAGCACACTGTAGTGGTGTTATGGTGCTTGGAGTCATCTTTTTAGTACCTATGAAATCCTTATTAGCACTGTTTCTCTGGAATTGTAACCTTGCAAAGTTCCAGAGAAAAAAAACATGATACATGACATATGGATTACCTATAACCCATGTATAAAGAAACATATGCAGACATATATTTGTAGTTTCATTTACATTTGTATGTTCATTTACAGGGGCCAAGAATTGTAGAAATTTGACAAAGCAATTGTACGTTTAAGGGTAAAATAGCCAAACTGAAAAAACAGCTCAACTTGGTAATTATCAATATGTCCTAGTTTGCTGAATAGCTTCATTTTTCTTTAAAATATTTTTGTTGAAGGAATGGGTATAAAGACTTGAGAATGTTAAGTATTTTGTGTACAATACTGTGACCTGACCGTCCAATGACGAAACTAATACTAAAACAGGCCAAACATCTAACATATCTTATTTTCCAACTAGGCTATATTATATTAAATCTTGAAACTCACATGTCAAGTTAATAAACACTCAATATCCAAGTATTGACAAACAATGCTTCTCTCATCCTGTTCAGTTCCTTACTGTATAGGTAGACAGAATTATACCGGGCAACAAATATAAGTTGCTATGTTTCTCGCTATATTAGAGAATGCTGATGGCACACAAATATACCTCTTCTTAGATGTATCGTCCTTTTTAGAATTTGTCCTCTCTACTGTTTATCCAAAATAGTATTCCAAAATGGCATCCCTCTACTGGAAATATAACATATGAGCTGTTATCTGGAATTTTCACTGCTGAAAATCACCTAAACCTGTGTTTACCTTTATTTTTTCATGAGATGTTCTGTTTTCTTTTACATTTATATAAAAAAAATTAGCAAATTACATCATAATCCAGTTTAAAATAGACAAAACGTGAGCAAACATTGCAAAAAACAAAAAAGGGGGAAATTGAAACATTGTTTATTTCTACTCTTCTTTGTATGCTTTCTCTATACTGACTGTCAGGTGCAAGGGACAGGACTTATAACAATGTTTAAAGGGACACTATAGTCACCAGAACAACTACAGCTTAATGTAGTTGTTCTGGTGAGCATAATCATTTCCTTCAGACATTTTCTTGCAAACACTGGCCTTTCAGAGAAAAGGCAGTGTTTACATTGCACTTAGGGACACCTCCAAGGGGCCACTCCTCAGATGGACACTGGAGGTGCTTCCTGGGTCAGCGTTGCACAGTAGGCAGCTCTGCCGTTCAGTGTCCCCATGCTTAATTTTCCTCATAGAGATGCATTGATGTAATGCATCTATATGAGGAGGTGCTGATTGGCCAAAATGGCATTTGGCCCTGCCCCCGGGGAAAGTGACGGCGGACCCGAATGGCGATGGAAATAATGTGAGTTTTAAAATACATGTTTGTGTTCCTGACCCTATAGTGTTCCTTTAACCCCTTAAGGACAAATGACATGTCTGACATGTCATGATTCCCTTTTATTCCAGAAGTTTTGTCCTTAAGGGGTTAAGATGGAGGTGCCCTGTTCAGGATGTAGAGGTGCAGAATTCTACATTTGATTTGATTTTTACACCTCACAAACATATATAAATACAGGGATAAGTAAACATATTAAAATTCTTGGGAAGTGACAGTACCCCTCTTATATCTGCAAGTCTTGCTGTTACATTAAGCTCTGGTCTTAATTTTACTATCCAAACCAATTGCTTGCTCTGTTACTTTAAGGTATGGCAAATATTCCTGATTATTCCATTCATAATAACAGATAAACCTTCCTTGCCAAAAACGCTTTTTTTTTGCCAGTTAGTCACCTTCTCGAACCAGTCTTTCATGCACACCACCATTAGATACATTATTTTATCTGCAGATGAACATCAGCTGCTATGTTCTTACTGATCCTCCTCTGACTCCAAATATCCTCTTCAATAACATTGGTAGTGCAGATCAAAACCTAGAGAACACCAACAAATACTTAGAATCTTCTATACCTTCACTTTTGTCTGTCTGGCAACATTTGGCCCGATGGCAAGGAAAAATGAATGACCTTTTTTTCTTAACAAATCTCAAAGTTCTTAGTGTGGATTGTTCTACTCACATGGAGCATACAATGTATGGATTTTACAGATGGAGGCTGCTAGTGTTATATATCCCTTCAACCTTCGTTAGTATGACCTGTACCTCGTAACTGTCTCCAATGAAAACTGATGTGCAAGGAATGTCATGAGCCCTCACGTTTCACACTCTAAGGTCACTTGTACAAACCTGCAGCCATCGGCATTGGAACCAAAGCAAATCTAGTGGTAAACAGCCTCTATAGTCCCAGCCCAACTTAGGCAGCTTGCATAAAACCATGCTGTTTTCTAATCACTAGGGAGTCCATTAGTAGAATTGGAAATCCAACTTTTTAACCTGTTTTTTTCTTATCATTCTTAAATAGTGAGACCTATGGTCTTAAAAACTACACAAGATTTTATGGGGAGTATTCGTGCCCTACACCAATGCCTCCCGGGACATTATGCATGCTCATTTTAGTCTGTCAGCCTGGTCAGCCATAATACTGCAAACCACCAGGAAATATTCCAGTGGGCCAGTCAAGGCACGGAGAGCTTTGAGAGCACAGGTCACCACCCAATGCAGAATTCCACAGTGTTGGTTTAGCAATGGCCCTGCAGAATTCCGACCTGCTGTTTCACTTTTCTAGGACTTTACTTGCAGACATTCAATTTCACCTTTCCTATATTAAATTTCAAATGAAAGACTTCAGTAGGGATGTGCATGGGCAAAAAAAATTGGTTCGGTTCGGAAATTCAGGTAAGTAAAAATGTGTCTGCTTCAGCAATTCGGACCAATGGCATTCAGTTAGGTTCACCACTTCTGAACTACCGAACTTCGGCAATTCGGAACTTTGGTAATTCAGAACTTTGGCACTTTAGATATTCGTAAGCATCCGAATGTCCAAATTGCATGAAACAAATTGCACATGTCTGGTAAGTGGTTGTGGTGGCAGTACTGGCACTGGGAGACCTATAGATGTGTAAGTGGTTGTGGTGGTAATCCTGGAACTGGGAGCTCTACAGATGTGTAAGTGGTTGTGGTGGCAATCCTTGCACTGGGAGCCCTAGTGATGTGTAAGTGGTTGTGGTGGCAGACTGGGTACTGGAAGCCCTATAGATGTGTAAGTGGCTGTGGTGGCAATCCTGGCACTGTGAGCCCTCCACATGTTTAAGTGGTTGTGGTGGCAGTCCTGGCACTGGGAGCCCCCTGTCCATATGGACTGCCACCACAACCACTTACACATCTATAGGTCTTCCAGTGCCAGGACTGCCACCACAACCACTTACACATCCACAGGGCTCCCAGAGCCAGGCCTGCCACCACAACCACTTATACATTTATAGAGCCCCCAGTGCCAGGAATTAGCTTATTGATCAAGATTCTTGTCATCATTCACATAATTTTTCTTCCCTCTCTCTTGTTTTGCCACTTTTCAGAAATCTGAAGCACTTTGGCACTTAGGCAATTCGGACCAATGACATTCAGTTCGGTTTGGCACTTCTGAACTACCGAACTTCGGCACTTTGTACATTCGTAAGCATCCGAATGTCTAAATTGCACGAAATTTGTCTGAATGTACATTCCGAACTAAACAAATTGCACGTCTAGAATTCTGGCTGTAGTCCACATCTCTCTTTCCAGTCCTACCATGCTAGTGGCCCAGGAGTGAATTGCGACCCTGCTCCCCATTGCCAGCCCTTCCATGTTTGTCCTTTAATACTTTTCAAAATTCTATCTCTGATTTGTCCTTGATTTTCTACTTTCTTTTTCTTCTCTCACTCAAATTTCCAGTACTTTTTAATGCTGCACCTACCTCGTGGGATTAACTTCCTCACTCTGTCGGACTCACTCTCATATTCTTTAACTTTAAATACACCCTGTAAACTCACCTATTCTTAGAATGTTATTACTTACGTCTTAATATTGTGCAATATAATGTTCTAAAATTGCCAATTTCACTTATTTCTCACTATCTGATCAGACTGTTCTCTGTGAGGTCTATCGCCTTACTGTCTATACTGTACTGTACTGTACTGAAGCTTTAGTAGTATATATTCATGATTGTGAAAAAATAATTATAATTAACACTCTAAAAGAGTTTTATTTTTAAAATTTCAGAACTCAAATGGAAGAGTGGTGACAGAAAATAATGCAGAACATGATGCACATTATTTTAGATTGCCAATAACAATTTAACTGTGAGGAAAGCTGAACTTGATGGACGCAAGTCTCTTTTCAGCTATGCAACTAATTCTACCTAACTATAGCAAATTATTTAAACAGGCCTTTCAACAGTCTCGTTTTTGGTGGTCCTGTCCTGCTGTTATGCTTCAGTTCTCTGGTGTTCCTAGATGCGGAACACCAGGCAAGTGTCCTCGGGCAGCACAGAAAGATCACATCATTAGATGTACTTGCGCTGTAGATAGGGCACAAGGACCATACATGAATCATGGTCCTGAAGGCTGGGGCCAGTCAGACAGCATGTCAGTGGGCAGTCTGCTCCTTTTCCAGGATGCCCCCTCAGGGCTTTACCAACCATCCTGATCCCATACCTCCCATTGTTAAGAGGTATGTTAAAGTCTGTCCTCAGGACCCAGCCTGAATATCACAGTATATCAGTTTTAGAAGAGGAGCCGAGCTAATGTTCCAACAATTTTCATTCGGATATCTGTGCACCGAGAGAGATATTCTCAAATCCTGGCCTCTTGGTGTACATTGAGTACAAATTTGAAGAAAGATGGAGTACAAAACAACACAAATGTCAAGATTATTCTGTGTATTCACTATTCAAGCTTGCATTTTCATCCAATGGACTTCACTAAATAAATCACAGTTTTTAAACACCCAATCTCAAATCAGGCCCATTAAAAATAATAATAATAATAAAAATAATAATTATGATAATAATAGCTATATGTTAGCCCCTTAAGGACACATGACGGAAATGTTCCGTCGTGATTCCCTTTTATTCCAGAAGCTGTGACCTTGAGGGGTTAAAGATTTTGATTTTTTTTTGTACTTAGTTGGTTTGTCTTTTACAATTCAGATATTTCTTGTATGACTGTGTAGGCCATATTTGTGCTGTAATTGTTTCCTGTTTATGTACACTGGAAGGGGAATGCAATGGCGTCAGATACAGGATACATACGGCAATTACATTTTTCACCAACACACATAATGCTATAGCTTAATCCTAAGGATGTATTGAGAATTTCTGAGGGGAAAAAACAGGTCTTTCTGTTTCTTGTTCTCTACATAAACCAGCAATTAATCATTGTGCAAGAGGTAACTGTGCGTGTGGGGGGGGCTTTTGTATAAACTACACCGCCGGACTGGTAAACATTTTTAGTATTTTTACTAATAACCCACAGGAGCATAGCTAATGCAAGTTTAAGTTTAACCTTGGATGTTTATCAAGATGTCTTAAAACTGTTTACATGATGGAAAGCATATTAAATTTCGTTGAGTTGGGTAAAAACATATGGCAATGAAAAAATGTAAAAAAGAGCTTTTCCTAAAGAATAGTGAATTTGAATCAACTTTAACACCACTGCAAAACAAGTCTCCAAAACAATAAACATTTACAATGTTAACAATTGAAGGTAATATATTAATTAATAGGTTTAATCTGCATGAATCCCAATGATACGTTAAATATTCTGGTATCCGTATTTACATGAACGTTTCCAGTCGGTCGTTGTCCATTCAAATTGGCTTGTTTGTGTTTGTGTGTTGATGGAGGTCAGAACTTCTATGTTGACAAATCCCTTTTCAAACACTACTTTGGAAGTGTGAGTGCCGCATATTAACATGACAACAAGAGAACTGAGTCAGGATATTCCATTAAAGTTAAAATGTTCTTAAACACAGAAAAGACCCATTGTTCTTAATGCGAGGTGCAAAGTAGATTGGTTCAGTCACTCAAACTATTAAGGTGATACACTTGATCTAGACAACATGTTAGATACAACAAAGACCATTAATCACACGCTGACATGCCCAATCAGCAAATATGGTTTATCCCTCCAAAATCAGATCAAAAGGCCAAGTTAATTATCTGCGGTGTATATCATATACTTACTTGTGTCTGACCGCCTTCTGCTCTTTTGTCACTCCATTCTTAGAGAAGTTTATTATTTGCAAATCAATTACTTTGGACATGTAGAAGAAAAGCATTTTCTGAAAAGGAAAGCTGTTGTAGCACAACAAAATGTGGAATGCTATATCTTATTCTGATGTGAATTATAATGGTAATTATAGAAGTGAGCATTTACAAATTAAAGGTTTAGATGTAAAATGTAGACTGTGGTAGACTGTAGTGAATTGAAAACAAAATGGCGAAATTTAGACCAAAACAGAAGAATAACAAAAATGTGAACTTTTTTGGGCCTATAATTCTATTATAGTTTTAAGTTTCCGAATAGCGTTTAGTTCAAGTCACATTTTCAGGGACTCAAAATAACTGAGGTTTTTTTTTCCCAAATAGGTCAAAACGAGCTGCTGATCAAATTCATACACAGAGCTATTCACTGGTGAGAACTAAATTTGAATTCAAAGTGAATTTCAAATTTAAGGTCAGACTCAAAACAGCTGAACTAGAAAAATTATTGAATTTTCACTTTAGTAAATAACCCTCTTAGTATTTGTTCCATCATATAATTTTTTTTTTTTTTTTTCTTGTGGCTGTTTAGAATCAGGAAATCAAATTATTAAAATTCAGATTAGTGTACAGATGTTGCCACAGGCTGCCAGGTTCACAGATGCAGAACATGTACTGTATCGTAGACTTGTTGCAATGAATAAACTGAAGTCCCGGTAATCTTTTCAAACTATCTTTATTGAACAGTATTTTAAAAAAACATATTTTTACATTAATTTGGTATATAAAGAAATCAACATTTAACAATAGAAACAAGTAAAAATATGTAGAGAAGGTGAAAAAAAATAATGATTAAAAATAAATTTAAAAAAAAGGGAGGGGATGGGTCCTATCCAAATGTATAATAATAAAATAGTGGATTTGTTCCTGTCAAATTATAATACAGAGAGTAATATAACCAATTGTATGTCCAAATATACTGTATATCAATATGTAGCAGGGCGTGTGGAATTGTCTACAGGAGAAACTCTTTACTTATATCATTTTCCCAGGTGTCCCAATGAAACAGCAAATTTATTTTTTGAGGTGAGGGCTGCCGCAACGCCACTTCATACCTCTTCTGGTAATCTATGCCGGGATGAATATGAATCAATCCCTTTTGGATTTGTAGGTGGAGTTTTAGATTTACCTGTGGAGTCTAATAAGACTCCACAGGTAAATCCCAGATCATTTGGGCTTCGATTAACAGGAATCTGATTCGATCGTCGTAACGGAAAAAGATTCGTTCACAAATCTTCTGTATATTTCTAGGAATCTAGTATTGGGATTCCACCATTGTGATATATCAAGCAGTAGCCCAGTCGCAGAACAATGGCAAGATGCACAGCTTCTGGTCACTTTGACCAGGACAAATATGGGATATGCCCTCCATCCCTAATGGACTTATAGTAGTGGTGTGCCTCATGCGACCCATGAAAAACAAAACAGTTACAATAACAATGTGAAGAAAGACACAGGTACATCACTAAAGTATGAATTGTTGAGAATTCAATTTGAATTGAAATAAAATAGCCATATTGGAAATATTCTTTAAGTCATATATGCTTTCATTTTACCTAGTTAAGACTAAATCTATGAATTTCCTTGTACTTTATTGAATAATTTGTTGTCTATTTATATCACATCACAGTTTTATCCAGTATTATCTTTGTCTCCTTTTTTTAAATCAAATGCATTTACCGTGTGAAAGGTCTCTTCCTTTTTCTCTTTTTACATTTATTATTTTATTAAAAGCAGATCACATTTAATAGTAGGATAAACCACTTAAAGAAGGATGCAATGATCAAAGCATGCCATTAAAACTGGTAATACCAATGGCTGTTATCCAACTGAGCCCATCGCAAGACAATAATATTAATAATGACAAAGAACAGCAAACGCACACAAAAAAATCATAAACTATTAAAAATAATGCTCAGTTATATATCTCACACACAACATTTTATTATTCCTGCTCTATGAGTGAGTGATGTACATTTGTTTGTTAGGGGGAAGGACTGGGGAATGGGTGTTTTATACAGGTTATAAGAGTGAGTGGAGTTAGCGGCTAAGAGGATAATGAGGACTACATCATCCACTATCCTCCCGTAATTTGAATGAGACTACACGTTTGCATGGTACTTGTGTAGTATTATCATAGTTTGCTTAATATTGTGTTGTATGTATATACTGAACAGATCTTGTAGGAACTTTATAATTCGAAGAGTGAAGGAAGTGGGTGAGGATCGTAATAGACAAGTGGGTGATTTGAGTATGTAGGACACAGAAACATCTCTCAAGGAATGAGCATTGTTAAGGACATGTGAAAAATACACATTGTTGGTGTTGCTAAGGGGGGCATTGGGGGCTGAAACCCCATTGCGGGAGTCTTTAGCACCACATCTCTACAGGTAGTGGATGGAGACAGGAGGGCACTCGTGTTTATTTGTAGACAATACAGATACCTGATATAAAAAGAAAGATCACTAGTATAGTGCTAGGCAAGGCTACCAAGAAGGAGAGGTTGAAGCCCCCTAGGTGGTTGGGGGTGCTGGAGATGAGACTTTTGCTGACTGTTCAAATCCATTTTTTTTTCCATTACCCAATTCAAACAGAGCTAAATTGTTTGTTAGTTTCTGGATAAGTCTAACACATCTTAAAGGGCCACTGAAGTCACCCAGATCACATTATCTCAAGGAAGTGGACAGGTTACAGTGGCCCTGTCATTTAACCGTGCAATATAAAACATTGGGGTTTTGTGGAAACACACCTCTAGTGTCCGTTACAGTGTCAGATTCAAATTTGATCATGTAAGGATGCAGCTCACAGGAAAGCATTGTAAATGTTTTCCTATGAGAAGGGTTTGTATGTGCACATGGAGATTACTGCGCATGTAGGTCAGTTTGCAATGCTCCTATGAGAAATATTAGATTGGCCATTGGCTCGAAATCAAGATTACATTGCAGGAGGCAGAGGTCTAGGTGCTGGAGAAAAGGTAAGTAAAGTCTTTTTGAGGGGGAGGATTGGAGTGACCAAAAACTACTCTGCAACTAGAACATTACAGCCCTCCTTTAATGTGGCACATCCCCAAATATGCCACCCACCATAGTCCCACATCTCCAGACTGGCAGTGTGTCTGCCGCTGCACACTCCAGAGCAGCTTCCTTATATGTGTGCCAGACCCGGTCATGTGACCCGGCACACAGTGATGCCCTCAGAAGCCACAAGGGAGGGAAGAAACTCCTCCCACGTGTTGTGGTTAACACCAATTGGAGATTAGCCAATCAGACATACCCTGTGTGTATATAAGCTAACCTCTCCCTTGCCTCAGTGCCCTGTTGTGGTCTTTGGTTTACCATTGAGCGTTACACTTGTTATTTGGATTTCCTGGTTACTGATATTTGGCTTTGTCTCTCGTTATTCCATCTCACTGTTTCCCTTGACATCGGCTCGTGTTTTGACTATCCCTTTTTGCATAACCCGACCATCCTAAGGATTGGTATTGCGATTCTCTCTACTCTGTCCTGTCTGCGTGCTGGGTTCCCTAGTGAACATTACACCAAATTGTTGGGTGACTGCAGTGATAAACCTGAGCACTGATCTCTCTAACATAGCTCCTTCATGTTGTGAAAAGACTTTGCACATAAAAGGAGCTGGAATATGACCTGAATTACCCCTGCATTATGACCTGAATTACCAGGTTATGGTATAAATGCTATAAATATCTGTGCATGCAGAGGCAAGTTCTTTTAGTTCCTAGAAATTAATTAATGACAGGCTTCCTCTTGCAGCTCAATGAGTATGACATGTTTTAGGGCTGGTGCCAAAAGCCACTGCCTGATTTACATGTAAGGGACACTATAGGCACCCAAACCACTTCATCTCATTGAAGTGGTCTGGATGCAGTGTACCTTTCCCCTTACATCGCTGGGTTAAAACTACATCTGGGGGCTGTTACCCATTAAGCTTAGCTCCCTGAAACAGGATGCACGAGGATGCCCAGTCTTTTCAAATAACCGATACGAAGGCATTGAGTCAATTCTTTCATATGGAGAAGGCTGACGTCAGAGGAGGAAGATAGAAATCCAGGTAAGTGGTAAAATGATTATTTAACCTTCTACTTCTCAGATGGGGCATGGGGCCGTACACTTTTAGGGATACACTTTTGTATTCCTAACACTATAGTGTCCCTTTAAATGGTTTAAAGGGACACTATAGTCACCAGGACAACTACAGCTTAATGTAGTTGTTCTGGTGAGTATAGTCAGTCCCTGCAGGCTTTTTGCAATAAACACATAGCTATCAGTGGCCTCTATATACCAATAAAAAACAAAAAACAAAAAAAAAACGTAACATATAAAGCAAATATTTTGTGTTGAAATCAATTACTGTGAAAAAGTTATTTTTTATCACCCTATCATGTTTCTACCCCTTCTTTATTTACATCAATCTTTTCTTTATGTTACCCTTCATTGCATTTTATCTGATTATATTACTTTCTTAGAAGCTAGAATGCAGATGAAAAATACTTTTTAATAGTTATATCCCCATGCCATCCTGTCTATTGATTTCAGCTTATTATTACTTGTCTCCCAAGCCATATTTCTCCTTCGCCCCTGCGTTTTTACCTCTCACTTCTAGATAATTCCAACTACTAATGCAGTTACAGCAGAGATCTCTGTGTAACCTGCAGGTCATAGATTCATTTGGGCTCCCAAAGCCTTTATCCTTCTAAGGTCGATGAAATGACTGCCAAAAACTATGTTTGTTATTGTATGGCATATTCCAAAGTGCCTCTTCAAAAGATAAGATTTATCCTTTAGCTTTCAACCCCCTTTTTAGTCTCTCCGAGTCCAACATGATTCAGTTTACCATTTTACGTTTTACATCAACCACCCCAATTACCAAAATGTATTACTGTCAACCAAACTTACTGCCCTTGCCCTGTTTTGCCTTATACATTTGCCCTATTTTGTTTTGACAAACGTATTTATCTTAAATTGGCCCGAGTCATAAGTATATTGTTTTGACTCCCGACTCATATTTTGTATATTCATCTGCCATATGTCTTCATTCTTTCCCAACAATATTTTATGCTTTTCCTTGTATTACACCCCACGCCTGTCTTCAACCATAGATTCCGGTTGAACTGTTGGCGCTTTGTGTTAACACATACAAGTGTTAAGTAGCACCACCGTGTAAATCTGAGTTATGCAGTAATGTAATGGATAATTTAACAACACATGGAACACTCAAATAGTTCAATTGAAAATAAGCACAATTTCATTTTTTCTCATTTATAAATGACACTCTTTGCACTCGTGTCTGCGTGTGTGCTTGCGTGAGTGTATGTGAGCGTGCGTGTGTTTGTAGTTTGGTTTGTTAACCTATTTAACAACAACTAAAACCTCTCAAATAATCTTAAATTAATAAACATCTTTATTTGATGTAACTTATATTAATTGAAAATAGGAAATACTTTACCAATAATATTTAACTCAATATTGTGAAAATGACATTTCAACAAATAGAAAATAAGTCCTCCTGTGGCATTTAAATGTAAATCTCAAATTAATTAAAATCTTTATTTGATGCAACCTATGCTCATTGAAAATAGGATATACTTTAACTTCAATATTTAACTCAATATTGCGAAACTTACATTTAAACAAATAGAAAACAAGTCCACCTGTGGCATTTAATTTTGTTCAAGCCAATTTCAGCAGTTTAAAATCTCCCAGATAGAGCACTAGACGTCCCCTTATTCATCTGTCTACTCTGTCACCATAAAACCATCCATCACTTTCCCAATGCAAACCAAGGAGAGTTAAAAGACTCTTCCCTATTCTCTCTAGGTTACTGCTATAGTATTACATAATCATGTTAAACACTCTATGAGTTTCCCATTTTTAAAGTGCAGATTTCCTTTGACAATGTATCACAGGCTGCCAGTTTTAGAGGCTCTCTTGTCATGCTCTCCCAAAAGATCTGCTTGTTCAAAACACAATAGCAAACAGAGGTAACCATCTTTTTCTAAAGGCTTTTGTTTTATACGTTGAATTAATTATTAACAAAATTTCAGTCACAGGAACTGACTTGTCTTTTTATATAACACACGAAGATTCATTGCTGCTTTTTATTTGACGTGCAGCTGATTACACACTTGAAATACCAAAGCTATGTGACTTTAACACAGGGTGGGTTTGCCAAAATATACATCTCTCCACTTTTTAGCATAGTATTGGGAAGTGATGTGAATAGTAGTCGTATGAGTTTCTGTGATGTTATCATAGATAAATAACCTCTTTGAAGACACAGAGGCCACTGGAATCAGGAGAAACGACAGCCTGGTCCAATTGAGGTTTTATCTACAATTTGTAAAGATTAAGGATTGTTGAAAATATGCCTTTTACAGTAAAGAGAGTGCCTTTAGAGTAGATCGAGACCAAGATTGGGGGGGAAACAGTCCATCAAAGGCATTTATTACCACTATCATTACAGGACAGAAGGACAAAGAGAGCAATGTGTTTGAAATGTGCAAGTCTCCCATGATTTGGACATCAAATCAATAGAACAAAGTCATTTATTTTATCCCTTCCCCCAGCAAAAAAAAAAAAAGTCTAGTTCCCCCAAAATTGCTAGATACAATATTGAAATTTAAAAAAAAAGGTTGTTAAAAAGATTGTCTCACTTTGTTTCGCCCTATAATGTATATGACTTAAAGGAACACTGTAGGCACCTGGACCCAGTGGCGGAACTATAGGAGTCGCAGGGGTCGCAGCTGACCCCTGTGGATTAATCTTGTGTGTGTGATAGAGATGTGGGTCCTCCTTCTTTGTGCCCGGCTCCGGGTGCCCGCTAGCAGGCTGCAAGCGGGGTCCGAGTGCCTGCTGCTCTGCGGTGTGAGAGATAGCCAGCTTAGGACCGCCACTGCCCGGATATGAGTGTTAGCGGGGTTCGGTGCCCCCTCAGTGCGGGCCTCATAAGCACAGACTGCGACATGTCTCACAGGAACCCATTTGCAGGACTTGGAGCTCATTCAGAGTGGCACCGGCACCTATGGCATTCTGTACAAGGTAAACACACAGCCTTGGGCAGAAGTGAGAGGTAGTCATTACTGTGTGAGCTATGCCCAGGGCAGTGTGTGACACAGTCAGGGGCATCCATAGACCTATACAGAGACATGCTGTGCCAGGGGCAATGCAATGGGAGACCAGGGCAGGGGCACAAGGGAGGCCTGATTAGATCAGTGAGTGCCAGGGACAGGGTTACTTGGATCAGAGTTGAGACATTGTCTGACACAACCAATGGATTGTGGCCTTTGACAGAACAAGGCAGAGTCTCTGTGCGTGTGTGTCAGTGTTTCTGTGTCAGTGTATGTATCTGTGCATGTGGATCTGTGTGTGTGAATCTTTGCATATATGTAAATGTGTGTCAGTGTTTGTGTGTCCCCGTGTATGTATCTGCATGTGTGTCAGGGGACTCTTGACAGATTCTTGCACCAGGGCCCTTAGGTTTCTAGTTAAGCCCCTGCCCAGACACCTTCATCTACAATGAAATGGTCTGGGTGCCATGTGTTCTCCCCCTCCTCCCCTTTTTAACCCTGTAGCTGAAATCTTTACCTTTCTGCTTCCACCCAAATAACAGAATAAAATTTATTTTATTTTGACATTTCACACTATTTCACATTTTATGATGTAGCATTAGATTGGCTGAGATCATTGTTCTCGATAATCTCAGCCAAAGAAGTGGAGATTCACTGCAGTGACAGGAGCTGCAACTGAGAAAAGACAAGTAACCTCCCATTTTTAACCCTGGCATCTGGGGTCCAGTTACCTAAACGGTGACCAGGGCTTGATAGTGTTAGAATTACACATTTGTATTCCTAACACTATAGTGTCCCTTTAAAGCAGCGTTGAACTTTTGAGTTTTTCATAAAGGTAGAAAGTTAATGGAAAAACTCATAAAGATTAGATTTGAATTTCAGTGAAATTCCAATGCAATAAAACCAATCAAATAAAAAAAAAATTAAAAAAATAAAGACTTATGTAGATCAAGATTTATGGAAAAATGTGACCACGGTTGGAGCTTCCTCTGTCTCGTCTTGTGATCAACGGCTGATGGGGCCTAAAATTGAGTGTGAAATTAACTATCTACAGAATTTCACTCCTCACTTCTCTGTGGAGGATTCTACAGTCTTGTGGACCTTCCATAGACCTCCATTTTATACTCTGGCAGATCAGCAATAGAACTAGTGGCAGATACATATCAAAATAGCTGACTTATAGATATGAAAATTATATTAAAAGTGTTCACACACAACTAAGACCAATAAATGCAAAAAATATTTAAGCACCTACTGTTTAATGCATTTCAGATAAACTTGTTTCCTGGCTTTGAAGTTGATATGTTAAATAGTCTACTTTTTCTACATAGTAATAATTTTTCAAATTATCACAACACTCCACACATAGGCTTCAAGCTTTTTTTATACTTGGGCTAGCTATATTGTTTGTTTCAATCTGTTTCAATCTCTACACAAAATTAGTAGAAACTAAACATATTTATGAAGGTTAGTGTCATTTAAACCATTCAAAGAGACCTAATAAGAGTATTCACAAAAAGGTTCCTAATTTGTCTACATGTTTCATGACAAGTGAAGGTTCTCTACAACCACTATTAACTAGTGGGGACATGGCCAACCAATGCCCATGCTGCATGTTCTGGTGAGTTGACTCAAAATTCATGACTTGATGATTTCATGCAGGCCTCTGGAATCTAGGAGAAGGCCTTGAGAATACAGGAAACCATGCAGGCCTCTGGAAAGGGTCTGCATGGATACAACCAACACAAAGATATAGCCACCAGCATTGTAATTTTGGGGGATATATGTAAAATTGATTCAAGAAGGATTGGTGTCACCTGTCATTTTACATTGAGCCTTGGAAATTGAACACCCTTTCAGCATAGAGAGATTAGGGACACGTGTTATCAGGGCTTGGTCAGTAAGGTGTACTAAAATAATTCCTCAGCAATAAGACATTTAAGTTGGAACCCAATATAATAATAATAACAATAATAATAATAATAATAATAATAATAATAATAATAATAACAAAGTATTTAATCAGTAAAGGCACATTCAGAGCACTCTGGTTTTCAAGTACGTCCTGGCAGGCAATACGGAAACAACACAATGAGATAAAGTGAATATATATATTAATGGATAGAACACAAGCACAAGTCTCATTAATATAATAAATAAAACAAATATAAAAGCTTTACAAATAAACAGGGGAAATGAAGATGCTGGCTGGGAGCAGAGCTGGAGATATTAGTGGGTCTCAGGAAACAGAGAAGCCATGGGAATCAGTGCATGACTTGATTCCATGCAGGCCTCTGGACTTTAGGAGAAGCCCTAGAGAATACACGAAACCATGCAGGCCTCTGGAAACAGGGAGCAGGTCTTGAGGAGAGAGGATACTAGGCAGGCCTCTGGAATCAGGGAGCAAACCTTGAGGGGGCATTATACCATGTAGGCCCTGATTAGGCAGGATACTAGGCAGGATTGGAGAAGACAGGATACTAGGCAAGCCATTGGCACAATCAAGTATACACAGATACACACTGAAACAATACATAAATCATAAATTAATGTTCTGGCAACTAATTAGGGAAAGGCCACTCTCATAAGGGAGGTCATTTAACAAAGGGGTAGGGCGACATATGAGGTACCTCACCACAGAGATGCAAAAAAACAAGGAGTTCCCACTGAGCCCCGGCACATGGTGTGAGCGAGGAAGGAATGAGTCTGGTTAAGTCATCTTAGAGACCCCCACATTAAATGAATTAACACAGCTCCCAACTGTTCCAATTTAAATGGGTCCTATCACACTCTCTGGCTTTTGGCTGCAGCAAATAACTGTCAAAAAAGACATGCTTGTGTTACACTCAGGGTTCTAGAACCCTGCAAAGAACATTTGATTGGCAGGCGGTCTGGTGTGCATTCGTGCCATGCTGACCTGCCAGTTATGTGTGCAGTCCTACCCATCTCCAGAATCTTAAATGAACCACCACTGTTACTACCTTTTGACACCAATGTTGGGGGGTATGTATTAATCAATATATTGTATCATCCTCATCTGACCAATTCTGAGTCCCTCTCTTCATGCATATGTTAGAGTAACATTGGATTATCTGAATATTTTTTTATATTTATCTTACCCTTTAAAAAACAAACAAAAAAAAACATTTATAGCTGTATATACACATTACACAACATAGTCACTTCTCAATAACTATTTGAAGTGATGTTTGAATTTTTATTTAAAAATAAATCTGTTTAGAAAAAAATGTTTCTTTAAAGTTTTATGGGTTAATGTAAGCAAGCAATAAAGCAGATTTGAAGCATGTTCTCAACGTTTATATGTTTTAGACAGATGAGGTTGTTTTGCTTCAAATTCATCAGAATTCTGCAGTTTAATGTCTGTTTAACTTTTAACAATTTTGGAGACATGTCATAAGGTCACATACAGAAGGTTGAATCCCTCTGTCACTCTTTTCTGTCTTAATAGAAACATAGAAACATAGAATGTGACGGCAGATAGGAACCATTCGGCCCATCTAGTCTGCCCAATTTTCGAAATACTTTCATTAGTCCCTGACCTTGTCTTATAGTTAGGATAGCCTTATGCATATCCCAGCTGGAAGGCTATTCCATGCATCCACTACCCTCTCAGTAAAGTAATACTTCCTGATATTATTTTTAAACCTTTGCCCCTAATGTCCTATTTTGTAGGAGCTCTGCAGGGCCGCCATCAGGGCATGACAACCATAACGGTTGTCATGGACCCGGCGGTCCTGGGGGGCCCGGACTGCTCAGGTCGTCCAGGGCCCCACATTCAGTGGCGTACATACCGGGGACCCGGTATGTACCCACTGTGGCCAGCCTCTTCTCCTGGGGGGCCCAGCAGCCGGTCACCTCAGGGCCCCCCGAGGCTGGCCCTGGTGTCACCCGGCGGGCGCGCGAGGGAGCACTGTCCCCTGAGTGCTTCCTTTTCAGCACTGACGTCATATTCCAGCTCTGGCATCAGTACGCGGCACGCGAGGGAGCTGAAGAGGAAGCACTCAGCCAGGGAGAGTGCTCCCTCGCGCGCGCGCCAGCCTACCCGGCCGCCGGGTGACACCACTGGACCCCAGGGAATCCCCTCAGCACTCCCACAGGTAGGGAGGCTGGGGGGATGAAATAAAAAAAAAAGTGTGTGAGAAGAAGGAAATTGGAGAGGGGGGGAGAAGAAGGAAATTGGAGAGGGGGGAGAAGAAGGAGAGGGGGGAGAAGAAGGAAATTGGAGAAAGGGGGAGAATAAGGAAATTGGAGGGAGGGAGGGGGAGAAGAAGGAAATTGGAGGGGGGAGAAGGAGAAGGAAATTGAGGGAGAAGAAGGAAATTGTGGGGAGGGGAGAAGAAGGAGAGGGAGGGGAGAAGAAGGAAATTGAAGAGAGGAAGATTGAGGGGAGGAGAAGAAGGAAATTGAGGGGGGAGAAAAGAAGGAAATTGGAGGGGGGAGTAGGGAATTGGAGAGGGGGGGAGGAAATTGACGGAGGGGGGAGAAGGAAATTAATGGGGGGGGAGAGATTGACATCCATCACACACACACAATCACACACAATGTACCCCTTGCACACAGAAAAACACACAATGCATTACACACACAGACACACATGCACAAGCAATGCATCCCTTACAGATGCACACACTGCATCCCATACATACACAAATTCACCTTGCAGCCCTTACACATACAAACACAGATTCACACAATGCATTCCTTACACACATCAGGACATCCCCCACACACTCCACCCCCTGTGAACAAACTCATTGGTGGAATATGAAGGTGGACCCTGGGACCCAGACCTTGAGCTGTGTAAAGGGCCCTCAAAAAATGGAACTGCTTCCCGTTCTCCCAGAGCATTGATTTTTGAGACCACAGTTACAAACCGCCTCCAGAGAGCCTGTTCTACACCAGACCAGTGGAGCCAGACGGCAGCTAGAGCCCACATCCTCATCTGGTTGTAAGTAGGCAATCTAGTATATTATTCGTGGCACTAATCTCTAATTTACCTCACATTAAAGAAACACTATAGTCCCCAGAACCACTGCAGCTTAATGTAGTGGTTCTGGTGTCTATAGCCTGTCCCAGCAGGCCTTTTAATGTAAACACGGCGGCACTGCAGGACTGGCGTTAGTTAAAATGGCAGATCATATGGGTGGGGCATTGTGATGTCACATGGGGGGGGGGCAGCAAACTTTACTTTTGCCTAGGGCTGCAAAAATCCTTGCACCGGCCCTGCAGACACTGCATCACTGTGGGCGGACTCGGACTCGGTGCAGGCACCGGGGGCCCAGACCTTGAGCTGTGTCAGGGGCCCCAAAATTTCTTATGGCAGCCCTGGAGCTCTGTATTTTGGTTTGCCTGCATTTATATCAGTGTTCCACAGCAATAATACTCACATGTGTCTTTAAATGAAAACAATAACAATAAATGTGTTTAGAAATCTATATAAATAAAATACATTGTTCTTGTTCTAAATCACGTTTTTGTTGCATAAATTGTTGTTAGTAAGTTACATAAAATTTCTCAAACTTCTGGCTACACCCTCACTTACACCTCTAAAATGAATGTGACCCTCTTACTTCATTTGAAATGTTGGGAGGTATGCAGCCAACCTCGTTTCCCTCATTCATT
>OW240916.1:35842652-36237380 GCA_933207985.1 Pelobates cultripes
CTGTGTCAATGTTAGGGTGCTGGTGTTAGGGTGCTGTGTCAATGTTAGGGTGCTGGTGTTAGGGTGCTGTGTGTGTGTTAGGATGCTGTGTCAATTTTAGGGTGCTGTGTGTGTGTTAGGGTGCTGTGTCAATGTAAGGGTGCTGGTGTTAGGGTGCTGTGTATGTGTTAGGGTGCTGGGTGTGTTTGCCAGGATTTTGTATTGGGGGAGGCAGGTAAATGGAACTATTAATGTTTTACTAAAAAATAAAAATAAATACATAATAATAAATAATAATAATAAATAATAAAAATAAATACATAATAATAAATAATAATAATAATAAATAATAAAAATACATAATAATAAATACTAATAATAAATACTAATAATAAATAATAAAAATAAATAATAATACTAATAATAAATAATAAAAATAAATAATACTAATAAATACTAATAATAAATAATAAAAATAATACATACTAATAAATACTAATAATAAATACATAATAATAAATACATTATATCCCCCCCCCCCCCTCTATTCTTACCTGTAGTCTGGAAGGGGGGGGGGGGAATCGTGCTCCTGCCAGCCATCCCTGGTGGTCCTCGTGGTTAGTGAACTCTAGCCCTTTGGGGCTAGAGTTCACTCTCGCGAGACCCGGCCGGTTGCCATAGCAACGGTCCGGATCTCGCGAGAGAAACCCGGCGGAGCTGCAAGTTAGAGCTCCGCCGGGTCCTCTCTCCTGGCGGCTGGCTCCCTCCCTCTCTCCCCGCCGGCGGCCGCGTTTGAATGCATGTGGGCCGGTGAGGGAGATCTTTGATCTCCCCACCGGCCCTTCATGCAACACAGCGGGGCCGGCGCTCGGATAGCGCCGGCCCTGCATAGACCCGCAGGGGAGATCCTGGGACCTCCCCTGCCGGCCTCGGCCCATGGCCACCGCGGCCCACCGGGCATTTGCCCGGTGTGCCCGATGGACAGTCCGGGCCTGGGAGTGAGTACAGGACTTATCTTTCTGTATTTAAACCAAGCATTATGATGATTTTTTTAAAAATGCACTTTATTAAATGGTTTGATTAAAAAAGAACAAAAGTATTTTCATTAGCTCCGTTCAATTGAAAGTGATTCATAATATGCATTCTTCGATTTGGCTCATTGACTGTTAGCTCTGGTATCACTGTCTCCTCAGATTATCATCACTTTAGTGTTCCTCGGAATAACTACATTGCATGCTATTGTGCTCCACATACCGTACCTTTAAGGAATTTATTGTTATAGGATCAGAGGATCATTTGAGTTACTGCAATAAAGACACCGTGGTGTCCCTATCATCTTCACACATTATTTCTTGGTGAGAGGTCACTGATACTGCCTCAGCGTGACGTCACCATATTTAATTACCTCTCACCTTCCATATTATACAGTAATTCTGCCCCGTAAAGCAGTATATCTTTGTTGCAAGAACGTAAAGTTTCCTGACACAGTGAACACTAACAGAAACAGGCACGGATATTTCCTTTGAAATAACTTTGTCATAAGATAAACAGAAAAGCGAGATATACCTTTGTACAAATCGCATCGCGTGAAGTTACCGTGTAAGCAAAGCATGACACCAGATATGTGCATAATGACTAACTTAAAAATGCCTAACTTTGTTCTTCATTTAACTTGCTTCTAATTATTTAATACCCAAGTTCAAAGAGGCTACATGACTAGTGCTACTAATCGACTTGTAAATCCAGTCGGGCTCCAATGGCTTCAATGCAATAACTATGTATGATCTTTTATGTAATAACTTGTGCTTGACTCAGACGGCTAGAAACATTTATTCAAAAGGGCAGTAGGGACAGTGGAGCATGCTAACTCCCTAATTGTTATTTGTGGAACTCCAAAACACTGTAATAGTGAAAGAGTTATATAATATCTTGTCACCTATATTAGCTGAGTAACTAGCATACTATAACATATATTTTTATATATGTAAAAAAAACTTTCCAGCTTTGTGCAAGTCAACGATTCTTAATCATAGGTCTTCTGAGAGCTCTTTTGTGCCAGGCATCATTCACATCAGGCAATGCTTCTTGTGAAAAGCAAACCCAGAACTGGTGTGTGTTTTTTTATAGGGCAGGGCAGCTGTAACCAACACCTCCAATCTTATCTCATTGATTGGACTCCAGTTGGCTGACATCTCACTCCAATTAGCTCTTGGAGATGTCATTAGTCTAGGGGTTCACATACTTTTTCCACCTGCACTGTGAATGTTTACATGGTGTGTTCAATAAAAACATGGCAACATTTCATTCTTTGTGTGTTATTAGTTTAAGCAGACTGTGATTGTCTATTGTTGTGACTTGGATGATGATCAGATCACATTTTATGATCAATTTGTGCAGAAATCCATATCATTCCAAAGGTTTCACATACTTTTTCTTGCAACTGTATATATATATATATATATATATATATATATAGATAGATATACACAGAGAGAGAGAGAGAGAGAGAGAGAGAGAGAGAGATGCAATAATATCCTAAAGGGTCACTCCCCCAAAAATTTTTTCTTAAAAAAAGCAAAACCACAAAAAACAAGCAATGCCCAGTTGGGCATTATTATTTAGGTCCTCTCCCTCCCAAACACTAAAAAAGGTATTGATGCTGATCAGCATGCCCCCTCCTGACATTGTGCCTGCCACCACGCACAATCAGTGGCTTCTTATAGAAAAGCTTTTGATTGGACAGTTTAGCCAGCCCAGAGCGCATGCACATGCTAGCAAAAGGAGAGATAGTGGGGAGGGAGACAGAAGGGAAAGAGGAGGGAACTTTACAAAAAAATATATGTAACAGAGAGGATAAGGAGGCTGGGGGTCTTCAATCAGTGTGGGAAGGATGGGGGACACAAGATTTCCCTTGCAGGTTCTGCACAGCCACTGTGTGTTTTATAGTTGTATAGTAGTAATGTAGAAAATTAGTTACACAGTGCATATTCATGGATTTACCTCTTTTAAAACCCACATCTTTATGTGTAACACTAATTCACAGCACAATATGTTATGATAAATAATACGGCATCAATTACAATCACAGTATCTGTGATCAGCGGCAAATGTTTGTTCCACAGAAGCCTAGGCCATCTAAAAGCAAAAAAAATGCATTGAAAAATGAAAAGAAAATATAAAAGTCTGAAAGCAAAATGCATGAAAGTAAAACATGCTGAGGTACTAACAATAATTTAAACAAAAAGGAGAAAAAGCAGCGTGTTTACTTTCTGTACTAAAAGCAGCGTTTTGTTGTTTTTTTTTAGTTAAGAATCCATATATCTTTTAACGCGTTATTTAATATCTCTTCCCCCAACATGGATTGAGAGTATGCACAGCACAAATGTACGCTGTTCAAAATTCCATTGTCTGCCAGCAATGTGACCGCTATAAAACAATAAAGCATGATAGGACCAACGGGAAGTTATTGAAACCCTTCCAAAAACAAATAAATGTAACAAGAGTGAACCATCTCTGACACCTATAGACACAAATATCTTAAGTTACTTATTAGAGCTTAAGCTGATAGAACAGTGTGACATTCTCGGCTGCAGAGTCGTAGTGAGTTGAGGTACTTTTTTCTCGTTATATTATTCAATGGATTTTGTTTGGTGGTTTTTAGAGTCCAGTGAGTGTTTATAATTGAGAATTATTTGGTTTAATGAGTGTAATAAAATAGTCTATTTACTGGTAATGTCATCACCATTTTATGTTTTTTTTTAAAGAATGCTATATCTTCAGAAACAAACAGGCCTGGATAGATATCTTTGGTATTCTCTGCAATGTTACCAACAGCATTATTCCACCAATGATTGAGAGAGCTCTGTTCCATGTGGATTTAGACATATTATCGAAAAAGAATAAAGCTATGTTTATACAAGGCATACCAGCTTTAAAGATTATTATAGCTAGGGAATGGCACCAAGCTGACATTATAAAAACCAAGGTTATAATTAATCAAATGAGACATCAGGCTCAAATAAAAAAGGGGTATGATTCTGCCCAGGAGCAGTACTAAAGATTCCAATGAATATGGCAATGTTGGTTACTAAATTTTCCAACATAAATGAGCCCTCTTTTTTTATTAATGCAATAGATACTGTCTCGGCTGTCCTGTATCGCCCGTTGTGCACTGCTTAATATGTCTGAGTCTAGTTTGTATAAGAGTGTATTGTAGTATGTATTGTTATGCTAGATGTTTGACCATATTGTTGATAGTTATATTATTATGTTTCATTTAATATATTTGTGCTTTACAATATACATTATTTATGGGAATTATCAGGCATAATTGTTGTTTATGTCTTTTTTGTACAAATATATCTTAAAAAAATAAATAATAAAAATATATGTATATATCTGCAGAAAAAGTGAAAGGGAGGGTTGTAAGAGGATTTATCCCAGGGAGGATACAATGCTTAACAAAAGTTATGTAAAAAAAGCTACATGTGTAAGAGCCGATTAGACCTTCATGACAACATTCATGCTATAAGTAAGCTAAACCTCGATGGTTGCTAAAATAAGCCATGCTTCAGGGCACCAATACCTGGAAGGATAAAGTCGAAGCTGAGATCTGTATCTTCTGAATGCAATTATTCTTAGTCCTGCTTAGATTGGAGTGGATTGTTGTTAATGTTATTAAATGGACACTATAGTCTCCAGAACCACTACAAGTTAATGTAGTAGTACTGGTGCCTATAGTATGTCTTTGCAGGCTTTACAGTGTAAACACTGTCTTGTCATAAAAAAGGCAGTGTTTACATTTCTGCCTAGTACCACCTATTGTGGCAATCACCCAGATGGTCACTAGAGGGGCACACCCTGCATGGAGACGCTGAACGTTCTCCATAGAGATGCACTGTTTCAATGCACCTCTATGAGGAGATGCTGATTGACGCAGCGTTTTCCTGCACCTGCACAATAGCGTCCTAGTGCTTTCCTATGGGATAGCATTGAATTGGTTGAGATCATCAAGATTGAGGATCTCAGCTGTAGAGGCGGAGTCAGGCAGTGCCATTCGCGGCGAGACTGGTGTGGCATGGGAGAGAAGTTGAGTACATTTTTAACCTGTAACCTAAACAGCCAATTCAGGACTATAGTGTCAGGCATACATGTTTGTATGCCTGACACTACAGTTTTCCTTTAAGGGTTAAAATGCAAGATCTAACAGAAAGAAAACGTGTCTACATTGTCTGATGTTTGAATAAAATCTGCATTGGAAATCCTGTAATGAAAAACAGAAAATTTCAATGAGTGAGGCTGCAAACGTTTTGCCAAGTAGATCATTTTAATTAAATACAGTAATGAACACGCAGTTCTAAAACTGCTTGCACAATCTGACCTTTTTGCTGAATCAGACTAGATAAGGGGTGTCTAACCTTAACCCGCCAGCTGTTTCTGGTGTGTTGTTGGAGTTTTCATCTTAAGCAGCTGTCAACAGCAGGTTAAACTTGAGTTATTAGTGACTGGTGGAGCCAGCATATCCTCCTTATACAGCTGCACCAGGCAGCATTAAATGTGAGAAATAGGCCAGAGCAGTAATGTAATATGAGCATAGTATCAGGAATTAGATTAGTGCATCGAGAACAATTTTTAGTTCGGCCATATCGATTCGCTCTGAAAAAAATTAAAATAAATTATGGGAAAAATGGGATCAGATATCATAAACCTTTCTTATCTGTTGAAATGCCTTAAGCTGTTTTTTTTGTTCACCAAAAATGAACTTTATCTAATCTGCTTTTATATAGCTCCTGTGTCTAAATATCTATTTTTTTTTCTTACTGAATGCTCTAGTTTTCATAAAGTCCAGAAGACCAGCAGTAAAATTGATCAAAACTGAAAATGGCCTGGTTTTAAAGGGACACTGTAGGCACCACTATTGCTTGATCTCATTAAATTGGTTATAGTGTCTGGAGTCCCCTGGCTCTGTCCTTCCATTCTGCATTAAACCATTTTTAATGTTTTATTGCTAAACAAGAGTTCCCAGCAGTCCCATCCCCTCTGTGCATCTTGGGGTAATGAGGAGGATGTAAAGAAAATCAAAAGGCAATCATTAAAGGACCACTATAGTGCCAGTAAAACAAACTCCTTTTCCTGGCACTATATAGTCCTTAGGTCCCCCCCACCCTCAGGGCCCCCCTCACGCTGGGCTGAAGGGGTTAAAACCCCTTCAGCCACTTACCTTAATCCAGCGCCGGTGACCTCTCCTCCCCCGTTGACGTCAGCTCCCGAGTGGAGCAGAATGCACATGCACGGCCAGAGCCGCGCGCACATTCAACCCGCCCATAGGAAAGCATTAATCAATGCTAGAGGTTGGCTTAACCCTGCAATGTAAACATAGCAGTTTCTCTAAAATTGCTATGTTTACAGCTGTAGGGTTAAAACCTGGGGGACCTGGCACCCAGACCACTTCATTGAGCTGAAGTGGTGTGGGTGACTATAGTGTCCCTTTAAAGTGAAACTGTGATGTAAAAAAATACTTACCTTATACATCCATATACATCCGTATACATGACTATACCATATATCAGAAAGATACAGAATGTATTTAAAATGTAAAGACTTACTCACTTTTCCTCTGTTCCAGCACCGCTTTGTGGATGTTACTCTACGTTTTTTTTTAAATTTTACATATGGGGATGTAGTAGTGAATGTTTGCCATCCGTAGGCTGCTATAAAAAAAGCTAACCTGCTACTTAAAAATAATGATAGTCTAACGGCTAAGGTCCGGGGAACTGTGTCACAGTTCGAGAATATGCGGGAACCATGGACCACCAGCTTAAGAAGTGAAACACTGATAGGACAAGACCAGCACTACGCACTCATAATTGACCGATCCTAGAAGGGTCCCTCTGGGACTGAGACGGAATACTTGGGTTGACTGGCGCCGACACCCTAAGCCCTGATGACCCCAACATACTACCTTTCCTCTATCTCTATCCATTCATATCTCTCTTCACTATTTCCACTAGTTACGGGGACTGTGGAACAACCCCAAAGTTCCAAGTTGCAAATCACATTGTTAAAACATTATAACATTACATTATAAAATGACAAAATGACGGCATAATGACAAACTAGACTGCCGACCACCTAAACCTGGATTAAACATTGAGTATCGTGTCTTACGTAACGCAATATTTGCAATGTTTATTGTATGCTTTGCGAATGTCATATGCCTTTTCCTCTTTTTTTTCTTTTTTTCTTTCTTTTTCTTCAAAAATAAAGTATTCAAAAAAAATTAATAATAATGATAGTATGTGTGCATTACCAGGAAGACATATAAAATACAAATTTATATGACGAGTAAATAATGTGATATGAAGACATTTCTGTATTCTGAGCACCTTGTGCACATTCGAGTTACCCCATAGGAAAGCATTTGTAGTCAATGCTTTCCTATTTGCTTCCGCGTCCGCGTTCTCGGCCAGTGCAGAGGAAGCACCTTTAGTGACTGTCAGGTAGACTGATGCTAGAGGAGGACTTAACCCTGCAACGTAAACCCTGCAGATTATCAAAAACCACAATGATTTACAAAGTAGGGTTAAAATAACAGATCCACTGCACCCAGACCACTTCATTGAGATGAAGTGTTATGGATGACTATAGTGTCCCTTTAATAGCAACAGAAGTCTCTAAAGAACACATTTAATTTTGACTTGTTATATACTATCCATGACAGTACTTAAAGGACCACTATAGTGCCAGGAAAACAAACTCGTTTTCCTGGCACTATAGTGCCCTGACTGTGCCCCCACCTTCAGGGTCCCACTCTTGTGGCACTGAAGGGGGAGGAAGGGGTTAATCCCTTAACTTTTTTCCAGCACCAGGCTCCCTCGGCGCTGGGACTCTCCTCCCTCTTCTGACGTCCCTGGCTGAATGCGCATGCGCGGCAAGAGCCGCGCGTGCATTCAGCCAGTCCATAGGAAAGCATTCTCAATGCTTTCCTATGGACGCTGGTGATTTCTCACAGTGAAAATCACAGTGAGAAGCGCGGAAGCGCCTCTAGCGGCTGTCAATGAGACAGCCACTAGAGGCTGGATTAACCCATAGGTAAACATAGCAGTTTCTCTGAAACTGCTATGTTTACAGCAGAAAGCGTTAAACCTAGTTGGACCTGGCACCCAGACCACTTCATTAAGCCGAAGTGGTCTGGGTGCCTATAGTGGTCCTTTAATTCTAGATAGGACAGGTCAAATTAGTAATGCTAGACATACAGTGCCAAAAGTAGCATCATTATCTGAGAAGAAAAATATATCCTTATAAAGCCCTAGTATATAACATTTGTGACATTTAACAATTTTGTAATATATATTTCTCATTTATCAGTACAGTCCTCCTTATTAACCACGTAAGAGGGTATTTTTAAATAGTTTTCTTCAGCTGTCACACTGAAATATATTTTATATTCGGCTTGTCATTTTTGGAAGTACCTTAATTTGTTTGTAAAATTATTCCTGCACTAATAATATAAGGACATTTCAGTACTCTTTGCCAAATAACCCTCTTTATAAAGTGTCTCATTGATTAAAACTGGATGATAAACGGGTTTAAAAAGCAATAAAGAAATTAAAAAAAAAAAAAAAAGCTTTGTACCTTTTTTCAATTTTTCAAGTTAAGCTGCACAAGTGCATTTTTTAAACAGAATACAATTCCTCTTCTTGAAAACCATTACGATCTATCCCTTTTATTTTGTAGAAACAATTAAAAAAAAAAATCGTTTTAATTGATTATAGTTTTTATTTCGCGTGTGTGTAGTTCAATCCCAGCTTTCTTACAAAAGAATACCTTAAGTTTTATAAATGGCCTGCTACCGCATGCATGTGAGAATATGTTCAAGTTTCAATTCTACTCAATTTAAAGAGATAATTGATTGCCCTGTTGGCTCTTCAAATTGTTGACCTGATGAATAATTCAAGAAGATTGATGGTTCCTGTCCAGCATTGTTGTGCATCAAACGTTTAAAGTAATCGTTTCTTATTTTGGAAACATTTTGTTTGTTTCCTATGTAGAGCTTTATTTGGAAGATGGGACCAGTAAGGTTAATTCAAGAGAACCTTATCTACGCACCACTATTGTTGTGACTGAAAGGAAGTAAATGAAGAGTTTATAAAACACAAGACCAAAGATTGTGTACGTGGTGCTGTGCCACACAAAGTAGACAACATCTATAAAGATGCAGTCTCTCACCAAATACATTTCTTTTCTTACAATTTGACATTATTTTCACTTGTTTTTTTCCATTTTGGTCTGTTTTCTAAAACAAATGTCATATACAAACTCTAAATATTATCCAGAAACCCTTAATGCAGCACTGTCACCCCTCCCCTCCTGAAAAATTAGTATTTTATAAAGATCAGGGCCGTCTTTAACGTGGGGCAAACGGGGCAGCTGCCCCGGGCCCAATTACTCCTGGGGGCCGAAGGCAGCTGTCCCGAGGGCCTCGCTGCCCTAGAAAAAAAAAAATGTTTCCCGGCCGCTTTAGGCGGGCCCCGCATTGTAAGGAGTCCCACCGGTTGGCCCATGCACTTAGGGCCACCCAGTGGGCTTGTACCAGCAGGGGCCCAGTTGGGCGCTGTGGCCCTTTAAAAGCGAGACTGGGCCTCTTGCTTTTCGGTAGCGCTGGGAGGAAGTGAGTGCCGAGAGTCACTTCCTCCCATAAAGAGCTGCTGCGCGGGAGAAGAAGGACCTGCACGGGAGGAAGGAGGAGGAGGCAGTGAGGATAGGGGCTCCTCACTCACATCATCCTCAGGCAGCACACTGGATCCCAGGGATGCCACCCTCCAGCAAAAGGTAGGAAACTGGAGGGTGGGCTTAAAATGTAAATTTTACATGTATGTTGTGACAGAACCATCCGTATGAACTAAGATTGCTGTGCTTGTCTGTTTGCTTGTTTCACGAACTCACCCATTCATATGCCTGGATTTAGGTGAATCTACTTTTTTACCGAACAAAACTGTCGAACGGACGGCCACCCAGAAGAGAAGTGTGCTGCTGGTTAACCTATTGATCCCAATTAGAACGTTGCGGTTAACCACAGACACTTCTCAATTAAAACCGAATACAGGGTGGTCGTCGTTCGTATGTCGACCACGAGGCGGCGGCCATTTTAAACCATGCGAAAGACCAGCGGTGTTCGGTATTATTTTCATGGAACTGAAAACGGACACTTTTTCAACCGAACACCGCTGATGCCGTCGACCTCCCTTCTCCAATCGACAAAAGTGTGCGAACACCGGCCGTTCGGGAGATGTAAAGGCACGAATGGACTTACCCCAGATAGCCTTCCCATGGAGTCAATCGCATACCGAAGAACTGTAATAGACTTTGACTCCATGGCGATTGAACTATGCGTATGGGATCTGAGCGCTATTCGCCAATAATATGCACTCAGATCCAGGCTATCTGGGGATGTGTTACACGAATGAGAAACGTTCGGCAGTTATAAAGTTATATATTTTTATGTGTTTTGTGATTTGTATTTAAAATGGCGATTTGCCTCTGCTCTGGGAGATAATTGAATTACTTCTCAATTATCTCCCAGGCAGAGGGGAGGAAACTGTGATGTATGCTGGGAATATTGTGTGACTGTATGTCCTGAAATGCCATATGTCCATCTGTTATTCCAGTCTCCCATTTGGTCCCCTAGGGGAGTGTCCACCAAGTGGGAGACCTGCATAAATACGGGCGGGTAGCCCACAGTAAACGCAGTTCGTGTTTTACCCTCAATGCGGAGCTTGGTCTCATTATTGGGGGGATTTTATTACCGGCGACTAGAGACTGCTCTTTGGAATTATCAGCCGCTTGGGAGATACCGGCGTTCGGCTGATATTGGCAGTTCGTGAGCTTGCGGCTCGTGGAGGGAAGGGGCCGTACGGATACCGTTCGGGAGTTTGGAGTGTTCCCTGGCTGGCAGTTCGCATGGTTGTATTGAATAAGCTTACAGCCAACATTATTGCGAATGGGGAGCATTCACTAAACAGCGGTTTGTACATTTCATGCTGAAGGTACCGTAACATATGTCAGTTTGTCTGTCCATGTATCTGTGTGTGTCAGTATGTCTGTGTCTGTGTGTGTGTGTGTGTGTGTGTGTCAGTATGTCTGACAGTGTATGTGTCTGTGTATGTCAGTATGTCTATCAGTGTTTGAGCCTGTGTGTGTGTCAGTATGTTTGTCATCGTATGTGTCTGTGAGACCGTTAGTGTCAGTGTGTGTGTCAGTATGTCTATCATTGTATGTATTTATGTGTGTCAGTATGTCTCAGTTTATCTGTCTGTGTATCTGTATGTGTCTGTGTGTTTATCTGTGTGCGTATCTGTATGTAGTCAGTGTGTGTATCTGCTTGTGTGTCAGCGTGTCTACCTGTGTCTGAGCACAAACAATAAATACAAATACACCCCTCCATTCAAACTTCAACATTACATACAAACACAATCCTGCATTGAAAGTCAACACTTCATAAACACCAAAATTATATATAAACAAACCCCTACATTTAAAAACCAGCACTACACTTAAATGTACACTTGCATTCAAACATATTCACACAAACATACTCCATACAAAAACATGCTTACATTCAAACACACAAACACAGTGCTAAATACAACCCTGCAAGCATGGGAAATTGGGAGAGCCCCAGCTGTCAATGCATTGTTGGCGTTGCACAACAGATAGGGTTCTACCTTCTTTCCAACCTTGCAATTGGGGGTCCAATTGAAATTCTTGCACCAGGGCTCTTTCTACTTTAGTTCGCCCACTGCGTTGGGGTGGAGGCGTGATTGCATGCCAGGGAGTGGGTCCAGGGGGCCCAAGCAAATGCTTGCCAAGGGCCCAATCAATATTAAAGACGGCCCTGATAAAGATAGAAACATTATCAAATACTCATTACGACTGTGTTGGAATTTCACTGAAAGGGACTACTTAGTCTCTGTATTTCTCCTCCTCCTGACTTTCTAAGACTTAGAAGTCTAAGTCTAAGTGTCAATCCACATAGCCATCACCAGTGACTGAAGCACCAGGAGTTGACCATGTCAAGAAAGAGGACAGTGCCCGCGAGGATCAGGTCAAGGTCCAGGTAAGTTAGTCTCACCTTAACTGCCCCTCTGGCCAATGGCCCCCCATCAACAATGTCACCATTGGGGGTCGTTGCGAATTCTGCAAAGTCCCCACACGGTGACAATGCCGCTTTAAGATTTGAGATAAAACTATGAAATTTGCGGCTCTTGTGCAGTTAATACTCAGAAGTATTAAGCTGCTTGTGTACCTGCTATTCCATACCTCTATTTGGACATAAAGAGAGTATCAATAAAAAAGAACAGGAATGTGGCAATGGTATTATTATAGTGAGATTAGCATTCTAATGGACTTTAATCATCCAGATCTGGACTAAAATATGCTGCAGTCTCAATAACTTTGGGTATATTTTTTGAAGAATGCATAGGTAAGGAACAATAAAACATATTTTTACCAACATCAAAGGCAAAACTAACTAAAACATTTAATGTCTGCCAATAGTCTGGGCCAAGGGCGTTGCTGGGGACAGGGTAAAAGGTGCTGAAACCACAAGTGGAGTCCTGAAAAAGGTCATGTCTAATTCAGGCACTATTTCATTGTTAGTCCTGAGTTCCCTGTAATCCTGAGAGACAATTAACCCTTCCACTTATATAATTAGTGACAGTGCCTCTTAATGCACCATATTTGGAGTAAATTAGCACAGTGTAAGGATATTGCTGTGGTTGCAGTGTGTTAATGCAACGAGTAAAGCCCGGAGTCTCCTGTAATGCTGGGAGAGAATAAATTGTATAATTAGTGACAGAGCAACTTAATACCCCATAGTTGGAGTTAATTATAAAGCACAGTGTAGTGGTGTTGCTGTGGGTGCAGTTTTTTTTTTTTCGCAGTGGGATAAAGGGTTACCACAACATGCCCTGTACTTAATAAAGCAGGTTTGGAGGTTCATCTAATACTCTGAATTCAATCAAAGATTGTTGGGTCACATTTGGACTCCAAGTTTCCAAGTCAGCTATGCTTCCAATTCAACAATTCTGGTCTAAAAATGTTACATTTACTATGAATTCACTTAAAATTCATAACAATTTTCCCTTTAATAAATAACCCTTATTATATACACAAGAACAAATTAGGGTTTCGGGTCGGGCATGGTATAGTGCTGATATTAGGAGTCAAAATATGAAGGAGGAGCCATACCATTTACCGTTGGACTAAAGGGCCTGGTCTTTATGCCACCTAGATAGAATTGCCAGTTGAGGGCCCACAGGCCTTGTTTAGAATAATACAACCCAATTAGTCAGAGAGGATGGACATATTTTCCGTTCCAATTCTTACATGTGAAAGGAAATGGAAGCTAATCATATGAGGTAGGGGCTTGGCAAGCAGTCCCTATTCCAAGAAAGATGGAGGTGCCTTTGAAGATCAGGTTCAAGTTCAGGTAAGTAATTTTCACCTTACCTGCCTCCCTGGCCACTGGCCCCCCCATCGGCGATGTAACCATTGGGGGATGACACAATGGTCTATTCTAAAATGGCTGCAAGATGCTCCAGAAACTCCAAATTAGTCAGAGAAGATGGAAATATATTCCATTCCAACTCTTATGTGAAAGGAGATGGAAGCTAATCATATGAGGTAGGGGCTTGGCGAGCAGACCCTATTCCATTCTCCATAGTGTAGTGTACCGGTCTTAAGAGGTCCGTGCTGCATGTTAAATGACTCAGTGATTCACAGTATCCTGGTTTTCTAAACAATGCCTATCTTAATCTCAGTCTTTAACAGAGCAAGCATTCCTCCTGTGACTTATTCCAGAACTTCAAGAAGAGCCTAACGCAATCTAAGGGACTGTGTCTAAGCACTCATCAACGTCATAGTCCAAAGGTGGATCACAGTCAAATGCAATAAAATAAAATGGCAAGTGAACAAAAGTAAAATAAAGGACCCAACATTTTGACTAATACTCAAATAAACATGTTGAAACAGACAAGGACTTAACATGATACAAGCTAGTGGAAAACCAATTGGCTTAAACAAACTAATTATGACGTGTGTCTAAGTCATTCAGATCCAGGAATAGCTGGCTCCAAGAGTGGTTAATGTAGCTTGCTTAGTGACATCACAAGTTATGTCATCAGTCACTTTATGTACATCTTGCTCCCAGTGATGACCGCTATAATTTTCTAGATTACCGAACCTTCAGAAATCTTTGCCAAATCATAATTTTAAGTATCCGGGGAAAGAAAAAAAAATATTTTTTTATGTTAATGGATTATGTGGCCAGTGTCTTGACAAATCCTTGGAATCCAATGTTCCTGTGCCGAAGGAGATGGTCATGTTATATCATTATCTAATGCTTTGTTCTCCTGACAAATGTAAAAATCCTTATAGTTGCAATTTTATACTGTAAAACACAAAGAACGCACAAAAAAATACTATCTGTATAATGAATTAGTCACTTTAGAGTCAACAGTTGCAGTAGAAAGTATGGTAGGCCATGATCTCAGAGTAGACATTTCAGAAAAACAGCTGATAAGATACTAGACTGTATAAAATATATCTAGTTTGCTTTAGATTTTCGACCAAAATTTCTGTCTCCAAAATGTTTTTATCATTCCTATCTAGAGTATGTAGTAATAAATGCACTTTTCTATTTTGTCTTTCCAGTAAACCATTAGAGACTAAATAAACACTGACTGTACGTAAATGAGACGGGAACATTTTATAGTATATTAAAAAAAAGATTAAAAAAAGACCCATAGTAATACTATTTTAAAATTTTCCAGCTCTGTCCCAAAATACTATGCCAGATAATCTAGGCGCCTCTTCTTTAACATGGGTGACTCAGTTAACGTGACCGATCGCATCATTTGCTTGAGCAAAACCATGCTATAAGTCTGGGCCATCAAAATATTTCAGTTTCGCCGAGATAATTTTTTTAATCTCTCCGATATATAATATCCATGAAAAGTTTGGTCACAATTTGTTTTCTTGTACATGACAATACACGACTGCTCGAGTTATTAGAAATAATTAAAAAAAAAATAACCTTAGAATGCAGGTACACAAAAATCAATAACTTATTGCAGGTTTCATTTTACACCCACATACAGAAACTATCCCGCCGGTGTGAGATTTGGTGTGCGTGCATCTGCTCAACACAGGACATAACTGAACCTGAAAAACATCTCAATAAGCAGCTTGTCCAAACTTGTAGTCATTGCAGTGTTCACCTCCATAGCGTTGGAGAAATGCGAAGTGTAGATTTAGCTTCGTGTTTTGTTGATATGGAAAGGGAGTCCCCACCTACTCAGCCAAGACTTATGTAGGTGGCGTGTGGGAAAATCCTACCCTTTTCCACTGCGCACGCACAAACTCTTCCTTCTGCAAGAAAGATTTTACTTTATAAATAGATTTAATGAGAGGTCTTGTATAGTTCACACCTGTTGTGATCATCTTATAAAAGGTGGTGCTTTGAAAACAAAGTATTGTATACTTACACACGCACATCTATTCTCGCACTAGCACAACGTAGATAAATGGCACAGAATGTTTTTTTATCTCTGAAATCAAAGAGAGAGGCATGCTTCATTGCTTAAACTGAAGCACGCGGTAAAATAAATTTAACAATTCTGTTTTATTTTTATGAAATTAGTGAATTCGTAAATAGTATTAATCATTTAAGTGCCTTAGGGCTGAGCAACGCATGTTGTAATGCAACATATTTGTGATCAAATTAATCCTGGACAGTTTTTCTATTTTACTGTAATTAAAAGTAACACTTTATTGAATTATTGTGTTTTTTTTATTATTTTGTTATTAAATGGTACATATTTAAATTTGATTGCAACATAATATATTGTTAACTTGGTTTAACTGTTTATGTTATCTTAATACTCAGCCGTAACAATTTGTCTGAATACCAATTGATATATACATATATACAAGACTGTATAAAATATATCTAGTTTGCTTTAGATTTTGACCGAAATTTCAGTCTCCAAAATGTTATCATTCCTATCTGGAGTAATAAATGCACTATTCTATATACACTGCTCAAAAAAATAAAGGGAACACTTAAACAACACAATGTAACTCCAAGTCAATCACACGTCTGTGAAATCAAACTGTCCACTTAGGAAGCAACACTGAGTGACAATCAATTTCACATGCTGTTGTGCAAATGGGATAGACAACAGGTGGAAATTATAGGCAATTAGCAAGACACCCCAATAAAGGAGTGGTTCTGCAGGTGGTGACCACAGACCACTTCTCAGTTCCTATGCTTCCTGGCTGATGTTTTGGTCACTTTTGAATGCTGGCGGTGCTTTCACTCTAATGACAGCATGAGATGGAGTCTACAACCCACACAAGTGGCTCAGGTAGTGCAGCTCATCCAGGATGGCACATCAATGCGAGCTGTGGCAAGAAGGTTTGTCTGTCAGCGTAGTGTCCAGAGCATGGAGGTGCTACCAGGAGACAGGCCAGTACATCAAGAGACATGGAGGAGGCCGTAGGAGGGCAACAACCCAGCAGCAGGACCGCTACCTCTGCCTTTGTGCAAGGAGGAACAGGAGGAGCACTGTCAGAGCCCTGCAAAATGACCTCCAGCAGGCCACAAATGTGCATGTGTCTGCTCTCGGAAACAGACTCCATGAGGGTGGTATGAGGGTCCGACGTCCACAGGTGGGGGTTGTGCTTACAGCCCAACACCGTGCAGGACGTTTGGCATTTGCCAGAGAACACCAAGATTGGCAAATTCGCCACTGGCGCCCTGTGCTCTTCACAGATGAAAGCAGGTTCACACTGAGCACATGTGACAGAGTCTGGAGACGCCGTGGAGAATGTTCTGCTGCCTGCAACATCCTCCAGCATGACCGGTTTGGCAGAGGGTCACTAATGGTGTGGGGTGGCATTTCTTTGGGGGGGCCGCACAGCCCTCCATGTGCTCGCCAGAGGGAGCCTGACTGCCATTAGGTACCGAGATGAGATCCTCAGACCCCTTGTGAGACCATATGCTGGTGCGGTTGTCCCTGGGTTCCTCCTAATGCAAGACAATGCTAGACCTCATGTGGCTGGAGTGTGTCTGCAGTTCCTGCAAGACAAAGGCATTGATGCTATGGACTGGCCCACCCGTTCCCCAGACCTGAATCCAATTGAGCACATCTGGGACATCATGTCTCGCTCCATCCACCAATGTCACGTTGCACCACAGACTGTCCAGGAGTTGGCAGATGCTTTAGTCTGGGAGGTCTGGGAGGAGAACCCTCAGGAGACCATGCGCCACCTCATCAGGTGCATGCACAGGCGTTGTAGGGAGGTCATACAGGCACGTGGAGGCCACACACACTACTGAGCCTCATTGTGACTTGTTTTAAGGACATTACATCAAAGTTGTATCAGCCTGTAGTGTGTTTTTCCACTTTAATTTTGAGTGTGACTCCAAATCCAGACCTCCATGGGTTGAAAAATTTGATTTCCATTTTTTTATTTTTGTGTGATTTTGTCGTCAGCACATTCAACTATGTAAAGAACAAAGTATTTCAGAAGAATATTTAATTAATTCAAATCTAGGATGTGTTATTTTTGTGTTCCCTTTATTTTTTTTGGAGCAGTGTATATATAAACAGGCTACTAAGCAGGTCTAACATTAATTTGTCACTGCAAAACTGGAAGGTCCATGGCACACTACACACGGGTTAAGTTATCCTCACTAAGCTACATTTTTACTTGCCAATGGCAAGTAGAAAGTAGAAAGTTTGAGCATTATGATAGACAGACATTCAAACAGACAGACAGACAGATAGATAGATAGATAGATAGATAGAAACCTGTCACCATCTGGACTACGTTTCCTATGATGCTCAACTAGAAACAACTGGTATAATTAATTTAGTTATGACTGCTGCAGATACTGAATTGAGCCTGGTCTTGCCATATACAAGGAATTTACTTAAAAGTGTTTGTGAGTAGCAACCAGAATTCTCCTAATAATTTTCAAAATTTTGCATGGATTGATGGTATGTAAACTATCTGTTTATCTATCTGTGCAAATGCATGTTATCAAAAGGCACCTAACTTAATATGCTCTGTGGTGAATAGGCTCTACAAAGTGAATATATGCAGGTCATACAGATAAACTTCTATGTATGTACGTAGTGGGCACTGGAGGAGATAGGCATTCCCATAACCAACCATTAAATCACTAATAATGGCAGACACCAATGTTGGATGAAACAGGCCACAGCAGTTATGTAAAACATATAAATACTGTATAGCACATCCATTGTTAATTATAAATATAACCAACTGATCAATAAATTAACATATAAATAACATACCACATAATGTCGTACAGTATATTTAACTAACGTCCTTGCCAAGCTAACTCACATCCCCAAAGGCTCCCACCTCCACCCTTGTCATACAAAAATTCCCTTTTACCTGTAATGCTCACCACCATCTGGCTTTTATCTCAGTGGGGCATGTCCATAATGCTCCCCACCATCTGGCTTTTATTTCAGTGGCTTTTATCTCAGTGGGGCATGTCCATAATGCTCACCACCATCTGGCTTTTATCTCAGTAGGGCATGTCCATAATGCTCCCCACCATCCGGCTTTTATCTCAGTGGGGCATGTCCATAATGCTCACCACATCCGGCTTTTATCTCAATGGGGCATGTCCATAATGCTCCGCACCATCCGGCCTTTATCTCAGTGGGGCATGTCCATAATGCTCACCACCATCTGGCTTTTATTTCAGTGGGGCATGTCCATAATGCTCACCACCATCTGGCTTTTATTTCAGTGGGGCATGTCCATAATGCCCCCCACAATCCGACTTTTATCTCAGTGGGGCATGTCCATAATGCTCCCCACCATCTGGCTCTTAGCTCGATGGGGACACATACCATAAGAGACAGGGAAGGTTGAGATCCGGCCATTAGCCACCTTATTAGTCTACCTGTAAAACCATCTCCCAACCTGTTTTGGCAAGGACACTCCCCTCCCCAGCTGGGACGACAACCCAGGACCTAAAAGAAGGGAGGATGGGTGGGAAACTGTTGCTGGCCCGGATCCCAAGTGACACTGAGGTACAACACTCCCACACAAATATGACAACCAATCACAGCTCATGCATTCCCATACTCGTGTGCCCTTGTCCACTAAGCTGCGCTCTCACCCTTGGGCCTTATTATGTGGTTTATTAAGTTAAACTTTTCACGAATGGTTCTTTGATAAAGGGTCTCGGACCTGAAACATTTGTACTTTAAAGAGACTCTCCAGTGCCAGGAAAACAAACCCCCATCCCATGTTGCGGAAGGGGTTAAAACCCCTTCAGTGACTTACCTGAATCCAGCGCCAATGTCCCTCGGTGCTGGGTCAGCCGACAGGGGAGACCTAATGCACTTACGCAGCAATGGCCTTACGCGCATTAGACCCCCCCATAGGAAAACATTATTCATTGCTTTACTATGGGGATGTCCAGCGTCATTTAAAACACGTTTTGTATTTTAAGAACCTGCAAGTCCCTCTAGTGGCTGTCTGATAGACAGTGTGTCCTCTCGTGTGCCTGGAGTGTCCCTTTAATAGATTCTTTAAGAAATCACTGTATCACTATGATGCACTTTGAAACCAGTTGTGCTTTTGCCTTTTTTTCAAGTTCTGTGTGAAAACACAACTGCCAACATGGGAGTTTGAAAATGGAGAGTGGGCCTAAAGGGGCATGCCAATGACACACAGGGCCGGCGCTACCTGTAAGGCGGACTAGGCAGCCACCTAGGGCGCCCCTTGGGAGGGGGCACCGCCAGGAGCGGCGGCCCCGCTCATGCTGCAGCCGCCCGAGCGCTCTGTAGAGAGCCTCAGGCGGCTGCAGCTTTGCCCGGGCGGTGCGTCCATGAGGGCGGACCGCACCGCCCGGGCACAGCATGGGGAGAGGGGCTAACAGGAGGGAAGCGCTCAGCGCTCCCTCCTGTCACTCCCTCCCTGTAGAGTGGCCGAGCCCTCTATGGTATGGTCCGCGGGTACAGGGAGCTTTTGTCTCCTGTACCCGGCCGGACTAACAGGAAGTGCACACTGAGTTGATCCTGAATTGATCCTGTACCTAAAGCCCTAATCATGAACTTGCAACATAAAAACCCTGAACCCATAGCAATACATTGTGCTGTATAATGAACTCCAAATATGGTGCATTAAAGTGGCACTGTCACTAATTATATAACTGGAGTGGTTATTTCTCTCTCAATATTACAGTGGACACACTGTTAACAATGAATGGGGGTCAAAATCAGATCCAATGCTTTTTTAGGACTCACCTTTCAGGAGTCCAGCCTATGTTAGCCCCTATATCTCAGGACCGGTGATCCGAATCATGAAAGGAAGATTTTTCTTTGGCATTTGTTTACCCCTGTTTGTTTATGCTTTTTTTTTGCATTCTTTTTTGTTTTTTCTTTGTAATACCTCCTGAGGATTTGGAGTTCCTTGCCTGGCATCCTGAGTCCAAAAGGGGTAAGTGGGGACTTTACACCATTTTCAGTTATTTCCTCAGACCTTTAAATTCATTTCTACTTCACAGCACAGTGGTATGAGCTCCCTGATTTCCAAATACTTTTTTAATGTTAGCCCCCTTAACGATGCCTCAGTGGTTTGCTCATGAGGTGTCCACTGTTCACTGAGGGTTCATTATGAAAATGCGTGTCGCTCAATTATTTTTTCACAGCAAATATTTAGTACTACCTTGTAAAACATAATAACAGTTCACTTTTTTTCCTTTATTGGAGAGATTTATTAATTGTCAGACAGAAAGTATTGGATGATCAGAGGAATCTGTTAAAGGCTCTCTGCGTACGTTAACATGACACACACCTAGACACAGCAGACAGTGTGCTGACTCATTTGGGAGATCAAGGAAGATGATAAAAAAAGTATTGTCTTTCAATCTGTACACAATGAATTGTGGTAAAATTCTGGGTGAATTGCAAAACATAAATCAAAATTATGCAGTATGAGAAATTTTACTACCAATCCCCTTTTTAAATTCTGCTGTTTTTGTCTGCATTTGCGATTCTCTCAAGGACTCATTAAATCTCATTATTAAGTGAAAATATAACATTCTTTGAAAGGGTATTTAATAAACATTTAATTGCAGAAAATTTTAAATCAAATTGCTAAATTTATGCCAAAATAGTTGCTTTAGAAACATTCACCAATCTAGCTATAGTTACAGCCTGCCTATCTTATATTGTATTTTGCAATTTGTGTTTCAGTTATTGTTTCAAAGTAATTTCTATTGACTTTAAAACATGTTTAAATTTTCATTGTAATCACTGAAAATGGTTGACTTTTTAGATTTACAATCGTACGTCCATTTAAATCCTGGATTCTACTAAAGTTCGATAGATACATTAGAAGTGTATAGTTTCATTGATGCACCAGTTAGTTTTGTTTTTTTCAAAATACCTCATTATGTTTAAATTGCTGCCATTCACATTTTGACTGTGGACAGTTTTGCATGTCCATACCTGCTATGCGAATACCTGCAGTTTAAACATTAAATGATGTCTTTAGAGGCCGGAACATGCTCTTTTTGAATATCCCGCAGTTCAAAATGAGTTTAATTGCTTTCTAAATCAATGGAAAAAACAGCACAGGAGATCAATAACAATCAAACGAAATGTAGATATCAACGTTCTTTTTTAAACTAAACTCTTAAAATACAGTATAGAAGAAAAATGGCAGTAAAAAACAAATAAGATTACTCCAACCACTATGACCACTTTTGCTTTTTGAAGTGGTCATGGTGGCAGGAGTTTTGATGCACAGGGGTTCAGCTTGATACACTGAACATCCATTGTTATTGGAATTTGTGCGCCAGAGATAAGTTGCACCTCCAGCACACAAGAGTCTATCATTAAAAGGTATGCAATTATATTACCAAATTTGGTTGACTGAAATTCTTTCCTTTACCATTGTCAAATTCCAGGTATATTAAAGGAACACTCCGGGCACCATAACAACTTCATACAAATTATTTAACCACAAAGTCTCCTCTCCAGTGCCTGATCGCTGTGCCCTCTCCAGCATTAGCTTGGTGAAATGATAAAAAAAAAAAAAAAAAATGAACGCCATCAACCTGTCAGTGGATCCCCATTCACTTCGGCTTAAGAAAAATATGTACATTTCACTGAATGGAGAGTAACTGACCGTTCTAAGCCCTAGGTTTCTGTTTTCACGGTTTTCACCAAAGGGCTGTTGGAGGGGGCAGAGTAATTCAATGCTGGAGAGGAAACTTTTGTGTAAAACCATTCATAAATGGTTTAACGTTTAGAGGTAAGCCAGCGTCACTATTAAAACTTTTAAAACTATTAAAACTTCTCCTGTAGAAAGTTTTGACTGCAGTCAATCTATAAATATATCTTTCAGTAGCTGTAAGACTCGCTAAGCCCGGTTAAACTTGTATAATAAGATAGGGGTTACTGTTAAAGATGTAAATTACTCGTCCAGGCTTCTTTTACTCTCGCACTTCTTTTACTACACATCTGTACTTAAACATACCATGATGCAAACCTCCATCATGCTATGGTTTGCTACTATTACTAACTTTGTTTTTGTTGTTGGCATATGTTTTACAAATGAAGACAATTCCAAACCTGTTCAGTTGAGAGAAGCCAGTGTAAAATATGAAGGAGCGTACACCAAATTGAATGACCTGCCCATTGAGTGTGTGTAGGGTCGAGAGTAGTGTGTGTGTGTGTGCGCACTCATGTTCACACATATTGTCATCAAATTTGAAGAATGCCTCTTCACCAAAGATAAGCGCAGAGGCTAAAAGGCCAATAGGCTCTTATTTTGGTTGTAAGGGTTATTTACATTGCTCATCATTCTTTTTTCAAAAAAGCAATTTTAAAACATATTGAAAAGTTCATATAATTACAGGAATCAGCGTTGTAAGGATCCAGATGTTTCAGCGGTCATAGCTCAACAGCAAATTAATCTTCTAACTTCTAACTATTTACACGATACTCTATTATAAGATACCGAGAAAACAGCAACTGCTTGACTTTTTTTTCTTAGAAGAAAACAGGAATTATTAGGCAACGCAAAAGATAAATTTCCTTGGAAATATTATTATGCTACATATCCCAGACTCCTCCACAAATGTAGAACGTTGCCCCCTCTGCCAGTTAACCTCTTCACTACCAAGTTCCATTAAAAAACGTATTGAAACATGATGTATATTCATCTGAAATATTGGATTGATGGACAATAAAATATTTGGGAAATATGGTATACCTTCTTTTTAATACTTCCTAGAGATTTAAATATTGGTCAATGGATATTTGTAAGGTATCTCCTGGTATTTTTGGCATTATTAATTTCCAAAATGCCAGCATAAAGCAAGAATGATGACAATGCCATATGCAGAAAATATAGTTATCTAAGTAAAACCATTCGTATGTCATTGTGTGTTGCATTCATGCATTTAATGTCTGAATGGAAATAGGGGCCAGTAGCATACACGGGGTAGCATGGGGATGGCCCTTCCCAGTTGACAAGTAGAAGGGGTTATGCATTGTAGGACTGAGTGTCATATTTCCACTCACTGCAAGCTGTTTGGAGCTCCCTCCCAGCAGACCAGGCATAGTAACATGAAGATACTCTATAGCGATCCCATGCAGCCAAGTTACACTATTGGTAAGGGGGGGGGGGAGAGGGGTTAAGGGTCACGCAGAGGAGTAAGAAGTACTAAAGGGAAACTATAGTGCTCCCTATATTGCCCCCTCTGCTCCTCCACCAACATCAGCTAGCAGGGAGACCTAATGTGCATGCACGGTGATCGCCGCGCTCACATTAGGTCTTCCCCCACAGGAAAGCACTGGGCTTTTGGATGACGCTGGATGTCTTCATGCATAGACAGGCACTAGAGGTGGAGTTAACCTTGCAATGTAATTACTGCAGTTTATCAAAAACTGCAACAATTACCACTGCAGTGTTTAAGGGCGTGGGACACTGCACCCAGACCACCTCAATGAGCTGAAGTGGTATGGGTGCCTATAATGTCCCTTTAAGAAAAATGCAAAGAGGGTAAGGGTACAGAAAGATACACAAGTTGGTAATGGGGTACAGAGACAAAAGGGAGGTGGGATGACACAAAAAATATTTTACTATTGGGAGGGTCGGTAAACAATTCCACCGTAACTGACAAATAAATAAGTCATGCCTCTGACATATGCTGTAGTAACGGTATGCAGTATTAAGTAGTAGCAATATGTTTGGTAATCAAATGCTATACAGACCATTCTTTATGCTGCCACATCTACATCTTTAATGCATCAATAATTCATGATTGCTGTCAATTACCGTTAGTGCAGTAACATTTCACCGGAGATGCCCCTATGTCCATTCTTCTGTACTGTATCACACTTACACTTTGATTTCTATCTCTGTAAGTACACAGCGTTCACTCCAAGAATTCCCTCTGAGATGGTCTTAAAATTACAGCGGCTAATTAATCTTCACAAAACTGTTCTATAATAGGGAATTACTTGACAGATTAAAAGAAAAAAAGTACTGGAAGTCCTTTCTTTTTAATGATTAAAAAATACATGAGAGAGAATTTCAAGTAGATGCCTCGCCATTCGTACATCCATGTCAAAACGCACTGCACACACAAAGGGAGGAATAACCCCCTTTCGTTGCCTGGGAATTAATTATCACAGCTTTTGCAGAGAAGGATTAAGATACTAAGCAATCAGTTTGCGCTCCCATATTTACACTAAATAGAGGAATAATGAATGGAGTCATACTTGGCCAAGTATCTTCATGGTTGCTGCATTTGGTTGCTGTATGGGTTTATGTCACTTCTGCAAAACGCGGCGGGTAAAGGATTTTACGCCTATATATTTAAGACACCCTGCTCTTTTTTTTTATTAACTTACATATTTGTAGAGCATCTATAGTACAGATACATTGGTAAAGGCACCTGTCGATTGGCCTATAAAGAATGACAAGCCTAATGACAAATCTGATTTTATTGCTGTGTCTCAAAAGAACAATGTTTAATACATTCATCAAAAATAAAACACACAAATAATTGTGCTGCTCTTTTAATAACAATGCAGATGTTGAAGTGCTTTATGGGTAGTGATGTCGCGAACATAAAATTTCCGGTTCGCGAACGGCGAACGCGAACCTCCGCCGAACCGCCATAGACTTCAATAGGCAGGCGAATTTTAAAACCCACAGGGACTCTTTCTGGCCACAATAGTGATGGAAAAGTTGTTTCAAGGGGACTAACACCTGGACTGTGGCATGCCGGAGGGGGATCCATGGCAAAACTCCCATGGAAAATTACATAGTTGATGCAGAGTCTGGTTTTAATCCATAAAGGGCATAAATCACATAACATTCCTAAATTGTTTGGAATAACGTGCTTTAAAACATCAGGTATGATGTTGTATCGATCAGGTAATGTAAGGGTTACGCCCGCTTCACAGTGACAGACCAAACTCCCTGTTTAACGCACTGCAAACAACCGCAAACAGTCCATTTGCACAACCGCAAACTCCCCATTTGCACAAGGTTGGATACCAAGCTAGCCATGTCCCGTTCCTTGTCCTCACTGATGTCATTGAAGGTCTCTTCCTCCACCCAGCCACGTACAACACCAAGGGTCCCCAAAGGTGACAACAAGCCCCCTGGGACGCCTGCTGTGTTTGGTCTTCCACCTCCTCAAAGCCACCTTCCTCCTCTGACTCCTCTTCTTCAGACTCCTCTCTCTGCGTTGCCTCTCTCTGCGTTATTATAAGGTGTGTTAAGTAGTACTATTCCTATCAGTTTAATCCCTGTTACGTCCCCTATCAGGGGACGTGTATATGGCATCGATTTTAGGAACCGGGAGATGGAAAAAGATGCTTGGTCGGTCCTCCTTCTTCAAATTTGGGGCACTGCGCGTGCAATCTAATGTGCCACCAGATAGGAGTGGTGTGTTAAGTAGTACTATTCTTATCAGTTTAATCCCAATGTCACGACTACTAGTGTGGTCCAGCACGCAGAAACTATGTAAACATATACATAGGCAAGAAAAGGAAAATAAAAGGACAGAGCGTAAACCGGACCTTAGAATGGCCGGACTAATACGCTAGAGACAGAGAATGGTCAAAGGGAAAGCCGAGGTCAAGGAAGCCAGAAAATACACAATACTGTTTACACAAGCCAAGTCAGGGAAACCAGAATTCAGAATAACCAGGGAAAAGCCAAGATCAGGATACCAGGAAATCAGATTCACAATGATAAAGCACTCTCAGGAAACCAGGAACAGGAAACCACGACAGGGCAAGGTACTGGGGTGAGCTAGGGATTTAAATATCACGCGGCGGGCCGGCAGCCGCGACACCCTGTTACGTCTCCCTCATCAGGCCTTTTTTAGTCGAATGTATCGCCCACTGTCAGTCCCTTCGGGATCCATCCCTCATTCATCTTAATAAAGGTGAGGTAATCTAGACTTTTTTGACCTAGGCGACTTCTCTTCTCAGTGACAATACCTCCTGCTGCACTGAAGGTCCTTTCTGACAGGACACTTGAAGCGGGGCAGGCCAGAAGTTCTATCGCAAATTGGGATAGCTCAGGCCACAGGTCAAGCCTGCACACCCAGTAGTCAAGGGGTTCATCGCTCCTCAGAGTGTCGATATCTGCAGTTAAGGCAAGGTAGTCTGCTACCTGTCGGTCAAGTCGTTCTCTGAGGGTGGACCCCGAAGGGCTGTGGCGATGCGTAGGACTTAAAAAGCTCCGCATGTCCTCCATCAACAACACGTCTGTAAAGTGTCCTGTCCTTGCCGGCGTGGTCGTGGGAGGAGGAGGATTACTTTCACCTCTTCCCCTGTTAGATTCCCGTTGTGCTGTGACATCACCCTTATACGCTGTGTAAAGCATACTTTTTAATTGATTTTGGAACTGCTGCATCCTTTCCGACTTGCCGTAATTCGGTAACATTTCAGGCACTTTCTGCTTATACTGGGGGTCTAGTAGAGTGGACACCCAGTACAGGTCGTTCTCCTTCAGCCTTTTTATACGAGGGTCCCTCAACAGGCACGACAGCATGAAAGACTCCATTTGCACAAGGTTGGATGCCGAGCTACTCATGTCCTGTTCCTCGTCCTCAGTGATCTCACTGAAGGTATGTTCTTCCCCCCAGCCACGTACAACAGCACGGGTACGTACAACAATGCCGCCAACAAATTTCTTCCGTGGTCACAAACCACTTTGCCGATCTCCAGATGGTGTGGAGTCAGCCACTGATCCACCTGTGCGTTCAGGGCGGACAGGAGTGCTGGTCCGGTGTGACTCTCTGCTTTCAGGCAAGTCAACCAGAAGACGGCGTGACACTGCCGTATCCGGGATGTGGAATAGTACCTGGGGAGCTGAGGGTGCCGTTGATGTGGAGCAAGACGCAGCAGCAGAAGAGGACTCAGCCGAGGAGGTTATGGAAGAGGATGGAGTAGGAGGAGTAGAGGAGGTGGCAGCAGGCCTGCCTGCAAGTCATTTTTTTGTTAAATGCAAGCTATTGTGACACCTGATATGAGTGGTGGCACTGGGCAAGTGGGCACAGTATACGCTGTGAGACTGACACACACGCTGCAGACAACTAACTGCTATTCAATCCATTACAGTCAAAAATTTTTTATTTTTTTTAAATGTACACTACTGTTACACCAGATATGAGTTGCACTGGTGTGACACTGTGCCTTGGCAGGCCCTGAAACGCAGATGTGTGACGGAAACTGACTGCTATTATATTACAGTCAAAAAAGTTTAGTTTTTTTTAAATGCAAGCTATTGGGACACCAGTGAGTGAGTGGTGGCACTGGGCAGGCTCTGAAATGCACACTCGTGAAGGAAACTGACTGCTATTATATTAGTCAAAAAAGTTTTGTTTTTTTTAAATGCAAGCTATTGTGACACCAGTGAGTGAGTGGTGGCACTGGGCAAGTGGGCACAGTATATGCTGTGAGCCTGACACACAGGCTGGCAGGCAGGCAACTGCAATTACATTACACAGAAAAAAAAAGCAGACTGATGTTCTAGCCCTAAAAAGGGCTTTTTGGGGTGCTGTCCTTACAGCAGAGATCAGATGAGTCCTTCAGGACTGTAGTGGACACTGAATACACTAGCCTAGCTATCAATTTCCCTATCAAATCAGCAGCAGCTACACTGTCCCTCCTCTCACTAAGAATGCAGCTTCACAATGAATGTAAAATGGATGCTGTTCAGGAGGTGAGAGGGTCTGGGAGGGAGGGTCTGCTGCTGATTGGCTGGAATGTGTCTGCTGACTGTGAGGTACAGGGTGAAAGTTTACTCAATGATGACGAATAGGGGGCGGACCGAACAGCGCATATGTTCGCCGTCCGTGGCGAACGCGAACAAGCGATATTCGCCAGGGAACTATTCGCAAGCGAACCGTTCAGGACATCACTATTTATGTGTGAGGAGTACCCTAGTTCAGGGATAGGCAACCTTCGGCACTCCAGATGTTGTGGACAACATCCCCCATAGTTCTATGAGAAATCAGCAATTTTATAAATTAACTAGGAAACTCCCTCCTGGCTGTCAATCAAACAGCCAGGGAGGTTTGCAGCCTCCTTCTGTTAGCTCCCCTGAGCTAATGGAAGTGGCAAGCACGCTCTACTTGAGCATGCCTTCCTCCCTATTCCTCACAGACCTCAGACCAGCTCCAGACCTCAAACCAGACGATGCACAAGCTGGCGGGCTGAAATTTGACTAAGTCTCTTCCCGGGAAAAAAGGGGAGAGCTGCAGTCTTTATAAGGTCTTTTAAGATAATACATGCTTGAATTCACAGGAGGTATATCAATTAATACATGCTTGAATTCACGGGAGGTATATCTACTAAATCCTTCAAGCAAATCATGGTTCCATGACCTCTGTCAAACCTCTAGAGCAGGGGTAGGCAACCTTCGGCACTCCAGATGTTTTGGACTATATCTACCATAATGCTCGTATTATTATTATTATTACCACCATTTATATAGCGCCAACCGATTCCGTAGAGCTTAACAATATTATGAGGGGGGAGGGGATTTAACTATAAATAGGACAATTAAGAAAACTTACAGGAACGATAGGTTGAAGAGGACGCTGCTCAAATGAGCTTACAGTCTATAGGAGGTGGGGTATAAAACACATTAAGACAGGAAATAGCAATCAGATAAGGTGGGAGTGAAGCCAGGGATGTATTAGCCGCGAGGCAAACAAGCATTTGCCTTGGGCAGCATTTTTCAGGGGGCGGCAAAAAACGCCGCTCCCAAATGCCCAGGGCAAATGCCTTGTTAGCCTTGCGGCTAACAGACATGCTGGGCTGGGCGGGCGGGCACCTGGCGAGGGAGCACTTCCTCTGAGCTGTCTGCTCAGCTCCCTCGCACGCCGCAGAGTGAGGCTGGGAGCCGGAATATGACGTCATCAACCAGGCTCCCAGCCTCACACTGCAGCGCGTGAGGGAGCTGAGCAGACAGCTCGGAGGAAGTGCTCCCTCGCCAGCCGCCCGCCCAGCAGCCAGCCCATCAGCCCGACCGGCAGCCACTGGACCCCCAGGGAGAAAGAGACCCCCCAGCATTCCCAATGGTAAGGAGGCTGGGGGGGGGTTAAATTAAAAAAAAGTGTTAATGTGAGTGATTGTGTGTGTGTCTGACTGTGTGTGTGTGTGTCTGACTGTGTGTGTTTGTGTGTCTGAATGTGTATGTGTGTGTCTGACTGTGTGTGTGTGTGTGTCTGACTTTGTGTGTGTTTGTGTGTTTGACTGAGTGTGTGTGTGTCTGACTGTGTGTGTGTGTGTCTGACTGTGTGTGTGTGTCTGTGTGTGTGTTTCTGACTGTGTGTGTCTGACTGTGTGTGTGTCTCTGACTGTGTGTGTGTGTGTCTGACTGTGTGTGTGTCTGACTGTGTGTGTTTGTGTGTCAGACACACACACACACACAGTCAGACACACACACAGTCAGACACACACACAGTCAGACACACACACACAGTCAGACACACACGCAGTCAGACACACATGCAGTCAGACACACACACAGTCAGACACACACACACACACACAGTCAGACACACACACAGTCAGACACACACACAGTCAGACACACACACACACAGTCAGACACACACACACAGTCAGACACAAACGCACACACAGTCAGACACACACACACACAGTCAGACACACACACACATAGTCAGACACACACACAGTCAGACTGTGTGTGTGTGTGTATTTAGAAGGTGGGGCGGGGGGAAGGGTTGGGTGGGGGTGGCGTGGAGGAAGGGGGGCACCTGAGTTTTGTCCTGCCTAGGGCAGCACAAAACCAGGATACACCACTGAGTGAAGCAGAGCTGAAGGAGAGAGTAGAGACAGGTATGTGAGGTAGAGGTTAGTCTGGGAGGCCATAAGCTTTCATATAGAGATGGGTTTTAAGGCACTTCTTAAACGATTGAAGACTAGGGGAGAGTCTGATGGCAGTAGGCAGGCTATTCCATAGGAAGGGAGCCGCCCGCGAGAAGTCCTGCAAACGGGAGTTGGCCGTAAGGGTGCGAGCAGCAGACAGGAGAAGTTCACAGGCAGAGTGGAGAGACCAAGAAGGGGCATACCTATGGATCTGTGAAGAGATATAAGAGGGGCTAGAATTGTTCAATGCTTTATAGGTATGGGTTAGCACTTTGAATTGACTCCTATAGGATACAGGAAGCCAATGTAAGGACTGTCAGAGGGGTGAGGTGCGAGAGGACCGACTAGAGAGGAAAATCAGTCTGGCGGCAGCATTCATTACAGACTGTAGAGGGGCAATACGGCTTTTGGGAAGACCAATCAGGAGAGGGTTACAGCTATTACAGTCATAATGCTGGCAAAGCATCAAGGAAGTTGTAGTCCACGGCATCTGGGGTGCTGAAGGTTGCTTATGGTTGGTCTAGACCAGGCACAGTCAACCTTCGGCACTCCATATGTTTTGGACTACACCTCCCATGATGCTTTGCCAGCATTATGGGTGTAAGAGCATTATGGGGGATGCAGTCCACAACATCTGGAGTGTCGAAGGTTGCCTATCCCTGGTCTAGACCCTAGGTAGCTGCCTAAAGTCACCTTATGACTAATTCTGCTTTGCATCTGCAGGATTTATAAACTCTTTGTGAGTACCACTGCACAGATTGCAATGTAAATCCTTACATTTAACAATTTGGTTCCCTTTGGCCTGCTGCACATTTCTTTTCCCTCTGGCATTCAAATGATTAACATTTCTAAGATAATAGCTGTGTTTACTTTAGGATGATTTGCTTGATCCTTTATGAACTTGTGCATTCTCTATGCCTAGTGCTCCATTCTCTCCATCAGTACTTTATATTGCTCATGTGCATAACTTTATTTTTTTTTATTTTTTTAAACGCTGAAGAATTTTCACTGTTTATTTAAAGACGTGTTCTCTCTTAAACAGAAAGTTAATGTTTAATATCTCTTTTTGACATTTTTTATCTTTATATTTCTCAATGTTTCTGTTCTTCCGTTTCCTGTACTCGTTTTTACGCAGTTAGCCTTTTTAAATTATTTTGTGCGTTCTAGATAAAATGTCATGCTTTTATCATTCATCTCTATTGGGTAATTTTTATAACGGATACATCAGTGTTTTATTTGACCATTGTCTAATAGCAAGCATTGTCTGAGCACTTGATTAAGCTACAATTGCTTCTGGTTCAAAGTTGAATTTGTAATGCATTACATCCTCATTTAAAGATGCTAAATATAATTTGTGCTAGATATAAACACTTAGGTGCTTAGGTGTTTACTACAATCAGCTGTAAAAATAGTCCGTGTGTGTGTGGGGGGGTGTGGTGGCCCATGGACTTATGGCCACCAGATGGCAACATGTTAGAGGCCTGGACGTCCTTTAACAGCGTCCCTTTAACATTGTGACCAGGTCCCTGTAATCTCTATAGCACTGGGAGGAAGTGACAGCCGGTTACTTCCTCCCAGATAACATAGAGCCACGAGGGAGGAAAAGAAGAGGGGCCAGAGTGGGAGTGCCACTGACTACCAACAGCCTCATTCAGCAGTCTAAACACCAGGGAAGCCACCCTCCTTCACCCAAATGTGTACATTTTGCATGTGTGTCTGTATATGTTTCAGTGTATTTATCTGTGTGTCTGTATATGTATCTGTGTGTCTGTATGTGCATCTGGGTGTCTGTATGTGCATCTGGGTGTCTGTATATATATATCTGTGTGTCTGTATGTGTATCTGTATGCCCCTGTGTGTCTGTGTGTGTCAGTGTTTGTACCTGTATGAGTGTCAATGTGTGTATCTGTGTAATTTTTCATATGTCTGTATATGTGTCAGTGTATTTATCTGTGTGTGTGTGTGTGTGTATATCTGTGTATAAATCTGTGTATCTGTATGTGTTTCTGTATATGTATCTGTGTGTCTGCATGTGTATCTGTATTCCCCTGTGTATCTGTGTGTGTCAGTGTTTGTATCTGTAGGTGTATCTGTGCATCCATTTGTGTATTACTGTGTCTGTGTATCTGCATGTGTGTCAGTGTGTGTGTGTGTGTGTGTGTGTGTGTGTGTGTGTGTATCTGTAAATATGTTATTGTGTGTCTGTGCATCTGTGTATCTTATGTGTGTCAGTATGTCTGTGTATCTGCATGTCTGTGCTTCTGTATCTGTCAGTGTGTGTGTCTCTGTGTGTCTGTATCTGTGTGTCAGTGTATCCGAATGTGTGTCAGTGTGTCTGTGTATATGTGTGTGTATGTGTATATGTGCATACATCTCATAATTTAAACTCCAACTATCACAAAAACACGCCCCTACATTCTCACACATACTCCATACAATAGCATGCTTACATTAAAACATACAAACACTGCTCAGTGCTAAATACAAACCTGCACGGATGGGCACATCTAATAAGTATTAGAACGGGAATCTTACCTAAAAAAATGCTGCAAAAAATATAATATAAAGTGCAAGTGGAAACAGAAAATGAGAAGATAAGCTGAGCTAAATAAACTGTATGTTGACTCAATAATCTCAAAATTAATGGCTCCACTGTTAGTAGAAGCATTGATATACACCTACTCAAGTGGGTAGCCATAATCTACAGACTCTGCATTAAAAGGTGAAAATGCAATCACAACTCTGTTGTGTAGTGGTTATGGTGGTCGTGGTGTTTAGGATGATCCTATAAGGCTAGATCCAGTTTTAAAAATCCACCATCTTCCAAAAATGTTTATGATCAATTAAGTTAAATGCATAAATGATTAGTGTGTTCAACATTGTCATAAAGCTTTAAAGTTGTTGATCAAAACCGAGCAAGATTTTTGGATCCAAATATTTCTATTTTTGTCTAGGGGGATGCTATTTTTTTCAGATGCAAAATAATATCTAATGACAATAATGAGAATGAAAAAAAGATTTACGTGTACAGGTATTCATCATATCTGCGTCCCACAATTCCGGTGAAACTATTGCTTTTGTTTATGGTTTCATCACCAATAGTAAAAATAAGTTTGACCTTTAGTTTTTCACAAGGCTGTGTGTTTTTTTTAATCCTGGTAGGAAACTTATAGAATATGTCTGGCATTCCTGTTTAAAGTAAGTTTCCTTTTATTCTGAAAAGTAAGAAAGAAAATCTTTTTCAGGCCACGGCATGCCCAAAGGATAGAAGGTAACATGCAAGCAGCTGTCACATCCAGAACACAGGCGATGGAGAAAAAACAAAATACGTTAAAGGGTTACTCCAACTAAAAACAGTGTTTACAAAAAAAAAGAAAAAAAAAGTTACCCCTTTCTGATGTGTTCCCCCCAAACCCCCCAAACTTAAAAAAAAAAATATATATATATATATTTTTTTTTTTTTTAAAAACACTAAAACTTACCTCTATTCCATCACTGAGTCCAAGTCCTCTCCTCAACCCAGTCCTCCTTGGCTGATGTCACTCGCCATCACCAGAGGTAGGTCAAGGAGGCATCGATGGGTGTCTATGTGGTGCCAGCATGCTCTGTGTGCTGGTGTCAAAATGCAATTTTGCACATAATTGACATTAGCTAACCGGAACTTTGTTTCAGGGCTGGCTAATGTAGCTTTTAGAGGTGGAGTTATATCTCTGGTACCTAGGGGGTCAATTTCTGTATTTGCAGTGTTTTACAGATACAGACACCATGACTACTTCAAATCATTGAAGTGGTTGTGCTGCTTGGAATAACCCTTTTATAAAAAGTAAAAAAAAAAAAAGTAACATCTGCTTGTACCTCTTTTGCAAAGAACCCAAGTATTTTATGTTTTTCCTATAAACCCTAAACCTCTTGCATTAGACCAGAGATTGTAGGTGCACAGATCGGTATACTGAGCACACTGTTCTAGCAATGAATGTTTTAGGTAAGGATAATAGGTGAAGATAATTAGATATATATGCCTGGATTTGAGAGTTAGCCATGTTGTTTTGTTGGCATACTGTTGGCATAATTAAAACGTTTGAGTTCATTCAATAAATTAGCAATTGTTGTGAATTGACCAATATAAAAAAAAAAAAATCTTTAACTTTAAGTTTGTGACTTGAATCTATTATTTAGACGTAGATTTTAAAGTTGTTTTCAAACTTGCCTAAACCCAATTTACAGAGGAGCAAAATGTAGCAGAAGGGGTAAGAAGCACATCAATTAACTATTTTGTGATCTACACATGTCTAATGAGCATGTCTAATGCATATATATATATATATATATATATATATATATCTACATACATTTCTAATGTGTAAAACATACATTAATGTGTGTAAGTGCCTTTTAAATGCATGCATGTTTTCATTTGGGGTATATCTACTTAGTAGTTTTTATATATTTTTTATTTGGTCAGTCGAGTATCTTTAAGTGAGATTTAATCTCTCATCCCGGTAACAGTGTGCCCTTTTTCTCTAATTTCCCATGGAATGGTTTGACTCCATTTGTTAGCCTTATGTTATTATATACTGGTATTTCATCACCTTTCTTACTCTAAATGTATTTCTGCCTTTAAAACTCTTAAAAAGGATTTGAGATAGCAATTTTATTTGTGACCAAATTGCCCGGGTCATGTTTTTATTTTGCAAATGCCTGAGAACCTTTCCGAGTTTTAAGTCTAACCTTTACTAACATATTTTGCACTGTGTGTCAGTGTAAATACCAATATCAATGAAACAGCCAGTTTAGTACGTTCACAGAAGCACCGGAGAACATAATACCCAAAAATACATTTGATAAACAAAACTTTCCAGGCAACATTTGTTTTTGCTGTTAATTAAATGTTAAAAGATCACTATAGTGCCAGGAAAACAAACTCGTGTTCCTGGCACTATATAGTCCTTAGGTCCCCCCCCACCCTCAGGACCATCCTCCCGCTGAGCTGAAGGGGATAAAACCCCTTCAGCCACTTACCTTAATCCAGCGCTGAGGTCTCTTGGCGCTGGGTCAGGCTGCGCCCACACTCCTCCCTGCTGATGTCAGCTGACGGAAGAGACGTAATGCGCATGCGCGGCAATGGCCGGGTGCACGCTTTAGACCTCTCCATAGGAAAGCATTATTCATTGCACACTACCAGGACCTGGTTTTAAAGGAACATTCTAAACGCCAAAACCATTCTAGTCCTCTGGTGTCCTAGCGCCTTCTCAGAGTAATTTCTCAAACCGTTTTAGAACAGTTTGATAATTTATCTCATATGTCTGAGCTAAGCAAGCCTGATAAAAGTAATTGGCTGAGAGAGCTCGGCTGGTGCCATCAGCCATTAATATTTTCTTGCACGGAGTCTCTGGAAGCAAGGGTTTTGGCTGCGGGTACCTGACACAAAACAGGTAAGTTGCCAAACCACTCTAAAATGAATTGACAGATTATTTTAGGAGGGTGCCATAGCATTCCTACCACCATTACCACCCTAAATATAGCAAAAAAAATAGATGACCAAACCTTAGATACAGTGATTATGACATGACACTGTGCTCAACTTATAGACTGCACCTACCAGTTCTCCTTATTGTATGCCTGACACCTTGTTTGTAGGTCTCCATGCATCTTCACCAACATTTTGAAGTGCACGCTTGTTTTCCATACAACTGTTATTGGATAACTATTACTCTTGAATAATGAAGCACAAGACCAGAATAGATGATGACCTGTATGGAAAATGTGATCCATAAATATACACACACACCAGATCTATGCAATCTATAGGATGAAATAAAACATCCGCAGGAAGGGTGTGCATTAATGTAAAAACACCTATTTGTACCAGTTCCTCTTTTGCTGAGTAAGGGGTTCCTTAGGAATTTGTATGAATCTACACATTTTATCTTTGGTCATTGTCTGTTCTTATCATCTGTTGACCTAATGCCTTCGGTACAATGTATTTGTGTGTGTACATATATATCTGTAGGTTGTTTGAAGTTACTTTTACTTCCTCATTGCCAGACCAACTTAAAATGCAAACAGCTCAAGCACAAGACGGGAGCTCAAGTCTTAGTGGGTTGGCTCAATGTTATAGATGAAGAAAGATGACACCAATGATATTTATGTCCGTTCTCTGGATATCATGCAATTTTTGCAGGGATGAATGAATCTAACTGCTATCTGTGTTGTTTTAATCAGTGAAACATTTTTGAGGTTAGTTGCCATTTTTCCAGCTTTTATTAGCTTTCGACGTGTAGTTAAAGAAACAGTCTTTAGGCGTTGTAAAGGCAGGTCTGTTCATGTAGAGAAAATAAAGAAATCAGTAAATGTTAATGATAGGAAGGATAGGTTCTCATATCATACAGTAATACTAGTGAGGCAGCAAGAAAGAAAAAAACACCTGACAGTTGATCCCAGCACGCACTTCTGTGGCAGCAGGTAGCTGTATCAATGAGCTTATGACATGTGGAACCCATTTCACTCTGGATAGCTCCATCAGACAGGATCCATTAGCAATTACAGGTACCGATCACAGTAATCCCAGCATGCAGTAGTTCTGATGGAGTCCCCCAAGCTGGCTGAGGTTGATGTGCATAGTGATTACAGAAGATGGCTGTCCCTGTGATTACATGCTATGGTGGATCTCCACATTACTATGTCCATGATGCCTCAATAGCGAGGAATCAAGAAGTAGTCCACTCACGCTATCCTGCAGAGACCAGTGTTTTGGAAACACTTTAATAAGGATGTTCTCACTTACCGACCAGGTTCCGTCCTCACAGCCTAGTCATAAGACGAATTGGTTGGTAATTGAGGATGCGCTAGCAGGTCAATGTTTGGGGGATTCCCTAAAATATACACCAGTTCACTAGCGCAAGGGAATCCTGCAAATCTATGTTCAGGGAAACTCACTAGCGCAGGGAGTCACTAAAATCTATGTTCGGGGAAAATTCCAAGAACATAGACCAGCTCTGTAACGTAGGGAATCCCTTGAATCCCACACTAGAAAGCTGGTCGTAACCGCAAGAAGTCGAAAAACAGGTAGGTCATTAAGTTAGGACCACCTGTACAGTGAATGGCTGCCGTCACAAAGTGCAAAAGTGGAAGAGCCTCACTCTGTATGGCAGCTGACATAAAAGGTTAATGTATTATGATGATAAAAAGCATCAAATAAAAAATGAAAAATAAATAAATGAATGAATTGGCATGTTCACCTTGTTTACCTTGTTTGCTTCATGTTGCCAAGATCAACAGCTTTTGCAGTTACACTTCTCTGCCAAATCATGTCCCTTCATTTATTTCAAAGAAAGACTTATAACATCCAATAATAATATTCTGTCGCATAGCAGCACTTTATTGGATGTGTACAGCACCAACACTTAGGGAAAGATTGCTGTGGAGTTCCATATCGGAGTTCCATAAATCTACAGAACTGCGTTATCTCTCTCACTGACTAGCTGGCTGCTTCTCATTCATAAAAAAAACATGAATGAGGGTCACTGAAACAAATATGGAAGCTGGCAGGGGATGCAGTTTATAAAGTGATTTCAATGCATTTCATTAATTAACGAGAAGCTGCCGGGAGGTCATTATATAAAGTCATCTGCTGTGGTCCTACTGGTGGATGAGCATGTTTTCTAGAACTCTTTTCTCTCATTCCCTTTCTGGGATAAAGAAAAGAAAGGTGGTTTGTCTGAACAATCGTGTTTGATTTTGTTGCTTCTGAGTCTTCTATTGATATGTTTCATTCTATGTCATTTTTAGGGCACCTAGATGTTTCTGATTTCTCATTCAGTCTGTCGTAGACAAACGTGGTGCCAAGAACGGCATCCGTCTACCGCCAATAAAAATGCTATATTTTAACTGTACCTGCAGCTAATGTTAGGACAAGTATTAGAAAAGTCTAAAATAAATAGTTGATGAAATATTGTTTTAGCATTTTTCACTATGTTTTAAGTAATCCCAGTTTAAACCAGATTTCAGAGGAAACCACTATCTTTTAAGGTAATCCCAGTTTAAACTAGATTTCAGAGGATACTATTTTTTCTATATTTTGACATTTTTTGATTTACTTATATATGTCTATCTCTATATGAAATCTTATCAGCATGCTCTATTTTTTCAGAGTAAGAACATAGAAACATAACAGAATTGTCAATGTGCCTCAGGGTTCATGTTTTGTTTTCAGACTTGGACATGCAAGCCAACAATGTTGCTGCACGGATTGTTCTAGTCGTATAAATCTGATAGCATCCACAAATATTAAACAAGGAAGACAAAAGACATGCTTGTTCAGGCAATAAAACAGGAGAAAGTATACTTACGACATGCTGGGAGAAGCTTAATGTAAAAACCCGAACAGAAACCAGAAGAGACAAAAAGAAGTAGTTTTGAGCCATCCTGACATTTCCACAAGGTCAACCTGACCTGTTTTCGTCAAGTGTCACAGAAATGAATTGCTTTACAAATTTGCTTTATTGAGTGGTCGTATCAGCTGCTTACTTTTCAATTCGTTTAATTATTGATTTAATATATCACTATAAATAATATAATATAAGGACTACAACCATTTCATCTCATTGAATTGGTGATAGGGCCTGGAGTTTCCTGCCACTTTCACTCCATTTAGTGTTAATCCATTTTTGAGCGGCTTAACACTGGATAAGGGTCTCGGACCACCCACAGTCTGACACCTTCTGGAGGCGTGGCTAAGGCAGAGATGAAATACCTTCATACCTGAATGTGCATTGTGATAAGCTGAAAGTGATCAGCTGACACTCTCGGACAATATTTATTAATGTAGTCACTATGTGACAGTATTGTCAAATCTTCTTGCAAAAGGACTGGACTAGGACAGAAAAAAAATCCCAAGGATGTTTTGGCCCAGACTGGCCCCATCGCGTCTCACTCAGTCAGCTTACAACCACAGGCTCTCACATATGTGACCACAGTTTACTCCTCTCCCCTCTGCTTCCTTTTTTCCTTGCAGTGTGAACTATAGCAGCCAATACTGTTTAAAAAAAAAAGTTAATTATTTAAACAGTTCAGTATAACTCGCTCAGATCATGGGAAATAAGGGTCAGCACTGGAAGGAGAAGGAATCTGTAGAACATAAACTAGTGACTACTAGATAATTTATTTTTTGATGCACAAGTACTCGTTTGGGTAATCCATTATATATGGCCCATGACAATGGTATGTCCACCACCCCTCCCCCCAAAAAATGATGGTTCCACTCTGTATCTGCTTACTTCTAAAATCTTCTTTTCTTCAGCCCCACAAAAGGTCAAATAGAAAACCATTAATTCCAAACATTACCATTAAAAATAAAAAAGCACCCCCAAAAAAGGCATTCAAAATAAATCTATGTGAACCCATGGAGGACTTTCCCATGTTCTTATAACGGCTATCCCATGCTATGCAAGCTCAATCAGAGTACTCTGATTTGTTGGCTTGTAAGTTGGCATGGTTAGCATTGCTTATTAGAAATTCTCCTACCCATGACATGGTGTGTGGGGATACGTCTACTAAATATGGGGGTCATATCTACCTGTAGGCTTTTTAAAAACTTTTTTTAATGACTAGCAGAGTTATAAATGTGATAAATGTGTTTGTACAATGTGCATTTTTCAGCAGATTATCTCGAACTGCCAACGCGTTTATCCAGAATATATAAATGCTGTGTATAAATGTAAATCTGATTATGAAAATTTACTAATTCACACTAAATCTAATATCAGTTCTATCAGTTAACTCTGCAATCACTTTTATTCTAACATTTGTTTGCAACTCCAAACAGTTGGTTACTAGCTGGCCACCCTTATACCCAGTCAGCAAGTGATAAGTTAAGTGATTAAATGATATTACTCTTACTTACCATTCTTTGAACAGCGCCAAAATCTTGGTAGGAATCATTGTGTATGTATTTATGCGTGGGAAAGAGTAAAAACCTTATTTTTGTGTGCTCTTCAGAGGCAATATACATCAAAACAACCGTAATTACTAATCGTTTGGCATAGTACATTAAGCGTGATTAATAAATGCCTTCAACTTTGATTTTAGTGAATCACTTAAGCTACTCAAAATCAGATTTTAACGATATCTAAAGTATATGCAGCTTTTGAGATGATGCTTCCAATTAATCACTTTTGGCACAATCTTCCATTTAGAGTTTTAGTTCTGTTTAAAAAACCCTCTGATTATCTAGGCTGCATTTTAATCAACTGTCCAGAAATTGCAGATGTCATTGCATTTACTGATAAGAATGTGTTAGCTGTAGATTCATTTTATGTTTAGTTTTTTTTTGTTTGTTTTTTAAATCGGTAAATTTAGATGCTTTCATAGCAGAAACAGTAAAAAAAAAAAAATGCAGACAGTATTTTGACATTGTTGGCCACACAAAATTTTTCAAGCATCATAGAGTTTGCAATCTATTTTGCAGAGCCTGACTGCCTGAAGCATTGGAAATAAAGCGATTGGCCCTAGGTCACCATGAGTCAACTCTAAAATTTAACCAGCTTCAAATTCAATCAGTTGAGTTAGCAAAGGCACAACTTTCCACTTTGTAATAGTCATATGTGTCTTTGCTTTAATATGTTAGTACCGGATAGGCTGTTTTTTTATGTATATTACACAACTGAGCGTAGGTAGAACATACAGATAGACACATTGTGTAAACATTTCTACCTAGGCTTTCCATCATTGATGAGACACGAGGTAAGGTAGAACCACAAGGTTGCTCATACTTCAAATGGCATATAAGGTTTAACCAAAACCATCAGTATTAATCAGGAGCAATCATTAGTGAGACATGACATCTTACGCTACTACAACATGAGAATAGTGAAGAAAGAGGTTTTTCCCATAGAACGGAATCACTGTAGACCAGGCATGTCAAACTCTGGTCCCTTAGATGTCGCTGAACTACCATGATTCTCTGGTCATCAATTGCATTCAAAGAATTCTAGGGGGGTGTAGGCCATTAACATCTGGAGGGACAGAGTGTGAGATCCCTGGTGTAGAAAGAAGTGTAACTGGCATTGTTGGCACTAGTGCAAAATTTAAAAGAACGCCCCATTAAAAATGTATTTATTTTAAGAGTTTAGTAAATATACTCCAAAAGAAAATATACAGTCATTAATTTCTACATGTTTTCTTTGGGGGTATGTGAAAAAAAGCTTGCAAAAGCTGCAGACCTGTTATCTTCAGTCTTTGCAAACCCTCCCCTTTTTACCAGACACAAACTTTCAGTCTGTGCCAGGGAATACTCCAATCACTACAACAACATATACACCATTATACACAGCACAATAAAGATGGCACCATAAATTAAGTTGTTATGGTACCGTATGGTGCAAAGAGGCTCCAGGGACAAATCTTACCTCCAGCGGTTAAACAATTCGAGAATGGTTTAACCCCACAGCGGTTTTCAGCGCCGATCTCAGCTCCTCCCAGCGCGGCATCCGGCTTCCGAAATTTCTGTGTATGTGTATGTATATATATATATATATATATCTATCACTTCAGTATAATTAATGATGGCTACATTGTTAATGGGAAAGACAAAAGCTTGTAGACTACAGAACAATTAAGAAAATGCTAATCCAACACAGATGGTAGATTTTTGTAGATCTACTTAGGAGTTCCTTTTTGTCTTAGCTTACCAATTCAAAGGCAAGACAAATTATGACTATTTATAACTATAGTCCCATTGTCTTGTTTTAAACTTTGCCCTTATTATCATCTAAAGGAATATAGAATAGTTTAGACTGAGGCATGTGTTCTGTTACATTTTTCCATGTTTATCATATTTCCAGTTTAGTGTGAAAACATGTTAACATGGGATAGCTGTCATCAATGTCTACTATGTTCAGTCTTTCTTTCATGAAACATTATAGTTTATATATCTAGAGTTAAATGATTTACAGTTCCAAGCACCACTGTGAAATGTACGCATTAACACTTACCCTGTCCATTCTAATTAGTATCAAACTAGTTATTACAAATAGCAAAAATATATAAAGCAGACCTTCCATCATTTGGATCAATCAGGCAAAATATTGCACAGATAGTGTTTCTGCGTAAAATAATAATTTGTGTGGCTGAGTTCCATTTAACCGTTAATCCAAATAACCATAACTAATGTAACATCACAAATCCTCTATCTAACATTTTTGTACCCCAACACTAACTTACTCTAACCTCTCGTCTAAACTTACCTTAAGGGGCAGACTAAGAACCAAAACCTATACACGTGGGGCATAAAGTTTGCTGGTAATCTCCTCTGGTTCTTGGTCAAACCACATTCAAGCACTGTGTGTGGTGTCATAAGACAGTTTTGCATCTTAACACACAAACTGTTTTTATATTTTTGATAGCTGTACACAAGCCAAATTGCCAACCGGTGTTTGGTTTTATTTTGATGTGGTTGCATCTTTGTTAATTTAAGATGTTTTTATGCCTGTGTATTTTGGACCTAATTAGCTGCCAGTTGAAAGCTTGTTCTTCAGCAAACAAGCCTTATAAAAGATCTACCTACAAGCCAAAACATTTTGAAATGTAAAATTAAAATCCACATTGATCATTATCCTTTGCCCATAGCAGTTTGTGTACAAACATGCCAATTTAAGTGTCATCTGCTCTGCTATGTTCGTGGCTCATCATCAAACCATGGTGTCATGCTAACAAGAGAGGCAGTGACAGACAGGTTGTCAGTATGTGGAATCCAGTAGCAGCAATACTATATGGAATACTATATGGAAAATGCGAAAACTGACAAAATATACTCACTGAATGACAATTCTTTGAAAAACACTGGAATCATATATTGAGTTGTGGATTGACTTAATGGGGCGCTATAGTCACCAGAATAACTACAGCTTAATGCAGTTGTTCTGGTGAATATAGTCAGTCCTTGCAGGCTTTTTGCTGAAAACCTCCAGTGGCACCTCCAGTGGCAGGCACTTAGACAGCCACTAGAGGTGCTTCCTGGGTCAGTGCTGCATGTTTGTTCACTATAAACAGTCCTCATAGAGATGCATCGATTAAATGCATCTCAATGCGGAGATGTTGATTGGCCAGGGAGGTATTTGACTCTGCCCCACCCCACTACTTTGGCTCAGATTATCAGAGTTGACAATCTTAGCCAATCCAATGCGAATCGGGTGTGGGGCCAGCGCCAGCGGACCCACACAGTGCTGGAAATAAGTTAAGTTTCCACCCTATTTAAACCCCCTAGAACTAAGGAGGGCTGGGGGGGGGGGGCAAAATTGTTTTCTTTTTTAACACTATAGGGTCAGGAATACACCCTTGTATTCCTGACCCTACAGTGTTCCTTTAATATTCTTTTAGCTAATTACTTAATGGGTTTAAGGCAAGGATATTATTTAGTATAATCTGGAATTAATCTTATTCTGCATCTGCCTTGTTCTGCTCCTTCACTTCCCTTGTTTCTCCAAACATCTAATAGATGTGTGTGCATGTTGAGGATTAAGGGAACAATTATTCAGAGAGTTGGCATTAACCATGTGGTTTGTGTTGATATCAGTACAAATCATGATTTATTGAGATGATGTAATTAAATGCACATGTACGTATCAGAAAAGGGCTTCTAAATGGACAGGAGGGAAAGCTCAAGCTGATTTTAAACGGTGCATTTGAGAATCAGATTGGATTTTCTGTTAGCCCCAGATGGTAACTTTGCGATGAAGGGATTATATGCTATAGGCAGAGAACCATAAAAAATATGTTTCTTTTAGGTCACATCTGGTCCAACATTGACACTAAACAGGGCTATCCAATTTGATCTGAAATGTTTATAAAAAAAGCTAATTATTTGATACTAACTTCCTCCTAAACAACATGATACACTAATACACTAACTTACTTCAAGACTAACTTACTTTAACCAGAGTTAAATAATGGTACACTACACACATCCGTACGTCATGTGTTGGTTAGGCTGTAGTTGGTTGTTTGTATGTGGGTTAAATTATTATTATATTTTAAGTTTCATCCCATAAGGCTACCTTTTCTGCCCTTGTTGTCTCAAATGTCTAGCTGGGTGAGGTGCTATGAACTAGAGCTGGAAAAATGGCAACTGAAGTGCAACTCCCAGAAACTGTGCAGAAAGTATAGGCTAAACTTAACACTGTGATGGAAAGATAACAGAATTATCATGATTCCCAAAGCACTTTCCTGTTTAGACAGAAGAACACTTCAGTCATTTTACAGAAATATGTAAGCCAGGCAGTTAGGGGAGGTTTGGAATTTTCTAAAAAGTAAGCCAGCTTCCTCCTTTGACTTTTATGAGGGAGGAGGTGGTCTTATAGCTGCAGTGATTTTTTGCAGATTGCAGCACTTTTAAAACAAATGTATGTAGGTAGTTATTGACTGGGGAGCACCTTGCATTATAATGCGTGCAGAACCATGAGTTATTATGGTATTTGGAGTATTCCTATGACATTTTCCTAATGTTTTCATTGCACACTTTTTACAGGAACATGTAGCAGCACAACTTAGAATAAACCAAGCAGCAAACAACCTTGCACGCATGTAACTATTACAGCCTTTTCGTCAGCAATAAAATAAATAAAAAAAATTGTGTGTAATGCGAATGTGTTATTATGCAACTGTTATGGTAAAATAGATCATGCAAGCAAACAGAATCTATTTGAAAGAAAAGAAAAAGTAGTTATTTTGATAGATAAGATAGTATGTCTGTCTATCGCTGTCTGTCTGTCTGCCTGCCTATCTGTATTTGTTTGTCTGTCTGTCTGTCTATCTATATATCTGTCTGTCTAACTGTGTGTCTGTCTGCCTACCTGTCTATTTGTCTGTCTGTCTGTGTATTTGTTTGTCTGTCTATGTATCTGTCTGTCTTCCTCTATATGTATCTGACTGTCTATAGATCTATATATCTGTCTGTCTAACTGTGTGTGTCTGTATGCCTGTCTATTTGTCTGTCTGTCTATTTATGTTTCTGTCTGTCTTCCTCTATATGTATCTGTCTGTCTATCTCTGTCTGTGTATTTGTTTGTCTGTCTGTTTATGTATCTGTCTGTCTTCCTCTATATGTATCTGTATGTCTGTCTGTCAATCTATATATCTGTCTGCCTATCTATCTATTTCTAGTTACTAGTTACTCACAAGACCTCTAATGTCACACTACCCATTTCTAGACCATGGCTGACAGATACCAGGGCTAGTACATGAGCCATGAACTGTTTATTGTGATGGCTAAGCAGTATTACACATTAATAATTTGCATGTGATCACAGCACGCAATGCACAAATTATTGCTTCTTCAAAAACAGTCCCACCTGTCCTCAAGCTGTGTTTTATCAGTGGTGCCCATTACACGTGCGATTACTGCCACTGCTCTGTTTGCCACATTGACCCTCAGGACCTCATCCCTCCGACTGGGAAATACAATAAATTGGCTAAGAGGTCTATTAAAGGCTCTCAGCGCTTCCTTGGAGGAGTGGGATTATGCAGCCTCGAACCAGCTGATTTAACATTTTCTTTACTGAAAAGGAAAGCTAATGAATTGTAGATTTCCACTAAGATTGTCATAGAAATGATAGGGCAGGTTACACACTATGTTATGTTTAAGCACACCATGCAGAGCCATAATACCTTTTGATCCTCTTTCAATAAATGAAGTTTTACTTCACTAACCAGCTATATAGGGATGATTACTTTATCCACGGTTATCCTTCAGCTCCATTTAACCCTAGCTTCCAGCAGTCAGGATCGGTTTTATATGCCTCTCCTGGTTTCTGCCAAGTTACTGTGTATTTAAACATTTCCCATGCCCACTGTGTCACTTCATCTTTAGATTACTAGTCATCTGATCCCTAATTATTTACATGTTCATACTTTGTTTTACCACTCCCTCATTCCTAACCACCCACTCGTTTCAATCTCCCTTTGCATCTAGTCACATGCCCCATCTTGTTACAAACCATACAGAGATCAATATTAATAGGGTTAACCTGACCTCTATTAAATGCATGGTGTGCTTATACAACATAATTATAATGTAACCAGTAGGAGACCCGTCACGATGAATGTCAGATGTGAGGTATGAACTCTACTCTGACAATTGAGCCCCTACTGGGCTCACCTCCTCCCAGCCCCCAGGCCAGGTTCTCTCAAACGTAATGACGTCGCTCTCTAAAGTTGATCAGTTTCAGTTTAATTTCCTCCTACTGTGAAAAGTAAGTCGACATTCTAACCTTTACCCCAACTCCGAAACTAAGTGTGAGGTTTAGCCAAAAACCTAACCGCCTACACTGAACTGATCTCTGAGTCAGAGAACCAAACGTTGAACAGAGCCGAGGGGACATCTTACTAAACACAATAGGACAAAGGTGTACATTTACTAAAAATAAGTGCCGCCTTTTGTTTTAAGTAGAACTGCACTTTCATAGCTGTCTGAATTCCCCACTCCCATGGAGGAAGGTCGATGTATAATAATATAATGTTCACCAAAAAGTGACTTCATGTCAACCTTCTACCAAATAGCATCCCGGGAGCAGAGCTTTAGTCTCAATGTGGTCTGTGCAAGATAACCACAATCTTCTTTAGATTTAGTCTGTAGTATTATATATCCTTGGGGACATACACTGGCAAAGTTATTTACTAAAGTCAGAATACAAAGTGAATTCAAAGGTAATCTAAGAAGTTATAAACCAAAGTAACAGCAGTTGATTTAGAAAACTTTTTTGGTTTAGCTATGTTGACATTAAAATTTAAATCCACTCTCACTGTAGTGAATTATCATTTATATATATCGCCAACAAATTCTTCAGAGCTGAATAACCCTGGCAGTATGGAACAAAAAAGCCAAACAAAGGATCCAAATCATTCATCAGGGGGCGAATCCAGAACCAAATCTCTGGAAGGGCACTGGTGGTGGGATGTAGCTGGGGGACAGAGGACTGTAGTGTAGGGGTTTAGGGTCTGTAGTTGGGGATTTGGGGGCTTTAGTGGAGCATAGAGAGATGTGTTTGGGGGTAGGGGATTATAGTGGAGGGATGGGGCTCTAATTAGATGAAATTACATTCACAGACACATACACTGGCATACACACACACACACACACAGAGATACAAACATGAGCCTACACAGGCATACACATACCTAAACATACGCACAGCGGCATACACATACACAATACACACTTACATACACACATTGTCACACACTCACACTTGCATACACACATTGTCACACACTCACCGATAAACACACACAGATGCACACAACACATACCTACACACACACACACACACACATACACAGATACACACAAACAGTTTACACACAGATACACACTGACATTCACACCTACATATACTGGCACAGAGAGATACACACACATACTGGCACACAGATACAGACACACATACATACACACACACAGATGCACATACCTAAACATACACACAAATTGTAGTTGACATATTATTAACCACCCTTTGTTTCCATCCTTTTGCTGCAGGGAGGTGAATTACTGGGGCTCGCTGAGGCTGATGGGATGGGAATCTGCCTGCAGACCTCTTTCTCCTCCCTCAGAGTGTCTTCACATGCTGTCAGTAAGCCAGGAGGAAGTAACAGATAGTCACTTCCTCCCAGCACTCTCTGCAGAATTTAAAGGGGCCCGGTGGTTGGTAGTTCTGCTTATAGCAGCTGCTCTATTTTCTCAGGGGGAGGGAAGAGGGGATTGCCCCCTTCCCCTCCCCCCGGATGATATCGAGGTCAAAGCCAGATAAACTAGCAGACAGAAGAGTAGATTCAATAACAGATTACAAAAACATCACAATACATCTGCCACGTATTCATCCGGTTAATGATGAGCAGCAATTATGCAAATGGGAACCTGGTAGCTGCCTTTGGGGTCAAAGGCCGGTTACAGCCTATCAGATCTAGAGGAGGGGTAGTTAGGCCCAGTTCTCATCCTGCTCAGTGCCCTGTCGTGGTTTCCCTTGTGGTTGTCCGAGAGCGCCTTCCTGATTCAAGGATTCAAGTTTCTTCTGGTTTTTGACTTTGGCTTTGATTTTTACTTCCCTGTATTCTGGTATCCCTGACTTCTGGCTTTCCCTTATCGTTGTGTCTCTTTCTGTATCCCCTGACCTCGGCAAGTATCCTGACTATTCTTTGGTACGTTTAGTCCGGCCATTCTAAGGCCTGGTAACACGTTACCTATTAGTCATCTGTGTGACACAATTCTACGTGCTGGATCAACTAGTAATCCTGACAACATCAAAGCCAAGCTCTACAGTCCACTAGGGCCAAAATCCCTAAAGTAGTGTAACTTTTTTTTTTTTTTGCAAGAATGTACCATAAAAGAAGCTGTATCCATAGATCAGAAGACATGAAAAATACCTAAAGTTGTACTACACACCTAATTTACACCTAAAGTTGCACTACACACGCATGCTGTGTTTGAGAACAAAAGCACGCTAGTGAACCATCAGTTGTGTGTATGTGCATCGCACATGTGAACGTATAATGATGTTGCAGAACAGGCTTGATATAGTTTCTCCTTACCACTCCTGTATTAGCTAATGATATAAAAATATTGAACAATTCGCATTATCATGACTGTTTTACTGTTACATAGTTAGATATTGTGTTCCAATAATTCTTATATACCATATATACTCGAGTATAAGTCGAGTTTTTCAGCACATTTTTTGTGCTGAAAAACCCCCACTCGACTTATACTTGAGTCAATGTCTGTATTATGGCAACTTACATTGTTGGGGCAGGCAGTGAGCTTTAACTTACCTTTCCTGCAGCAACTGTCAACTCCCTTCACCTATGGTCCGGTCAGCTCCCCTGTCAGCTCCCACTGTAAGTCTCGCGAGTGCCGCGGGGGTCAGAGCGTTGCCACGGGTTACCGTGGCAACGCTCCACGCGGCAGTCACACTGCAAGACTTACAGTGGAGGAGAAGGGAGCTGACAGGAGCTGCAGGAAAGGTAAGTAACTCTCTGTCAGCCCCCCTCCTACACAGCCCATCCACTGGACCACCAGGCAATGAGAGCCCCCCTCCCTGGCCAGCTAACAAGCAGGGAGGGGGGACGAAAATAAAATAAAATAATAAAAATAATATTACAATAAAAAAAAAAATATTAAAATTAAAAAAATAAAATAATAAATTCAAATTAAAAAATTTAAATTAAAATAATAAGTATAATAAAAATTCCCTCCCCCCACCCAGTTCACACACACACACACACACACACACACACACACACACTTCACACACACACTCATACAAACACACACTCATACAAACACACACACTGCATTATATACACACACACTCATACAAACACACACACTCATACAAACACACACACTCATACAAACAAACACACACACTCTGCATTATATACACATACAGAGTGTGCGTATATAATGCAGTGTGTGTTTGTATGAGTGTGTGTATAATGCAGATTGTTTGTATGAGTGTGTGTATAATGCAGATTGTTTGTATGAGTGTGTTTGTGTATAGTGCAGAGTGTGTTTGTATGAGTGTGTGTATATAATTATAAAAATCACAGAATTTCATAGCCCCAAGTTTTACCCTCGACTTATCCACGAGGCATATCATATTTCACAATTGTTGGTCACAAAACTGTACCCGACTTATACACGAGTATATATGGTAGGCTCTGATACTACTGCTTTTTGTGCAATTTTTTTTTTTTTTTATTAAAATATACTTATATGCATTTATATACCAGAAATCATAAAGACATAATTTAACAAACTAGCACTACTGGAGACTATTACCTAATGATAATAGTCTTTCAACAACTCGATGATTTATTAGCACATCTAACACAACCAAGAAGCAACAAGCAATCACAATGATTTACACTGAGTAATAAGCCGTATAATTGTATATATCTTGCGTGCCTACAAAGTGGTATGTAACAAAAAAGGAAAGAAACCTAGAGGATGCAAATATTGTACTAAACATATGGAATACTATAGGGCAAATATCATGGATAATTAAGACTTAACCTTTAATAAATCATGGTATAAGTAAAGTCCAACAAGGACTAAACAAAAAGGCTAACAACAAAAACAAAAATAGTATATTGGAAAAAGAGAGAAAGTACAACTAAAAACAACATTAATGGTGTTGAGCTATAGTAGTCCACTGGTGGAAGGCTGCCGATTGTCACCTTAGTAAATCTTTATAACAACGCACACGTTGTGCGACCAAAAACTTGTATTAGAGATACAAAAAAAATATAGCAAATGAGCTGCACTAGTAGGATAATTGTGGTGAATACTACATAAATCACTGCTCAACAGACACTCACAAAGATTCCGTGTCAAAGTATATTGGTCTTAAGTTCTACATTTGTATATGTAACAGGTGTTATCATTATTATCACAGTGTAACTAAAAAAAAGTAACAAGAGGTCTGTTTAAGCAGAACCGATGAGATTATGGATTGAATGAATATAGATATACTAATAACATTCAGTGAAGTTAAATAGTCTCAGAGTGCCATAATCAATCTACTATTATACAGAGTAAGTATAAAGGATTGACGGGCCAAAACACTTACAGTCAATTGGTGTGATAAATAGTGATAGAGGAAAAGAGGAAGGGGGGGGGAAGAGTAGCAAGCGAGTCTAAGTAGATATATTGCCCTATTGTGCCTTCGTGGGCACACCTTCCCCCGAAAAATATGTCCCTATACTGCATGTAAAATGAAAATCCCTCTACCCAATCCTGAGATAGAAACAGTATGAGTTAATCGCTAAGTGCTGTAAGTAGATAATTGATGGCCCACAGCAGCTAAGATCGATGATTGCTGTGCCTAAGTCGTGGAAATAAAAGTAAGTCAAAATGCTTGGTAGCACTACAGTAGCTAGATTCTGATGCGGGCGGCCAGGTCCCTGACGTGCGATTCGCTAGTTCAGCTCATCCACAAAGTGTACACACTATTCCAAGCACTTCGTACATTTTCTGAGTCATCACTGGTGGGAGATGGTAATACATGGAATGCAGTGGAACAATACTTTTGTATAGTACATTTGATAAGTAAATGCCTCAAGAACTATACAATCTATATAACTATATAACACGTTGGCAGCGCCGTCTTCACCTACTGCTCCCGTATGTCAAACATGTTTTGTTAGAATTATTTGTCTTGTTTGCTACAGTACAGTGCTGTGTAATATGTTGGTACTATACACTGATCAGCCACAACATTACAAGAAACTGAGTGACTTTGACAAGCGCCAAATAGTGATAGCTAGATGACTTGGTCAGAGCATCTCCAAAACAGCAAGTCTTGTGGTGTGTTCCTAATATGCAGTAGTTAATATCTGCCAAAAAGTAGTGCAAGGAAGGACAATAGGTGCACCGGCATCAGGATCGTAGTGCCTTAGGTTCATTAATGCACATGGGGAGTGAAGGCTAGCCCGTCTGGTCCGATCACACATAAGAGCTACTATATCTCAAATTGATTTAAAAAAAATATAATGCAGGCAGTTTGCAGTGTATGGCGCTGCATAGCTGTCAGCCAGTCATAATGTCCTTGATGACTCCTTCCCACAGTTGAAAGCACCTTCAACAGGGATAGGAGCATCAGAACTGGACCATGGAGCCAGAGGCATAACTAGAAACCATAGGGCACCAGAGCAGAAATTGCCCTGGGACACCGCCCATACATCTACCCCCCGCCAACCTCCCATACATCTACCCTCCCCCTCCCATACGTTGCCCCCACCACACATGCAGACACACCCACGTATACAGAGTCACACACAGAGATATAGACATACACACACACACACACAAACACACATACACACAGACACACAGACTGTCACGGCTTACCTTAGTGGGAGTCCTAAAGGCAGAGATATGTGCTCACCCTTGCAATTAAACACAGGCCAAGGAGGTCAGGTAAGAATTCACCTGGCCTGTGAGTCTGTCCACGGGGGCTGTGCAGGATAATGCTCCAAGTCGCAGTACAGGTACGGACACAAGCAGGAGAATCGTCGTGGATAAGCCAAAGTCAGAGGATGCCAGAAATCAGGATACACGAATAGAAAGGCAGTGTCTTATACCTGGCTAATTAGTGAGCAGCCACAACTGGACCATGAGTGACAGGAGCAGTCACAGGTAAAGTCCAGCCCTCAGTTCTGTATACAAGGAAAGATTGGACTGCAGGCTGTATGGTGGTCCAGAGGAAAAACAGCAGGCCCAGGACCACAAAGTACCCAGGTTCAAATCCCTTGTTGGGCACTTTGGGGGTGACCTTGTCTGGATGTTGCAGTGAGAACTGTGACACACATGTTGGTGCCAGATACCACAGGACATGTTTAGAGGTCTCATGGAGTCCATGTCTTGACAGTTCAGAGCTTTTTTGGTAGCACGAAGGGAATCTACACAATATTAGGCATGTTGTGGCTAATTGGTCTAAAGTTGGGTGTATTTCTTTTGTATAACTGCCCTTGAGGTGCTGCCAGACTAATGGACTTGTGCATACTGCAAGATTTACCTAATTTTGCTATATCTATATAGGCTTAGCTTATTTTTCTTTTTGGGAATCACTTGTAACAACTATGTAGATTCTGCTGCCTTGTAACTGGACTTTGATTCCCTCTCATTGACTGCTGTGGAAAATCTTTATTGGAAATAAACATTGTTGTGGAGTCTTATGCAATGTGTCTGTATGATGACTGTTCCATAACACTCTCTGTGTCTATATTATTAAAGATCCACATGAAACAGCATTATATGTTAAAGTGATCTATAGGTAATTACAAATCCCTTTTCAAAAGAGATTACAGTCTCCCGCATCCATGATTAAGGCACAATAATGGTGTGCAATAATTTAGGTTATGTATACAATGACTAAGGTTATGAACTCTGTTTCATTGTAATAAGAGGTATAATGTGAAAAAGGGCATTTCTCTGCTTCTGACTCAGCCTTTGTAATGTTTCGGGATGGATTAAATACAATATTTCCAAAAGCATTTGAGAAAGAGACCAAAAGGCTTCATGGCACATTTAGGAAATGTCTTTGTAAAAACTTGCCTTCACATTCCTATCACATGTTTGCCAATTCTTTAAACAAATAAATCTAGGCTTTTAAAATAAAAGCTGCTTTGTAATATCCCACCAACACGTTGACAACAAATATATTTGCAGTTACTTACAATGTATGCTTTTATAAAGTCAGTATATGGAAAACGATTTACAGGTAGAAGAAAGAGAAATAGAGAGATGAAAATATTTTCTAAAATAATTTATGAGGTTTTTAAAATAGTCCTGCAGCAATTATGGACATAGACAGTGAAATAGGTACATAGCTATATGAGATAGGTTTATGACTACGATATTGATGCTACAAACATCAAACCTTCGTCTTTTGATGAATTCTTGTTCAGGTAGAACAATAACAGTTAGATATTCTAAGCAGTATTAACGAGAGAATTCCCTCGGCATGTGTATTTAATTGAGAGATAAATTCTTGCTTACTTCTATTTAGCATATTAAAATTCGACGCCATGTGCTTATCTAACGAGGTTTCATACTGTGACATGTAACCTTGACAAAGTTAAACCTGTCAGCCTGTTATTTTATTCTACGTTAAAAATTGGCTGAGCTGACTGCAGGCATACAAGGCATGTCAAAATAAAGAAACTATCAAATTAAACCGGCGCTGTCACATTCTGGGGTCTTTGTATATTTTGCAAAGAACACCGATGGCTTGATGTGTGGTGGCCCAGGGTGAAGTGGAGGTGAGTTATACTTACCCGAATCCTGATGCACCGCCATTTTCAGTCTTCATCTTCTGACACTTCATGTCCTAGGAGCCCACATCAATACTGTATTGTCGCACATGAGCAAAAATACAACACTGATGTCTATTGAGGATCCCACGACAACACAGGAGCCTCCATAAATATTGTCTCGCAATTAACGAATTAAGTTGTTAGTTGACTCTCTGTCTCTCCCTTCACCATGTATGAAAGTTGGAGGTTTGATGAGCCAATCTGTGTTTTTTGGTATTTGCCTTAAAAAGTTCTCCAAACATTTAGGTTTTTAGATCTGGCAATATTTGCATTCTAGAGACGGTGCAAAGTGGGTTGAGAATTACCAGTCTTCCAATGTTACAAACTGTGACAAATTAGGTATGTATGGGGTGTTGGTCAATGAATCACAACTTGCATTCCTAAGTCTTGGTTTGGCTTGCTGTTTATGTAGCTAGAATTCTGACTTTCCAGAGAGAATATCAAAGGCAAAGGTGTTAAATATTATATTGTATGGCTACTATATTGTATGGCTATATTAACAGGGATATTCAGCAGATTTTAAATTATCAGTAATTAAGAATAAAGAATAGTTTGGTAACAATGATTATACTACAGGTCTATTGGCCTTATCATAAGTTCTATTCCATTCTTATTTTTTTTAAATGTAAACTTATTTGATGATTTTTCATAAATTAAGCTCAAGCAAAACAAAAAAAACAAGGAGAAAGTGGGGTTTTGGCTTTTTTAATTCAAACTCAACTATAGTAACATCTTATTTTAGAGTGAATTTAGAGTGAATTTGTCAATCCAGATTTTAATTTACAACTCACAAAATAGATGGCGTGCTGCACACAAGTAATGTGTATGTTGGAGCTCTGTGTTAGTGGGTCCACCACCCATCAGGAAAAACTTAAAGGGACACTATAGTATAATTAATACAAACGCGTATTCCTGACAGTATAGTTCTAATACTGCCATTTTGGTTGCCAGCCCACCTTTGCCCCCATAAAAAGTAAACATTTTTACCTTTTTTCCAGCGCTGCACGGGTCTCCTCGCGGTTGGCTCCACCCCCTTGGCTGAGATCCTCAAACTCAATGATCTCAACCAATCCAAAGCTTTTCCCTAGAAAAGCATTGAGAGGCTATTGCGCATGTGCGGCAAAACGCCACACTGGGCCAAACAGCACCTCCTCATAGAGATGCATTGAATCAATGCTTCTCAATTACTGCCAGTGTTTACAGAAAGTGTTTACAGAAAAAACCCTACAGGGACAGACTATAGACATCAGAACAACAACATTAAGCTGTAGTTGTTCTGATGGCTATAGTATGCCTTTAAAGATAGGAGTCGCCGAGTATCACAATGTAGGGTGAAAACAAAAAATATGTTTATTCTAGATCAAAAGGACACAAATAAAATGCAGCGTTTCGTCCGCGAGTCTTTAATCAGGTACATACATGATTACGGTCTCTCAGCTGAAACAATGTATTTAATTTTTTTGTGTGTTTTTGATCTAGAATAAACATGTTTCTTTTTTTCACCCTACATTGTGATGCCTACGGACTCCTATATTAAAATTTACAACAATTCAGTGTTTAGTGAATAAGCCCTAACTAAGTGTTGACTATTTTGGCAAATTTACTTTAAGTTTATGACAGCTCACAATTTAGTGAATAACTATATTTCCCACTATTTTCTTAATATTTTGACAGCTTGCATAGTGACGTGTAGGCCTGTAAAACGTGGCTGTCGTCATTGGTCTTTTATATATGGATATAATCTAAATGTTATAATTTACTACACTTTGCTGCAACAAGACATAAGATGGAGTTCCGGCTATCAATGATGCAAACACACCCTGTGAATATAAATAGTTTGTCGGGTAATAACTTATAGGCAAGGCGTTCGTGAATTAGTGTTTACTCCAATCACACAATATTAGATGAAATATACCACGCAATGTTTAATCCTCTCAAAAAACCCAAAGGCTGTATCCTGTTACGTACTATGGCTGTCGTCACTGCTACGTGAGTCATGGAACATTAAAGATAATGTTATATGATTTAGGATCTATTGTAGAAACATGCCTTTCTCACAACTTTTCATTGTATGTAAATTTAAAAAAAAAAAAAAACTACCTTGTTACCAAAAATTATATTTTAAAAAATTATTTCCTTTTACTTCCTAAGCTAAATAGTATTTGTGCATTACTAACTACTAAATTAGATATTTAGTTATAGTAAAAAGAAAACAATTAAAACAAATGTGTGTATGGAAACATTTATCAAACTCTTTTATTAGTCCAAACATTTAGTAATGTTTGGAATAAACATTGGGATATATTCATACAGTCAACTGATGTGCAGGGTGTGAAAAGGCTTGTCATGCCAATAGTGGCTTGCAAAGTTAAGAAGGGTAGCACTTTTCATGCCCTACACAACTCTATACAAATATATATTTTACACAACTCATGTGCATGTACACATATACAAATACATGTAGATATAGAAAAAAGAGAGATATACGCACACTCACACAGAATAAAAAATAACATGCAAAGAAAGTTTTGCAAATTATTTATTAGAAATTCATTTTGACAAAGAAAGATATATAGGGAATAAAAAAAATGCAATCATACATTTAAAAATAGGGAACAAAAAGGTACACACTACATAAGAAAATTATGACGGCATAAAACCAATTATTTATTTTAAACTGTATTAAAATAGAAAATGTATGTTTTAAAAACTTACTGTACCAAATGACCAGAGACAAAGTGGTTGGGCAGGTCTATAAAACTGCTAACGTGTTAAAAAAAAATAAAAAAACACTGTTTTTAAACAGAGACCTTTAATTGAATTACTTAAAGGGACAAACCAGTTTTCCTGGCATTGCAGGGTCCTGCAGTGCCCCCCTCCTTCCCACCCTCCATCCCATGTTGATGAAGGGGTTAAAACCCCTTCAGTGACTTACCTGAATCCAGCACCAATGTCCCTCAGCGCTGGGTCAGGGTCCACTCACACTCCTCCCTCGCCGACGTCCAATTACCACGCTCGTGCATTAGACCTCTCCATAGGAAAGCATTATTCAATGCTTTCCAATGGGGATTCCGGTGACATTGGAGGTCCAGCGTCATTTAAAAAACTTTACGTGTTCTAAGAAGCCGGAAGTCCCTCTAATGGCTGTCTGGTACAGCCACTAGAGGAGGACTTAACCCTGCAAAGTAATTATTACAGTTTATAAAAACTTAAATAATTTCACTTGCAGGGTTAAGGATGATCGGAGTTGGCACCCAGACCACTCCAATGGGCAGAAGTGGTCTGGGTGCCTGCAGTGTCCCCTTAAATTTAAGTTTTCTCGAGAACTACATTGCTGCCAGTACTTAAAGATGGCTGACCCGCTCTTGGAACGTGTGCGACATTGAGAAGAAGAAGCAGGGTTGGAGGAGGCCATTAGTATGGCTGGAGGAGGTACCTGAATGGCAGTAGGTTGGCTCACTGCATGACAGATATCGGCTTTGTGGATTATGCCTATAGTCTGTCATGGGGGCGCAACGTTAAAATTACGTTTTCTCAACTATCTACACATTTGCGGGTGACTTCGCTAGCACAATATGTAGATGGAAATTACTCAGGAAGTGGAACCTGAAAGTTCCAAATTACATAACAGCTTCCCTTTAATGTTCTACATGGCAGTTCTATTTGAATATTGTAACATTCCCAAATTAAGATAACAGAGCAATTAATGCCATTACTAATGTCAGAAAAGAAGAGATTAAAATGTTTTGTGGAATTGTCATAGCTGTAGTGACGTAAACCTGCAAATTACAAGCTAATGTAGCTAATCTGTGATGGTAGTCGAGTTGAATAATCTCTGTTAGTCTAAAGTTTGCAATTTGCTTTACAATTCACTACATGTGGAGAGACCTAAGAGATATTTGGGTTTATTCACTAAATACTGAACTGCATTGATTAAAAAACTAAATTGCAAAATAGGCTGGAATAACCAGTCTGTGACTAGAAATAAGGTGGATAATTTTAATACTGTTTTCTTACATTTGTAATCTATTTTTAAAATTTACCCAAATTTGGTGTCTTGCAAATAAACATCATAATATTCTGGAATGATTGTGTGCCTATACAGTGCTTAGTGTGGGTGCATTCTGTGTTACAAACCATACTGATCCGATACAAGATTACTGAAGGACACCATACTGCTGACAATTTCTCCTTCTTATCTTCCAAGCAGATATTAGAAGACCTACTACTTACTAGCACGATTCCAATTAAAAGAGTATAATATGTATTTAAGGGACACTATAGTCACCAGAACAAATACAGCGTAATGTAGTGGTTCTCGTGAGTATAGTCAGTCCCTCCAGGCTTTTTATTGTAAACACTGACTTTCTGGTGGCTAGCAGCACCTCTAGTGGCAGTTACTTAGACGGCCACTAGAGGTGCTTCCTGGGTCAGTACTGCACAGTGTGCAACACTACCGGTCAGTGTTTCCACGCTCTGCATGGATATGCTTAACACTCTCCATTGAGATGCATTGATTAGAAGCATCTGTATGAAGAGATGCTGATTTGCGCAGTGGGGTGTTATGCCGCACATGTGTAATAATCTCCCAAAGCATTGGATTGGCTGAGATCATCAAGTTTAATAATCTCAGACACAGAGTTGGAGCGAGGCATGGCAAGACACAGTGAGACTGCTGAAGCGCTGGAAAAAGTGACTAAAATACCTTTTCAAAGTGAGGTATGGGTGCCGGGCATTTAAACAGTGATTTTACCACTATAGTGTCAGGAATACATGTTTGTGTTCCTTTAAGGACAGTAGTCCCTAAAGGGTTAAGTTTAAAGGAAGTAGAAAATAAGCTACCACCTAATTTGTGTTGATAGCAAATGCCATCAAATACAAATTGGTCTTCAATTACTGCAGTTACATAAGGCATATTTATTCAATGAGAAAAACAAACTAATTGCCTTTGTTTCCGAAAGGACATTTTTTCTCTTTTGATTTTGTTTGTTTTTCAAACTTCTTAGCAATAAAATACTTTGAGCTACTCAGACAGAGCTAGAGAACTGTGTAATATCTTGTATATCTTGTTACATTATGTGTTTTTACCTTTAGCTCAAGATAAAGCAGGACCTAGTAAGCTCATTCCTTTCCAAGAATGTAAATGCATTAGTAAGTTTAGCTTATAATGCAATACTTACCTATCCCTTTACCCCGGCTTTGCTTTTCATCTTGCAGAGAAACACAATTCTCTGGTAGAGTTCTATTCTCTCCCTCTGCTTCTATGCAGTAAACTGTAAATGGTTGCTGTAGACATTGAAGGGTAAATATGAACAGATGGCTCTGTGTACACATTGAGTACACTACTGGTTTTCGTTTCAGGCAGCAACAACAGTCTTCATTTTTCTGCTTAGTATAGATGCTTGGAGTATTTCTATTCACGGTGTATGAGCAGAGAGCAATACCCAGGGATTATTTCTAAAAAAAAAAGAGAAATGAATTGTGATTAAAATAAATAAATATATTTTTTTTATCTTTATTTTTATTAATTTTTTTTTGTAAGTGGAAAACTTTTTTTCACGAGTCTCAAAATATATAACACACTTAATCCTATAGGAAACACTTTATTGATCCCTATCTGTTTCTACAATAATCCGCTTGCCTTTATCAAGCTATGTTAATTGAACTAGTATTCCTATTTTGAATTCCAGTTGAATCCAATCCCAGATTAAATCCTAGCTCTGAAAATTGAATTCAGTGTTTTCAAAATTAATACACACCCATGTTCAATTTAGACACAGAAAACAGACCTTTTTACCAACACAATACATAGGACAATCTTAGATATTTGGCCAAATAAAGGCATTTGTTTAAACAAACACAAAGGTTAGGTAGGTTGTCTTTCTTCTTTCAGCATTGAAGGTGTTTTAACAGTGTAGAAAAAAAAATCTATAGATTGTTTAACTCTATTCACTACTGATTTTGTAAAAACCAAACATGATAAACACTAAAAATTTTCTTTTGTATAATAAACTAATTTGTTTAAAAAATAAATATTAAAGTAAAAGCAATATAGTAATCAATAACACTGACGCGTTTCACCTTCAACAAGGTTTTCTCAAAGTGTTACATACAGCTGGACAAAGTAGTCTCATGAACTATAAAACAGAATTCATTAAATATTTTTCAGTGGAAGAATGGCATTACTCCATCAACAGATTAAAAGGCCTTTCCCATAGCACAAGCTATACAGAAATTCTGACCAATGGTATTGTGTACCAACGCACCTAGCACTGATCATTTCATCTTTTTATTTTATTTTATTTATTTCTACTATATTTAATTTTTAGAAATTTATTTTTCTTTACCTTAAAATAGTAACCCATGCCGCATTCTTAGAACAGAAAGCAATATTACAATATTTCATTTAGAATAGGATGCTCTTCCTTGGAAATGGTCTGATTTTTTAACTCGGAAGTACAGTATATATAGTAAGCTAATAAAGCTTTAGTTTCATGTATGTCTATGATAAATGTATCTGCGAGACTTTGACATGAGTTTTGAAAATATATCATAGTTTCTCTTTGTATACTGAGCCACCAATGATGCATATCACTGTTTTACTCTTCCATAATCATAGTCTGATGGTATTACTTATTAGATTGTGTCCAGATCTCGTTAAGATAACTCTTGATAACACGTCAGAAATGTAACCTTTCTGTTTACCTACTGAACATTTTTTCCCGCAAGGCGTGGTTGGAATTATCTGTCATATTACAGGCAATTAACTGGTTACCAAGGTCTTAAACCACGCTTTCATTGAAGAGTGCTACAATGGAATCTCTTTCAAAATTATACAAATACTTACATTAGTACTTGTCACAAACAAGTGGGCGATAGATGATTTATTCCATTTACAGCATCCATCAGAGTCGATGCTACTGTGTTTCCTCCATGTCTGCCTTATAGAAACAGTTATTTTTGTTAAGAACATGTACAGCTGCACGGAGCCACATGATGCTGTTTGAGATACAAATATATAATGTGGTGTTTCCGGTCTTTATTATCAATGGGAATGACATCATCGCTGTTGGTTTATATAATGTAATACATAAGAATGCCATCATCCTGTGAAATTATAGATTGGAGAATTCCCTCACAGGTTGGATAAGTAAGAATGTACTGCTCGCTTTTACCTGGATTCTGTCTGCTGGAAAAGAAGCTCCATTCTCGATGAATTCCCAAGGGATCCTGACTCCTCCAACCTCTCACTGACTGTAGAATATATGTTAAATTGTTTGTGAGTGTTTGCATGTGTAATAGTTCACACAAGATTGGCAATGTTATAGTCAAACAATGTAACACAAATTTCAACTGGGTATCAATAGAAAATAATGCTGTCTCAGGGTTTTGAAGACATGATCAAACCATTCAACCCTTCCCATCAATGGCATTATGTTACTCTAAAACAGTGATGGCTAACCTTGACACCATACATTGTTTCTGGACTACATTTCCCATGATTCTCGTCTGGCTTTTAGACTCTAAAAGCTAGCTGAGCATCATGGGAAATGTAGTCCAGAAACAATATATGGTGTCAAGGTTAACCATCACTGCTCTAAAACACTGTTTCTCTCTGTCTTTTACATTTACACAACACACAAACACACACAAGAAATATCTTCTGCAAATGTTATTCAATGTATTTAAAATGTGTATACCAATGCCATTGCCATAGCCATGATTGGTTTGTTTACCTACATTTGTATTATACTTCCATTACATAGCTTAGACAACTATATTCTAAATATGTATTCTAAGGACAGACATAGAAACATAGAAACATAGAATGTGACGACAGATAAGAACCATTCGGCCCTTCTAGTCTGCACAATTTGCTAAATACTTTCATTAGTCCTTAGCCTTATTTTATAGTTAGTATAGCCTTATGCCTATCCCACGCATGCTTAAACTCCTTTACTGTGTTAGCCTCTAGAGAGACAGACAGATGATGAGCAGTGTTATTTAATAAACTCTGGATTTCAGTAAATTAAATCTGAATTACTAATTTGGGACTAAAATAGCCAAGCTATGACTAAAGTTGAGTTAAAGAATGTTTCCAAATAAGATATTTTAGCCTTAGTTTTGCTATTAAGATTAAATCATCTTAAAAGTCAAGCGAATAACTCTGTATGAGTTACATGTAGTGTAGAGGGTTAAGGAGACATTGTGATTGATGGATATAGAGTTGCAGAGTCCGGATATTTTTATATTAGCCAGGTGACATAAGCTAATGTTTAAAGGCAGATGGAATTTTGGCAGAAGTAACGTTGACATTATTTAGTTTTTTTTAGGTATAAAGAGAACTGAATAGCTTATTAAAATATTTTGTCAAAATAACAGTCAATTAGATATTTAAATGTTGTAAACAGATTCTGGTCATGCCAGTAGAATTCTGCTTATAGCCAGTATTGTTGATCAGTTGGTGATTGTCTTTTTACATTACTAAGCCAAGAGGGCAGTGTGAACTAGCAAGTGATGTATGCCAACCTACAGAACACCACTTTCTGTAGTATTAAACTTTGAAGTTTAACTCATAGTTACATAGTTACAAAGGCTGAAAATGCACGTGCCCATTAAGTTCCACAAAAGAAGGCAAAAAAAATAAATTTGAAGCACTTTCCAATTTTGCAACAAACAAGGGAAAAAAAACCTTCTTGACCCTACAATGGCAGTCAGATCTTTCCTTGGATCAATAAACTATCATCCCATTATTTAAAATGATTTCCCTGAATTTTATAATTTGCAAGTATTCATTTAGTTGCTGTTTAAACATATGTACAGACTCTGATAAAACCACCCCTTCAGGCAGAGAATTCCATCCTTATTGTTCTTACTTTAAAAAACTCTTTCCTTTGCCTCAGACTAAATCTCCTTTCTTCCAGTCTAAATGTGTGACCTTGTATAGTCCTTTATATGAATAGGTTTACAGACAATGGTTTGTATTGGCCCCAAATATATTTGTATAATGCTATCATATCCTCTCTGAGGTGCAGTTTTTCTAACCTAAACAGATTTAAAGGACCACTATAGTGCCCTGAGGGTGCCCCCACCCTCAGGTTTCCCCTCCCGCCCGGCTCTGGAAAGGGGAAAGGGGTTAAAACTTACCTTTTTCCAGCGCTGGGCGGGGAGCTCTCCTCCTCCGATCCTCCTCCGTTCGTCCTCCTGGGCTGAATGCGCACGCACAGCAAAAGCTGCACGTGCATTCAGCCCGTCGCATAGGAAAGCATTTACAATGCTTTCCTATGGACGCTTGCGTGCTCTCACTGTGAAAATCACAGTGAGAAGCACGCAAGCGCCTCTAGTGGCCGTCAATGAGACAGCCACTAGAGGATTAGGGGGAAGGCTTAACCCATTCATAAACATAGCAGTTTCTCTGAAACTGCTATGTTTATAAAAAAAAATGGGTTAACCCTAGAAGGACCTGGCACCCAGACCACTTCATTAAGCTGAAGTGGTCTGGGTGCCTAGAGTGGTCCTTTAAGCTTGTTAACCTTTCTTCATAACTAAAATGTTCCATTCCTTTTAATATTTTGGTAGCTTGCCTCTTAACCTTTTCTGTTGCCATGATATCCTTCTTTAGAACAGGTGCCCAACATTGCACAGCATATTTAAGGTGTGGTCTTACCAGTGAGCTGTAAAGAGGCAAAATTATATTTTTATCCTAAGAATTAATACCCCTTTGGATACATGACAAAACCTCACTGGCCTTAGTAACTGCTGATTGACATTGCACATTGTTGTCCAGTTTGTTGTCTTTAACAATTCCCAAATCCTTCTCATGTGTTATCACTAATAATCCTTAATTCACTAGTGTTTAGGATGTAAATTGCTTGTGCCTTTACCCGGAAGTGCATAACTTTGGATTTACCTACATTAAATTTCATCTGCCATTTGAGTACCCAGTCCCCCAATCTATCTAAATCTCTCTGCAGAGAAGTAATATCCTGCTCAAATTGTACTTTACAGAGTTTTGTGTCATCTGCAAGCACTGAAGCATGACTTTCAATGCCTGTTTCAATCAGTTATAAATATGTTACATAGAAGCAGTCCCAGAACAGAACCCTGAAGGATAACAAATGTATAATTAAAGATAGCTCTCTGTACTGTATCTTTTAGCAAATATTCCACTGAAGAGAAATTATTTTCATCTAGACCAATTTCTTTTTTTTGAACACTAACTATTGTGTGGAACCATTTCGAAAGCCTTGATCTATACTTCTATTTACTTCTTTGTAGAATGCAATTAAGTTAGCTTGACATGACCTGTGTTTCATAAAACCATATTGATTTTTGCTAGTAACAATGTTCTTCTCAATCAATTCCTGAATATTATCCCTTAATAACCCTTCAAATACTTTCACAACCAAAGAAGTTTGGCTCACAGGCAAATAATTTCCAGGCAAAGATTTTATACCATTTTTGAATAAAAGAACCACATCTGCCTTTCTCCAATCCTCCGATAAAATTCTGAATGAAAAAAATCCTGAAAGATTAAAGACAGAGGTTCATAAATGTCCACACTTAGCTCCTTAAGTACTTGTGGGTGAATACCGTCAGGCCCCAGAGCACTGTTTAGATTAACTTTATTTAGTTTCTGTAGCACCTTGTATTGTGTCATCCAATCATGTTCATCACATCCAATCACCCAAGTTGTTTGCACCAATCAACTGCATATCTCTTTCCATAAGTTATTCGTTAATATATACTGAGGAAAAATAGTTATTTAAAATGTCTGCCTTTCCCTCGTCTTTATTAACTAACACACCCATCTCTGATATCAGTGTGCCTATATTTTCATTGTTTGTTTTTCTTAGAATGTATATACTAAAAAACTATTTCTGGGGTTGGTTTTGCTCTTTTTGGCTATCACCTTCTCATGTTCTAAGTTTAGATCATCTAAACGCCTTTTTTGCATGCATTATTGGCTTCCATAATGCTTTGTTATTCTAGAGGCTTTCTAAAGGCATGCAAAACATCATGAGAGGTGTAGTTCTACAATATCTAGGGATCTACCTTGTGGACACACCTGGAGTAGAGTGTTCTACATGAAGACATTTTAAATTTGATCTTGCCAGGTTTTCCTGAACTGTAAAATTAATTATTGAAGAAAGACATTGGTCAAAAGTCTACAATTCTGTATATATAAACTATATATGCTGCTTTCTAGTCAAACTTGGAGATAAAGACTACTTTACCATTCCATAACTATTTAATAATGTCATAAACAGATACAATAGATTAGTGTTAGATTATGTCCAGCTCACAGCTACAAATAGACATATGATCCCCAATGTACTAGAAAGGATGTTGCCCCTGCTGGTGCAAAACAACATGGCACTCTGTGCCAACATTCTGAACTAAAAAGCACAGCTGAAAATAGCCTTTACAAATTTTAATAGAAGGTATTGAGAACTTTTGATACAATCACAATGTTTACATGATTAATTTCAATGCTACACTTTTGATACATATAACTAGAGCCTTGCAAAGTAACTGGGTAACCAATGGCATTATATTGCATAATACAAAATATAAATACACTATACAGGGTTAGTCATTAATGTGAGAATTCAGATTGAATATATTGCCTTATATCTGAAATTCACTTTAAATTCTCACTATAGTAAATAACCCATGTATAATGTTATGTCTTATTTACGTAACAAGCGTTGTTTTGCTACGTAGTTCTAAAATCTACATCTGTTATTTTTTATGAAAACCCCCCCAAAAAATTATTCTTGTAAGTCCACTTACAGCCTCCCACATTCATACCATGTCGTGTGTCAGTTTCCTGCCTGTTAACGTGACTTCTGGTTGCCTTATGAAAGACCCAAAAAGCTCCATAATAATAAACACTAATGTTTTACATTCCCACATCTTGACATTTTCTTGGACTTCCCCAGTTGGAACCCATAAAGCTTGTGACAAATCAAATGTTGTCAGATCCTGTTCACCATTGTGTATATACAAACACATATATACAAACATTTCAAGTCTTAGCATCTCACAAGAAAAAAAAAAAAAAAGTATTTTCTGCCACTAACATGCATTGATGTCTGTATTATTTAACCTTAGAATCCCTCTGTTTGGATTCTGTGAGTAATCAGGAAGTGACTGTGGACAATCTGTTGTGCTCTCTACCTCATTTTCTGGGGTACTTTTAGCTAATCTAGGCACTGCAGATGTTACTGAACATCACTTCTTATGATGCTAAGTCAGACTTAGAGTCATGGCTAACCAATGGTATTAATGGGCAAATCTAAACTCAAGTATGTTGGCGTTCTAAGCACATTATTATTTACAGATCGTGTACGTAGATTGTTTTTACGTATTAAAAGGACATTGTGTAATAAAAATGTTTGCATTTTTCCATAGAGGAGAATTTTCTAGAACATACAGCTGAATACTATACATTTTTAGGTGATTTTAAGTAAATATAAATATATACATGTGCATGTATATATTTATTTTTCCATTGAGCGGATACATTATTGGCGTTGGTTGTGTACACAATTTCGAAGCTCATGTAAAATTACTTTTTATTCATGCTTCAATGACACAGCTGTGTAAAGAGGCACAAAATAACAAATATTTAAAATATAAAGGTAAACAATAATAGAAGCAATGTGCGCTTGAAAAGCGGTCAAAAACAGTGATCAGTTACTCGAGTGATGCAAGCATAGTTAATAAAATGGGTGAGTTTTGCTCTGTATAAATTGGAGTGGTTACCTAACTATAACTGGTTTACTGCCTAGAAGAAAATATTCTAAGGAAGGAAAAAGCTGTAAAGAAAGTGAAGAAATAAATAGAAAAGGGATGTGTATGGGCTTATGTAAAATTATTGTTATTAAAGATAATCATGATAGCTATTGGTACTGCTCTTAGTATCTGTATTGTGTTTCAAAGGTGTAGGATACTAATTAATTTTCAATTAGAAATGCTTCATCTATGTGATCTAGCTGTAAATATCAACAAACTACCTGTATCTCAACAAAAATGTACACATTTTTTCCACTAGTTCAAGATTTAAATGTGTATTCAGCCCTTATACCCCATATGGTGGCACTGCATACTGATACGACAATAGTGGGCAGAGGTACTTGGCATAAAAATATAAAGTATTCCCCAAAAAGTATCAGCTGGCACCTTCACAGGTACTGTTAGGATGGCCCAACTTAACCTCAGACATGTATACACAGAATCTTATTTTGTTCATGATAGAAGAGGCGAACATTATGATCCTAGTACTATGGAAACACTACACTAGCACATTGGATCAACAGAATGGAAGCTGTTAGAGAAGATGTTGGTGGAGATGCATTGGTCCACTAGGGTCAGAAGACAGAATGTATTAAGGTCTGGACACATTGGCTAGATTACTGGGCAGGGGGTGGCCCACTACACGGAATGTTTCGGACATGGCAAATAAGCCCTTTACCTAACTGACCGATATATTTATATTTATCCTTACCTTTATCTGCCTTCCAAATGTATGTCAAACTGTGATTATGCACTACATGCCCACATGCAACATGTTATGACCACACCACGCTTGGCTCGATCTCTATTACCAGCCTTGTGGCCAAGGTTGATTCACTCTGCTCATTTGTATCTTATCTTTCAACAGTTTGTGTTATTATGTATTCATCACACTACTTAGCTCCTGTTAACTCTATGTGACTTACTAAACGGGTAAAAAAAAAAATCTTATTGCTCCAGTTACAAATACTGCTATGTTGTAATATATTTGAATGTGATGACCAATAAAAACAAATTAAATTAAAAATATATATATATATATTTGGTGCTAGTCAATCTCTTGGTATAATTCAACTTGGTAACTCTGTCTATCTCTCTCTCTGTCTGTCCATCCATCTTTGTCTGTTTCTGTCTTTCCTGTGCTTTTTCAAATGTCACTTGAATTTGGACAGTCTCATTTTGTATTTGTTTCCTGCAACCAGAGATGTATCCCGGTGTATCGCTACAAATTATAAATCATTTTTACTGATTAAAAACACAGCAGGGTGGTTTTTGTTTTTATAACGGACTGTGCACAATGTGGATCTTTGAAATATAATTGCTGTAGCCATATTTTTTTTTTTTTTAAATTTAAAGTGATAGAGGAGACACAGACAAGACACAGCATTTGCTTTGGTTTACTAAAAAATATTTATGTCCAGAATCTTTTTAAAACTACATTGCTGGTAAAATATCAAATCACTTATATCCAGCTGTAGCTAAAAAAAAAAAAAAGTTTGAAATTAGTTTTCTTTGAATTTCTGTCACACGTAATATTTTCTTCAAGACGTCCTGTAGAAGTTTGAAAATTGTGCCTTTGGGGCTTGGTAGTGAACATCATTGGTTTAGGCTTGTTGTTTTCAGTCTTCTTTTACTCTACGACTGCAGAGGTGAAACTCATATCTTGTAAACTTATCTTGCCATTCTGTATTATGGACATTTTTCATTCAGTATCAATTCATCTAGTTTTAATTTCTTCTCCCCTTTTTATAAAGTGGATGGATGGATAAAAAAATCATAGCATTTATTTAGTTATTTGATGAATTGCTACCTCAGATAGCAGCTTAATGTTGCAAGATATTTTCTTTTTAGAGATGCTTAAAACAGTGTGTATTTTGCTTGGATATTAAGTTTTTTTATATTTTATATTAACTTATGAAAATTATTTTGTGCAAATAATTATTTTGAGAGGTTTAGGGAGTAAATAATAAAACACTCCTATGTGATGATGCTATGATAGGGAGTGATGGTTAAAATCGCTCTGTCACTTTGTTAATCCATTAGCTCCCTTTTTGCTCCCCCCCAACATTTTTGGCCCCAGTTCAGCTTACTATTTATGTTGTTGTTATCAGGGCCGTCTTTAATTTTGATTGGACCCTGGGCAAGCATTTACATGGGCCCCCTGACTACATATAGATACACACAAATACACTACCTGACACACATGCAGATACACACTGACCGCATATAGATACACACAAGAACATACAAATACACACAGACTACATATAGACACACTGACACACATACAGACACACAGATACACAACCTGACACACATGCAGATATACAGATACAAACACTGACACATACAGATACACACTGACTATATACAGATACACACACAAACACAAACGGACAACATACAGATACAGAGACACATTCTGACAGACGTACTGACACAGAGACACACACAGACAGACATTCTGGCACACATACACACAGACAAACATACTGAAACGCACAGACACTGACAGACGTACACACATACAGACATTTTGACACTCACAGACAGCCATACTGAAACACACATACACACAGACATACAGAACCACACGGACACTGACAGACTCACACATAGACATACCGACACACTGACAGACATACAGACATTCTGGCACACATACACACAGACAGACATACTGAAACACACAGACACTGACAGCTGCTCCGTTTGCCCTCGGGGGGATCAGGGACAGGGCCCGGGGCAGCTGCCCTGTTTGCCCCGTGTTAAAGACGGCCCTGGTTGTTATGGTCCAACTTAAACTTTAAACTTTGTAAGGTGGTGGCACCCATAATGTAATAACATTTTCTACCCTTTTCCTGGGAGTGCATGTGAAATCCTGTACATGCTCAGCACATCAATGACATTACCGGTGACATAATGGACAGGTTGAGCATGTAAAGACTGTCCATGACCACAAACTGCTTCTGGAAGTGACGCAATGCTGTAGAGAGGCGAGTATACACCATGGCGCTCAATGGCACACTTACCAAAGAACATGGAGCCTGACTAAAGCATCGAGCTGTGTCAATCGAGGTATCTTTCAATTAAAAATATAATAATGTAAAGAATGGTGTTATGTAGTGTTCAATTAAATATTATATATATAGTAAATACATTGTTAAACACAAATCTGCACACACCAAACAAGCTATGGCTCTTCCCACAGAAGTCTCACATTTGCAGTGCTGTTACTACTGCAAGGGATTCTGGGAGGGTTTATGCAAACAAGTTCAACAAAGAACCACATTTTTTGCCTCATAATTCCAATTTAAGCATGTATTCCTTGGAGTAGATGTCTGCTGTACACAACAGCTTTTAAACACAACTCAGGAAGAGATGCAAAGACAGATACAGATAACCACTCATGGACAGCTGTTTCACTGTTAATGCAATTCATCAACATGAGGTTGGTTACTGGCTTGCTATTGAGGTTTGGCATTACTTGTGGACCACAAACCAATAGAGTTATTATGTGTATGTTTTTTCACTTTGTAAGAGTAAGAAATAAAAAAAATAAAAATAAAAATAAAAAAAAGATTTTTTTTTTTTTTTATATACTTAAGCAGTCCTAACCAAGTACATAGCGTGTGATGGATTTTCCGGACTTCACAAGCAGACTAATAAAAATCACTGTTATGAATATTCATCACTGGAAATTACGACAACATAACCATTTTGCGTCATAAAATTTTCACTTGGTAATAGTTTGAGTTTTACAATCTTCGCAGTCAAATGTGTTTGGAGGATGTTATCCTTTAATTTATATATATTTGTATAAAAAGAGATGGATAATGATAGCATTAATATCACTTTATTTAATAGCTATGAAACTTCTGTTTATAGTTTTTGTGCAATTTGCCAGCCTCACCACAGCTACAATGCTTTATATTAGGCTTACAGAAACTGATAAACAACAGTTTAATCTCTCGGAAAGCAAGGCTTGATGTAATTAGAATGCTGTTAATTTTTACTAAACAATTAACTATATGATTTGTAATGTTGATACTTTATAAAGGGGAGAGCAGCAAGGATCAACATAATGTTTTTATCTTGGTATATTGTTAAAAAGCCAAAAAGGTCAAATTTGGATAAATTCAAACAAAAGAAAATGTGGGCACATTGTGAGTGCACTGAAAGCCTCCTAAAATATGTTGACTTCCTAAGTTGGCTCTGTGAGGACCCCCTGCAAGTGCAAAGACAGGTGTGGAGATGCAGAGATCTCACAGCCGAGTCTTGTGTGGCTCGCATCACCCAAAGAGCTGTAGGTCTGCACCTTCAGTGAGTGCAGACCATTGCTGCCGATGCTCCCTTGCAATCTCAGACATCTTCTATGGGTGCAGACTACTGACAATGCTCCCTTCCTGTCTGAGATTGCAAGGGAGCATCGTCAGTAGTCTGTATCCATAGAAGATGCAGGCCAACAGTTCATTCCATTGAACCACCAGTGAACAAGCTTGGAGTTCCCCTCTGTGCAGGGCTGAATATTCACTTGACTACTAGCTCCTGTCCTATAGGGGGTGCCTATTTACAGAACTTATTATGTGCCTTTATAAAACTTAGGTGGGCTGGTAAATACCAGGAACATAGGCCAGTACCCTCTATTGTTTATACAGTCACCTATGCTTGAACAATTGTAGAGATTGTAAAATACAGTGTTTTCCCAGCTCCTCCAAGCGCAAGGTTGTATAGGACAAGGTTGTGCAGGTAATGGCTGCATTACCTGAAGCTAATAGGAGAGACAAATATTTGGTTAACCAGAGGAAGGCATATAGCCTAAGGTGCACTGTTCTATATACATGTAAGATGAAACTCAAAGTTCACTGGTATGCAGACTGATTGTCCAGACTGAACATCTTCTGGAAGTAGTTGCTGTAAAGAGGGCAGGGCAGTATTACATAATACATTGCTGCTGGAACATTTCGAGCACATAGATGTATATGAAAGGACTTTATGAGGAAGATAAGCTATTTTAATGTTGTTTTTTAGGGCACAGCACTGGTGGCAGTAAGAAAAGTTTACCATCAATAAAGATATAAAAGTGGGTGGTAGGTATTAAAAGGTTGACTACCCATGGTGTATGTAATGCTTTTTCACAGGGAAGCACATTGAGACACACTGCATTCCTCTTTGTGCTGTAGCATAAGACAACTGGAAAGAGACCTCTCCCAACTGTCTGGTTGATAGCAGAGTGGAACCTAGCACCTCCTAGCACCTCCATAAAAGTGCTGATTTGCCTTGAAAACTTTTTTTAAAAACAGTTTGAGACAGGCACTCTGAGACACTTTTTGTTAAAGGGACTCTCCAGACCCCTGAAGCAATTGAACTTGCAGAAAAGCTTTATGTGTGAAGAATGTGTCATGTTTTTTTTTATTTAGCAAAAAGTGCAGATTTTAATAGACATTGACACCATATATACTGCACTATAACATGAAAACCACTGGCAGGTGAAGCAAATAACATTGATTATATTGTTACAATCAGTGGGGGCAACTGAAGTTTTAAGATGGTGGGGCACCAGACTCGTAAGTGGGAAATATGTTAGTGACTTTGAGAAGGGACTGGGTCAGAACATCTCCAAAACAGCAACTCTTGTGGGGTGTTCCCAGTACGCAATAATACCTACCTAAAGTGGTGCAAGGAAGGACAACCGGCATCGGGGTCATGGTTGTCCAAGGCTCAACCATCCACATGAGGAGCGAAGGCTAGCCCATCTGGTCAAATCACACAGAAGAGCTACTGTAGTTGAATTTGCTGAAAAACTTAATGCTGGCCATGATAGAAAGGTGCCAGAGCGCACAGTGCATAGTAGTTTGCGGCATATTGGACTGCATATCTGCAGACTGGTCAGAAGGCCCATGATGTTTATTTTCTGTCCACCACTGAAAGCTCCTTCAGTGGGATGTCAGTATCAAAACTGGACCATGGAGCAATGATGAATTACATTTTCATTTAGATCAGGTGGATGGCAGGGTTTGAGTTTGTCATTTACCTGGGGGAGAGATGGCAGGAGGATGCACTATAGGAAGAAGGCAGGCCAGTGGAAGCAGTATTGTGCTCTGGGAAATGTTCTGCTGGGAAACCTTGGGTCCTGGCACTCATGTGGATGACCTACCTAGAGATTGTTGCAGACCATGTACACCCTTCATGGTAATGGTGTTTCCTGATGGCAAGGGCTTCTTTCAACAGGATAATGCACCCTGCCACACTGCACAAAATGTTCAGGAATGGTTTGAGGAAAATGCAAAGAGTTCAATCCAATTGAGCATGTGTGTGGTGTGCTGGAACAACAAATCCCATACATGGTGGATATTGCAACTTGCAGGACTTAAAAATATCTGCTGCTAATGTTTTGGTGCCAGATACCACAGGACACGTTCAGAGGTCTTGTGGAATTAATGACTTAATGCATCACAGCTGATTTGGCAGCACGAGGGGGAACTACATGATATCAGGCAGGTGGTTTTAATGTTGTGGCTTAGCTTATATATATATATAAGCTAAGTTGCTCAATTCTCCAATTTGTCTATTTTTGCTTAATTTGACTATTTTAAATTTCCCTGTTTCCCCTCTCAATTCACCATAAATCATAGTGCAATACATTTGTAATTGATACCCTGGAGTTTGATATTATTTACAGCAAGGGCAATTTCGGATGGTCACCTTTTTAGTGCATTTCTGAACAACACTTGAGGTAATATTTTTTTCGTAAATACATTTAGCCATTTAGTGAAAGATGCACTTTATCTTTTGCGTGCAGTTGTACTGATGAAACACGTACCATATTCCAGCGTTTATCTCTGCAAAAATATTCCACCCTTTACTAAATATGCTCCATTGTGTAATTGTTGTTGCGTCAAATGATTAATGAGTTTGAGTGCTTCAAAGGTAAAGGACGATAAGTGGATTGGCAAAACCCCATCAACAATAAACCATTTTATGTGACGCATCCTTCTGACAATCGGAGTAAGAAATGGAAAAATGGAAGCTGCCTGCTTCCCAGTCATCCATTGATACTGAGAATCCCAATAGTGTTTGCTTTAACCCCTTAAGGACACATGACATGTGTGACATGTCATGATTCCCTTTTATTCCAGAAGTTTGGTCCTTAAGGGGTTAAAGGGAAATTATCATTAGTAAAACGATGCTTTAGGTCAACAGGGCCACTTTTGTCTGGCCAAGTCATAGGCATTAGATTTTAATTTGAGAAGGTGGATTGGTGCACTTCAATACAACAGTTTTCAAAAGACAGCAAGAAACGTGAAACATGAACAGCAGGTTTTTCAGTATAAGATAGATGTTTCACTTGGACTGATTTAGTTGAGAGTAGCATTTTTACAATGGTTAGATGGTATGGTTTTATTCTTCTCTCCCGCTCCCCAGAGTCATTGCTCTAGTGCAAGCATGTCAAACTGGTGGGTCGCAGGTTGCATGCGGCCCATAATGGACATCTTTGCGACCCGGCGAGCCGCGAGTACATGTTTGGTGTTAAAGCAGAGTAGGCACCTGCTTTCTCCACATTGCAGGGGCCTACTCTGCTAAGATTTACCCAACCAGAGAGGAAGCAAGACGCTGGCAGCAGCGAAGGAGCTCAGTCTTCCGGCTCTTCACTGCTCCCTCGCCGTCTGTAGTGATGCCAGGAATATGACATCATATGCCGGCACCCCGCATCATTAAACTGTGCGCAAGGGAGTAGTGAGGAGCAGGAAGGAGATATCCAGATAGAAGATGGACCCCAGGGAATGATGTGTGTGTGCAAGATTGTGTAAATGTGTGTGTGTGTCTGTTAGTGTGTGTGTCAGTGAGTGAGTGTGTGTGTCTGTCAGTGAGTGTGTGTCTGTCTGTGTGTGTGTGTGTGTGTCTGTCAGTGAGTGAGTGTGTGTGTCTGTGTGTGTGTGTGTGTCTGTCAGTGAGTGTGTCTGTCTGTGTGTGTGTTTGTCAGTGAGTGTGTTTGTCTGTGTCTGTCAGTGAGGGTGGCTGTGTGTGTGTGTTTGTCAGTGTGTGTGTGTGTCTATCTATCAAGGTGTGTGTGTGTGTGTGTCAGTGAGTGTGTGTGTGTCAGTGAGTGTTTGTGTCTGTCTGTCTGTGTTTCTGTGTGTCTGTCAGTGTGTGTGTGTGTGTGTGTCTATCAGGGTGTGTGTGTGTCAGTAAGTGTGTGTGTGTCAGTGAGTGTGTGTAGTGAGTGTGTGTGTGTCAGTCCGTGTTGCAATGGCCACGGCTGGACAGTGGAGTACCTGGAGGTGCATGGAGGCACGCAATGCCACGAAACATTCCGAGCTAACGTCGATGTGCTCCACCTTCACAGTGTTTCAAGAAGTAGTGGGAGGATCTGCTTTGGCACAGGGTGCGGACGGCGCCATTTAGGGTATACCAGAGGCTGTACTCCGGAGTTGCATACTGGCAGCGGCAATGTGAGTGGAGTCTGTTTGATGACTTTTGCTGCCCTAAACTATGATGGGCTCATAGTTACTTACATACATTATTCTAAGAGATTTTGATATCTGTCAAAATGCAGTGTAGATGTCCATGTAAAGTCCACCCAGCCCCATTACATCTTGAAAGAACCTTCCAAACTTCTAAAGCACTTCACAGGGTTAATAGTGTCCCCTTTTCAAACCCTCCATTTGGGTGAGTTTTTTTCAAAATACACTAATGAATGGCATACAAGAGGACGAGGATATTTAATGCAATAAGGTACCCCGTGGGATAACAGTACTTTGTACTTTTATCCTTAAAGGAAAATTAACATTCAAAACATTACTTTTTATGTGACATTTAGTACAAACAGATGTACCATTATACACTTGAAAACGAGAGACATCTCAATGTATCTTTCCTGGTAAAATATTTTATAAATAAAAATTACCTGCAATCCCGGTACCAGAATTTCTAATAATATGATACTACCTGAGGCAGGTATTTCCCTATCATTACACAATGGGAGCAGCTCACAAAAGTATGAAAGTGTACACATCCTACATAAACCGGAGTCACCATTAACTCTTACAATCTATTTTAGTCATGGTATATGCCTTTCACTCTCTGCTCCTTCCCTTATACATCATGGAATTATACGTATGCTCAGAAGAAGAGACTTTACATGCAGGAACATGTTTGATTCTAAAAATATTTCTTGTGTCATTTATGGACGTATTTCCTCTTTAAGTAAGCAAACATACTTTTTATGATAGCAAAACCAGGCTTGCAGGTACAACCAAGTAACATTGTATCACAAAAACCACAGTAGGATTTAGGATGCCTCACTTGTGGCCTTTTTTGACTATGATAAATGTTATTTTTTTTTCTGAAGATCCTATTAGCTGTAAATCATTGTATTTAAGGCATGCAGGGGTTAACGTTGGAAACGTATTATCAAATTGGAAGAATTTCAGTACAGCATCTGCATAGCGTTTCCTTCTTGCTGAGCAGCGACCTCTTCTGGGTCCTTGAGGACAAACACTTTAAAGTTTAAGACATCCGATGCCTTTCATAGAATTCAAATGACTAGCTTCATTACTTAATGATGAAAAAAGGAAGCCTGCATCTATTTAGAGTTTATTATTATGTGAGTAGTATGTCAGAAACTCTTACATCAGTAATGTCGAGCCTTGACCTAAAGTCAGAGAATCATAGAAAACATAGTTCACAGACATCTGGTGTTCAAAAGGTAGCCATCACTGTCTAAACCCACTTTTTTCGCATTCTCTCAAATGATCTGTGAACCAAAGAGTGGTAAAATGTTCCTATCAGTCAGTGTATTAGATTGTGCCCTTTTTGTTCATCTGATTTGGCTCCCGAAGTTTTCAGTATCGAAATTCTGCAGAGCCAAACCAACATTCAGCGGAATTTTCTGTTTTTGAAAAAAAATGGTTTGGCCAAGTCTAAAAATATACACAGCTGCAAATGTGAAATAAGGTATCTAACTTCGATGCATGTGCTTTTGCTGGGCTTCCTCGTTCCTGGAAATAGTCACCCTCTAATTTTTTACCATTACCATTGTACTTGGAGTGCTCTACACATATGTACAGTACAGAAATGGGAGTCAAAGTGATTGCTACTTGTGATGCAGGTTTATTTGGGTACAGAAAGAGAATCTGATGGGAGTACTAGATAATTTCTTTCATAGGGAACCCGGGCATTCAAGGCTACGAATGGCAAGGAGTACACCATTAGGTAGCCGCCTATGCTGATGACCTCATTTTTTTTTTATCCGTAATCCCAGAACCACACTACCGTGTCTCCTCTCGGAATTTGACAAATTTGGTGAGATATCTGGCTTTAAGCTCAATCTTTCAAAATGCGAGGTATTGAACATCACGATCCCCATATAGGAATACACCACATTAGACTCACAGTTCGCATTCCACTGGTGCTATGGCAAGATGAAGTATCTCGGCATTTGGATGACTACCGAACCAGGAGACATATATCGACACAACTTTCTGCCTCTACTGAAGACAATGCTGGCGGATCTGGATAGATGGGCGTACCCGCATGTGACCTGGCACGGACGCATAGCAGTGCTTAAAATGAATGTATTTCCGAGAGTCTTATACCTCCTGCAGACCATACCTTTTGCCCCACCAGGGACCTTCTTCTCCTGTCTGAAAACAGCAGTCATTAGATTTGTGTGGCGAGGTGAACGCTCCAAAATACGGCATGATATCCTCTGTCGGCCCAGACACTATGGGGGTTTAGCGATGCCAGACATTAAGAAATATCACCAAGCTGTTGTACTACAACGCATTTTAGACTGGCATTCGGAATCCTCACGGAAACAATGGGTGACGTTGGACAGGGGATGCATTGGACCAACACTAGAGGCAAAGGTATGGGAGCGTACCAAAGGGACGCTAGACCACGGTACCAATGAAGGATTGGTCCTGCAGACGTTACGTAGCTGGAGGTCACTGAGAGAACAGCCCCACATCTCACCCATGCCCAGCCCAATGCTTCTGATTACATACAACGTGGCAATAGGAGGGGGGCTGCCTCCTAAGGCCTGATTCATCCCAGGCACTGGGGAATACATTCCTATACGTAACGCTATATGGGAGGGAGGAATACGAGACCTTGCCTCAGTGCTGGAAGGTAGACCACAGATCTCACTCTTCTTGAAAATTGAAACACTACTATAACGCTTTACCACACAAAGAACGCCTGCACAGAGAGCTTACGTGATTCGAGGATCTCTGCGAACGAGCTACTCCACTAGAACATGCAATTTCTGCACTCTATTAGTACCTAGTAATAGGCGATCTGAAGTATGCCAACACTTTCTGAAGGCAATGGGAAAAACAACTGGGTAAGACTTTCACAACTCCGCAGTGGGATAAAGCACTACTGTGGCAACATAAGAGCTCCATGAGCTCATACTACCAGGAGATGAACCACAAATTGATCTCATTCTGGTACAGAACACCGACCTTGTTACACTGCATCTTCCCAGCGGTCCCCCCTACATGCTGGAGATGCCATGCGGAGAGGGGCATGTTGTTGCACATATGGTGGGAATGCCAGGACATAGCCCATTATTGGGAGATGATTAACCCCTTAAGGACACAACATGTGTGATATGTCATGATTCCTGTTTATTGCAGAAGTTTGGTCCTTAAGGGGTTAAAGAGACGGTGATGCTCATCTTAGGGGACATACCAGGCTGATCAGCAGAACTTTCTTTGTTACATATCTCGCCACAACTAATCCCACTTTATAAGAAATCGGTATTACGTCATCTGTTAAATGCGGCCAAAGCCAATGTACCAGTATACTGGAAAAAAAGCGATGAGTAGAGGACAACTCACTGGAAGGTGGAGCCAGACACGCAGAGATGTGGCAACCCTGGTTCCTATACATGGCCCGATACATGCGGGGTGGGGGGGGGGCACCTGGCTCTGGGGATGGCGCAACGGTGGAGTCCGGGCCCCATATAACACAGATCATATCTCGCTATACTTCTCTGCACTGCTCTTCTCTCCTTTTATTCCTAAACCCGTTACCAGCCCTCGGACCTGGAGGAGCGGGGCGAATGATAGGGGGGCTGACACGCAATCCAGGTGGCACATTAAACCTCGATTAGACAGGAAATACTCGACATAGCGACACGCCTGGGGCGGCAGCCAACCTTCCTAAATTAAGATCCACACACTGCATCAAACTGCAGAACACGGAAGAAAGGTCAGTTGACCGACACACACACCAAGCTTGAACATATACTTATCATATGCTCAGACCACACACTCCCCAAAAGTTAACACTATCTACATACCCAATAGTCCACTTGGAATTCACACCCATAGTTGGCATCTCAAGAAAAAGCAACACAGGGGACAATGGTAAGGGGACTCTATGCAACATAGGCTCCGCCACCTTGGCATGCGATGCCACCTGCAACTAGGCAGATGCAAATGATGGTTGTTGGGGCCCCTTGCTGTAGTGGGGGAGGGGACACCCGGAAGCTAGCACCAATCTCAACATATCATGGACGGATCTGCCTTCCACACGATAGACAAGCGATAACCAGAATATTGCAAACCTTACTACATTGTTAACATGGTATTACAGACCTGCGAGTCTCACCTTGTACCTCTCTATGATTCCTTCCTTGCTAAGAAAATCTTAATAAAAACAGATTTACAAAAAAAAAAAACATTATCTACATTAGTTTCATCCATGTCTTTCCATGAATTAAACTGCTGTACGGTGCCGAAATACGTATTTTATAAACCCCTTTGGGCCAGGATTGAGGTTCAACAAGCTGTAAACTTGAAAGTCATAGAAAAATTAATAATAATACATGGACTTGGAGATTCGGTTCAGTTCAAATTGTAATAGACATTACATTTCAGCCGATTTAATGCCTATAACAATTTTCAAAATTCTAAGTGGAATTCCGCTAAATATACTAAATAGCAAGATGGCGGTACCTATTCGCTTTATTCTGAGTTAGCTTTGCAGTGGCTACAGCTAGTAGCCACTGTCATTTAGCACAAAGTTTGAATCATTAATTTATAGTTTGAAAGTTTTTTTTGTTTGGGAAAGGGACACTATAGACACATTTTTCCTTTATTGCAGGACTTACCTAATAATGTTTGGTTCATGTGAATTCAAATTAGCATACAAGTGAATAGTGCAAAACCAGTGATTATTAACCACAATACATAATTCAATATGAAATTAAATAGATAATTAATTTTTTTTAAATAACATCAACATATATGCACAGAAATGACATTCCTGACTAATCCATGGCAGCACAATATGGTTAGCTCCTCCCACTTGTCTGTTTACAACAGGATATAAAAGCTATAAATACTGCGCTACTAAATAGGATCTCCAGTCTTTTTTTTCCTGTCCTACTGATTGTGGGTGAGTGTTGGATTCATGGGTACTGTGGAATTGCTCCTTTTACGGTACTTTGGCATTCGAAAAGCTGGTAACTTAACAGTGGCAGTTATGGTTCTGGACAGGGCCAGTGCAAGGATTTCTGCCGTCCCAGGCAAAGATCCATTTTGTCGCCCCCTCATGTCACTCACTCACTGACAGACACATACTGGCACACACACAGACTCACTGACAGACACACTCACTGACAGACACACAGACTCACTGACAGACACACTCACTGACAGACATACACTCACTCACTGACACACACACAGAAACTCACTGACAGAAATACACTCACTCACTGACAGACACACACACACATACACTTACTGACAGACATACACTCACTCACTGACATACATACACTCACTCACTGACAGACACACAAACACACACTCACTAACATAGATACATACACTCACTCACTGACAGACACACACACAGACACTCACTGACAGACCCCATGTAAAAGGGCTCCTCTCGGCGCCCCCACCTTAGGGCGCCTTGGGGAACTAGAGCTACCCGTCCAGTGCTGCGGTCCCAAGCAGGGGCAGGCAGCCCACCAGGAAACATCCTGGTGGGCGCCCCCCAGCAGGCCAGCACCCTAGGTGAATGCATAGTTTGCTTAATGGTTGCGCCGGCCCTGGTTCTGGAGCATATAGCAGGATTTTCCTCAATGCTTTGCCAGCACAATGGTTGTAAGAGCATTATGGGAGATGTAGTACAAAACATTTGGAATGCCAGACGTTACCTATACATAGGTCTAGGGTCCTGGTGTTTACACAACCCTGGTCGAGCCATTTTCTAAGGACACTGGATAAGTATAACAGATATTTTGTTCTCTATACACCTATCTCACGATTTATATACTGTATGAGAAGAACCTTATTGTCCTTTACGAAAGTTTCCATAAATTCTACAGTACAGAGGTATTTACTTTACAAATATTTGTGGTTGCTTGTTCTATGTCCCTATTTGTGATGCTGTCATGGATTAGCCAGGAATAAGGAAAATGTAGCCTTTTTTTCCTGGCTATATCCATGGCAATATGGCACCCCTCCCTTGTTTATATTTTAGGACCTTGGAACATAGACTGGAGATCTTATCTAGTAGGATACGTTTTATTTCCTGTCCTCAACAGCCAAGTGGGAGGATCTAACCCTATTGTGCGGCTGCCATGGATTAACCAGGAAATGAAAATTACAGTAAGTATGGCTACATTTTCCATATTACATGCAGTTGTATTGGGAGAAAAATGCAAAAATACTTCTCACAATTGCAAGCAATTTCAGAAATGCCAAAAAAGTGTGCGTTTTTGGAATCACTTTTTTTTTTTTTTGGTTCAAAGTGAAATTTTTCAAACCAGACCAACATTTTTCATCAAGCCAAAATTTTGCTGACCCAAATTTTTCAAAGCTGAAAATGACTGGAAATTCAAACTATTTCTATTCAGTGTTGGACATTTTTTTGCTGAGAACAAGTCTAAAAAAATTATAATGCATTTATTATATATTCCATTTGTAATTATTTTTTTAACCCCTTAAGGACACATAACATGTGTGACATGTCATGATTCCCTTTTATTCCAGAAGTTTTGTCCTTAAGGGGTTAATAATGCATTAAAAAATGGGTTTCAACCTCATTGCGAAATGTCTCATTGGCATTGGACTAGGCTTAAACAGAGCCGTGACCAGCTCCAATTATAACAGACAGGTCGTAAGCTAACGCAATATACAAACTAGTCAAATAAGACAATGACATGCCAGCAGGAACTGCCACTAAATTTAGCATCACCCACTTGAATCCCTTTCCTTTCTTTCCCCGATTTAAGCCAGTTGTCCACAACTTTCTTTCCTCGAATTAAGCCAGTTGCCCAAAGCTGAGACCAAGTTCAGGCAAGACACACTTTTCCCACTTTTTCTGTTGCTGAAATTATCATATATTTTCCCTTTAATGTATCCACTCAGTCTTCACATCCACGTGTTACTCATTTTCTACATTTCAAATCTATTCTCATATATACATATGTGACCTATAGGCCTACCATCATTTTTAATAATTTTGATAGATGGATGGAATTACACTTTAACATATCACAAAGTCTTTCTTCATGTGTGTTAGTGTTCCCCAACCCTTTGAACATGAAATTCCAGTTGTTCAACATTTTAGGGAAGAACAACTACTGATACTGGCCGGGTGTTTGAAATGTACAAAAGCAAATTTATAGTTTCATTTTTATTTTCTTTAAAAATTGTATTTTAGGCTTCTTAAATTAGTAGGTTCAGGAAAATTAATATAGGGCAAGAGAGATTAATAAAAAATACATGAAGCTATTTTCATACAATTTCCTCATTTATTTATATTATTTTGCAGTTGTCACATGTCGCCAGTCTAGATGAGAATTCACACATTTCGGTGAATTGGCTTTGCAGAAAAAGAATGCTTGCTAACTAGAGTTGTATCCCAAGAAAATATTGAGTGTTGTTTACACTTAAGGAATCTTTCTTATTGTGTTCCTGTGATAATATCTACTAGAAACCAAGGAACATTTCAGAGAATTCAAACAATTCAATAATTACTGTCCGTTATAAGTATGTTATGACCTGAGGCACAGATGGGGCATATATCCCCTGAACTGTTCTTATCTAACTAAACTGTGGTGACAGCATTATGTTCCTTTGGGTTTTTTTAAACCAATTTCCAAAGTCAACAGAATTAAGTTATACAATAATGTCTCCATTTTAGTGGCAAACTTAAAAACAAAAGTTGGGGGGTGGCGGGGAAATAGTAAAATGTATCATTTTCCAGAGTGTACTGGGCCATATTAGTACTGCTTCTAATTTGAAATTATTTACATCGACTCTGAATGACAAAAATTAGTTTAACAATGTAGCTGACTATTTTTAAATTCCTTGAAAATTAAGTCCTACAAGTTTCTGAAATAATTGTGAATTTCTAGCGCCTTTAAAACAATGCAAATTAGTAGCAAATACCCTTTCTTAATTATTATAATGTACAAGTGAGAGGGTTAATTTTATATATCTATATAAATATATACAAGACCTTCACTCTGGCTTTAGAACTACAGCTTTGCCTGGTGCCTGATATCGGACTTTCGGTCTTCTTACACAAATGTTTATTCTGACATTGTCAAATAAACATTTCAATTACGTTTCAATTCTTAATTGGAACATTCATCAGGACAATTAGACATTAGTATAATGCACTTATTTATAGACAAGCTAAAAGACTTACTACCTGGTTGTGCAGATTGTGGTGTGTGCCCCTCACCAGTGCACATGCCGCACATGCCACGATCTGCAACACCAGGTGGTAAGTCTTTCAGTTTGTTTATAAATGAGCTCATTACTAATGTTAAATGTCTAATTGTCCTGATGAAAGCTCAACTTGGGAACTGAAACTTTGATATTTATTTGACAATATCAGAATAAAAATTTGTGTAACAAGACCAAGAGTGGTGGGACAACATTTCTTGTTCAAACAGTCCTAGGAGCAATAGTACTTACAAGGACTTCCCCCGTCGAATGCTCCACGGTCTTTCTTTTAGTTCCATAGCGGTCGTGGCTAAGTACTGCTGAGGACCATTCGTGGGTTTGGTTCATGCAAACGTCCGCCAGGGAGCTAGTGTTCGGTTCCATTTGTGAGAAGGTAAAGTGCCGAACCAGTGGCACCCAGGGAAGGCTGCTAATGGCGACTGGGCATGGTTACTCCCAAATGGTGTCTAAGACCTGGACCATAGTCGGTGGGCAGGAGGCCGGCTTACACACTCCTCCAGGAGCCCGTGGCAAATGTTAGTGGAAATGAGCATTTGTCACAAATGCATTTGCTGCAAATCCACAAGCTTGCTACTTCTTCAGAATCGCGGCTAATCATGCTTACTTCTACATTCTAGGATACTGCAGTTCTTTATGGGCCCCTTTCTACTGTAGGGTGAACTAAAACTTATAAACCAATTTAAATGGTAGTTCTTTTATTGATCAAAAAAAGGGAAATGCGGTAGAAATGCTATGGAGCAAAACTAAATATACTTTAACCTGTCCCAAACAACTAAATGGTGTGCGTGTCAAGAGTGACCCTTTAAACCATTAAGTTGATGCTAGCAGTAGTCAGTTAATGAAGAATCTGTGATGAATTAGAAGATATAATGGCATTCGCACGAGGAAGAGAAAAAAGCTTTGATGATCCTTGCTAATTTAATAAATTGATATCTTCAAAGCGTGGAATCGAAGATGCAATTTTTGACCAATGAATATTCTTTATGACATGAGTCCTATAATTTATAATTACATCTCTTGGAAGGAAGCATATTTGGAAATTCTTTTACAATGTTTAGGATGAAGTAAGTGAGCTAGGTGAGAAAAATCACCAAATATTTACAATTCTTATTTCACTAAGCAACAACAACTTCTGTACATACCACTGTTGTATTTGTTAAGCTAAAAAAAACATGTTCAAGATTATCTCAAAATCTTGAACATTTCACAAGAGGAAACTACTTATTTGAAGCCAAGAATACAGTGTATTTGCAGAAAACAAATATAAATTGAAATTCATAGCAGAAACTTGGCTTATTGCCGCATACAGAAGTCTAAACGCTGGTCATGAAACAGGTGTCACGTTACATAAAAAAATATATATATATATATTGTGGCGAAACCGACCTCGACACTGGGCATTGGAGAAGACTGATTGCCAGCCTCCTGCCATGTGACTATGGCCCCTGGGATGTATTGCCCTTTAAAGACATGATTTGGGCATAATGGATTTGTGTTGTGCTGCTGCTGGCCCTTTTAAGAACCATCTGGGGACATACTGTGGAGTTACTGGGTGGCCACCATTTCCTGTATCAGAGGCACATGGTGAGAACAATGGATGAAGCACATGGTGAGAACAATGGATGGCGCCCATTTTAACTCACAGACACTGTCTGAGTGTATTGTACATGTGTTATTGGTTGTTCTGTAAAACCCTGTGGGCAGTACTAAGTTTGTGGATTGGGAATAAAAGAGGCTGTATGTGCCAGTCCAGTCAGTTCCTGCTTAACCCTCAAAGTGAAGTGTCGTCTCATTATTGGGGGAGGATTTATTGTATGCTGTTCCAGTTTGACTGCTAGGAGTGTAAACCTATTCGCATGGTTTTTCCTATTCGGCTGTATACAACATTTGAATGCTTTAGAGCATTCATATGCTCCTACGGTTCGGTGGTTTTGGTGTCTGCTGCAGTGCTTTGAGTCCTTAGGAAGTGCTAGGAGCATCCTTCAACCGAGGTACTCAGTCGGGGTGCCAGGTGATCCGTTACATATATATATATATATATACATATATAAAAATCCTGATGAAAGCCCATGTACTGGGGCTGAAATGTCGATATTTTTTAATGACATAAATTAAAAGTTAGATTTTATTACTACCTATACTATGTCATTGGAGTGCGGTCATTTTCAGTTTTTCTACATATATATATATATATATTTTATTTTTTATTTATTTATTTTTAACTATGCGTTTTGGTTTACATCCATGTTTATATTTGTCAGTAAAAATAAAAGGTTAGATTGATTGTGCCTGCTACGTCCAGTTTGTTTCTTAAAAATTAGAAAATTAGAAAACTTGAAAACCACAAAAATATGACTTATGTACTGCAGCGGGATTGGAATGAGATGAATGATGGAAATATTCACATACGCTCTGTTTTCGGCAGGAAGTTTATAGCAGGAAGGGGATACAAAAAACAAACATAGTTGGCTGCAGGGGTGTAACTAGAAATGTAAATTATTTAGTGACGCCACTACCCATTTACACGTACACACTGCTGAAGTATAAGTTTACATCTTTTTTTGCTTTCACAATCTTTATTTAGCCAAGATTTATAACATAAAATGAAGATACAGAAGAAAAGATGTTGACAAAGTCAAGATTACAAACTTGGTAAAATAGGGTAAACGTACCCCTAAAAATATATACAATTGGTAAGAAGGCATCTTAGAAGCAAGAAAAAGAAGGTATGAATCAGTGTTTAATCGAAATACCAATGTTAATTTAAAAATAATAAGGAGAGACCCTTTGGGACAGTAAACAAGACATACCATGTATAAATAAAGTAAAAAAAATAAGAAGAACGAGGCAAAAGGTAAGGAGAAATAGCACAGATTGGAGAAATGGAGAGAGAAAGAAAAAAAAACTGGGCGGTGGATAGTGGGAGGGGTAATGGAAAGTCTAGCCACACGAATTCGTCCAGTGTGGGCTTTAAAATTAATCTATGCACAAGAAGGAATAGTACATGGTTGAGCCTTAGTGTTCCCCTGGGCTATATACAGAAGTCAAAGGTATTACAATACTGTACATGTTGCAGATCTGTTATGTAAAGAAGCAGTGATTTCCATATTGTAGATTTACTTTACTTTGTCTATCCACGATAGTGGGCAAATTATCAGATCTCCAGTACCTGCATCAGTGCTTTGTGAGCGACGTTTTATATTAAAATTGAAAGATGAGATAAACAGAGCAACATAGGCTCTGTTTGAAATACGAGACCCAGTTCCGACTACCTCCTTGACTATTGCATGTATCGCTTTACAAAAGAGAACGATCTGGAGGTATAACCTCTGTGTTCATCAGGAAGCTTAAAGCATCATGACCACCAAATGTGAAGCTCTGTCCTGACCACATCATGACATCTCCAGTACTCCTCAGGGATATTGTTGGAAGCCAGCGGGAAACAAATCTTGGCAGAACATGTGTGGTAGATGTAAGTAAGAGCTGATACAGTGTTGGAATGTCCCTTGCAAGATGTTCCCCATTAAGGCTATAGTCCTGAAATGTAATCGGATCTCTAAGCATCTTGGTGCAGAGGGGAACAGGGCAAAATGCTGTAGTAATGTTTAATTCTAAAATACTTCAGCCTTTGGAGACTAAATGGGGCTCTCAGCGTCAATAGTATAGGAAGAGAAATCAGGACAACAGGCAAAAGCAGGCCAATAGTTGAGCTTATATAATGAAACCACAATTATGCTACTATCAAGAAAGCTGAAATAAGGCATATTTATTCCCCCAAGGAACTCCGGGTTAAACATGAGATGGAACGTTGGCCTTGGAATAGAGGAGAGATTGCAAGAGTCCTTTGCCATGTGCCAGATCGACAAAGTGGGACATAATACATTTTCATCCTAAATGAGGTATTTGAAGCCACAGATTGTGTATTGGGTACCATTCTGCTGGTGCACATGGATACTCCATGTCCCTAATACACCTATGTAGATCCATTTCAAATATACTAAACCCCCAGTTACTTCCCATTAGTTTGTATATCTTTGAATCTGCATCTGACCTAAAACCTCTTGCTCACCCATGTTTCACATTTATAGACCACAATTCTCCATCTGTACAAAATAATCTAGAATTACTTCCTATAGATGTGAAAGAGTTGTGTATTAGTATGAAAATGACTTACTTCTAACTTTTAGCCTTGACTCTTCTTATGGAATTTTGTCAAGATCTGGTTTCTAAAATTCTATAAATGTTCTATACTATAAACTCGTGGGCAGAGCTATCTATTTGTTTTGCACTAGAATGTCTTAATATTTATCTCCCTCTCTGTAACCACTTATCTGTGAATAATTGCTAAATCTTGTAAATCACCCCAGATAAAAGCCAACCCATTCAGCCGCCTTTCATTTGATTGCATTTATAGACCTTCATCGATGTGAAATTAGTTCTGTCCTAAATTTCTCAAAAACTCATTAAAAGTTCAATTCTAAAACGGATATTTTCCATTTGCCCGTCATATTATATACACATCACCTCGAAGGCGCCGGACTAATAAAGCACTGTTTATGGGTTAAGCTCTGCAGTGCTATATAAAGTCAAATGAACATCATACATGTCCTGGTTTGCTGAGACCTCACTTCAGATGATGAAAAGCTTGGGGAATTGTAGCAAATGCAGAAACGTCAAATATCAATCTCTCTTCTATTTGTTATTATTTTACATTCATATATTTTATTGATCAGAGATATATAATACATTGAAAACAGAATATATCAAATCCCGTTGTGCATGTCCCTTTAATTTAATTCCTGCAGATTTGTGTCTCAATTGACATTATCTCCTTTACGATGTGAACATTTGGGTCATTTTACATAGCACGTATTATAAAACCATGTGTTTATTCCTTACATACTATTATGTCTAATATTAAACTGTACGCTCTATAACCTCTTACATTTAAATAACCATTTAACTTTGTTAAACCAGGTGTTGTATGTTAAAAAAAAATTAAATACATGTAATAAATGATAAACTTACTGTCAAAAGGGTCATCTCGGTTTAAAGTTCAGTTCAGTATATCATGGATCATATTAAATTTTTTTACCTCCCTGCGATATACAATATTTTTAATCCGTTAAAACATGAATATGTGTACATAAAAAAATTCTTAGAAACATGTACAAATGGCATTTTTATTAATTTACTAACAAGATTTAGAATACCATCGGATAACCCTTAGATTTTATTCTTCAGGTATGTTGGATATACACATACATTTAAAGCATCTATTTCTAGCATTTGTGTTTTGAAAACCAATTAACTCAGAGATAAAAAAAGGTTTATAATAGCATGTTTTATAGATAACACAATCTCACCCACATATTTTTAATCCATTTTTACACACCATGAGTGAGTGATGAGGTACCACAAATGTATAATTAGAATGGTAATTTGTATGTGCATTGCTCTCATGTTATAGCCTTAAACATGTATACATTTTCTACTTTACTATTATATTTCTTACACATTGTTGATATATTATGTTATGGAAGAATCCTATAGTGAATAATTATTTGTAGACTTGTGTATTCTTGTTTGGAAGACTGCCGTTCGTTCGAATTTAGAGCACTTTGTTCATTGGTGAGAATTACAAATGAACGAGTTGGTTTATGAAAAAAATAAATAAAAAACAAATTAATTGTTGGATGAAATGATTCCATGCAAATATTTATTTAACTTCATTTGTCTAATTACAAAGAGGGGACCATTGGCTCCCTCCTTACAATTAGTATCTTTAAAAATGGAAGCAGTCGGGAGCAGATCCAATTGAATTGAAGGGTTCTCCGTTTAATTGGCAGGACCTTGTGCAAGCTTCCCCCTAGGCTTCACATCCTATGTAGGCCGGTGAGTGGTTAAAGGGACCGTTTAAGCAACATGACAACTAAATCTAAATGAAGTTGGTATGGTGCCTTATGGTGCCTGGAGGCCCTCTGGACTCACTCTTACTTACCTTGAGGTTAAAATGGTCTCAAACGGTTTAACCCCAAAGTTGCCTCCAACGCCAATCTCTGCTTCCCCCCAGATGGCATCTGGCTTCTGAAATTTCAGTTTCAGGAAGTATGGAGTGTACTCCAGATGTTGCGGATTCCATCTCCCCTGATGTTTTCCTAGCAATATGGCTGAAAAGCATTATGGGAGATGCAGTCCATAACATCTGGATGCCGAAGGTTGCCTACTCCTGCTCTAGCCGATACATTTAATATGTATAGAGCCCACAGCTCAATTCCCCCCACCCACAATTCCATCAACTCTTCAAGTCATAAGGAAAACATGTCCTGGAAGTCACGAAACCAGACAAACAGCGTGAATTACAAAAAAAAAGGAACAAAGCAAAAAATCTGAAGTACGGTCTAAAAAGTAAATATGTGATTTAAGATTTAAACATGAAAAATACTTTAAATCATAGCAAGTCAGGGAACATTGGGTTCTGGATACTAATAATTCTTTTTTAAAATATCATTTAAAAACCAGAAGGTGTGTTTTGTGTGTTTATAAATTCACCCTTAGAATTGTACATTTTGTGATCACTAATGTTTCATATATAGAGTATAATAAATGGATCCAAAATATGTGAGAGCGATTGTGCGATCTATAAAACATGCTGTGAAAATGGGCCCTTATCTGTGAGTTCTTTGTTTTTGCAAAACACATTGTATGAAAAAGGTTCTGGGAAAATCTCCTTAACAAATTAATAGAGGCACCATCTTTTGTAATATAGCATATAGAAAGATACATTTCATAACTGATGTATTATATATATACATACATACAATATGCTTTAGGGAGGTAGAAATTCTAGTTAACCCTCAACATGTTAAGCTTGAAATAAATTGTAATCATTGATCCCAGATGACCTATTTACCACACAGTTTATCAATTATCATTATTTAACATTTTTCAATCAACACCTGGTCTAAAATTTAGATATTGACCAAGAAACAGGGTTGTGGAAATGCACTCAATCCCCATACAATATGTATCTAGGTGCAGCCAGGCCGGTCCCAGTACCAGGAACAAATACTTGATAATGCAAAAAAAAAAAAGACTGTTCGGGTCGAAACGTTGTGAGTGGTGGTGGGTTCAATAAAAGTTGCCTTTTTTTGTATTCTGGAGTGCTTGGATCTTCTTCTATTTTTGCATTATAAAATGTATATATTAACTGGATAGAGCTGATAGTTGACAGCACTGGCAACCAGACTAAGCACACCAGAAAAGCCAAGGTTAAAAGAATAAATTGTTTGAACCATCCGAAGTGTACTCACACCTACAGTGCAGCATAATACCCACCTAGAGATGAGACTGAACAGTACTGGTAGAACATCTGGGAGTAAAGAAGTATAACTTAACACCACCTAGCAGCAAACCACGCTATGCTCCCAGAACAGGAACTAGTTACAGTACGAAATATACAAAAACGAGCATCCCATATGAAGAGCTGGTCAGCACCTGGACCTGACATGATCCAGACTTACTGCACGAACGCCTAGCAGCACAAATAATCCGGTAACTAACAACAGGCTCCCACTCTTATTGGCTAACACAGTGCAGAACAAATATACAGAACTAAGTCCTGTGCTCATACCCCCACTACTCCTGGGCAGCAGCAGTGACTATAGTATACATCGGCCCCAATACATACAATAAAACCCAAAAAACAACACATTGCTTCTTTCTACTTCAGGTAAGAAATATCTAATGAAACAGAAGAGGGTATTTATCTAAACTCCTACACACTTATAAAGCCTTTTATAGAGAACACATGGGGTGGGCGTCTCTCTCTCTCTCTCTCTCTCTCTCTCTCTATATATATATATATATATATACATATCCGGGTAACTCCTTCCCTGCCAGTTTGCACAGCATGGAATGGCTAGGATGCTCTCAACCTTCACCTCAGGCGACTGATCCACTCATACTCGCAAGCCCCACTTTACAGAACTTTGCCGAAGGTTGCCTAGGCAATGCTCCGATTCCAAATGGTGCTGGGCCTAGCGAGAAGAGCCTTCACTCAGCAGAGGTGAAGGCTGAGAGCCTCTGCAGCATCACTGGACCACCAGTCAATGTCCTATCCTGCCTCCCTGGATAGAGGTAAGAAACAAGGGGTAGGTGGGTAAATTAAAAATAAAAAAATAAATATTTGAAAAAATAAAAAGCTGCTACCCTCTTTCAGCCCCCGCAATGTATCTTTTACACACACACACAAACACATAATACATACACAATACACACAATGCCTCCCTTACCTACACACAGAAACACACAACACATTATTCATGCGCACACAGAAACACGAAATGCATCTCTTATGCGCACAGATAAACACACAATGCATCACTCACACACAAACACACAATGCATCCCTTACATACACACAGAAACACACAACAAATACTTTATGCACACAAAGAAACACACAGTGCATCCCTCACACACACAGAAACAAACAATGCCTTGCCTACATACACACAGAAATGTACAATACCTCCCTTGCATACAAACAGAAACATACAACACATTCCTTATGCACACACATAAACACACAACTCATCCTTTATATACACACAGACACACACAACACATCCCTTATGCACACACAGAAACACACAAGGCCTCGCTTACATACACACAGAAACACATAACACATTACTTATGCGCACACAGAAACACGGAATGCATCCCTTATACGCACAGAGAGATGCACAATGCATCACTCACACAAAAACACACCATGCATTGCTTGCATACACACAGAAACACACAACAAATCCTTCATGCACACACAGAAACATACAGTGCATCCCTCACACACACAGAAACAAACAATGCCTTGCCTACATACACACAGAAATGTACAATGCCTCCCTTGCATACAAACAGAAACGCGCAACACATCCCTTATGCACACACAGAAACATACAATGCATCCCTTACACATGCAGAAACACACAATGCATCCCGAAGGTCAAAACTACAGTCCATGACTGCTTTGGTTTAAATAGGATGTGTTTAAAGCAGTGACTTCGGCTAAGAGTGTCTGCAGTGTGAAATCTAAACATGATGCCTGTCAAGCTGGGACATCTGGGATAGTGGTGAAAACATGATTCCTTTGCCCAAGGTGTACTTTTCAGAGTCAAATGTGTGTGATCCATAACACTTATACATACATATTAGGTCATGTCTTGGTCTGCCCAAGATTAGTGGGAGTTACACTCCTGGGAGTCAGCTATTTGCAGCTCCTTATTTCAGCTCAGGAGAAGGCTAAATTGAAATGAGTGCATTTGCTGCTTTGGAGTGTAACTCCTAATACTCTTAAACAGATAAAATGCGTGTAACGTTTCTTCCTGAGATTCACTGATGATCTATGTCAGGGGTGCCCATAAGGTAGATCCCCAGATGTTTAAAAATGCACAGCGATCATGATGCTTTGTCATTCTAAAAGCAAGCAGAGCATCATGGGAGTTGTAGTTCTGCAACATCTGGAGATCTACCTTTTGGGCATCCCTGATCTGTGTATTGTTTTATATTCCTTTTCTGTTCTAAATCATGATGTGGCCATTGAAATAAAGGAAATATACTCACACACACAAATATTTTATAACATTTGGAATTTTGAGTTTAGGATCAGACATACTATCGTTACTTGTCTTTCCGATGAAACGCACTAAACAGAATAGATAGGGCAATAGCAAAATTTGGATTAAAAAATCAAGGACGTCCCTGAAAACCAAGGACATCTTTGACATAGGACTATGAGAGAAAAAAAAAATAAAAAAAAAACAACAGACACAATTTTGCAGCTGCTCCACTGTGAATGTTTGCAAATGCTTAGCAAAAGTAACATGACAATGTTATGCTTTTCAGAAAACAGAGAAATTTAAAAAGTCAAGTCACCTGCAGCTAATGCAGGACTGAGAAAATGAAAAGTAATATTGAAGTCTAAATGACTAATAGATAGCGTTCTATTCTTAAGTTTCAGACTTTTTAAACCAGAAACAGGGTGGATGGTTACTGCGTCTCGGTGTTTTTCATTGACAGCAAGACTATTTGAGGATTGTTTATTTTATTTACTGTTTTAGAGTTTTAGCGAGTTTTAGCACCGTGAAACTGTGTGAGTTCTTTAGATTTTAATTGATTTTATAGGCAGTGGGTAAGCTCTCATGTTAAAGGACCACTATAAACCCCCAGACCACTTCGGCTCAGTGAAGTGGTCTGGGTGCCAGGTCCCTCAGGTTTTAACCCTTCAGATGTAAACATAGCAGTTTCAGAGAAAATGCTATGTTTACATTGCAGGGTTAATCCAACCTCTAGTGGCTGTCTTCCTGAGGCGCTTCTGCGACGCTAGATGCGAAAATCGTATCCAGCGTGCAGAACGTCCATAGGAAAGCATTGAGAAATGCTTTCCAATGGGCGTTTTTAATGCGCACGGCTCTGGCCGCGCATGCACATTCCGCTCCACTCGGGAGCTGACGTCGGAGTGGGAGGGAGCCTGGCGCTGGATTAAAGTAAATGACTGAATGGGTTTTAACCCCTTCAGCGCCAAGGGCTGAAGGTGGGGGGATCTAAGGGTTTTATATAGAGTCAGAAAAATGAGTTTGTTTTCCTGACACTATAGTGATCCTTTATATTGCTGCTTTATTAAAGGTTTATTTACTAAAGTGAAGACTGAAAGTGAATTTTAAAATTAAGGCCAAAAAAAGATTAACTTAAAGCATAGTTTGGCTGTTTTTATTTTAAAGTGACACCATAGTCACCAAAACCACTACAGCTTTTCATTGTAATGGCTGCCTTTTCAGATGAGAAGAAGGCAGGCCGGGGAGGCTCTGAGCAATGTTCTGCTGGGAAACCTTGGGTCCTGGCATTCATATGAATTCTACTTTGACATGTACCACCTACCTATAGATTTTTGCAGACTATGTACACACAGAAAAATGCATCCTGTCACACTGCAAAAATAGTTCAGGAATGGTGTGAGGAACATGACAAAGAGTTCAAGGTCTTGCCTTGACGTCCAAGTTCCTCAGATATCCATCCGATTGAGCATCTGTGGGATGTGTTGGAAAAACAAATCCAATCCATGGAGGCCCCACCTCGCATCTTGCAGGACTTAAAGGATCTGTGGCTAATGGTATGGTGCCAGATACCACAGGACAGCTAAGGCTGTTTCGAAACACGAGGGGGACCTACATGATATTAGGCAGGTGGTTTTAATATTGTGGCTGATCAGCAACAACAATATAACGGCTCCTGATACTCTGCAAAGATTAATTAAAATGTGCATTTTAAAAAATATGGATTTTGGAATATGGATGAGCCTGCATGAAACCAGAGAACAGATTTAAACTAACCAGGATAACACACAGTCACATCTCCACAGAAGGTGGAAGGGAGGGCATTGTATTGGGTCATAGAAGTTAGTTGAAAAACACCTCTAAACACCCCAGCTGGCCTTTGCTTAGCCCCGGTCTTTGCTTTAGAAGGCTTCAAGGACTGAACAGTAAAAACGTAATAATCTTAGCATGTTTACCTTTACAGGCCCACATTCAAGGACTCTGCCCATTAAGCTAGCCTCATGCAACACCACTGGTGGTGGTGTACTCCATACTCCTCATAATTAGGCTTTATGCTCAATGGGAGGGTGACATTGTTGTAACTTTAAAGTTTAAAGAGATCCATGTAGCAACATTCACAAAATGTAGAGTCTTATAGTTTTAGAAATCCATCTGGTGGATTTGTTGCAATAATAGTCTATTTTGTTTAGTTTTTCTGGTTTATATCCCTCTAGCAGGACTCCCTTAGGGTCCTATAGTGCGTGCACAATGGAATTGGAGTGTGTCGGACAATTAGCAAAGAAATGAGCAACAGAAGATCACTGACAGACAAATATCTGTGCAAAAACAGCTTTGATTTCAGCTCCCTCCTGTATACAGAAAGCTGCAGTGGGACCTCCAAAGGTTCTGCAGCACTGTGTTAGACGATCCTATTTAGTGATTGTGTATAAACTGTATCACTGTATTCTTTAACAGAACCCCTTTTAAATATCTGCTCTCTGCAAAGCACACATCTCTCAACGCTCATTTGCCATATCGCTGCAGTTGTCCGTGTCGCTGAACTGCAACTCCCATGACGCACTGCAATTCTTTGGCTGGCTGGGAATAATGAGATTTGCAGTCCAACTGCATCTATTGCCTTTGTTTGACAACAATGTTTGATATAAAGTTTATTTTAATCAGTATCACTGTCCAGTCTCTGATTTTTATTACTGTCTAGTCTTTATAATGAGTTAGTTCAGTGTTCATGCCTAAAATATTTGCACTGCAAATAAATAAATAAACCTGTACATGCATCAAAACTTGTTTCTACATGCTATGTTCTCATCTATTAAAAGGCCAGTCACAACATACGTTTTTTAAAAGGCTTTCCTCAGAATAAACTATACACAACATGAATAAAATGCATTTTAATATGTTTCCCTCATCCATGAGTTTAGCGACCTCTGAGGGTTCGAAAGTGTATTGCAAGTAGAGACAATTAGTATAGCTCCGCCTAGGGATGTTAACATAGGTGGGTGGCAAAGTTTACAAAACTCAATTCAACTCGACTAGAATGGGAAATACAAAGTTTCTCCCGACTGTGACAGATCTCAAGAGAACCTCTAGCAAAAGTGAATGAAAACTGTCATAGTATAGTGCTCTAAAAAAAAAACATTTTGCTTTCGTTTACTATTTGAAAACTATTTTATTTCAATTTATTTTTATATATATATATATATATATTTTTTATTTTTTTGCTTTTTTTTTATAATTTAAATACATTTTTTTTAAAGGATTTAAACTAAATCTGGACACAGTTTTTTTCTGGATTTTTTTGGGATATTTTTTTTTTCCCCAATGAGTCTGCTGTGTATTGCTATGGTCTAACCTTATTAATACAGTAATTACTGCTGGAGTTCATTTGTGAGACTTGTTCTGGAGCAGCAGAGAGGCTAATGACAGTAACAGCCAGGCGATCTGGCCAGTGAGTTGAATAAAAGGGGTCAGCTGCCCTTGGATCAAGTCTTCTGCATGAGCTCATAGGAAGAAGGATCAACCAGGAGGACATACTTCTATTTGGATAAGAGAACAGAAACTGGATTTTATCCTTCAAGTGTTTAAATCAAGAAATTTGAAATCCCTCACTATGTCTGAGAAAAATAAAAAAGGGAAAGGCAAGGGAAAGGGAAAAGGTAACAAGGAAAATAAAAACAATGGAAAAGAAGGCAGAGGAAAAGACAAGGAAGTCATATCTAATGTCCCAGGTAAGTTTGCCTATATCTGATTCCAGGAAATATCTGAAACTGCATTAATTAATTTTATTTAGCCTGTCACATGCTTCTGGGAGTGTAGAGTAGGTGTGTAATGTGTATTAGCTTGGTCCAGTCTAATACTGTGATTGCAATATGCAAAATGTTAAGTTAAAGGGTTAATGATTGCAAGAAGATATATAGTTAAAAATGAAAGAATATTTCACAATTCTGCAGCTCAGAGCCATTACTGTATGAGCTTCATTGCCGGCTCAATGAGTTTAAAATCCATCTGCTTTCAAAACCTGCCATCTAGTGACTGAATGGCAGATGAGCAGCTAAAGTAATGATTTCTCTCTATATTGTAAAAAAATTAAATCAAAAATAGTCATCAATATTACAGTGAGCAAGTAGTGATGGTAGGTAGGAAATTAATGAGAGGTAGATCTGGGGTACAGTGTGTTTATAGGGCTGTGGAAGACTTAGAGAACATAATTTATAAAAAAATAAATAAAAAAAAGTAAAGTTGTCCAGTCAGTAAATTAGGTTGTATTCTAAAAGTGGATATGACACATTGAACAGGTAATTATTATACAACATGTTTGTCTTGATAACAAACCAAAGCAAGGGCTATTAATCATTTCTTACATGGTTTCCCTTTCAACATGCTGAATGTTCTTACATTTCTGTCAACTGATGTCAGCTGAGTCCCTGTGTTAACCAACCAATAGTTTTATATTGAACTGAAAATAGTGTAGTGTAGAGGTCAGCTGTTAGATGATGTTCATGTACATTTAAGAATGAAACAGATTTTTTTTTTAGGTTGGGGGTGGGCAGTCCTTACTTTGTAACTTGCAGCAATTTAATTATATTCAGGTTTTTTTTAAAACACACTAATACAATGTGTATATTGATTTTTTTGTGTCTAGTGGGGGATGGGCTAGCTAATCTCCCATTAGCAGAATGAGCAAAAGAGCTTTTTTGTAAGGCTGTCCTGAAATAATAGAATCTATAAATAATTAGTTGGAGTATATGAATTTTACAGGTGTTCAATGCCCAATTTTTAACATTCATATTAACTTCATTAGTGGTAGTAATAACATTAATAACAAAGTATTAAACCAGGAAAGGTACATTCAGATTACTCAGGTTTTCAAGTACGTCCTGGGATGTTACCTTAGCCCAACATCCAGGGATTGTTACTTTTACCCAATTTATCTACCTCGGAAGTATAAAGGGCTGAGTCAAATCTGCCGGGATTTGAACCTGAGACCCTTGGGTTGAACAGATTCTACTGATGATGCATTAGAAACAAAAGTGGTCGTATGCTCTAGACTGTAAGCTCGTTTGAGCAGGATCATCTAGCTACTGCTCCTCCTATCATTTTGTAATTGTCTCATTTATTGTTAAACTTCCCCCTTTCATAATATTGTAAAGCGTTGTTGAATAAGTTGGAGGTATAGAAATACCAATAATAATATCAATAATATGATTCAGTCTCTGTACACCATGTCGGAGATGGGCACAGTAGTGACAAGGGCTATTGACTAAATTAAATACTGTGGATAACTGACCGGGGATATTGAAATTTGGGCAAAATAGCTGGATTGGAATAGTTTACTTTTGCCTAAAATTTGCAATATTCCTCTTAATGTTCCACAATTCCCGGTTAAGTAATTTACCCAAGTGGTCTAGCACTAATTACAGAGTAAAACGCACAGCATTTCTCAGTTATATAATGCATGTGTGGTATGCTCTGTATATATAATTGCAATGTAATCAGTAGTGCCAGTGCTTTTATAAGCAAGGGTTTTTTGAAACGCAGTAGGACATCATAAGATGTATTGTTTCTTGATTGGGTAGACTAGAATTTTCTCAAAATCTTTATTACTTAAATGAAGCTTCTCGCACAGACAGATTGAGCCAATACAAAGACGTTATCCTGTTCTCTTGCCAAATGAAAAACTGGACCCATATATTCTTTAACCCTTGGCAGGAAAAGTACAGCCAGTTACAAGACAGTCTGCTAACATACTCAATGTGAATTCTAAAACACTAATCGATTTATGTCCAGTGATTGTTGGATAGTCTTCGGAAACATCAGAGCGAAACTATTTTAGATGAGCTCACTAGCTGACGGAGGTATCATAAAATGAAATGATGGGTATTTTATAGCCTGTAGTAAAGTGATCTACAATGTAAGCTGCAGTAGTGTTCAGACCTCAGGGACACATGTTCTGATTACTTGTAGGGTTAAGCTTGTGTTCATCCTGCTAAAGTCAGTACAATGAAAACTGGTAAAAATCACAGTTCCAGATAAATGCCAAAAATAGAGGAGTTTAAAAGTAAATCTACTTTAATGATTTGCAAACATTTTGGTTCCCCCTTATTTTATTTTAGACTCAAATTTTCACACCGGTAGTCAAATCACTACAATTTAGGCTTGGATTCTCTTTGCTGTTAAGGGTTGACTCACTTACTGACTAGAAATTCGCCCCTTGCAAATTATAGATAAATTGTCATTTAGTTTGCAAAGTAAATCTTTACTAAAAGATTCAAGCTCTTAATATTTAATGAATAAACCTCATTGAGTTGGGTAATAAGTACATCTATAACCAGGACCTCCATGAAATCAAAGTGAAAACACAATATATCCTTCCTGTAAAACACTTTGATATTATTAATACTGTGAGCAATAACATGCAACGTTTGGAAAGGCTTTGACGAGTTCATTCATGTCTTTGATTCCACTCCTAATGCTGACTGTTATAGCTATGAGAGTTGTAAATGACTTATGCACTACTTCCTATTACTCTCATGCATTGTCATTCGAGTACCAGAATTCCCCACTTTTATATGCAAAGTAAACACTTTCATCCTGTCATCCCTACAAACCCCATAGTCATGCCCACCCCTTCTCTTTCTCTACCACATCATCAAATCCTTTAAGCAGTTAATACATAATTTTATACACACATTTCCTCTTAGCCAGAGATAGATAGACCGACAGACAGACAGGCAGACCGACATAATACATACAGACAGACAGACGAGTGGGCTGGCGGATGGACGGATAGACAGACAGAATTGTATTTCAGGTGTACAAACATGTTATTCCAATGTGAAATATATGAATAATTTGGAGAGCGTAAGATTTATATAAGGATGATGACATTTCTATATATCAGTGGTGCTGTATTGTATATAATAAGTCCTGGGAATAGACGTTCAACTCTGCATTAAAGATATCGTGGTCTGTTGACCAATAGAGGGCAAGGTCCATTTAATCTGGTTTACAGTCTAATACACAGTGTGATTAAATATCGTCACGGTATATACGAGGTAGAACTTAGGGACAGGAGGTTGCATTATCAAAAACCATTTGCTTTCATGATCGTTTTATAGCAATGATTTTATAAACATTTGCTTGGTGATTTTTAGTGAGTCATGATGAATCTTCACGTTTGTCTTCTTTTCCAAATCAGTTTCCAGACAAAAAACAAAGCTCGAGAAAAATAGAAGCATTGATTTAACAGTTCTTACATCGTGCTCTTGTCTTAGATATTTGTTGAGATGGTGTTTTATATCCTAGGTGTTTGTGTTTATTTGTGTCTGACAAAGATGTCACCAACTTGAAGGATGCAGGCTATTCGTTTTCATTTGCTTATCAGATTGATCTCTGGTTGAAAGATGCAATCAGTGTAGGAGCCAGGATTAAGAGAATTACTAGCCTGCAGGGACATGCATTCCAGTGGACAATGACCGTACCTGCAGACAAAAAGCAGACGGATATTGGAGCCCATTCTAATCGCATTTCTATTTCTCTTCTTAACTGAAAACAGGATTGCATGATACCATTTAGGCTTTATTTTCTTTCTTGTCGATCTTCGATTATTGCCATTGGTTTTTGGAAGTGCACATTGTTTTATTTTGTATAAGGCTGACAAGTACCGTAAATAAGACACCTTTAATGACCAATTGGCTCATCTCCCAGATGCATTTCTCTACACTTAGCTAAAAAGTTAGATGTCAACTTACTGCAAATCACTGTTTAGCAAATAGACACATATGTGTTTGTAGGGAGAGAGATAAGTTTACCTACTTAGCTATGTTCAGTATTCCAAAGCCATACCTTAGGTCAGAGGTAGGCCTCCTTCCACTCTCCATATGTGGTGCACCACATTCCCCATAATGCTCCTAAAGCCATGATGCTGGCAAAGCATCAGGGGAGGTGAAGTCCACAAGATCTGGAGCGCTGAAGACTGCCTACCCCGGCCTTAGGTGTTGATTATCCATCCGAAATATTATATGTCGTAACAAGGAAACAAAATCTATATATTCTGTTTTTCTCTGTGGAGGTACAGAGCTTTTTAGTTTGACTGTACATTTCACAATGCAAATGACACTCCTGGCTTTTTAATATTGAAATAAGCACATACCGTCAATGTATAACACATATGTACTTGGCATTCCCACAGTATTTCACAATAGAATTATGTCATCACCAACTTGGCATAGATCTAGACTGATTTCTGGCAACAAAATGGTTGAGATTTTTCCTCTTATTAAAATAAAAGAAACTGTATATATATATATATATATATATATATATATAAAAAAAAAAGTTTGGAGTAGTTGGACATATTTTACTTTGAAATATGTGCCATAGAAGTATCTATTGGATAACCTACAGTAAATATTAAAGGGATATGTCATCTGCAAATTACCACTCACCATTGTTAATGCATTATAGAGATAATGTCTAAAAACTACGTCTACGTCTATCACAGAGTTCAGGAATTGGTTAGGATTTTTTACCCCATCCTGGTGCGTTCATTGTTCCCAAATGATAGAACTGTTCATATTACTTAATTATTGTAAACTAGTTGTGAGCCTGTGCAAATAACTGCAACTTGAATAATGCATTTGCCTTGTCCAAAACGGCCGCCATACTAAGAAATGGGCATGTTTTTTTTACCTCAAATGTGCTTCACTAGCATGCTTCTCTAAAGTGTATATCTGCTGCAATCAATATAACTAAAGTGTGAGGTTTATTCTCATTAGAGAAAGTCAGATGGGATTGAATTCCTTGTGAACCTATGTAACCTCTATGGGGCATAAGATTACTATATTTTGATCTAAATACACTATATTTTGCTATATTTTATTAACATAATTGATGATCCTATGTTTTACCATACAGAACAGGTATAGAGAGTGTTGACTTTCCAGATTGGCAAGATACCAGTGTCTTATAGTAAACAATATCGTTATGACGACAAAAATATAGAGTTACCTTTGATTTTTGAGCTAAGTGATTATAACCTGTGCTCGTTTGGCTGCAACAGTTTAAGCAAGCCGTATTTCAAGTATATTTACATTGTTTAACTTTTCATTTGCCAATATATTCAAACAGGTTTATAATTTGGCCTAATATCATCAGTTCTGTATATCAGAGTTTATCGACTAATGACAAAGATGCGTTTGAGCCTTGTCAACTCTTGACCTATGTCAAAATGTATTTAACCTAAGCTTTTGGTCTGGTTTGGTTTCTCATTGTTGTCCAGAGCTAATGAATATGTTGATGTTTTATAAATAAAGAAATAATTGATTTTTATTGAGTGCTGAAAGGCACATCGTCCCCTGGGCATCGAATAGTGGGAGACCCCAGGTCTTAGTAATCAAGCAGAGAGCCCTTAACAGAACTAGCACATGGATGAATTTCTGTGCAACAATCATAATACATTGTGTGAACCAGCAAACCATACATAGTTTGTTGGTATAGAACAGGCATTCATTAACAGCTGGCCTTGGGATCAGTTGCATGTTGACATTCCAGTTTTATCACCCAATACATTGCAAAAAAACTGCAAAATATACACATCTCTGTAACATCTGATTTCTATGTACACTTGTTGTCTTAGTTATTGTTATACTTTTTGATGCATAAAAATGGGCTGTGTGCATCACGTTGTCTCTGAAATGCGATAAAAATATATAGTTTTCACAATGTTCTAAAAATAGAGTGCTTCTTTAGTTCCCATGTCATTGCACACGATAGATCTTTTACAATCCTTCTCGTTGAGATATTACATAACTATATTATGGGTTTAACATTTCCAGCATGGTGAATGGAATTTGGCCTCTGGGTACCAGTCACAATTTACTCACTGGTTACATGCAACTGTTGGGTGGAGCCAAGCCAATACTAGCTGTCTGGTTCATTGACGTTTTCAAACCTGAACCCTTGCAAGCAGAATGTAGCAGTGCCACATAAAGATGTGCTTAACCTAGTACTGATCAGATCTGGCATCAGATTGGTTCTGGAAACAGGTGGAATCTGCTAAACAAAAAAAGTGCATTAATATTAATTGTTTATTCTTTTATGACTACCTCAAGAGCATTCAGCAATCGATACACACTTAAGTAATGAGTGTAGACCTTTACAAAAGTGTATCTCAAAGAAAAAAATAGGTCTTATCAAATAACAATAGTTTTGGGATAGAAAGAAAGGTATACAGTATATTGAGGATTGAGTATTTATTGGTCTTATGGCAATATTTAAAGGAACACTATAGGCACCTGGACCACTTCTAACCCTGCAGTTGAAAACATTCCATTCTGCATGAATGGCAATGTTTACATTGTATGGTTAACCTGTCTCTAGTGGCTGTCATATTAGTCATAGCACAGTAAAACTCTGCTGTTTTAGTCAGATGGTCTCAGAGAGACTGCTGTGCATGCGCATTAGCCTCCCTTTTGATGATCTCAGCTGAACAGTAATCCTGGTAGGGCTGACACTGTCACGTAAATGGTGACTAGGGTACTGTAGCATTAGGAATGCATAGTTATATTATACTATATGCATAGTTATATTATACATAGTTATATTATATTATACGCTACTTTATATAATGTTATAAAGAAAAAAATCTAAAACCTTTATATGATGCAGCGTAGTAAGCTTAATTTTGTTTGTTTTATGGTCATTTCATAAAATGAAATACATTACATAATGAAATATACGTGCCTTGTTCTGACTATGGTCATAAAAATAGCAAGGAACTTGAAAGGAAACATCTGACAAGTCTCAAAGTAAACCAGTTACTGTCTAATTAGAAAGTGTTTTTGAAGTTCTTAAAATACATAACTAGACACCATTAGCTTTTTAGTTAAGTTCTTTGTTTAGGTAGACAGTCATTGAGAACAACAAACACCAATGTGCGTGCGTGTATATGTTTCTTGATTGTCAGTTGTCAATAGCACATAAAACTATATATACACCATGTCTATCATGTGTTGGAATAAATACAATCCTTTATTAAAACATTTTGATATGATATCAGCTGTCAAACTTGTCAATCCTCGGATCTTCTCTGCAGCCCTTGAGCAACACATTTCTGGGAGTTCTAATCTTATGAATAACTAAATAGCTCTTCAAATTAGGTCACTGGGTCGTTTGTAGAGCTGATAGTGTTTAGATGTGTGCCTTTGGTTTCAAATTTGTTGGAATTTTGGGCAATCAGCAATGAGTCCGAAATCCCAAACTCTGAAATTCTATATGGACGAATCTTGAATGAAACTAAACGAACCATGGACGAGCCACATTGTTGGTTTCATGGTGATTACAAGATGATTAATGATTTGTTGAAAGCCACAAAATGTTTATATTGTCCACACATGAAGTGAGAAGTGACTAACAGACGGAAAAAAAGAAAGAGCAGTATATATATATAAAAAAGATTCTAAATGTATCTTAGGATATAGTGCTTGGGTCTGCTCTCGCTGTCTTGTATTTGTTTTTATATATTTAATAAATATATAATATATAAATATAGATATTTTACTGCTGTTGTTTTTGGTTACTTCTCACTTGATCTGTGAAGCAAATGATGTGAAAATGTGCCTGTCAGTGTACCGCCAAATATATGCATATTTACAATATTTAGTACTGAATCATTTTTCCTAAAATGATCACATGAACTGAATTCTGCCTAACCAAAACGCCACACAGACAAAATCCTTGTCTCCTGAAATACATTGTTTGGGATGAATTGATTTGGATAAATCAATTTTTTTTTGCCATGTACAAGTCTATAATGTTTTATACGTGTACAAACGTACTGTATTGCTTACACGCACCTGTTTTTAATTTTGTGTTCATGTACTACTAGATTTTGATGGATATAAAACTACTCTGTTAAGTTTCGCAAATTGAAGTTCTATGACAAACTTATGTTACTCTTTTTGTATCTAGATCAGTTGAGTAGTTAAATATCTACAAAGCATCCATAATTGCTTCAGTTGCCAAGTTAAAACATGGTGGAGTCTTTCTTTGGTCTTTATGGCTGACATTGCATGTGCATAAATAACCCTACGGGGGTCATAGACAAATAACAACTCTAGTTAAACTACTGAACCTAGAGCAATCCCCGAGAAAACCAGTGGTATGTCCTAACTGATTGTCCCACAATTAGACATTTGTTTCTTTCACTTGGACTACCTCTGATTGCTGTATTCTTTTTAAAAAACATCTTGAACCCAACAAAACATGTCAAACTCTGGCTTTTATCTCATTCGAACAGATTTTTGAACGTAACAGATTTTTCCCCCTATATTATTTCCAAAGAATTATAGGTTACAGTTGGCATGGAAAACCAATTTGTCAAATGGAACAAAAAGGAACTCTGTTTTTTTCCGGTCTTCATCTATGTTAACAAGAGCTAAATGCCATCGCAAATACTACAGCTATGAGCCTGTTGCTTACTATAGTTTCTTTATGACAAAATCCCTAGAGGGAATCATTATTTCCCACTTTCAAATGATGTGGAACAAATCAGTTTTATCTCGCTTGTCCCAGCTCCATAACGTTTGCATCTTCATTCCGTATGCTACTTAAGGAGTTTGCAAGTACAGGTGGTGGAAAAACTGAGAGAGTTAGTATTACAAATTGTTGAAAACTGACAGCAGGCTCCCCACATGACATCATGAAGCTACTATGCTAAATAAAATTTGCAAAGAAAGAGAAGGCTGATATTTTTGGCCCGTGTCCTTGGACACCAGCGGAGTAGTTCTTGGCCTGGTTGTAGAAGTGCACGGTGCGTATTGTCTGATGTTTATGGTGTAACATTAACAATGACAACAGATTCAGCTTTTCCAAAGACAACTAGAGTTGGCCAGTTTGTTCACTCGGTACACTGACAAACGTTAAGATCGTAATCTATTAAAAACTACCAATTTTAATTGAAATATTTAAAGATCTATCCTATTTAACAAAGGACATATGTCTATTTTTCTGTCCATCTACAAATATGTACAGTGTATGAACAAGAAAATCTGTATTGTCTTCTTACTGGTATTCCCACAAAACTCAGTCCAGAGTTATTTGCTAAAATAGGAATTAGTGAAATTTTAAAAAGAAATTGGAGGATTTTGGCCAAAATAGTTTGAAAACTTCTCCAAGCTATCTTTGTCTAACTTTTGAATTTCACTCGTCAATCCCTGAAAATCTATGGTTTAGTGAATAACCCTGAGGGAACTTGTTTGTAATTATCTATGAAGCTTATGGGAAAATAAGTTAAAAAAAAATAAATAACAACAATGAAAAAAATAATCATCCCACCAAAAATGATCTGAATTTTAGAAATTGGATGACTATTGAATGATAAAGAAACAAACTTCTCCTGTTCTTTTCAGACAATATTAAAATTGTCTGACATGTTTATCTGTTTGGTTTGTTTGAATGTCCATCTATATTGTTTACCTTTAACCATTTAAATGCCAACCTACTAATGATAATTTTTTCCCCAAGGTTTTCTCATTGTGCAGTTGAGGGGGTTTGTAATACAGTTGTTCCAGAAACTGACTATGAGTCAAACAATCAATATTTTAATTGTTTTCTCAGATGCTACTTCGGTGATTAGTCCAGTATGCTTCTACGAAAGTTACATCTATATAACTATTCACAAAATTGGTTTTGTGAGACACTTGAAAGTCATTCAGGGATGATTTATCTGTGAGAAGCCAATTGCACGGTGTAGTTTAAATACTAAAGGGTTTTTATTGAAAGCCTTTTAGTACTTATTATACTGCTCTGGCTAACTTTATGGCCATTGCATTATAACCGAGGCTCGAGAATGATGTACAATAACAATGGAATGCTTCTGTTCTGCTAGTGGATCAAACCGAGCATGTATTTTGTTTTCTGTATTTAATTTCTGCAATTCTTCACTTCTTATCTTCCACGTTTAGGATTAGAAGTGAAGGAATGAAACAATACAAAACTTTATTAAAAAAAAAAAAAATAGAGTTTCTTTTCTGTGACGCACATTCATCACAATGTATTGTCTTATCACTGCTGGACTGCAGGTGCTTAAAATGAGCTAAAGTGAAACAAAAAAAAAAAACCCACAGAAATGCCAGAAGTTCTGGAAGTCTAAAGTGCTTTTATTCAATCAGTGTTTTGTTAGCGTTCTAAAAGGAACACGACTGAATACTACTCCAGCAGCACTGATACTTTATCATGTTCCGTTATGGTACAGAAAAACAAACCATGTGTCACATTCTGTGTGATATGCTCAAGCTGTTAGATGTATTCTTTAGGGGTTATTCAATGCATCCCCTAACCATCTAACATTGTTTTCATTAGTATAGACAGCTCCAAGGTTAAATAAAGGCAATTTAATTGGACCCAAATGTCCAGCAACATTTCGACCTAAGAAGGTCTTTTTTAAGCTTGAAAAATACCTTTTTAGGTCGAAACGTTACTGGCCACTTGGGATCCAATAAAATTGCCTTTATTTATCCTTGGAGTTGCCTGGATCTTTTTTCCTGTGATAACAAATTAATTTGAGGGGCTGGGTGCTAGCCCCTGTTTCTATTGCACCCAAGTTGTGCTTATGGAAGAGTGCAGTTCCATCCATCTAACTGTGCGTAGATTTGTATGTGTGTGTGTGTGTGTGTGTGTGTGTGCATGTTTGTGTGCATACACTTGAATTTCTTGTTAGATTAATGCATAATTCTAGTGGTGGATGTAGCTCATATAATGAATAGATTTCCCAGAGTAATCAGTTTGCCTACTTTTAATTGTTAGATAAAGTTATGTCAACTTGGGAATTCACTAAAATTTATACAACTCCTACAAAATGTTTGAGCTGTGTTCACCCGTACCAATCACAAGTTAACAACAGCTAAGCTATAAAACATTCTAGATTTGTTTTGTCTGAATCCTTCAATGTATAACACTGGAGGTAGATGCGCTATCTGAGCTGAGTTTATTTTTGTGCTGCTTTGGTTTATCCAATTAGTTTCTTTGCCGTGTAAAAGTCTAATATCTACTCAATTGCTGTATGTGCGTTAATGTCTGTGTGTGTTTTCATGCATGCGCATATAGCTTAATGCAACTCACATGGACACAGAAGTTTTTTAAGCAGGATCATTAACAAAATTGTCCCATTTCGAAGGACATATCATTTTTATGTATGCTGTAGCACACAGTCTCTCTTGACCACACTCTGGTGTCTCTGAGAAGCATGCACAAACATAATCTGAGGGTGTGTAGGCTGAATAACCAACACATGGCGCAATTCTGCCTAGTAGGTCATTCAAGCTACACATTTTCATTTGTCCGAGACACCAAAATGACCACACTGTGACTCTTAATGACCACCGATACATTACCATGGAAATAACATCACCATCTTGGCTTAGTAAGATGTGTGTATAAGAGAGGATGGGAGGGCAGGTCTGTCTCCTACAGATAATCTATGATTTTCAGTGAGGAAGGATAGGCAGAGCAAAGCATTGATGGACTAATAATGTCATTCTTAGATTATAAAAGATCAATAATATGATCAAAACTGTGCTATGTTAGTGTTGCATTTTATGTTGTTGTTGGTTTTTTTAATAAAAATTATAGCTATGTTAGTTACAAATTTACTTCTAAAAATCTTCTCTGGGCAGCAGAAAAATGTGACTTTTGTGAAAAGTTAAGCTTCTTTGCCCTTTGGTGTAATATGGCGTTCTTCAGATAGAATGAATGACAAAGGAAACTTCTGCTCTGAGTTCCCAGAACTTTTTCATTTCACAGCTAGTTCATGCAGCTGCTCGGTTCATGCAGCTGTTGCTCTGCATTGATACGTGGGAGATGAGCTATTTTTTTAGCACCTTAAATATACTGAAATGCGCCATGAGTAATTGCAGCTTAACAACTTTGAAAACTCTCTGATTAGTGTTATTTCAGAGTGCTAATGCTTGTTTTTTTCCTTGCAAAAATTAACCACAGCACAAGGTGGCCTTTCATTTAAGTTTATATGGCACATTATTAGCTGTAGATGCTAGGCTGAGTTTAACCCCTTAAGGACACATGACATGTGTGACATGTCATGATTCCCTTTTATTCCAGAAGTTTGATCCTTAAGGGGTTAAAAAGAGGTTTTTTGTTTTTTTTTAAATTTAGGGTTTGAGGTTAGGATTGATGTTAAGACATATTTAGGGCTTGGGAGTAAGTAGTCTTAGACAACTAATCATCTTTACTTGGTGGTAACAGCACCCAGAATATGATGGCTTTGATCATTCACCACCCCAAAGTTTGTCCAAAGTCTAACATGAAATTTAGTTCACAGCATCTCCTGCAACCATGAGGGTAGGCCTTACAAATGGCTCTGTAATTAAAAAAAACTCCATTATAGCATCACTTCAATAAAGTTCAATATTTTGGAACATCGTCATTTTACGACCATATTGTAAAAGTCATTATAATCAATATTTATACACGTATTAACTTGATTTTTTTGTAACATTGGGTAACTGTGAAAAATATCAGGGAACTTTTGCATAATGAATATATGTGACCTTTGACCCATTTTTATTGTTCATTTCCTTGAACTTGACAATGGTGGATGGCTCATAAAGTTTTACCGCCAAATATCTTTAGAAGAAAGAAAACCCCTGCATACCTCTGCCAAAAGTACATTCTCACTCTTTCTACAGTCTAAGATATCAGCTGATACTTGTATCTGTTTATTATTGATTATTCGGAAACCACAGCGATAGAGATACCAGAAACCAAGGCTTTGTTTACTCAAACACAAATATTTAACATCACTATATTTTCCTTCATACTGTGCGGACTCGGATGTGTGTACTAAGGGAGGCCCATTTATGAACAGAGTAAATATAACTACATTCCATGCAAAACATGGCAAATATATATTTTATGTTCTAGCCTAAAAGGTCACTTTATTCCCACTGTTTTCTGTGAGGTGCGTCCATTTTTTAACATATCCTATTTATTTGGGGGTAATGCACTAGAGTGTAAATATGACTTTGGCGTTTCCTGTGGGTTTCCTGAGGCCTGTTTACAGGAATATAGACCCGACCTGCTGTAGAACCTCTGCATGATAGCATGGGAATTGGAGAGAATGTTCTGTCACTGGAGAGAAACTAACCACACCTTAGCACACAGGCATTGAATTCCTGTCAGGTGTTTGTTTAGAATTTTGGTTCATACATACATCCAAATATTTCAAATGGACAAAGAAGGGTATTTTAATTTTAGGGGTGTGAGTGAGGGGGTGTGTGACCAGGGGGGTGGGGCTGTTCTGAGAAATTTTAGGTGACTTACTTATAACAATGTATGGAACTAAAATGTAATTTAGAACAAGAACAATGTATCTTATTTACACCGATTGAAATCTGCATACTGCCAGGGCAACACTTTCGAGTCCTGACAGAATGCAGAAGTCACGACTGACAATCCCATTGTACAACACATACATGGATTTATTAACTAAACACCAACTGAAAGTCAATTAAAAACCGAATTATAACATTTAGGTTAAAATACCCAAGTCACATTTTGACTAAATCTTACATTAATCTTATATTGTTCTTTTTGCTAGGCAGGAATATAGAAGCTATTCGTATTAATAGCTTGTCAGTTAAAGGATAATTTGTTTTTAATCTCAGTTTATCTTTTGGAATAGTGTTTGGTAATTACATGTGTCAATATTATCTGTGACATGTGGTCTAAAATTAAGACTGTGCCCTTATAATGGGCACAATGCATATAAAAAGGAAAGTGTTTTGTTGAAATGAGAACGATTTAGAAGTTAGCCTAGCTAGGCCTTAACTATTATCAAATGAAAAAAATAAAAAATCAATTGTTACTTAAAGGACCATTCTAGGCACCCAGACCACTTCAGCTTAATGAAGTGGTCTGGGTGCCAGGTCCTTCTAGGGTTAACCCATTTTTTTATAAACATAGCAGTTTCAGAGAAACTGCTATGTTTATTAATGGGTTAAGCCTTCCCCCTAATCCTCTAGTGGCTGTTTCATTGACAGCCACTAGAGACGCTTGCGTGCTTCTCACTGTGATTTTCACAGTGAAGCATCCATAGGAAAGCATTGTAAATGCTTTCCTATGCGACGGGCTGAATGCGCGCGCAGCTCTTGCCGCGCGTGCGCATTCAGCCCAGGAGGAGGATCGGAGGAGGAGAGGAGGCAGAGAGCTCCCGCCCAGCGCTGGAAAAAGGTAAGTTTTAACCCCTTTCCCCTTTCCAGAGCCGGGCGGGAGGGGGTCCCTGAGGGTGGGGGCACCCTCAGGGCACTATAGTGCCAGGAAAACAAGTATGTTTTCCTGGCACTATAGTGGTCCTTTAACACGTCTGTTTATTGATCTATATAAATGTTAATTTGGCAGCCTGTCTATCTGTCTCTACCAGGGTTACTCATTAAAGTGAGAATTTAAAGTGATTTTTAAATGTAAGGTAAAAGCAGCTGAAATTGAAAAATTCTCTAGTCAACTATGCTTTTAGTTTGGCTACTCTGGCCTTATAGTTGAAATTCACTTTGAATTCAGTTTGAATGCCCAAATTTATTGAATAGCCCTGTAGTGTCTATGAAGGTTCTTCACTAAATTGGGAATAGTTAGGAATTGTATTCTTTCAACTTAACTATGTTATGTTTTCAGTTCAGCTATTTTGGTTCACAATTTGTAAATTCACTTTGAATTCCCCATTCACATTTTAGTGGATAACCAAGCAGATTGTAGTGAGTTGACAATCGAGAAGTCCAACTATGTAGCGAGATATACTGGCGTAGTTGTATTGGCCACAATTTTGTAACTTGACACTTCATGCCCATGTACCATAAAATAAGTAAAACTCACTGTTCGTAGACATCCCTACATTAAAGCATGCATACAGTTAATTATGAATTTTATCATTGGAGGTATATCTAAAAATAGTTTGTGAAAGCTGCAGATAAATTGTCTGCAGCCTTTGCAAGCCCTCCCCTTCTAAGCCAGCCTAGACGTTCTGTGGCTGTCCAATCACAGACTTCTCAATGTTGCTCAATGAGAAGTCTTTTCAAGGAAGGTGCTTTGGGCAGTTGCTGCCTCTTGCGTGTAGCTCCGCTGAGATAAACAGCCAGGAAGTAACAGGACCGGTTGTCTGATTGACAGCCAGGGAAGTGTAACAAGGTTCATTTTTTAAAGTGTCAATTTCTATTGAAGTGTTTTTAAATAACATCTGTAATGGTTCTTTAAGATGTAAAAATGTTCAGTGCTATGTTACTGATAAAACTAGACATTCAAGACATTAGTTTGCCAGCTCTGAGTAGATAGCTGGACCTAACATCTGAATTCTTATCCTTGCACGTCCAGCACCTCTGTCCTTTTCCGTAATCACAAAGTGTCAATGTGTGTCTGCAGTCAATGTGTGTCTGTGATAAGTGTGTGCCAGTAACATCAATGTAAGCAGAACTCTATTTCCTGTTTAAAAGTACGTTTTCCTTTTTTTATTTTCCTAGCTGAGAGGTACTGAGGTTCTTTAACCAGTCTGTGAAGTCATGTAAACTTGTGAAGTAATGCAAACTCTACAGTTCCAACATTCCAAGGCCTGTAGTTTGCCAGATTGCAAATGGCTGCAGGTAATGAATTCTTGAGACTGTCTATACAGAGATCAAGGGTTCTATTCTGTCAATAGTGAGTAGTGGAGATTTGCGTACCAACTTGTACATTTTGGATTAAAATAGCAGATTGGAAAATTTACAATTTTCTTTGAAATTGTTCAAGTCAGTTCTTGGATCACCACCAATTAGCCTTTTAAGTCAGATTTTTCTATGCATATACATACATAGCAAAGTTGGAGATACAGACAGAGCCGGGGTTAGATTCTCTTAAACTTAAGGCAGTATATACATGCAATTGATTTGCACATATCTCCCAACTGTCCCAATTTTGGTGGGACAGTCCTGATTTTCAGGTCCTGCCTCACCATCCCAACTTTGTTCCCTGGTGTCCCACTTTTGCAAGTATCCCCAACAAGCATAGCATTGGTACCCTACAGAGTGCACTAAAATGGTGCTCATTTCACTGTGCGCCCTTGGTGGGCTGACCTTTTTGATTGACAAGCAGCCTAGTGTACATTCCTTTTGGGCAGAGCCAGTGATGCCTATAGCATTACTGGCTTGCCCCTTTTATTCCTAACACCGCCCTCCTCCTTTACAGGATGTGGGAGTTGGGTTGTATAGTCGCATATGTCTGCGGACATCAGCGAACTATCTCCAGCAAGTAAGTGCAAACATAAAATGATGCAGTAGCGCGGTGCTGATTGAAGTCAGGGCACTTTGTTCTGCTGTCGGCCAAACTGACATACCTTCACACCAGACTGACAACCCTCTTTTGTTGGCAGACTGCCTTGTTGGCCCACCCATATATATATATATATATATATATATATATATATATATATACTTTTTGCATTGCTCACCCAAACGGTCCTGCTCCTCATTGCATTATCACCCTGCCGTTTTGGCCTCTTCTGTAGCATGAATATGTGATGTCGTTCTATGTTTGGTGTAACACAAATAAACGACAAATGTTTTAACAGCAGTTTATTTTTCATCCTTTTAAGATCTTCATATGTTTTACACTTTCACACGTGTGTGACATTGCAGGGTGTGGGTTTGTGCAGAATGCTGTGAATCATATCCCAATTGTCTCATCTCACACAGAGAACTGCAAAAATAAGTGCGTATGAATTCATATTCACACTTTCGGGGTTAATAGTTCCACTAATCACAGCAATAATTAAGCTTTGACTGCATTGATTTATGGAAAATAAATTACTGGCTAACCTAGCAGGGATTTTGATTGAATAGGGTTTTTCTAAAAAAAATATCCCGTCACTATATTACTGGAATTGTAGCAAAGGAGAATGGTTAACCCTTTGAGTGCTTGGGGATAGCATAACATGTCACACTGCAAAGCATTACATAATTTTATGACACCCTAAGTTATCACAAGCAAATCTAAGCGCACGTTCTATGTATTTCATGCTACGATCATATCTTTTTTTTAAAAAAATAGCAGGGATGTTAATAGCTTAAGATAACGCTGCAGCCTTATTTGAATTTTATTACACCTGTTTTTACACTGAATAAATATAATCATGATTTGATATAGGCATTAAAAAAAACCAAAAGGCAACACTTACAAATAAAACTGGGCAGATCCCTCTCGTTCCTGCACTCTGCAGTACTATGAGACCAGACTCCTGCAGTTTAAATACCTGATTTGCTGCACTGCAGCTTGGCTTGAAACAGCAGAATATTGGGAGTCTATTAATGGGGAAGTCTGTGATAAATCATAGAAAAACGATATTCTTTTTACAACCACTTAACTGGTGTACAATTAAGGTATCTGAACATAACAATAGAAACTGCAGTGTTTTGTTTTTTTAGTCTATACTTTAAAGAAACCTAGATAATTACAATTAACAGTACAATTAAGTCTTGGATAAACAAACACTCTAAGGGGTTAATAGTATCGGCTGGTTAGGGCAGTGGTACATTCTCTGCCCAGATTCCATTCAGACCATCTTATCAGTGAGTGTCCCTAGGCGAGACACCGAATGACATATACCTGTCTTCCCGTAAATCCTAGTAGATTGTAAGATCATTTGAGCAGTTTCTTCATGGCCTCTTCCACCTTGCTAGAATTGTACAGCACTGCAGAATACGGTGGTTCTATTTAAATGCTAACAATAATAATAATTGGGTTGGTGTTATATGTAAGTTCACCAGAACCCACATTTTTGTGATTTGGCAAGTGACTCCAGTTAAACTGATTTTTTTTTTATTCTGAGACATTTTATTTAAATTTTACAGTTACTGTGTCTCACTACTTAAAAAAAAACAAAAAAAAAACTCTCCCTTCCTCAAGTTATCTGTTTTTTTTTTTTCAATTTTCTGTTAAAGTAAGTCATGCATAGAATAACTAAACGACTAACATTCAATAACATAGTTGAACTCTGATTGGCTCATGCAGAGGCCATTAAGTCTAAAATATTGCTGGCAATGTTTTGCTTAAAGGGACACTATGGGGTCAGGAACACAAACATCTATTCCTGACCCTATAGTGTATAACCCACCATTTAGGTGGCTTTCCCCCCCCTTAGCTCTCCTATAAAAGTTTAGAACTCACCTTAATTCCAGCGCCACGTGGGTCCGCCAGCGCTGGCTTCACCCCTTTTGTGACACCATCAAAATGGCAGATTTTTAGCCAATACATGGCACGGGGGCAGGGCCAAACACTGTTTTGGCCAATCAGGACCCCCTCATAGAGACGCATTGAATCAATGCATCTCTATGAGGAAAATTCAGCATCTCCATGCAGAGCATGGGGACGCTAAACAGCAGGGCTGCTTACTGTGCAGCATAGAGCCAGGAAGCACCTCCATCTAAGGAGTGGCCACTTGGAGGTGTCCCTAGGGACAATGTAAACACTGCCTTTTTATGAAAAGGCAGTATTTACATGAAGATGACTGAAGGGAGCTATTATACTCACCAGAACAACTACATGAGGCTTTAGTTGTTCTGATGACTATAGTGTCCCTTTAATGCTTCTAGAGGCAATTGTACTGCAAGGACTGAGTTTCACTCAGTCATGTGACAGAGAACATCATCAAATGCAGCTCATAGTAAAGCATTGGATTTTATGCTTCCTTATAAGAAGCATTTGATTGTACATGCGAGCGGCACTGTACAGGAAGCATGGGATTGGACAAACGTCATGGAAGCCTCACCTCCAGGATGATGTCATGGGAGGAGGAGTGGGTGGCAGCACAGAGTAAGTCTTGGTGCTAAAAAAAACTAGAGAAAACTTTTTACCATTCAAAAGGGGGTGGAGTGAATCTAAATGTGGAGTAAACTATGGCGCCAGGAATACATGTTTGCGTTCCTTCAAACAAATGGCTGCTCTCTATTTGGTATAAAATGCAGTCTTCATGGAGCATAAAGGTTTAAAGTAGGCATGTTTTAAATTGTTTTATATATTGATTTTAATTGCTTTGAAGAAATGAACTGAAGATGTGACTATAAAAATATTTTTGTAACTTAGAGTTGGCTTATTAAAAGCTACACAAACTGTTTTTTAAAAAAAGATCTAAACATTCTAGATTGGGAGGATACTTAATAAAAAGATCAAGGAAGTTGATGTCACATCTGTGCTAATGTTTGTAGCTTAGGAATGCCTTTTAGTGAAGCCTCTCACATCTTAATATTTTAGGAGTCTAAAAAGGACTAGTAGTTAAGTAATTAAAGGAATGCTAAAGAATTAGGAATACTCGTCTGTATTCCTAACACTACAGCCCTGATGCCCCTTGTCAAATAGGTCCCTCGTGTGTAAAAAAATTAAATCAATATAAGTAAAGAATAAACCAATTACCTTTTTTCCAGCACTGAGCATCCTCCTTGGGTTGCGTGCATCCAGGATGACGGGCAAATCTAATGCTCCTCAAAGAGAAGCATTGGGGAATGTAGATGCATGCGCAGCTCTCAAAGTGCTGCACCTATGTTTCCTCCCTAGAGAATCATTGCGTTCAATTATACTCTATGGCCGACTGTGAAGGCACTGCGCATACGCACTTGATGTCACGATATGTTACGGTATGAGAGCCGGGAAACATGATTCTCATATGCAGAAAAATTGGAGGCGGGACTTGAAGCCTCACTTCCAAGCCTTCTATTTAGTGAAATGTAGGGTTTGGGGTTTAGGACAGAGGAGGCAGGACTGTAGGCACTATAACAGCTTCAATAGGATGAAGCGGTTAAAGTGCCTACAGTGTTCCTTTAAATAATGAAATGGCAGTCATGTTGTACTGTTATCTACTTTCTCAGTTAGTGATTATGTCTGATATTAACAAAGTTATTCACTAAAGGGAGAATTTGAAATGAATTTGAAGTGAATTTCACATTTAAGGACAATATACCTGAATTGGAAAAATTATCTAAGCCAGCTATGCTTCCAATTCAGCTGATTTGACCTAAAATGTAAAATTCACTAAATTAATTTTAAATTCTCACTTTAGTAAATAACTCTGCATAAGTCCGTTATTATCAACTCATCATAATTATATGTTTAGAGATTAACGATAGAACAGATAGGAATCGACTGGCAAACAATACAGCTTTTAAAAAAAAGTTTGATTGTTTAATAGCAGAATCAAATTTTCATGAACATTAAACAAATATATAAAATGAAAAATAAACATTATAAAAGTAACACACACGATTATTAAACATTACATCATATAATTACCAAAAACAGGAAGTTTAAGAATACCGAAATGTGATCTCAACCCTCTCTTTGTTTTTTCAATTTTATTTATTTTTTGTCATTTTAAATTTGTAGCTTCATGCTTGTTAAGGAGGTTGTAAGATCAATATTCTTTTGGGAATGGTACTGTGAAATTTGCCAGCAGCTGGATGACACAGATTTTGGATTGAGTTGCTCTGAGATAATAAAATGCTGACTCTTCAAATGTGAATTTCTGCTACAACCCGTAGTTTTGATAGACTTCATCAAGTATATAATGCATTGCAATTGTAATGGCTGATAGGATGAGCTGCAAAATTTCCTAATTCTTACAATTTTTATTGAAAAGTGCAAGTGACAAATCTGTTAATAGTAAGTAATAAATATTACTGGAGTCGTTTTGCAATAACCATTTTCTTACAGAAAAGAAGTAATAGCTGACATTGCATCCACAGTACAACTGCGAGATGTTCACTTAGCCCAACATAATAGCATAAACATATAAGTGATAACTGAAACAAATTTCAATAATGTGAATTATTAGCAGGTCAAAGTGAATTCAAAATGTACATCACCTTCTTAGGCCACTTTGTTAAAGGTTTTTAGCTCAGATTTTGTTTGGCCTAGAATGTTAAATAAATTTTCAGCCATTTTGAATATCTGACAATTCACAATTTATTGAATAGCCCTGCCATTATTTGGATAGGACAGCAAACCTTTGGTATGGTCCAACCAATTTCTTGGTCAACGTCGCTTCTTTCATCAGCTAGTAGATAATTATCTTGCTTTGTTCATGTCTATTCCCATTCTTCATTTGGAAGAGGTATATGGGAACTGAATAATTAAATTTCGTAGGTATGGCTATAGATTTTTCATCAGTGTATGATCTTTTCTTCATTTGTTTTTTCATATAAATCCATTTAGATAGAGACATCCCTATCCCTTAAACAATTTAATGTCCCTTTAAATAGAATTAATCTTCTAGGATACAATAATAATTGGATATAAATGTTAAACATGGACAGTTTACTCTTTACAGATATTATAAATTGTTGTATACTGCATGTACAGACCTGTCAGCATTATTCTTAACAATGATTAAAGTAGTAATTTTGATCCTACAAATGCAGCTTGCTATAATTGTGAAAGCTTCTATCTAATTTCTAATGCACTTTGAACCATTTAAACTATAAAATATGTAATAAAACAAGTGTGTTTATGTGTTTTGTAGTTTTAAAGTTTCATAGCAGGTAGAAAGACCAACAAACAGCTTAATGCCGACCTCAGCCTTTATACAAAGGGTATTGGTCATAGGCAATTTAAAAGCTTCTGGTATAGTTTATCGTTTACTATAGAGAAGTAATTCTCACAGCGGTCCCACAGGACCACCAAAAGAATAAACATTTACTTAATTGTGCTCAAATAGGAATATTCATAATACACAGGCTACTACTAGTCTTTAAGGACTGGTTAGAGAAACACTAGGCTAATTGATGAGCCGGCATAGACACTTTGTGGTATTCTGGTACATAAGTGCAAGGGATGTGCATGGGCAAAAAAATTGTTTCAGTTCAGAAATTCGGGTCAGTTAAAAAATGTGTCTGCTTCGGCAATTCGGATCAATGGCATTCGGTTTGGCACCTCGGAACTGCAGAACGTCGTCACTTCGGAACTTTGGCACTTCGGACATTCGTAAGCATCCAAATGTCCGAATGGCATAAAATTCGTATGAATGTACATTCGTAATGAAACAGATTGCACATGTCTAGTTAGTGAATTTAGTTTTCAATGTGGCCAAGTCAATATAGACACTGTTATTCACTAAAGTGAAAATTCTAAAGATAGAATCTTTATGATATACTAATTTTGACTAGGTTGGAATTTCACTGAAATTCCAAGTCAATCAAGAGATATACTGAGACAGAGTAGGGACCCCCAGTGGCGATGTCACTGTCATGGGTCTTTATGAATTCGGCAAAGTGCCCAAGATGGTGACACTTTAAGGACAAAATAGACATGTTATGCTATAGTCAGCTTTGCTTGCAGTTCAGTTTCTCTGGCCTTAAAGGGATACTATAGTGCTTGGAATACAAATGGTGGTGTTAGGCCCTCTGATGAAATTTGAATGGATATAGTTTTATTCTCATCACTCTGCTTCACAAGATAACTTTGTTTTCCTAGCGAAAACAATAACGAAGGCTACATCTGTATAGGAAAATGGTCAACATGTGTTTCCTTAACTTTGGTTTCCAACGTAATCTTCGTTTTGGCAGTATTGATCATATGATTGCAGTTATTACACGAAATGTTGTGGAAACTCTTTTTATAATGGTAACATCATGTTTACCTACACCTCCCAACACTCCCAGTTTCCTGTTCCAGTCCTGCTGTTCTGGGTTAGTTCCCTGGTGTTCTACATCTGGGGCTGTTAACGAATCTTCCTCAGCAAATGTAGTGCAAGTGCTCATTAGCATCCCTCCAAATCCCAAGTCACTAAATATGATACATTAATATTACATAGGTTTGAAAGCAGTTGAGATTGAAAAACAAGTAGCCATCTTGGCAAATTTAATTGTGTTGCGTAGATTGGAGAGTTGAAAAATCTACTTGAAAAATATCACATGTAACTTAGGTATTTATCTTTAATTACACATTTGATGGTGAAATACATCAAATGTGTAATTAAAGATGCCACAGATGGGAAGTTGACTTCAAGACGAGCAATGCAAGGGTTAACATTCTGAACAACTTGGAGGAGTATAAAGTGGTGGGTTGAAGTACTGACAGTGTAATCAATGCAGGACATGATGTTAGTGATCCATACATCCTTTGAAAAACGCAGCTAAAATAGATTTTCTTGTATAAATGGTTCAGACCAGGCCAGACTTGTTTGCAACGTAAATTAAGTTAGAAAGTAAGTTGTTTTTTTTCGTTGGACAGTTTGTAAGGCAATGTTATTTCCACTAATCATTTATCACTAGTTTCACTATTTGTGGTTAATCTTTTTACATGGATATCATTATTGTTTGCAGTCCTGTTGACATACCTGGGAACTTGCCAGGCTTCTATCCAGATGTCTCGGGGCTTGAAGAAATTTTTCTTTTTACTTGAATACCAAGGATGCAGAATTAGCTTGAGGCATGGATACTAGCATTTAACCCTGCTTTGATGGTCTCCAACTGAAACCACCAAATAATCCCTTTCGTGTTGAAACCATGTCTTCCCCAGGTGGGCCACCAATGTTTGGTGGAGTCAACCACATAGGAGGTAGAAGAAATCTCCGCGAGAAGAATGTGTGTTCAACAGTATACCTACATACTGTTCTGTTAATTGCTATTAAATCATGTCAATATGTGGTTGTTGTTGAGCATGTTAATTGGAAAACAGAGAGTGTCTGACGATATGGGTACCAGTCCAGTCAGGCATTCTCGGTCCCACTGTTTTTTGCACATTGCTTCTGTCCCTCAATCCTTACCCTATACAGACCTATTGAAAAAAAAGGCTCATAAAATAAAAAAAAAAGCTCAGCAGCTAACGCAATGTATCATCTACGGTTCCTTTTAATACAAGCAGAAAATCAATATCTCTAAATGCTTTTCCTTTTTCTAGGGCAAGCATCCAGGAAGATCATTTTACTTGATTTAGTACAGTGAATGTAATAAAGAAAAAAACACGAAAAGCCAATACGCTGCTAATTCCTTTTTTTTTTTTTTTTATATTTTATATTGTATTTATTATTTTAACTTCCTTTCTGACTAAAGCAAAATGAATAGGCAAATGGCAACTTTGTAACCTTTACAGTCATAGCTAAATATAATTACAATTGTATCAAAGAATTTAAACATGAAAAGCTTTTGACTTGTGTTCAAAAAAACCTCCTGGGGTCTAATTGCTACTGTTACCCAACTCAACCATACTTATCTGATTAACTTCAGAAAGACAAAAGGCCAGATTGACCTTTCTGGGAATCGAACCTGTGACAATGAAATACTGCAATTAGCCTTATCCATTTAGCATTATCACCAACCTAATTAGCTGACTATCTTTTTTTAAATGGTGTAAATATATATCCAATAAATATATTTTAATTCACATATATTTAATTTGTTTAGTGTCTCGATATATAAAAAAATGAAGGAGGGTCTTGTCTGTTCTTATTTGTAAAAAATTTGAGAATTTGATGAATCTTTTTTTAACCTGTCTTACATACAGCCTGGTTTCTGTGATATAAAACAAGTGGCTTAGCCAGTGTCCTAATGAGGTGTGATGTGTATAGACAAGTTGTGTTGTATAATCTGGAACATACGATGCAACATCACCACTACATCTTTTTTAATAATGATTATGTGCCAGTAGTACTTCATCACCCTCGCAAGATAAGCAGTTAAATTAATTTTTAATGGTTTGACAACTTACCTGGGGTCTGCCGAGTACCTATTACAGCCTCTTCTGAAGGCAGAACATCGACTATGAGCTTCCATTAGCTCCACTGAGCCAGTTCCTGCCATGCAAGCCTGGCTTATTGGCTGAGCTCTTTCAGCCAATGATCCAAGCCATGCACTGTCATGTTTAGCTGAGTGCTCCTGCTTTCGGCTCCCGAAGAAACTGTTGCCAGCTCCTGGAAGACCTTAGGTACTTACCTTGACAGATCTCCAGGGCACTTTTGGCTCCATAACCACTACAGTGTGCCATAGCGCTTAAGGGCTTGGAGTGTTCCTTTAACCCCTTAAGGACACATGACATGTGTGACATGTCATGATTCCCTTTTATTCCAGAAGTTTGGTCCTTAAGGGGTTAAGGGAGTCATTCTATTATATTTACATTAAAAAAATACTGTCAAAGCTATTCTTTGCCCTAGTCATTCCGCATCAGACTTGCTATACAATTGATGGGACATGTTGCAAAATTAGCCATTCCTGGAGGAATCTGAGTACTTTCTTTAAGAACGTTCAGGTTATGGAAGACAGAATGTGTTAAAACAGGATAAGCTATAGCTAACGGACAAAGAAAAACTATTTTGAACATTTGTCATTTTAAACTATAATCAATCTTCCTATACATTGCTCCCATCCATGCATGTACCGTGAAGCTTGTACATTTGTTTTTTATGTGCAATGGCGCTGTAGAAGTCTTTGAGCATAAGAAAGCCTCAACATTAATTATTGCGTTAATGGGAGTTTATGAACCTTAGCCGCCACCATTTCATATTAGCTGTTTGTAGAAGACGAGAAAAGACTTATTGAAGTCACATTTTTGTGGCCGTGATATGCTCTGCTAATTCTAGCTATGTTTGAAGCGCGTTAAACAGTAGCATGTTCGCTTTCTGCAGCACAAATCTATTACATATTAGGAGAGCCCTTTCTAACAGAGGTTACAGTTAAAATTGTAGAATGATTATAAAGAAATTATTACCCAGTTTTAGATGACAGCTGACAGGCTGTTATGTCACACGTGCCTCTTTATAGCTCACTAGACAAGAGATAAATCGGGATTTATTGGTTACTTTCTGCTTTATACATTTAACCTCCCCAAAAAATGATGTACCTTCAAATGATATGGATGTATTCTATCATTAAGGTTTATCAGGAGTTTTTTTTTTTTGTTTTTTTTAGAAAAAAATGCCAATAAATAATGTATACAAAATAAATAATAAATGTAATATTCGTGCAAGCAGACTTTTGAGCACTTTTCAGCTTCTACTTCTTTTACATAGAAAATCCTAATTTATTACACTTTTTAACCTCAGGGGGTCAGAATGTCTGCTCTGATCTTTGAACATCACACACTGATAGATAACATAACAGCCCATAGCAGTCCCTCCTTCTCATGAATAAAACCAGGAAAATGTATTAAAGTGAAATATATTGAGGGGGAAAAAAAATCAGAAAAATTTATGTAGCCATTTTATACCAGCAGATAATTCTAGTCAGTACCCTGAATCTCAGGCCTACTCAAATAAATATGTACTTGCATAAATCCATGTTTTTTTATGTTTTATCATTACTGGCCATGTCGGCATAATGACATGTTAATTATACCTCGGTGCAATCCACCAACATTTATTAAAACACTTAATTTCAGACTATGGCATTAATTTATATCATAAAAATGTGTTGTTTTATTAAATAAAATGTAACTTTGATTGATATATTTCCATTGCAGTGGTATAGCTTCAAGCCCCCTAAATATTTTAATTTATTTCACCAGTGTCCGACATACAGGGGCACCAGGTAACAGTGTTGGCAGTACAGTGCCAGTGCATCGTGACACATCATCACACTGTACATCATATTGTGCAGTCCTCTCTGCAGGATTCTGGAGTTTGAAGACCTAGTCAGACAGGCTCCTTCAGTCCTTCTGTGGGCGAAACCGTCTCACCGCTTTTCTGGGCAGACCCGCTCACTTGTCCCAATCTCCTATGTATTCATTATGCTACTTGCCATCATTTTGATAGACTTTCTGTCAACATATGAATGCTGCATAATTTACTGTTCCTTATTGTTTTTAAAAAAAAAATACTAATAGTTGCCACTTACTAATTTAATGACGTGTTAATCCTAATAGTCATACGCGGAAGAAATGGTGCGTTTTAACAATTCTTTCCCAACCACTTCAAAAGAGTGGATTTGAAGGGAAACTGGAATCAAATATACAACTTTGGCTCTTTTAAAAGAGCGTAAAATGCTATCTACACATTATGCTAGCAGTTTTGCTAGCAAATGTATAGATTTGTAGAAAAACCTACTTAAAAATATGTATTTCTCTCATCTCTCTCTCAATTTCTCCGCAGACACTGAATGCCGAGAAATTGAGAGACAGGGGGAGCAGAAGAGAAAGAGGTCCATCTGCTCTCCACCCATAGTTACAGTGCATGCACTGTGGTTGCTATGGTAACACCCGAGCCAGCGCTGCTAGTGCTGGCTAGGGAGCGTAGGAATGGAGTGACGTGAAGTTACTCCGTTCAAATGAATGCACTTTGGCAATAAAGCCAGCATGTTAGCATTATGGAGGAGGTGTGCCCTGCTTGGGGAATAAAGAGAGGAGGGGTACTGGCGGATTAGAGGTGGATGTTGCCTCTTTTATGAGATTAAATGGGGAGTGGAGGGCCCTGTAAGTCATGACGTTTCCTTTTAAAGTGAGATTGAATACAAGTTCATTCGGGCAGAGCACTCCTCAATTTTTTTTTATTTTTTTTGCAGTAATTTTTTGGGGGTTTCCTGAATATGCTATTTATTCTGGTCATTTATTCAGAAATATAATGACAATAAAGGCCTGATAAGTTAGATTGAGAATTGGACAGAAATGTACACATTGTTACTCCCCTCCCCCTCCATTCTGTGACTACCACTCTGCCAGGCAATGGTCTTTGAACTTCCTTCCTGTAAGCAAATGTACATCATAAAAATATCAAAATGGTGCCTCAAAATCACATTTTATTTGACAACCATGAATTTTTGAGGTGAATGGCAAGCACATGGGACAGAGACTTCAAACATTCTTTTCCTACAAATACCCTAGAGCATAACACTGCAGCCACTGATATATGAGCTGAGGGAATTTTGCCATCTTTTCAGTTCCCTGAGAGATTAGGTCCCACACTAGACCATTACCCCTACCATAATATAACAGCTGTTGCATTCTGCCTCAAAAGAACGGACAGTTTAACAACCTCTTTGGGGTTTATTTGCTAAATATTAAAATTTTGTGAACTGAAAAAAAAATGCTACTTTGTAAAAAAATTAAATAAACTCAGCTTTTGTCATCACAGCTTGACTATCTGCCTGCATTTTGCTGTTCAATTCCTGGATCATTACAATTTGTTGTTTAGCGAATAAGGCCTTATATGGCTCTCTGTAAACTATTATCTCATATTATGAGTAGTGGAAGTTGGTCTGCTAAGTAAAATTGTAACCGCGTGCTTAGGTTTCGCATTATGAAATTAGGATGATATACATTTGCCTCTCTAGCAATTAAGTCAAGAAAAAACTTCAGGATGATTTTTTTTACTGCCTGAAGCTCATAAGAGAACAAGTCCTGCTTTGCTTTTAACTGCTACACTGTGAAAAATCGTGAACATTTTCAAAAGGTGAAGCGTCAGCTTTTTAAAAATTTTTTTTTTTTTTAATGAGAACTTTAAATACATGACGAGAGAAAGACGAGAAGGGGGGAAACGATATAAACATTTAAATACATAAAGGGAATCAACACAGTAAGGGAGGAGACTATATTTAGAAGTAGAAAAATAACCACAACAAGAGAACATGGTCTCAAATTAGAGGGTGCAGAGGGTTAAAAATAATATCAGGAAGTATTACTTTACTGAGAGGGTAGTGGATGCATGGAATAGCCTTCCAGCTGAAGTGGTAGAGGTTAACACAGTAAAGGAGTTTAAGCATGCGTGGGAGAGGCATAAGGCTATCTTAACCATATCAAAAAGCAGGGTATAGGCGCTCACTAAAATAACTAAATACAGGGCAGCAGTGAACCAGCAGGACTTCCCAATACCTGATAATGGTGACCAAAAGTGCAAGAAAAACAAAGTGGTAAATTGCGCCAAAAAGATGCTCAAAGTGAATATAATGTAATTATAGTATATACATACATACAAGTTATCCAATATTATGGCGGTGTATATAGCCCTCAAAGGAGATAAAAAACAGAAAAATAATAGTGCAATATGTCACATAAATATTAAAACACTTATAGGTGTAAAAAGCCAGTTAAAAGACTAACTCACACTTTACAGAGCTACTGAGAGCTCTGCCTGGAGGGTGTAATCCCCATCTTAGGATATATGGATAGTGGCTGTCTTAGATGTCCAATTCTCAGCAGCCGTGTATATAAGGAAAAAACAGAATAAAATCCAATGGTACAGTATGTACAGTGTATTTGGTAATATAATAAGAAGCAGGTATCCTACTTTCGATTTCCAGAGCAATAACTTGCTCTGATGGTGAAAACTTGTGGTGGTATAATCCCCACCAAGAGATATGGATAATAAGCAGGATTCTAGTAGCACCAAGTTATTGCCAGGGACTAATGAAAGTATTTAGAAAATTGAGCAGACTAGATGGGCCAAATTGTTCTTATCTGCAGTCACATTCTATGTTTCTATGTCCTTAATTTTATACTTCAAACGGGGGAAAAGAGCCATGCAGTAATTTGAAATGGTGAGAGAATCCTAACACCACAAATCAGTCTATGTATAAACCTCCTGTTTATTTATTCTTTAGAACATCCTTTTTGAACCTAATTGGTTAATGTTGTGTTCGTTTGGAAGTAAAAGAATATTTCTGCAATCATCATTTTTTAATGTAATTTGCTAAAATGGTCTTCTATATAAATTCTCCAGAATTAACACTTGAATTATGCATGAAGCAATATGCAATTCTAATTGTATGCCTTTATATCCTTTATTAAATATTTGTTTTTTTAGCCTCCCTTACAAAAAAAAAAAAAAAGGAAAATATTCATTTACCAAACCCAGTGAACATCTGGTACATTCATAACAAAGTGAATTGATATTGAACAAAAATTACAAAGCGTCACGCACAACATACGTTTACAACTATGGAAGTAAAAGATAAAACGCCATGTCAATATGAATTAGTTTAAAATGATTGCACATGTGAGAATAGCATGTTCAAATTTATAGGTGTGTCTCTTCGGTAGCAATGAGTGACAGATGTAGAAGTGTTTCTACACTCCTTATATGTCCTTGAAATGTTTCAACACACACAAAGTGATCTACAGGGTTTGGCTGCCGAAGGAGGTAGGGGGGCAAATGTACCCCACCCAGGCCACTTTCACATAGGAGTGCAGGGCTGCAGTCTCACAGCACCAAGTCTGCTGCTTATTAAAAGCAGTGTTGGCTTGTCTATAGGTAGACTACTGTAGGAAAGCCTCATCTGTCAAATCTTTATTGTATGAAGCACATGAAAAGGCCCATCCGAACAGAGATCTGTGAATTTAGAGAGCAAAAAAAGGACATTCGTTTGTACTCGACTCACGAGCCAAAGTTGCTAGTCCTCCCATAGTAATCGATGTTGTGTATTTTAGTGCATAGTTTCAGTACATTGGTTTTTTTTTTATATTAGACCCTTTGTTCAAAATTGTTGCCATCACCCTAGGCACAGATGCTGGAATTATAACATTATCAAAAAGATAGTTCAGTTCAGAGAAGGATTAAAATCCTCGACAGGTTCCCATTTTTTTTTCATTCTACACATGCAGACGTTTAATGGTGCTGCCATCTTTTCGATCCAAGTAAATTCATGGTTTCAGGGGTCCTGTCAAACCTCTAGGCCCCAGGCAGCTGCAGTTAGCCGACCAAAAATTGCTTAAGGACCTGGAAGTGCCTCTAGTGGCTGTTAGTTTATTAAAAACTGCAATAATTACCACTGCAGGGTTAAGGGACCTGGGACACTGCACTCAGGACACTTCAATAAGCTTAAGTGGTCTGGGTGCCTATAGTGTCCCTTTAAGATATAAGAACGGGAGCTCATATACATATTTCTAGAATATTACAAGAATGTATATGCTCAATGTGCATTGAGGAAGTGAGTATCCCATTAATGGTTTGGACATTGTTTACTGATCAGTGGATGGATTCCAAAAAAGAATACCCAAGGCAAAATTATAAGGAATGGGAATACTTACCAGTTATGCAGATGCCTATTGGTTTAATTATACTAAAATAAACTTAACATGGTAAATAATAAAAAATACATAATTTAAAGGGATTAGTTAAGAAATGCCTACATGCAGTTTGTCTGGGTGGGCTAGTTTGCTTAAAATATATTTGTCTATCAAGTGAATCATTAAAACTCCTTTTCCTGTAATACAACAAATGGCATAATTTGATATCCGGTTTATATTTGAAACATGTCTGATTATAACTAAAAATAAAATTCTGTTGACAGTAATCAAATGAATATTGTTTTGAAAGGCTTATTGAAAATCCAGTGTCACTGAATCATGAATTAATCTCAGCAAAGTAGACAGGAAAGTATGTAAATATGTTAAATGTGCTCAAGACAGCAAGTTTATTAAATCTGTAAAATTTTAATATATCTCTTAACCCTTAACTATTAGTTGTCAGATCCTGGTATGAGAAGCATCTGATAGGACACATGCCACTCTTGCCGTACACATGCATCTCGTCCCCAATGCTTTTCCATGAAGAGCATTGGATTGGACAGTTTTAGAGGAATGTGACACCTTCAGGATGATGTTGCGATAGGAAAAGTAAACTGCATGGTGATGTGTGTATCTATATTGTGTATAAACTTTGGTCACTAGGGCATCACCATTCCTGCAAAATGCATGTTCCGAGTGTGCCTCCAATAATTTTTTGGGTACAACTGACAATAAAATAAACTCTCTGAGCCTGTGCTTTGAAGAACAATTTATGATGAGATTGTAATTTACAAAAATTCTGTGTGTTTTCTGTAAAATATGTTGGTTTTGTTTGTTTTCTGGAGGCCAGAAGCTCCTGATTTTTTTCTTAGTAGGCAGCTGCTTGAAGAAACAGTCCACCACCAAAAAAAAAGTATCTGATTGTCCCTTTCTGTCCTGCTGCCGTAGGCTTGGGTCAAGCCAACCTAGGCCAAAATAAATACTGAATATGACCTAAAGCAGATGGACATATCTGACCTTTGAATAAACAAATGCTGAAGGGGACTGGTAACGCGTTAAATTATAAATACATATTATACAGATAAAGCACAAGGCACTATCAGACAGAATATGTGTATTTAATACTAATATCTCAATCTCCAGGATTGCTAAAGATATTATGTAACTCCAAAATGTTTATAGTCCATTATACATAATTACTATATCAGCTGCAAATATGGAAATATGATCAAACACACATACACAAACATGCATGCACACACAAATTATTGTTACAGTGGCAGCATTTTTGAGTTATCACATGTTTTCTGAATTAGAAAGTGATACTTGGATTAAAAATTCCTGTATACTATTGCACAGCAGATTGGAATATCTATAAACACAACATGCATAAACATTGATTGCCGATGGGCGGATGTTATTTCTCAGATACATTTCAGAAGAGGGTGAGGAGTCTACATAAAGAAGCATATTTCACATTGTATGCATTGTGTCATTAAAGACCTCTGCCTCTCTGGCAGCATATTCTAGCACACATCTGTCTACAAGGCAGTTGTGTGTCTTGCAAACCTCAGCCTGACTGAGATGTTATATTTGGGAGAAATAGTTGGGATATATTTTGATAGTTGAACAAATCAGTTCTGCAACATAGTATGAGTACGAGTTATTTGTCACTCAATCGTTCCCAATTTATTATGAATAAAACTTTATTCGCTGAAATAATTTCACTAGTAAAAAGGTTTATATGATGTTAGGGCCTTGGGAATACAATAGATTAAATGTATATACCTTAATTTAAAGGATATATAATATGTTTTCAGATGTTATGGGAAAATTTCTCAAGTTGGTCATTTTTCCGTCGGTCAGCATTGGAGAGACCGATTAGGTTGTCTTAAGAAAAGATTGTAATTGTAAGAACTAATTTTGTGTGTCATGGGTTTCCATTCTTTTTTGAGGTTGTTTTCTGTGTTTGTGTTTAAGCAAATATGAGAGATATATCGCAAATATATTTGTTGAGGAATAATTTTAGGCAGTGAGAGTAAACATGCTAAATGGTATAAATCATGCCTTTACTGGCTTATATAATGGTTTTATATGATTCATAACAATGTTTAAGTAAGCCAGCATTATATGTCTCATCGTTATACTGGGTCGAATGAGTCAATGTGTTAAAACAGTAATATAAAATGCTGTCGCTTATATACCTTTATGGCAACAGAAGAACACAATACATTTAAGAATATTTGCTTCACAAAGTATAGTGTAAAAGAGAACTACACTAACACATTTGCTCAATATTTCGAAATTAAATATAAATACATGTAATAATTAACATTGAAACAAAAGAATGAAAGAGGAGACAGAGTCCACTCAAAAAGAAGAAAGTATAGAGCGTACCGCTGGTATACCACCAACTAATCTGAGTGTTTGGATAATGGATCCTGACACATGGTGTTCCCATTCAAAAAAGAAATTTAAGCATATACCATGTCTTGATTCTCTCAATATAGTAGCTCTAATAGATAGGGTTTCCAGCAGGTGTATATTCTTTACAAAAGTACACATCATGCCATATTGCATTTGATTCCATAGTCATGATCTATGGCAGGTCCTAAGGCTTATCTTACATAGATCTCAGTTTTGTCCTTTATAACCAGTGATGAAGCTTTTGTCAGATAAAGCCTCAAAGAGCTGAAGATGGAGCTGGACCAGAAGGTTACAGGACCAGAGAGGTCCCATTTTCTCCGACTTCAACCATTTAAGCAAATGTTACTTTTGGGGAATGCTGCAAAAATGCAAACACCCTACAAGAGACTGCAACGTAAAAATGTCTGTGTAATGCATAACACATGTTTTACCTACATTTAGCAGTAGTAGCAACACACAGTTTAAACCTTTCTATATGGTTCTTGTATTGTACAGAAATTGCAGATATGCACCCAGCTAGCTCTAACAAAAACTATGCTCTTTTCCTCCAGAGACAGCACTTCCTAACAAGAATACAATTCCCTTCGAATTAGTAAGGTTTTATTACTACTGACAAAGACTTTTTATCTTTTGTCTGTCTCTTAAATGAGGGTCAACAGCAGATCAGTGCATGCTGCGGTTGTCTATTTTCTTTTTATCACGCTTTCCCTAGAGTCTAATAAAAATCATAAAAGGAATAAAATATTGCTCTGTTGACGACTGTCAACAGTGCAGGCAGCTTGTTAGTAAGTGGCTGTATATATAAAATATATATATATATATAAAATATTGTACATCGCTATGGAATCTGTCGGCGCTATGTTAATGGCAATAATAATAATAAAGATATATGTGTATATATATATATATATAACCAAAAAATATATATAAGGGAGCACACTAGGTCTTCAAAATAGTGAAAAAAAGGTATTTATTGTATTTACAAAAAATACATCAACTGTGCATATTCAAAAAAATCTACGTTTCGACCCTCATGGGGTCTTTATCAAGATCCTTTTCAGTAAGGGAGGAGTGCCAAGCATTTTATACATATATATTTTATATATAGATAGATAGATAGATAGATAGAAATATTACACAGTTACAGGAGAGAAAGCAAGGAGGGTTACCAAGGTGTAGGGAGGGAAAGCTATTAACAGTTTAATTAATATGCCTTCCAAAAGGAGTGATATATAAACTGACACTCACATCACACAAACACACACATCAAAATACAATCTGTCTTGGTGGGACAGAATATTTGGTAGTATTTCATGCTAAGATGCACAGTCCTATTAAACTTCCTACATAATTCCATATAAAATAAGATATGCCGTCAGTTAGTTACAATTAGATACAAATTGGATAATAGTTGGATTGCTATTGTAATTATAATCCACAATTTTACCTAACAGCAGTTTGCAATGTCTCCAGAAAATTATGCTTCAAATATCCCAAACTAAACAACAGTACATTGTTAAAACCTGCAGGCAGACAGCTACAATATGAAATAATAAAAAAAAACAAAAAAAAACACACAACCACATAATAGGCCGAATGTTCTTAGTAACATTTCTATAAAATGGGAGTCAATTGTACTGTCTCTTTACCGTCGCTAACTGTTGGTAAATTAATTCTTATGTGTGTTGCAACAACTTTTGTGCCGGGGATGAGGTGCATTCGACCCTCCTACTATTTTCTAAATTGACTTCCATTAAAAAAATAGGGTCATTTTTGGTGACATCAAAAAATTAAACATTTCAATATCCTTTTTTTTAAAAATTTGTGACTCAAAATTGCAAGCATTTATTATATTCATGTTTATACATATATTCCAACTTAAAAAAAAATAAAAAATGCATTACTCTGTGTTCTTCTACCGATGAAGCATGTTACAGTTCAATATATTTTGGGAGTTACTCTTTGACCAATAGTGTATATAAAATAAGAACAAAGTTGGTGAAGTGTTTCCTATTATGGTTACCTTTGTCTTTGTGTGTAGATGTAGTTTGGTGGCCATAGCTATGCTCATGTATGCTGAGATATTGTTTCCATTTTGAAAACCCAACATCTAATACCCAACAGCTGACAACTCTTATGGGGATTGGCTAGTTTACATTAAATACAAACTTATCATATATATAGAGAGTTGTAATTCTGTAATATTTGGAAAACTACTTGTTTGTAGCTGCCAGTATGGATTTTCTATAGTTTAAAATTTACGGTTGCTTTATCGGGTCACTTTGGTAGCCATACATTGGTATCTCCATTAATATATACTTTTTCTTTCTCAACTCACTGAGAAACCTGGCGGTAAAACGTTCTAGGTTATTTTCTCAGCTTTACACCTTCATTGTTTAACTTGTTTGTTTGCATTATGTTCTCAAACTTGTCACCACTTAGTAAATCTACTTTTTCCTCCCATCACTGGTCTTTGACAGGTCATGCTTGATTTGTTTTTCTCAATGAGATAATCTGGTTTGCTTGGCTTTAGGCGTCTGTCTGGTCTTGACTAAAGATTATTATAATGGGTAATGGTCTATAGGTAATTTATATTATATATTATCATTATGAAACTTAGCCCTAAACAATTGTATACATTCAAGCAAAAAAACAAACAAACAACTAAATGTCAGCTATTTGTATGTCTATCTATCTATCTATCTATCTATCTCGGTTATCAATTTCTACTTTGGGAATCATTTGGGAGTATTCATCCTGGCGTTTAGACTCAGCCATTTGAAAACAGTCTTTAGCGAGTAATTATATTCTGGACTTTGCATAAAGTTCTTGTTTTTTTTTAATTATATACAAGTGATCATATAGCAATAATGGATGTAATATTTGCGCTGATCCATGACTGACGTACTGTACTGCACAGCATGCCTAGTTCGCCTAACAGTAGCACCGGCCCTGATACCTGGTCCGGTCATCTGTTAACAGCAAATGGTTATATATCTGCTACAGTTAATTTTCTACAGCCAAATATTTATCTAATGTGATAGTGGCATGATATAATAGTATATTTAAGTTTGAGATGTAATATATTTTTGTGCTTGAAGATAAATGAGAATTAGTCAGTTATATAATTGGTAATTAGACAACGTTTCAACCCAGAATGGGTTTTTGCCAAGTTGGTGTATTGTGTATTGAATGTTGACATTTAGGGATGTCTTTTGCATAGATATGCTTCAAGTGAGTCTTACATCTTATTGTGATTAATATATAATTAAGTTTAAAAAAATCCTTTATATTTGCGAATATGCTGTTATGTTTGTTTTACTGCCCAGTTCCAAACATTCTGTATTTAATCATTTCATTTGTTTTTTTTCTTTTTAGCCGCCCCTCCAAAGCTGAAAGAAATGAAAAGTCAAAGTATATCGGAGGGCAAAAAATTGGTCTTGAAGTGTGAAGCGGTTTCCGAACAGCCCGCCATGAAATTTAAGTGGTATAAAGAAGATAAAGAAATTGTTGCAAAAAACAAGCAAGAGGGCAAGCCTGAAAATATAAAGATACGGAAAAAAAAGTAAGTTTCGCAGATGCTTTGATAAAGTTGAGTAGATTTTAGAAAATGAATTCTGTATAACTGTTGACCAATTCAAAGCTTCATCATCCAACAAGAGTGATAATTAAGTGATATGAATTCTAAAATGTGCTAAATAGAAATACATAATGTTTGGTAAAAGTTATGATAGCATAGTATATTTTTAGTTTAAGATAATATTTGTTAATTTTTGTGTGTTAGCTTCATATGCAAAATAATGGAAATTAGGATGATAGCCCCTTACACTTTTATCTTTTGATTCTAGAATTAGAGAATTCTATATTATTAAAATGCAACAACACCTTAATTAATATATAACAAAACTTCTAGAGAAGTTAATATTTTTTTTAATAAAATACTCTTTTTTTATCTCTTACCTTACAGTGTGAATGTGGAGCATATGATATGTGATGCACTTTTCGAATAATTTCATATTATTAGAACATTTTAATGATATGAGGGACATATCTCCATAATGTGCTGGCTGTTAGCTAAGTCATCAGCACTTTGTTTTTTTTTTGTTTATTTGATCTATTCTATATCATATACACCACAACTATGTATTATTTCATTTATTCATAGCCCTACTTCGTATATGCAAGAGTATGTTGACATTCGTCTAAACTTTCCACTTTGCCTTCCTTATAAATCACACCCCAGCTATATTACCCTATTCATTATTTTAGCTGCTCTTTTTACCTTAGTTTTTCATGGTTTACTGATGGCAATTTGTTTTTTATTGTTGATGTCATGTGTTTAGTGACATGGATTACTCAATAAATTAAACAATCTACTACCTGTTTATTGGTTACAGAAACAACAACAACAAAAAAACCTAAAATACATGTCTGCTAATTAAATTAGTTAACATTAGTAATTCTTACAAAAATATTTTTCTTCTAGGTTTACCGCCATATTGAAACAGAATGAAAATGTCTATTCACACCATCAAATTTTATTTTGTTATAGCTTTTAATATAATACTTTATATCTTACTACAACCCAACTGTCTCTGTTGCTGATTAGGACATAATTAATACATATTCTTGTGATCCACCAGAAAGTCTTCCGAACTCCAGATCCTCAACCCTTCTGATGCCGATGCTGGAGAATATAAATGTACTGTGTCCAACCAGCTTGGAAATGACAGCATGAGAGTCAATGTTACAATCAGACCAAGTAAGGAAAAACAATCGTACCTGCATTTCTTTATTTTTGCAGAACACAAACCTTTTGTCATTTGCAAACAAAACCTAAAACACCTACTTTTGTCTGCATGATTTATAGTCTAAAACAGGCTTCCCCAAACTCCCGCCCTCCAGATGTTGCTGAACTACAACACCCATGATTCCCAGCCCATCTATGTCATTCATAGAATCATGGGAGTTGTAGTTCAGCAACATCTGGAGGGCCGGAGTTTTGGAAAGCCTGGTCTAAAACATCCACAAGAGAAGTAGGGTTAAAAAAATTGTCTCGATTCATCACTTTTAACTGTAATTTTGCTGATACAAGTGGTAAAAGGCATATTCCTCTTGATCATATTGACATAGAATGTGCAGTGTCAGTATAAGGTGTTCAGAGGCCCCGGTTGTGATGACAGCATAGGATTCCATTGATTTATAGGTTTTTAAAGGGCATTACAGTGTGTACAAAAATTGATACATGAAATATATGTTGACCTACATGATTTTCCAAGGTAGGACAAAGAAAGGGAGATAAAATACTTACATTTTTCAAAAACTAAGTTAGCAGCAAGTGAAAAGTCCCTGTGTAGAATTTTGTACATTCCCTTATTAGTTTTTTTTTTTACTTATTATTAAAACTTCGGCCCAAGGTATCTTTTATGGCCACTTCAGCATATATCAAATTAAGCTCCTCCCAAATAGTCAACCTAAGGCCAACCTTAATACGCTCTGTGAATTAAATTATGACGCAAATTCTTTGGGCAAATTCAGAATATTATATAAACTTATATTTATTAACTCCTCACCTACTGTAGTTACCCTAAACCATGTTCCTAAATTGAACCTGCACCTAGTGCATTAAAATTTTGCACCCACAGCCGGAACCAGTGTTAGCTCTCTCAATATTATAGGGAACTTGAAAGGGTGCCAAAATGCTCAAAGCTCCATTACTAATATAATTGTTCACCCTTAATATTTTAAGGTTTATTAAAATTGTCAAATTGTGGAGCATTACATTGTATGCCAAGGTTTAATAAATTACAATTTATATGCTAGTGCTTTCTGTATAATATCTGAACCAGCAGATTAGTGATGCCAACGCATTTTAAGTAATAGGATGGTAAGTAATATTAATTTGGCAAAGAGTGTTAGGAGACAAAATTTTGATGAAAACAAACTTTGTTAAATAATCAATACCTTTTGTATAAATTAATGTAAAATACAAAATAAATGAAATAAGACTAATTAATTAATTTATTTGAAAAAAATGCAAATGCAAACACAGCAGGTAAATTACCTATCTTTATCCTTAATTACACCTGATTCAGTTCTGTTACAAAATAGTGGTCTGGATGAAGTGCCAATTGCAGTTTCAGAGAAAGTTTAACTCAGTAAAATGATGTTGTTCATGCTCACGCTTTGCATGGGGACATCTGTGTCTTCCAAATCCTCATAGGAAAGCATTGATGCAGTGCTTTCCTATGCGGAAGACCAAATGCACGTGCATTAGGTTCCCCCATTGGAGTGATGTCGCGGGAGGTGGAAACCAATCAGGTGCCGAGGTACTGGATTGAAAAGAGATAAGTGAAGGAAAGGGTTATCAACCCTTTATTCACTGGGGGATTGGTTAGTTATAGGCAGAGGGATAATATAATTTTGTATTCTTAACACTATAGTGTTCCTTTAATTATTCCCAATGTTTCTTATAACGAAACAATTTTGTGACCATAGTATTGATTTTTGGATTTTTTTTAAAGTGGGATATTGCTCTATAATAAATGGAAACGACGTTAAAACAAATTGAGAAATAGTGGCTCCTATTGTAATTTCTACAATACATCTACTTCTAAGGAAATGCACTCTTAAGAATTCCACCTAGAATGGTACACTCTTTGAATTCCCGTAGGTCAAAGAAACATTATTTTGTTTTTATATGACTACATGAAGGCACTCCCTCAAGCGTGCAAGAACTCATTTTTCAGTCGAGGACCAACTGATTAAGGGTGAAGATCAATCGAAATTTCCAAGAATTTGTTTTGCTTTTGTGTAACTTACAACTTTTGCATTGTGAAATCCATCTGATAGGATCTAGTCAAAATATGCATATAAGATCCCAAAATAGACATAACCATTGTACATAGTCTTTGCACTAAAATTTGTAGGTATCTGTTACAATTAAACAAATACTGTGCATATTTATATAATGGGTTGCAGACATTTAAAGGAAATATGTGTTTTAGATGTTTTTTTTTTCTTTCACAAAGATGAGTAGAAAATGAAGTATATTTATTTTTTCCTTAGGCTAGCAATACATACTTGCAATCTTATCTTGAAAATTGCCTTGCACTGGAACATTAGTTTTCCTCCGCTACGAAGTCATGCTATGAAGCATTGCATAATATTTTGGGATCTGGTTCAAACAGGCATATACCTGTTCTTTTATGTAAGTGCTTCTAAATGAGTACTGCTCGCCATGCTGCCCACAGGTTTAAAAGCAAATTTAAAGTCAATTTAAAATTTAAGGTCAAAATAGCTAGACTGCAAAAATTCTCTAATTCAGCTATGCCGTTAGTTCGGCTACTCTGTTCTTAAGTTTGATTCGCTTTCCACTTTGAATTTTCACTTTAGTAAATAATCCCGTCAGTCTATATACTATTGAGTCAGTAAAAATCATTTTAGTTAAGATGAATCCCTAATAAGTGTCTTATCTGTGGTTCAAACTGATCTGTAAAACAATTGGATTTTCAGTACGTACTCAGAGCTGAGCTTTGACATCACTCCAGTCCATAGCCAATCACTGTCCTCTTATTATTTGTACAGTGTCCCCTTAGCACGTCTTTGAAACACTGTATAGATAATAAGAGGACAATGATTGGCTGGCAGAGCAGAGTCAAGTCAGCATCTCAGCTCACACTGATCACTCATTGGCTGAGCTGAGTGCGAACTCTGAAAGCTACTTTGTAAAAAAAAAAGGGAGTGTGGCTAAAGATGTTTTTTATTTTATTTTATTAAGTAAAACAAAAGAGATTTGAACAAGGAGGCCATGCTCATGCAGCTTGGTCAGAATGTTAGTTCAAGTTTCCCAAGAACAGTAATGACTAAATGTTGGTATTTTAGCTAATGAGGACTACATTTCCCATGATTCATTTCCCATAATACCATCTCTAGTAACCTATACATCTATCATAACAGTTGAGCACAAAATATAGTAGGGTGAATAGATGGCACTATTTCAAGCTTTGAAGTGGAGAAATTAGTAATTTGCCACAATGATCTACTGTGTATCAATGACAAGGAGAGTGATAAGAGAAATTGTGAAAATGCTTGATACATTATGGAAAAAACTGAAAAACAATATTAAACATAAAAGATAATATAGAAAATACAACATAATACTACCCTTGGATGTTGGGCTAAGGTGACATCCCCAGAATATACTGGAAAACCAGATTAATCTGAATGTACCTTTCCTGGTTAAATACTTAGTTATTATTATTATTATTATTATTATTTAATTTTAAAAATTACTTTTATTTTGTGCATAAATTTCCAAAAACAAAATGTCATAAAGAAGACAAGTCAAGCTTCCTAAAAGTTTTTTTTTGTTCTTTTGGCACCTAAAATATATTTGTGGACAAGGCATCGCTACACACTGTTAAATGCAAAGAATAGATAGACATTAACGTTACAAACTTCATCCTTTGACACGACAGCTTGTTCCTTCCAACACAATGGGAGGTTTAAGTATTAAATGTCTAGAACAGCTGTGTTTTTTCAAAAGTAATACATCACTTATTATCAGCACATATAATGGTGTGTGTCTAACTAAATATTTCCAAAATATAGCATTAAAGGAACTGTACCACTTTTACAATCTCTTTCACCAATATATTCTATTTCTTGAAAAATGTCATACTTATTAATAAACCAAACTGTTTCTTAAGATGAAGCATCTCAGATTCCATCTTGGGTTTTCGAAACACTTTGGTTTAAGCTTGACTAGTGATGAATAAATACAAATGACAGTCAGAACTAATTTCAAACAAAAGAGAGCTAAGCAGAGCTTTAAAAGCAAGCAAATAGACGGGGTTCCACGTTATTATACATAACAAATCCCATTGTATTTCCTAAGAAATATTTCTAGTAAAGACATCGGTTGACTTCATATTTCTTAGAGCCAGTTATTAAAAGGATAGCAAATCAGTTATCTCAGACTTTTTTTCAAGTGAATAACAAAATTATCCAACTTTACAAATAGTGGATTAATATTTAAACTTACTTTTTGTCTATGACTTGAACTGCTTGTGTGATAAAATAGTAGTATCATTAGTATTTGTAGGGTAACTAAAATCTGACAATAGTCTTCTCCTCAGCCGTCTGATGGTAATCTGTGGTTAATTGCCATTCTCTTACTTGAAAAAAGTAGAGCCAATAACAGGTTATATGATGCAGAAGATATGATAAAATAAGATATGCTACAAGGAGAATCTGCTGCTTTGCTTGAGTTAACTTTGAACCCTGAAAATGTTTGCTTTAAATTTAAAAGGCCTTTATTTAGATTATTGCTTTTTAAGCAGTTTAACTTAAATTATAAAAATCCCCAGTTTTCATTAAACAAACATAAATGCAAACAATATATTTCACCATAATGAGGAAACAATACAGGGTATAAACCATGACGTAGGGGCAAATTTTATAAAGGAATTGGGCACACACGCAATTATGATATCTCTGGGCCTTTTTAATGGGATCTATAATATTTATTTACCACTAATACCAGCCTCTGGCTTATTGTGTAAGTGCCAGAAATCATTTAACCCCTTAAGGACACGTGACGGAAATATTCCATCATGATTCCCTTTTATTCCAGAAGTTGTGTCTTTAAGGGGTTAACAAATAAAAATGCTCTACCGTATGGTACAGTTCAGCATTTTAAGTCTAAAGCGCATGAGAATGTATTGACTGATGCATAGATTTAATAAATCTATGAGCAAGGAGAATTGGCTATAAAGAAAGAGAATTTTAGCACAAGGTTCCGTATAAATTCCTGATTATGCTAATTCTTTGCCATTCCTATGCTAATGTGCTTAGAATTACATTTACTTGGCACATAAATCGTGCTACAATTTCCACAAAAGAGATAGTGTAGTAAGCAAGATTACGTTCGTTTGCAAGCCATAATGCTTAGATTTTGCTGTGAGCAGCTTAAGAAATTGAAATTGAAAAAGAGGCACTCAAAATACAGGACAGTTTAATTAAATGTATGTACACAGTCAATAAAGTTGTAGCTTATTTGAATCTGCTTAAAGTACCAGCAGCCAACAGCATGTTACTTCCTGTTTTTTTGGAATGGTATGACCCATGATATCTTTTCCCAGGCTGTATAAGCATAATTACATTTTCAGTTGGACAAGTAGATGTAAGGTGGTACAAGTGTTAACCACAATCACTATATAATTAAAATTGGCCGATCTGTAATGTCTATTTATATGTTAGCAACAGCTTAATTTGGCTGTACAGTAAAACACTCAAATCCATGACGGCAGAATAATGAGAGACATGAACACATGGTGTCAAAAATGTTAAGGCCTAATTTGAGTATTTTACATATCTTTTGTGATTTTTTTTCATGCGGTTTTTATATATCTATAACTACAATTATAATCAAAATGATTAGGACAGTTTCCATATGCATTAATTGAAGATTAAATAATATATAGGATCCGCACTATATACACTTAAATACACTTATTAGCTTATACACTAAACCACACATAGGCCAAATAGAATAGAAATAAATGAATTGATCTTGTGTAATTATTATACAAACCTTGGATACAAGATACCCTGATATTTGTGCTGTTGAAGTAAAACATGTAACTGTGAACTAAGTTGACATTTTTTCCCATCAAACTTAGTTGAACAAAGTAGGGGTCAGCTCACAGGAACTCAGAGGCATGTGGCACTCAGGGATGTCTGTCCCAAAGTGTCCTCCTAGCTTGGAAAATTCTTCTCTAGGGGCTATTTTTGCAACTCACCAATATTCTCCTATTGGCGACTGCATGTTACCTTAGTACCTCATATTGCTAGTTTAAGTTTTTATACTTTCCAATTGTTTCATATGCAGAAGGTTATAAATATGTATGAAAATGCAAAGATCTCGCAATTAAAACTGAAGCCGAATGTATTCAGAAATTGTTGTTACCTTTTTCGCATCTTGTGCCAAAACTAGGTAGTATTATACAGTGACAAATTTTTAATTTGGGGGTTAGCGTGTGGGGGTAGCCACAATGTTTTAATACAGACAGCATCAATGCAGTACAGTTTTAGCTTTTTTTCTTTTTTTAATGAACTCGGTTACACATGATGTCACTACATATTTAAGCAATCAACGTATCCATCAAGCATTCTCATTTACTATAGAAAGTAAGGGTAATTGTATAGTGTAATATCCAAGACAATTTCTTTGTCTTTTCAATTTGAAAGTGTATCTTTGCGATTGAGGTTATCAGTTATTTTTACCATCTAGAGTAAAAACATAGAATTGTAAAAAGTATAATTAGGCATTCACTATAATATAGAAAAAATAGGGGACAGCAGTAAATCTTACAAGGGTTCCCAAAATCTTGTGAATCTTGTGAAATAAAAGGTAGAAAACCACAACAAAAAGAGTAAAATAGTAAAAACATGAATGACAGACCTATGCAAACTTCAGTTTTATAATTGTTTTTACATTATATTAGATGGCCAAAAGGAAAGAGATCTTGAACTTCGTTCTTGAATGTTTCAGAACGTAAACGCAATATCTAGGGGTGTACCTTTCAACCACACCTGTACTATATATTATAAATTATTATAGTACAGTATTGTATCCCAATAATAACCTAAGCCAATTTTAGGTGATAGTACAGTAATATTAACACATTACGTTTAAAGGCATCTTTCATTTTTGTACATAATTATTTTTCAAAAATATAACATTTTATTTTTCCATACATATTTAAAAAAGAAAAAAACATGTCTTCTTCGGAGTCTATGAAGACGAGGGAGCTTCTCTATGGCTGGCAGAGGAAAATAACCAATAGTAATCTTTCTTTCCAGTCACATGGTAGCGACAGATATGTGCAGTATATTTACAGACAGAGACGGACCTGCCTGTGCCTGAGAGAATATGGATGGGGACTTAGCCCTCCCACAGCCAGACAGCATGGCGACAGATGATCTCTGGTTCTCCGTGAGTGAGATGCAGGTTAATATAAATAAGCAGGAATGAGTGCTAAAAAAAAAAAAAAAAAAGAAAAAGCAAACAATCGGTTTATAGCATACTAAATATAAGAAAAATGGTTAAAACAATCTGGAGGGATGAGAATACTGTGTATATATTTTTTTGTGTTTTGGTACTTGAAGGAAGCTATCAGAATCCATAGGTGCTTGGTCCATAATTGCACACGTGTCTATATTAAGAAGGCTCGCGGCATCGTTCCATTATCTACAGCTTTTACATGGTATATTGCAGGTGACATTTGCTCTCTTAAATGTGCTTGTATATTATATTACACACACAAAGCTGTAGCTCGAGTCACTGAACCAGATAACCAGCCCCTCTTAAACAGAATTGTTGAGCTCTGTCAGTTAGCATAATTCAAAGGTGTAAACTTTGACATACTAATTATAGAGCTAGTTCATATGGAATTTATTTTCATCATTAGAAAAAAAAATAAAAATGGAAAAACGCTATTATTATGTGTTTCGCTGTACTGCCTACATTCATGTAGAATTCACAATAGCCTATTAGAGGCAATGACCGGTTGCCCGCATTCACATCTTTATCACCAATACCTATTAGCAAAGGGAGGGGGGATTAAAAAGATTATTGATCTGTCTTTTCTGTACGTCTGTGTGAAAAAAAAAAATTTCCTTTCATGATTCAATGAAGCAAGTAGACAAATCTCCCGTAATTGAAACTCTTCCTGCAGTCATTATTAAGAGCTACCAAGGTCAGCGTAAAGCACCTTTAAGCAGATAGAGAGAGGAAGTCATTTTTCTTTAGCTTAAAGAGCCAATGTGACCTTAGAGAAATCTCTTGACAGCCAACATCTCTGTCCTTAAACTCACATAGTCAAAGCAGTACACTATTCATGTTAGAGACTGTGTAGCTGTCAATGTTTTAGCCCCAATATGAAAAATAATTAAGGCTAAAATATTTCCGCAGATAGAACGCAAAAAATGAATTAAATAAAATGAATAAAAGACTATTATAACAAAACATATTTCGCAAAAAATATGTTGACCTCTCATCCTGAGCTTTAAAAGGCCCATTTATACTTATCTGTCTGTCTGTCTGCCTGCCTGTCTATCTGTATTTCTCTGTGTCTGTCTGTCTGTCTGTCTGTCTGTCGACATACAATAATAAGGTTATATGACACTGCAAAAAATAAATAAAAAAATCTGAATACTGAATTATTATACTAATAATACAAATCTATCATATGTCGTAAACGTAATAGACTGTTACCAGGATTACCGTTAAAGGTTAGTGCCAGGAATCCCTAGAAATATCATTTATTAATTCAACAGACATGTGGGTTGTTAAATGCATTATTCTTAGCAGACATAGTCAAGATATTACAAATGTGTTAAACCAGATAACAGTAGTTTTATTTTCCATAAAAAAATTATAAAAGTCAGTATATATTAAATAACCTTTACTGATTGTATTAAAGCAGGACACATGTGGCAGTTCCAGTATCTCCTCAATGGAATTATTGCATTTTTAATGCATATTTTGATGCATTATACTTTAGTGAAATACTATTGCCAATATGGAAAAGCCATAATTTTACAGGTAACGTTAAAACTCTGCCAGTGAAACATGCAAAAATCGTGATGACCCATGAACAAAATTTACATTCTAGATGTTTTTCGGCAGTAGCTAATAACATTATTTTATTCTGTTTTTTTTCTATGATAGTATATTTCCCCCACCCAGTTATTTTCTTGTTTGCTGATAGGGTGTGCTAATTCTCTCATCATTTGCTGCTCTTAAAAAGGGGTGAAATTCGCAGTCATTTTAACACTGGTGTGTTCGTTCAAAAACTCTCTTACAGGATCTCTTAACTGAATTTACTGTATGAGGGCAATGTGCCCAAATACAGACAACATTGTTATAGTCTTATATTCTGATACCATTTTGGGGACTCTGCACTTCCCAAAACTGCCACCAGGTTCCTTACAAAAAAAAAAAAAAACATTAGCAGGTTGTTTGACCATTTTTATTTTTATCACAATAACTGTATATGATGAAAGTTAACAAATAAAAAAATCCAATTGTCTAAATTTATATCGCCAAATGTTGTTCTTATATCACTGTACTTTTCACCCTGCTATGTTTTCATGCAGTCTATATATATATATATATATATATATATATATATATATATATATATATATATATATATATATATATATATATATATATATATATATATATTACAGTATATATAGACATAACCACTTTATGTATTTTACATTTTTACATTTTAACATTTTGCCCATTAAGATGCATATTTATGACACTTTAAGATTTAGAACAGGGCCGATTTTGCCAAATCTCTTTATAGTTTATTAGTAATATGGCTCATTGTCAGTGTACAAGGGTAATTTATTCTGAGCAGAACTCTATGGAATTGATGATGCTGAGTAACCAGAGATCTGCCAAACTGCAGAATCATCTACATTTTGACCTTGACAAGACATGATCGTTTCTGAAAGCAATCTGGAAAATGAGATGATAAGGCTTTAAATGCACTGCAATGGAATGTGGCACTGCAGAAAAGAAATAAGCAATGTTTTAAATATTATATTAATTTACATTAAATTATATTATATTATATATGACATACCGGCAAAGTAAAAAAAAAATCACAGTACTTTAGAATATTACAAACTAAATTAGATTACTGATATATATTTTTTTCTAATTTGTAAAATGATGTGTATTCATTTCTATAAGTCTCAGCTGGTTATTAGAACATTTTATATTTTTCTTCCAACTTGAGCCATTCAAAATATGTTTGACTCATTGCCAATTATGTTTATGTCAGTTGTATTTAACTATGCTTTGTATAATGCTTCATGGCTTCTGCTGAAAACTGGAAAGTAAATTTAGGGTCAGTCTAGGATGTTTTTACTAACAGAAAAAGTGGAGCAGGCATCGTCCACTGGTTTCTATGGCGATTGCTCCACGTTCTGAACTTGTGTGATAGTGATACTTCTTTAAATCACCCATGATGCTTGATAATTTGCATACTTAGGAGTTTAGATATATAACATATTCTCCACATATTTTTAAATTAGTTTATCAAAGTTCAGATGACACATGCTAATATTCTTGAGTATAAATTTTAAAAAAAAGATGAAAAATAGAATTTTAAATTATTAACAAAAGTGACCTTTAGTAATATTGAAAATATTAATAAACTTGCCAGCCACTTTATTTATTTAATATTATTTTTAGGACATTTCTATGTTACCAGACAACATGTACAATATTTTCTGTATTCCCTGTTCTGGTTACTGCAAGTATGTGTAAAAGGATTTCCAAGTCATCTGGGTGCTGTTCATCATAATGGTGCTGAATAGCTTTTTAGATTTAGGCTGTTGAACAATAGATTATCCTTAATAAGTTTGCCTTTAATTGATGACCACTTGGGGCAGATGGAGTCACCTCCAGTTCTGTGGCTACTCTCCTTCCTGCCAGGAAATACATTATACATTGATAGAAGGTAAAACGCAAACTGATACTTGGCAATCACAGAGGATAGTGGCTATTACTGTAAGACATATGTGATTATTCATTTAACTGATTGTATAAGGATGTGGTGGCTTAGATTTCATACAATATCCATCCTTTAATTATTTGGCTAAATAATACCAATTTAAACCTAGCAAGTTCTACTTATTTAACCCCTTAAGGACACATGACGGAAATATTCCGTCATGATTCCCTTTTATTCCAGAAGTTGTGTCCTTAAGGGATTAATGGAGAATCATTTTCTATATTGTCTAATTAATGCAGTATTTTTTTTCTAAACTATTGCTGAAAATAGCTATAATGTTATTTAGTACTGTAAGAAGTACTGGCAGATTTTTTTGTAAATTGTGTATTTTTGTAATGTGTCTACCCCTTCATTTTTTTTAATACGTCCACTGTGTTAGTGTTTACAACCTCTGCTGGAAACCTCCCTGCAAGTGAGCCTTCCTAAACACAAGTGAGATGTAATGTTTATACTTCCTTTATTGCACATTCTGTTTAATTTAGAATTTCTCATCTCTTTCTCTGTTAATAGTATCCTAGACCCTGCAGGAGCCCCCCTGTGTGTGATTAAAGTTCAGTTTACAAAGTAGGAGATAAAAACATCTAAAGCAAGTTAACATATGGTCAAAAGTGAAACACTTTTTTTATGTAGACTGTGTGAGTCACAGCCGTGGGAGGTGTGACTATGGCTGCATAAACAGAAACAAAAGTGCTTTAACTCCTAACTGGCAGAAAATAGAACAGTTAACTGCAGGGGCATGACCTCTACATCAAAACTGCTTCATTAAGCTAAATGTATTTTGGTGACTATAGTGTCCCTTTAAGTAACATTTTGTAGCATTTGCTTGGGATATTAAATTATTCGCTGCATTTGTGTAAGTATTGGGAGCATTCACCCTTTCCTATCCCCATCTTCACATCCTTGTAGATGTCTGTGCCACTAATCTTTTATTTGATGCATTGAGGATTATAAACATGTAATTCTCCGCAGCATTAGCCATAATGATTCATCATTAATTTACTCTCTACAACAGAGCGTGTTGGAAATCTGTAATATTTAGAGTTACAATGAATCAGATCTCAAGTTAACAATGACTTGCAAGATTTCTTCTCATGTTAACTGCAATGTGCTGGCAAATGTTTCAGGTGAGATCTGTCTTTTTTTTTTTTTTGCAATAATTGTTATTACTATGCTATTTTTTGGCATAATTCTAGCACATCCCATTTCCTAATGCATTGGCAAGCAGCCTGCTGCCGATTGCTGGATCTTACCACTGCAGTGGTAAGATAGCCTCTGCAGTTATTTAAATTATGCATCCTACTTCCTGTAACTACATGAGCCTGCAGACTTATCTGAAATTTTTATCTGGGACAGAAGAATGATCAGAATTTAATGTAGCAGATGCATCTGGATAAAGAAATTATTGATGGCCCGAGCTTAATTTTTCAATTTACTGAAATAGATGGCATAATTTTAGAACCTAATTAGGGAATTTTATTTTTACGCTCCTTTTCTACAGATGTTAAAATAGTTTATTGTTATATACACCAAATGCTGCAGTGTGAATCTGATTTGCAAGATGTGATTATTGTCCCTTGACTTAGTCCATTAATACACAGGGGTTCTAAATGTAAACATCGCTCTATAAAACATGCTTGATCATTTTGTAGCATTAAAAAAAGACGAATATATACATATATTGCATCATTTAACTCAGACAAGCCCCAGTTATTGTATGTGCTAACATATTGTGCGTATTGCATACATTGACAGAATTTACCGTCTGATTTAGATAATTTATAATTTAAATATATATGTTTTAATATGTATGCAGTTTGCACAGGGGACTAGTTTAAAACATGAATGGCTTTGATGTAAATGGAAATTTGGTCAAACCATTGAATAGCTAAAATAAGGCAGTCTCACATAATTAACTAACTATGCTAAACCGTTTGGACATGGCTAAGCCTTGCAAGTATCTGTAGTGACGGAATGACAACTACTTAACTACCCAACCGTATGCATAGTGAGACATGAGATCTGATAAGACAGACTGCTGACAATTACAATTCTAATTGCTTCCTACTCTGTACTTGTTCATATATAGATTTAAATATAATCGTATCAAAAAAGGATAATTTTTTTCATTATTTGCTGCAAATTTGCAAAGTGCTTCAAACTGTTTTTTGGCTTTTTTTTGTCTGCTTGTGGATCAACAGTAAAAACCGATGTGAGAAAAGCTGAACTTGATGGACGCAAGTCTTTTTTCAGCCTATATAACCATGTATCTCGTCTCTAATACCTTTCATTGCATGGCTCTGCACCTGTTTGCATAATTAAAGGAACACTTTAAGCGTGCTGTATTGGTTATAATGTCAACATTGCTCTGCCCCCACCCCCCATGTAAGTAGTTAAACCATTTTAGAATGGTTTGACTTCTTACCTGGCGTCTGTTGGGTGCTGCTCACTACCTCCACTACATCAGACAGAAAGCCTTAAAGGACCACTCTAGGCACCCAGACCATTTCAGCTTTATGAAGTGGTCTGGGTGCCAGGTACCTCTAGGATTAACCCTTTTTTCTATAAACATAGCAGTTTCAGAGAAACTGCTATGTTTATACTGAGGGTTAATCCAGCCTCCAGAGCCTCTAGTGGCTGTCTCATTGACAGCCGCTTGAGGCGCTTGCGTGCTTCTCACTGTGAAAATCACAGTGAGAGCACGCAAGCGTCCATAGGAAAGCATTGTAAATGCTTTCCTATGCGACCGGCTGAATGCGCGCGCGGCTCCTGATGACGTCTCGAGCAAGGAGGAGAGGAGGAGTACAGCTCCCCGCCCGGCGCTGGAGAAAGGTAAGTGTTTAAAACGAGTATGTTTTTCTGGCATTATAGTGGTCCTTTAAGCAGTGAAGGGTTTAGGTGATTGGCTGAGAGTGATCAGGTTAAGCTCTCAGCAAATCAGATAGTTCTCCACTGCAGGGCTTAGCTCAGGTGAGCTAATGGAACCTCCTACAGCTGATGAAAGGCATCTATCAGATACTAGGGATGGAGTAAAACCATTCTAAAATGGTTTGTACCACTACAATTGAGTGTGTTGTAGTGGTTATGGTGCTTGTAGTGGTGCAATTTGCCATAACTAGTTACATACTATAGATTAGCTTCATCAAAGAGTACTCTTTGTCATTGCACTAAACAGTATTGATGTATTGATCTCATTGCTCAATTCTCTGCCATTTAGGAGTTAAATTACTTTGTTTATACAGCCTTAGTCACACCTCCCTACATGTGACTGGCACAGCCTTCCTAAACACTTCCTGAATCCTAAATAGAGATATTTTAGGTTCCTGTATTGCACATTCTGTTTAATCTAGAATTTTTTATATCTTTGGCCCTGTTAATAGCCTCCTAAACCCTGCATAAATTTCCTTTATGTGATTAAAGTTCAATTTACATAGCAGAAAATAAAAATTTCTAAAGCAAGTAAATGTCTGATTAGAAATAAAAAAAATGTTTTTTTTTCTGTTCACGCAGGCTGCGAGTCACAGCCAGGGGAGGTGTCTGCATAAACAGAAACAAAAGTAATTTAACCCCTAAATGGCAGAGAATTGAGCAGTGATACTGCAGGGGCATGATCGATACACTAAATCTACTTCATTAAGTTGTTTGATGCCTATTGTATCTATTTAAATTAAAACCCAAGTTTTAGCTGGGTAAGATATATTCTTGCAATACAAAAATGAATAACCATCTAAATTCAGGTCCATTAAACCATTCATGTTCCTCAATATTATTATTATGTAAAAAAAAAAAAAAAAGTCAACATTTTAAGTCTAGCTTTCAGTAATTTAGCTGTCTGCATTATGTACGTTTTTCATGTCATAATAGTATAAATATGCTTTTACTGCACCATCGGCAATCAACTTTGTCTTTACCAGCCCTTTTCTGAATTTGCCTTGCTTACTTAGTCATTTAAATAAAATCCACTGACAGGTCTTTTTTTCCTTGTTCTGCATGTGATCTCATGTGTTTCTCAGAGCTAAAAAGACAGTTTTATATCTGAGTTACCTAAAGCAACAGAATGGTGGAAGTGATCCTAATTGGCTTCAGAATGTAAGGATTTGTAAATTCTTCTACCCTTATGCGAGATTGACAACACTGGTCCTTGACCACTAAATATTCATTGTATCAGTACACTCATACAAGTCTCAAGGCACATTTAAATATGTGGTATGTAAAATAAATAAATCACTTCATAGCCTCCAAGCTGAATTTAACTCTGTTCCAGTACATGAGATAATGTAATAAGTTAAATTATTCCATACACTTTAAAGAAATTTAGTGAAGTGGTTGTGGTGTCTGGCGTCACCTGACCCAGGCTTCCCTTTAAGTGTTAAGCCATTTTCGAAAGGTTTAACACTGAAGTAGTGTCTCATCTTATGCATGGGCTAATATGGTAGCATTAGCTCGAGCAGTGAAGGTGCAGCAGAGATCAGCTGAGATGGGCTCTTGATACTCCCAGCCTATCACCGTCTGCCCGTTGTGAGTAAAGGTTACAGTGTATGTAAGGTTTACTCACAATAGGTGGCCAGTGATAGGATGAGAACATCAGCTGACAGTCCCAGACTATCACAGCGACTGCTTCCTTACGGGAGCTAATGTTTCTAGATTAACCCAAGCACAGGAGGAGAAAATACAGACCCGTACATTAGGGACACTAATTTAGTGATTAGCCATTTAAAAATGGTTTAACATTAAAAGGGAAGATGGCACTCGGGAACTCTGGGCACCATAACCACCACACTGAGATCATGTGAGAAAAGAGATACAATGTGTGATACTAATGTGATTGGCAACAGACTTTTACTCATGGATTAGAAGTGCAAGTCTATTATGCTAGACTCCAATAAATGCCATTATAAGTTAACTGATAATTAGAAAAATGTTTACATTATAACGTGATTATGCTGTAAAAGACTCAACTCAGAATAGGAAACAAAGACTAGTTAAGATGTTTAGATTAATTATTCCGATTTGGGCAGATACTGCAGGCTAACACTGTTACCTTCACACATTGCTAGGGTAAACAAGTTGTGAAATATGGTTACCATGCAAGGTTGCTATGCAATATTACCCATGCTGACTGAGTGTTCTGTTTTGAATTATTTACTAGAAGTTAGTGACTAACCAAGAGGGTCCTATACAGTAATGTTTATTACAGTTTAACGCAGTCTCGTAAACCTACAATTACAGCTATATTTAGAGAGTGACTTTATTAAATAATCAGCAATCAATGAGTATTAGAGTATTTGCATATCAATACTCAGGGGTTCTGAATTAAATGTGAATATCAAGCAATGCAAGGCTATTAGATAAGTCAGGTGTAGCGCAGACTAGCTAATTAATATAACTTATTTGAGAGACTGATGTATTGGTAAACAGTTGAATCAAGCCTATTATTCCTTAGATCGAAACATAGAATGTGATGGCAGATAAGAACCATTCCGCCCATCTAGTCTGCCCAATTTTCTAAATACTTTCATTAGTCCCTGGCCTTATCTTATAGTTAGGATAGCCTTATGCCTATCCCACGCATGCTTAAACTCCTTTACTGTGTTAACCTCTACCACTTCAGCTGGAAGGCTATTCCATGCATCCACTACCCTCTCAGTAAAGTAATACTTCCTGATATTATTTTTAAACCTTTGTCCCTCTAATTTAAGACTATGTCCTCTTGTTGTGGTAGTTTTTCTTCTTTTAAATATAGTCTCCTCCTTTACTGTGTGGATTCCCTTTATGTATTTAAATGTTTCTATCATATCCCCCCTGTCTCGTCTTTCCTCCAAGCTATACATGTTAAGATCCTTTAACCTTTCCTGGTAAGTTTTATCCTGCAATCCATGAACCAGTTTAGTAGCCCTTCTCTGAACCCTCTCTAAGGTATCAATATCCTTCTGAAGATACGGTCTCCAGTACTGTGTACAATACTCCAAGTGAGGTCTCACCAGTGTTCTGTACAATGGCATGAGCACTTCCCTCTTTCTACTGCTAATACCTCTCCCTATACAACCAAGCATTCTGCTAGCATTTCCTGCTGCTCTATTACATTGTCTGCCTACCTTTAAGTTATCAGAAATAATTACCCCTAAATCCCTTTTCTCAGATGTTGCGGTGAGGACTCTATCAAATATTCTGTACTCTGCCCTTGGGTTTTTATGTCCAAGATGCATTATCTTGCACTTATCCACATTAAATGTCAGTTGCCACAACTCTGACCACAGTTGCCACAATTCTTGATATGCTAAGCAATTCTTTGAAATCTAAAAGGGGAACTGTGGTTGATACCACTGATTCTCCTGTGAATAGAAAAGCATTTTTTATTCCATTCAGTAAAAAAAATAAAAATCTACATTTTGACAAAACATAATGATACACTATTTTCATACTGTACGTGCGACCACACTCTGTTTTTAAGTTGGCATCACATATGCTGTTTGAGAGTTGACCTCCTGAGGTTTTCTAACAAAATCATGGGTTGGCCCAAGTAGACAATACAAATAATTCTAGGTAAAATCCAGAAATGTTTCCTCACCACCATTAACTCCGGTTAGCTTTCATAACTGGCAAAGAGCTCAACTTAATTATTATAACTAACTTGTTACCGATTGTTTCTTAAGTCACCACAAGTCCCTGTTTTGTGACTCAGTTCTCTATAATGTTTAGTTTAAAGAATACTCCAAACACCATAACCACTGCAGTCCACTGTATCAGTTATGGTGCTAGGAGTACTGAGGCGCCATCCAGTAGTTAATCGATTTTAGGTCAGTTTGCCAAATTTTCAGGTTCCAGCCAAGCATCTGCATCTGGTCTTCTTCTGCAAGATAATTTGGGTTATTCTACAGTGCTAGGTAAGGTCCTGCAGCATCCTCAGCCGATGAGAGTGTCCCTTAATTGGCCATGTTTTATTCTATGGAGACATTCATTCCTGCTCGACCAAGGGATGCAGGTAATTTGTGAAACCATACTAAAATGGTTTTACTACTTAACAGGACAGCACCAAGGAACTGCAAGTGCTATAACTACTACAGGATATGGAAGTGGTTATGGTCCTTCGAGTTTCCCTTTGATAATTGTTCATTTCATTCATGCTCCTTGGCAGGCAAAGTCAAGGTTATCATTGACAAAGGCCTACATGCTGCAGACAATGTATCAATATAAATCAAATGTCAAAAAATATGCCATTATATATAGAAATATTTACCTAAATATAGTATAAATTAAATCTTACTTATATTAAATAAAATACATTTCTTTAAAAGAGTTTAGCGTTTTAAGCATCGAAGGAACAAACTGTAAAATTTAAGTGAAATGTTTGACTTGTCCGAGCTATTTAAAGGGCCAATTAGTATTAGCTACTGTTCTTCTTTAACACACTCTTCTTACGCATTGTTGCAGTATTATTCGGAAGGCAATTTGATGCAACACATCCAAGACACTTGACATTCTCTTTTAATGTTAGCCTTTTATTCCATTAGTTTACAGCAGAGTGACTTTCTGCCTTTGGGTGAAAAATGACAAGACTATTTCTATTTTAGTTTAGTGTGGAAAAATGTGAATAGTATGTGGGTGTATGCAATAAAATAATCTAACCACTTTGTGTGTGGCATTCCCCTTCATACATTTTTAAAGGATTTCTGTGAAATCCCACTTATCACATTCCTGTCCTTTACTAGTAGAAGTGATGACTTAATTAGAGAAAGAGGTTGTGCTCATTATCGTTATATTTTTCTGGTGTCTGAGCGTCATGCATGTTTAAAGACACCATTTTTTTATGACATATATGAATATGTTTGAATGTATGAATATGTTTGGTATATTTACAATTTAGGAAAACAAGGAAAAATGCAAATACATTTTAAAATATGATTATCATACACTATGCACAGACAGGCTTTTATCTTAAATGATTCAGCCATTTCAATAATTCCTTCTTTTTTTTTTTTTAAACCTATGCAAAATATTTATGGTAGAATTGGCAAGAACATTATGTTCTTGCTGTGAGTGGGTGCAAAATGATGATGACGAATTATCTGTATAATGTATACTTTAACGTTCACAGGGTAGGACAGTCCATAACATTTGCACAAGTCACAGTGAATTGAACTTTGATAAAGCACCTTTAAAATTCTTCAGGCACTATAGCCAATTCAACGAGATAGAATGACTATAGTGCCTACAGCGTGCCTTTAAGGATCTTTTAAAATGCAAATTAGTGCAGGATTAGTACTGCCCCTTCCTAATGATACCAACATGCTGGCTACACTGCCAGCATATAGTCTTGTTTAGAGTATCATATATATCTCATGCGACAAAGTGCGACAAATGTTTCTGGAGGAGTAGGTTGGTGACTGGGAGCAGGAGAACCACTTGTAGGAGGGTTTTCCTGCTCTTTGCCTGTCAGCCACATAGAGATCTATGCTGATGAGTGATTGACAGCTGGGGTAATGACCATTTTTTTCAAGATTGTTAAATTAAAATATATACATATAATAGCATGTTTGCAAGCACACTGTAGAGATGAAATGTAATGCTATTTAATTTAAACCTCAGGTGCAAATACATTTTCAGCTTATTACTCTTCTCTGCTAGTCAGTTAGGTTTGCAAAAAAAAACAGATTGGAACAGTGGCACGAGTGAATGGAATTATAAAAGTTCTTACTTGCTGTTCTCATTTTAAGCTCCGAATCTTGAATATTTTATAGCAGCAACAGCTTTTAGAGCAGTCATTATAAAAACCAATCATTCTGCTCTGTTTGTTTACTATGCTGGCGTCAAAGCCATACCACACCTTAAAATTTTCCCAAATCTTTTCACTTCCTGGAAAACGTGGGGCTTTTATTCTACTGCTTTCAGCGTCAGTCATATGTTCATCGAAGTCAATAAAAGCTGTATTGACACAAAAATAACACAAAATATGATACATTTTACACATGTAACATATCTCCTTATATAATGAGAACAACGTTTTTTTTTTAAATCAATTTTTTTTTTTTTTTTGGTTTTTGGTTCGACATCTCAAACACTTTTCTGTCTAATGTTTGCAAGTGGACTATGGTCAATATGGCTGCTACATGAAAAGTCATGTGCAGCATTTACCTGGAACTGGGGTGCCCAAAAGGTAGATCCCTAGATGTTGTAGAACTACAGCTTCCATGATGCTTTGCATGCCTTTAGAATGACAAAGCATCATGGATGCTGTAGTTTTAAAACATCTGGTGATCTGCTTTTTGGGAACCCCTGATCTAGAATATACAGTATATCTTGCAAGAGTCCTGATATCCTACCTGCAGCGTTAGAATTATACATACAACATCCAATACGCAGTATGTTTGAAGACGAACATGCGGGAGCCCTAATCCCAATTTCCTTTTTGTCATGAGAACTTTGGTGAGTGCACAGACAAGTATAAAAGTGGTATACATACACAAATAGAAATAAAATCTCTCCTTTTCCAAGCCTTACACACTGAGATGAGCCTCAGTTTTGAACAGAACATCACATTTTTTGTACATTTCTAATAAATATAATAGGGAACCCGGCAAGTCCAGTTGATGTGGACAAGGGATTTTTTGCACTGCTCAGTATCCCTACAATTGGCTTAGCGTCATCAAGTCGTTATTTATGCTGCCAAAGTTTATATCATTTATACTCATTACTCAAACATAAAGGATGCACAACTTCAGTTTTGTAAAGTCATTCCTGGGGATTGGCCAGACTTAAAAAGAAATTCCTGACAAAGCGTAGATATATCAGAGGCATAGACATATTCACTAGCCTTAATTGTGCTGTGCTATGTCTATCAGGCATTTATTTCTGCTGTCTCAGAGTGTCATTGTGACTCCCTGTTCCAGAGTCTACATTATTCTGCTTGCAGGGATGCAAATGTTTCCCTAATTGTCATTTTGCATTCTACAACTGGTTTTAAATATGTGAGCCCAATATTTATAAAAGATGACAATTGTTAAATGTCCCTATTGTTGATGTTCGTGCCAAGAGAGAATAAGAAAAATTACATTTGTGCTGTATGGAAGCTTTTTTTGTCCATCTAATTTTTTACCCCCTCCTGTCCATGGAAATGATTTGCCTAGATGACAAAACAATTTTCAACCCTGCATTGAAGGCTGTATCAGAGAAACAGTTTTCACCTTGCTAAGCTTAAAAATTTTTTTTAAAAGTTTAAATACAATAGGATTGCAGTGGGTTAATAGATAAAATGGTCCCAGGAATAAGTTAACCATTGCAAAAAAACAAAACAAAAAAACAACCCAGTAGCTCTAAATTATGACTGAGCTAAATTTCAGCCACACCTTTAATTAGTCTGCAGAACCTGAGCAAATTATAGTCCTGCATTCTTGTATCAAGTGTCTTTCAACTTCAATGGTGACACTGTAACGTTATACTTGACATAATGGGCATGTTTGTTAAAACGTGTGACTGCAAAATGTTTAACAATCCACTAAAAGTGCTTAATTAGTCCTTACTGCATTTCATTCATGCACCAACTCTCAATAGATTTGTACCTACCATTTCAATCTGCATCAGTAAATAAGCTTGTTTTTTTTTAAACTTATTATATCTTCATCTGCATATATCTTAAAGTTTGAATTTTGGATGAATACTATCTATCTATCTGTCTGTCTGTCTGTTAGTCGGTCTGTTAGTTGGTCTGTCTGTCTCAGTGGTGATTTTCTTGACAAAAGGATTACTTGGCTTACACAAATGTAAATCTGTCGGAAAAAAAAAAAAATTTATTCCACTGATGGATAAACTTACAGGGGCAGCAAGCTGCAATATGCAGCAGTTTGAAAAAAAAAGTGCATCTCTTGGGACGACTCGAATATCAGACTTGCTAAGCTTTGTGACCAGCCCATAAAGCTAATATTTGCACCTCCTCCCAATTCTGGCTTTATTAGATTCATATAATCGATTGCTGCACCTTTTTCCTAACCACGAAGTAAAAGCAAAATAAAAATAAAAATTTTAAAAAAATCTGATGCAGAGATAAAAAAAAAAAATAAGATAAAAAGGAGAGAGAAGACAGTGAAAAAGAGAGTAAGGTAAAGAGAGAGAGAGTGTGGATGCTGCCTGCTTCTCTTTGATTTGATGGCCTTCATTTCTCCTAATTGGATAAAGAGGGAAGTCACTGCTAGTACTGTGTTACTGGATGTACTGATTTTATTCAGACCAGCCCTGCAGAGGGTGGGGGAGAGCAGCCAGAAGAGAAAGGAAAAACTAAGTGATCAGAAACGTGACAGGGAGAGTGGAAAAAAAGAAAAAGAGATCCTGCAAAAAGAATTAAGACAGTACGAGGATGCTGAAGAGGACTGAACAACAGGAGAGGAAGGGAAGGGAGTAACCTTTCAGCTCCGGCTAAGCTTCCTCTCGTATCACAGCCAGCAAGAAGATGCTCACAGTACACGCACCTGCTGCACTGTAGTGATTCAGCCTCTTTCATTCGTAGCTTTAACAGAACAGGATGCTATTTCTTCTGTCATTGCTGCCTAGTCTACTGGTGTTGCCATTGCTACTTCCCTTTTTGTTGTGTCTGCTTCAGGGCAATTACTTTCTACCAAGCATTTACGATCTTCAGATGTTCCAGGTGAGGCACCGGCAATTTACTCTGGGCTATTGGTTTACCTAACTAAATAACTACAGGTTTAATGTCTCCCACACCCTCCAGGAAGGCAGGTGTCTGAGGGAATATAAGGCTCGTACATCCAATTAAGACATTAGCAAGGAAGATCATGAAATGCTAGGAGCTTATCCGCTATCCCATCCGACTGGCAAATTACACTTTGGTTTTCTCTGCGAAAAGAGTTTTTTACTTAGAATACGCCTTGATTTGCACTGCAAGATGCAGAATTCGTTATTGTTTGCATCCCTTGTTGTTCTGCTAATGGACCATGTACAGAGTCAAGATTCAGTAAAGCAAGCTGATTGAGATTTATGCCCTAAAGATGCCTGGGAATACTGCAGAGGGATTTCAGAATGAATGCTCTGAGCAAAGCTCAGATCCACCGACCACAGATCCTCAAGGTGAAGGTGGAACCATTACAGAGACTCAAGACGAGGGTGATACCACCCAGGGAATGGCAGGCCTTGCTATTACCTGCTGTGTGTGCCTGGAGGCAGACCGGCTTAGAATTTGCCTTAACTCAGAAAAGATCTGCGTCCTTCCTATACTGGCATGTCTGATAAGCCTTTGCCTGTGCATCGCTGGCCTTAAGTGGGTATTTGTAGATAAAATATTCGAATATGACTCTCCAACACATTTGGACCCTGGGCGCATAGGCCAAGATCCTGTAATTTTTGCTGACTTGCTACCATCTGCTCAGGTGCCCTCTCCTGTATATACATTGCCTTTCCTTATTCGTACTATGGAAAATAAGGTCACGGGGGAGGCTGGCTCACCTGTTTTGCCCACAGTAGCTACCTTGCGCCCATTTTCACCTGACAATGTTTTATCTAGAGGCACATCAATGGAAAAATTAGTTGAACCCTCTTCTTTAAATCCATTTGCAACCTCGGAATCCAGTGTACCAAGTACTACAAAAGTGGGTGAGTATGGGCACAATGTATGATTGCGTTTCTTTAAATTTGGTCGCCGAATGTATGTTGGAATTCTGTGCCTTTAATCTGCGGAGTGCCAAGAAGGGAGGAGTGGGTGTAACGCAGTGTGCTGCAATGCGCTGCATACCTCTGGTATCAACCGTACCCGAACCAACCTTTTCACTAGAATAAAAAAATTTTTTCATCCAATAAGCTAAATGCTCTATGTTATTAGACTGAGAGAGTATTTGTATATTTTCCACAGAAGAGTGCTAACTGACCTTTGTGATGGGAGTCTTCAGAATACAATTCTAAAGATGCTCTCTGAAGATGTACAACTTACTAGGCATCATGGGGAATGTAGTTTACAAATCAGCCAGAGCAATAAGGGGTTAGCCTGACAGCACATGTAGAATGCAGTAGGTGAGGTCCCTCTCACTGCTATTTAAGCTGTCTAATCTATCACACCTTTTACTCTCCATAAAGTGGGGGAGTTAGCTCAACTGGCCCTCTTTATTAAGTCTTGGTTATAGCACCTTGTTAATTAAGTTATCTATTCATAATCTGCTTGTCTTTCTATTATGTTGATTTCAAATGATCCACTTTGGTGATTTTTTAAGAGTTGCGTGCATGCTAATTTTAATACTCAAAGATATTGGATGTATATGCGTAGGTAGGTAAACACACATATAAACACAAAAAGTAATGCAACAATAAAATGAAGTGCATGACAATCTTATCTTTACATTCCAAAGATTGCATTCATTAAATAAACACCCAAGGATCTATTTTTATATGCTTCACACTTTGAGACAGATAGCTTTTTCACCTTTCCCAGGTTTATATAGGTTGAGAAACTAACACTTCTCACAACCTTTAAAGACATAAGGGGGTCATTAGTTTTGTTATAGCCTTACTGTGAGGATGCTCATTAATGTGACTGCTAATTGCATATGCAATAATAATATTAATAATAATAATAGATAGATAGACAGACAGACAGACAAAGAGATATTCTCATTTGAAACAATAAACTTGACTATACATGTGGACATTTTGGTGAATCATACCATATTTGTACAGGCATACACCTTTTTGTTGGATATTTACATGATAAATTGCATTCCTAAGATACCATTATCTTCCCATTAGTGTGTATCTGTCCAGTTGTCCCAGCTATCTTTATTCTCAGGGTTGCCTGACGTTTTGTTACCTGGAAGCTGCAATTATGAGACAAAACTGCTTACCTGTTTTGAAGTCAATCAATATTTTATGATGACTTGTTAGCAACATGTATTTTATGATGACTTGTTAGCAACATGTAGTTGAACAGCAAGTTAATAGAATAGATTTAGGCCATCCTGGATCTAATTAACAAAAACAAAAACAGAACAAAAACAAGTGACAAACATGTTTCTCCAATTTTAATTATATTCATCAAGAAAAAAAGTTAGATCAAATATATCCTATGTTTTACAAAGTTAACATGTACCTAAAACACATCATTGCAATGTGCTTTAATAATATATGAATAAAAAGTAGAGCGTATAAAAAGTACTTTTTAATAAATTTATGAATCAGAGAAAAAGTACCTTTTTATTAACAAAAATATTAGATTTATTTTCCTTTATAATTAGAATATTCCTTGTAAATATATCCTTGAAGGTCATAGCCTGGTAATGTATAATTGATTTTATCTTCAAGGTTGGGGGAGGGAGACAAAGAATAGAAACAGAGGTTGAATAAGGAGTGTGAAAATAAACCTGAAGTCTGTGTTACAGTTTTTAGAAAGAACCTATTTTCTTTTCCACAATATATATATATATATATATATATATATTTATTTATTTTTTAAAGATTTTTATTGCTACGGAAAAACAATATTGTTGATATCAGTGCAACATCTCTGTCTGGTCTGATTTATTTTCAGATTTAATTTTCAAGTCCATTTTTCCTATCTTTGCTTAATGCTTTCACATGCATTATTAATAATGTAGACAGGATGCAGATAGAATGTGTTGCCCGGGACTGTGCTATACACAGTGTACCCATCAAGCACTTGGTGGTAAGGCATTAACATTTTGTTCCTGACGATATAGAGAGTGCATCGGATATGATCTGCCCAGTATGGAACTTTGGTACATAAACTATGATATAACTTTACAGACAACACCTCAATTAATGTGAGCTTGATATTTTCCAATAATTAAAGTTATGAATCAAAGTAATTGCTGTTTGCCAACCTTTTCCATTTGAAATTTCGCTGAGTCTGCCGTGATCGGAAATGTCTTTTTTTGAATTTTAATTTGGCTACAACTATGGCATGTTCACTGCACTTACCCATCCTTCTTTATACTTCTGTATATTATGTGGTTCGTTTTAGAAACATTGATGCTGTTTTATATAAACTGATATATGCCCACATATTTAGAGTTTTAAATTGCGTTATAAATTGTAAAGTATACTCATGTAGTTATTGAGTGTGAAAGGTATGTCATTGTTGTAAATCAATATCTTTCCTTATTGCTTTTTTCATATTTAATGGCATAGACATTGCTGTTGAGATTTATGACAGAATATATAGTATGGAAATTGTTCATTGGGAAAAAACTGAATCAATGATATCATAATAATTTTATTGTTATTTATAAAGCACTTACATATTATATAGTTTTCTGTGTTAGGTGGACAAACAAACAATTATGTCCCATAAAACAAGTTGAATATACTTGTACAGAAGATTGTGAAGGCCTTGCTCGGTCTACAGTCTTAGGGGAGTGGTGTTAAAGCTTAATTAACATGTGCTTAAGTAATCAGACGAAGAATCTATTTCGTTATACAGAATGCTTGGTTCTTTAGAAGGTTCCAACCATCCCTGATTGGACAGATTTCTTATGTCAGTCAGAAGCAGCAGACATACAACCAGTCAACAGAGACAACAAGGAGCCTGATACAAGTCTATGATTTATGGAAGGGTTGTTCCATCTGCACTGTGGCTACCAGACTGTTCCTCGACACTAGTACCTGACATTGAGGGCTCTGCGGTTGTCTTTGGGATCAGGTTAACAATATACCCCTCCCTCTCTGTGTTTTGCAAGTGAGGGTGTCTGTATCATTTTAATTCCCAAATGGTGCATAATTTCTTTTTTTTATGTAAAAGTGCCTGCTTATTCTGTGCTTTTCAAAAAGGCATTTGCCAAAACAAATATTTCTTAGCTATGATTTGTGAACAAAGCTCACTCGCCTTTATTATTTGATAATAAACCTTATTCAATTTATATTATGGGAAGATATAATATATATATTGTTTAGCTGCTTATTTGTTTATTTATTTCCCCTTACAAAGTAACTGTCAGGAGTGCAAGACCTAAGACAAAGAAAAGTTTTTTTTTTTACAGTAAGAGCAATAAGGATATGGAATTCTCTGCCTGAAGAAGTGCTTTTGTCAGAGTCATTACAGATGTTTAAACTCCAATTGGATTAATACTTGCAGAAACATAACATACAGGGATATAATTTCTAATTCGGTGGGTAATAGCTGCTTGATCCAAGGAGACATCTGACTGCTATTTTGGGGTCAAGAAGGAATTTTTTCCTAGTTTGTTGCAAAATTGGAAGCGCTTCAGACTAGGTTATTTGCCTTCTTTTGGATCAACAGCAAAAAACAAATGTGAGGAAGGCTGAACTTCATGGATGCAACTCTCTTTTCAGCTATGTAACTATGTAACCTTTATCCCACTTTAAGAGGCATTGTAAGTACTCTAACAATCTAATTGCATTGTATATGTTTTAGTGGCTGGAGTCCCTGGCACATTCCATCCATTGAATGTAAAACCATTTTCTAACAGTAAAACACAGAGTACAGGTACTCTTTGCATTGGTATGCTATAGTTAGGCAGGGTGAAGTCTTAAACATGATGCCTTTCTGTGCTGATTTGCATATCAAGCTGGGAATTCTGAGATAGTTGTGGAAACATGATTTCTCACAGACCAAAGCAAACTTCCTACAATAAAACTTAAGATATTCCTGTGATGCACAACCATAATTTTTGTTCTATCTGCATCAAATTGTTTTATGTTTCATGAGTTTATCATATTCGTTGTCACCACAAATAACTTGGTACCTTGCTTAAGGAAGTACATTAAAAGTACACAATAGATCTGGATCTCAGTGATTTTTTTTAGTCTTCTTTTAACACAGTTGTACTTGCATTATTTAGACAGAATATAATATAAAACCAGTAAGAACACAGACTCTTTGACTGTCCACCACTATCACATTGAGATGTAAAACATCTAGTTCATATACGAGACAAGAATAATACCCCCAGAACAAGCTGTTGAACCATCCAGTTCTCCAGAGCTTCTCAGGATGGTAGTCCCTTTGGGTACTAAGAACTCCACCCTGCTGCGACCTGGCTCCAGAATTTATAGAACACTTCCAACATTCCAGGCAACAACTGCTATGCAGCACCTGTTTATTTCCCCAGTGGTGGACCTGCAAAGACATACTACTGTTCGGGTTCACAACCACCCTAGCTTCTGGGTCCAAAGCAGGAAGTGGTCTTTTTACAGAAGCTGCTCTGTATACTTCCGTCTATCTCTCTCTATTGTCTATTCTCTAACTATCCTATCACCTCTGCCTTCTACAACCAATGGAAACAGTCTCAATAGACAATGCTGAATTATCATATATATTCCTTGATTATAAAAATGTTATTCTGTGCTGTATACGTATCATTTTATATTGTTTTGAATTTATTGCAGGACGCCTCTGCGAAAATATCTTTATTATGCTTCTTTATTGGATTCTTCAATTTTGCACTTCTTTTAAGATTCTACAAACATTTTACAAAAAAAAGCAACAACTAAAAACCAAAAACATTACTAATGATAGCATAGTGATATTTTCTATAGACATGTCTGTGATGCTTGGTTTTACTCAACCACTATAATATATTAAGTGTTCATTGTCAACAAAGCCATTAAAAGCATTCTGAGCTATGCATCCCTTCTGTTGCACATTGCAGGCTTTAATTAGTTTTGTTCCCCTATGATTTAGTAGTTGTTTCCTTGTAGACAGCTGGGTACTGGTTTAAAAGAGTGCTTGCTACCTGATCCTTAAAACAGCAGGGATGTACATTACAAACAGAGAGAATCATATATAGATCAATTTAATTTGGTAAGTGATAACTGGTTAGGGAACTCTACTACAATATTACAAAGCATATATGTGATTAGAGAATTTGACTGTTAATCTAAAGCTACATAACAATAATGCTTCTAAAATTATTAGAAAAAATGTCATCAATGTATCAAAAATTAATTTGCCAAAACAAACATTTCTTAGCTATGATTTGTGAACAATGTTCACTCGCCTTTATTATTTGATAATAAAGCTTATTCAAATTATATTATAGGACGTTATTTTTATATATATATATATATAGAGGGTATTGGGATTCTGATCATACGAAGCCCTATTCAAACCATACATATTGTCCTACTAATTTTCAGTATGTTTATGACGCAAAAGTAGGTGGCTAAAAATATTATAAAAGTAATAAGCGGATCTATAAACTAAAATGCATTTTCACAATTACATTTGCAATGGACCCACTCCACTATATTGTCCTTGAATATATTTATCCTGAGACGCTTTTAAGACAATTTTTCTGTTCTGCTGTCCAGTGACACAGTGTTCCAGGAAGCAATACAGAATGTATTGGCCATTTTACTAATGTAAAAAAAAATAAACAGCAGATGGCTCTCAATGAACAAACATGATGTAAATTTCCACTTGTTACTAGCTACTGGTGAGTGAACATTAGCCTTGGCTTGTAGAAATTCAAACCTTGGTGAGCATAATATAGCTTGCAGTGCCGAGTAACTTTTAATATCCGGCTAGTAGTTTAGGATTTGAAATGAAATATATAAATATATGTCATATTTACTTGAATCTAATGCGTGCCTTTTTTGGAAAATAAAGTTTCCAAAATTTGAATCTGCATGAGATTCGATAGCATGTTACATTTGGGGCAAAATTCGAAATTTTCTGGCGAATTCACACAGGCCAATTAAAACTTGTGAATTAAAACTAGTGAATTCAGACAGGATAATTCACACAGGCAAATTTTGTTCCTGAAAGAGGGCTTAAGAAAGAATAGACTTAACATGTAACACTAACATTGAAATACCACCGATGTTACTATGGTATATGGCAATAAACATTTTCATTGTAGCACAATGTTGGATAGTAGTATCTTTATCAATTCGCCAACTAAAATATTTTTTCAGCTTCCAGGTTTCAAAAATTGAGGGGCGAATTAGATTCGATGGTGCATTAGATTAGAGTAAATACGGCATATATACACATATTTGTATACATTTAACTTATTGCATATCATTTAAAGGATATCATAAATGGTTTGAACAGCAACTACACCAGGATAGGTCATTAAAGTAAAATTTGTAGGGAACTCAAGTGAATTTAAAACATAAATTCTAAATAGTTGGTGTCTCCAAGTAAGCCATACTTCCATTTCAACTACTTTGACCTTAGAAATTCATTTCTAATTCACTTTGAACTCATGACAAGGGTTAGTGAATAACTCTGTCTGTACAAAGCAATATCTTTACGGTGAATAGTCAGACAAGTTGACGTTCCCTTAGGCACCCGAATACCCTGAATGTTTTGGGAAAAAAATTAACATTTTTGATTTAAGCCTATTAAAAAAAAATCACAGTAATCAATACTATATGTACGTAAAGAATTTTATATTTGCAAGGACAATAATGTGGTTAATATTAAAGAGAAAAAGAATTTGCAACAGCAGATAAATACTGTTTCAGTATTAATGGTCAAATTAAACACAATGCAACAGCTGTGGGTGGTGAATACAGATGGCTGGTCTGTCTGCATGCCTGCCAATCAAGGATAACTCGTTAGGGTACAGAGTGGAATTTAGGACACCAAGGTCTCTTCCAAAACATTTCAAAATAAACAATATGTCTTTTTCAAATCAATCACATATATATCTCTCACGTTTGTTAGATCACCATTCCAACGGCTACATGGAATCTGTACTAATTAATGAAAGGTACAGTGACTTCTTAATCTAGTTCCTTAAAATTCTGCATAAGGAAACCTAAAAAGAAAAATGTAATATATATATATATATATATATATATATATATATATATATATATATATATATATACATAAAAAAGTAGATCTGTTCTTAAAAAAATATTTGAGTGGCCATATTGCTTTAAAAAATATCAAATCACTACCTTTTTGTTCATTTTTATTTTAAAGAAAACCTCTGATAGTAACACATTACAAAAATGAAAAATAATATTTAAAATAAGCAAAAAATATTATGTTTTTATTATTATGTATTATATAATAATATTATATTGTAAATGTTGTGATTATTCCGTCATATAGTTCATGTAATTTGCTCATCATGTACCGTAAAAGTATAAGTTTATTAGGAATTTGTATGAGCAATTAGTGTGAGTCTCAGCCTTGCCCCAAGCAGCAGCTACGCAGAATTCTGTGCACATCCTTGACTATAAGAAACCCATTATGGCTGCTAGCCCTTACTAAGCAGTTATACTCAACCTTTGTGAAGAGTGAAACTGTGATTTGGTGCATCTACCATAAACCTAATCTGGCAGTGCCTTATACAATTTGGTGAACTTTCTGAAGAGCTCAATATGTTTACAATATTTATTGTAAAGACCTATATAAACTGGCACTAAAATCTAATGTAAATGTCACTTTGTCTTTTCAAGTTATATCCCATGGATGCAGCCATTATCAAAAGCCCTTTCAAATGTTTTCATTTTCGTTTAAGGTGTGGCGGATAACTATCTTTTAAGGTTTCCGTCATATAAAGTTATGATCATAAATAAAAGTACATTGACTTCAAACAACTGTTTTTTGTTTTTTTTTGTATTTTATTACATGATGCTTTTAAAAACAATTAAAAAACAAAGAAAGTTTTAATCTGTCTATAATCTTTTCTAGGGTCTTGGAAAACAATTTATTGTAATACCATAGTAGCCATTCTCTGTAAGCAAAACAAAGTAAATACTAATATTTATATTGCACGGTGAATCGTGTGAATTATGAGTTTCAAACCTGGTTGAACAAAAACTCATAAAACTATGATTCAGAGCAGATGTTTTATGTTCTGTATCTTTTTAAATGTCTTCAATGTGTCTGTCATTTTCCTCTTAATTATTTTAGTTTGTGTGTGTGTGCATGCGCATCTGTGCACAAACTCATGTTAAGTATACTGTACTTACTATAATTTAAGTAGACAAAATATACCAGGATTAAATAACTCCAAAACCCAAACAAATAATTCAAAGGCCTGGCAGTAAATTAATGTGCACTAGATGAGACCTATACTGTTAATGGGCTACTATGAGGGCTTTACGGTCAGAGTTATGGCACCATGGTTAGGATGAGTAAGGATTTATGGAAAATGATTTTTTTTTGCTGAGTATTGTGCGGAAATATTAACTGCCTTAATGATTTAAACTTAAGGACTGGCCTGAAACCGGGTTTGTGGCCCTTTTTCCTCTGTTACTGGAACATTGAATGGATTTTGAACTGAGCTTTTTGATATCAACCTTTGGGCTTTAACCTAATGTTTTAGTTATATAACAATCTGTGTTAGAGGGCCTGTGTGTTTATAGAGAAAATGTATACCTTTACTCCTTAAGAAATAATAAAACCCATGCAATCCTCACAATCTGGCCCTTAATGACTTTATTTTAGCAGAGAACATCCTATTTGTTTACCACCAGCTCTATGGAGTCATGCTATATCTAATTAAATAAGAACATTCCATTTTAGAGTTAAGCATCCAAGGCCTAGAATGCTATGGACACGGCAGCCATTTTGAACTGGAACATGCATTTGTAAATTGCAGGAGACAATACATAACATGTTAAAATTAATATTTATTAAGAATAACAACTATATGCCCAACTTTCACAGTAAGTAGATATTAACAGATTTTGAAACATTTCTTAATTTAGAAATTTCAAGACAAAGACATTATTTTAGGTATATGTTTACCCTAACAAATGAGTTAAAAGAACTGTTTACATGCATATAAATGTGTGTGTGAGAGTGTAATTATATAATCCATCATTATCTAAAACAGTCCATATTCAGTCAAATATTTTGCTTGCTGGACCAATAAGTCTAATAGTTTAATTAACCTTTTCCTCTCAATGCACAATTATGTTCTTGGTGGAGCAGCTTTTGCACAGGAAGTAAAATATATTAAGAGAAACCATTGACCTTTGGGGTCTTTTCCTTTCTTCCTTTGGGGCATATTGCTGTTAGCTGTGTGCTCTGGTCTAGCATCCTGCTAATGTAATTGTTCTTGCCCATCGACGTACAAGACTACTAATGATCAATCTGCAATATCTATGTCAGTAATGTACAAGCACCGCAATTCTAGCATTACAAAATTCATGTACAGCTTTTTCGAGTTAACATTAAAACTCCAGCATATTTTAACTAATTTTTTACTCTCGCTTGATTTTTTTAAGTGTTCATCGCTTTAAGGCTATATTAAGATTAACAGTGGAAATCTGTACTGCCCATTAAAATGTACGTCTAGTTGTCCTGATTGATGTTTTTCAATGATCAATTATGTTAGCAGATGACTAACCCACTTAGCGTTTGCAAAGCTTTTTAGTGGTCTTTCTATATCTCAGAATGCATAGGGCGATCTGTTTCCTAACCTGCAGCAGATGGATCAGTCAATGCTCAGTGCAAATATAGTTATTTTAAATAGACAGTCCAATAATAGAGTGTGTCTTCCTGTTAGCATGAGATTTAACAAAAATCGGTGCATTTTCTAGAAGATTATTTAAAAATTTTATGTATCTAATACCTATCTAAATCTAAGATGTATTAAGTATTGAGGTTTAGAAGCTTTTTATTTTTATTAAGATTTAGAAATCTTCACCAGCTATTTTAAAATGTATATTTTATTGAAGGTTTTACATTCATATCCATTGAAGAGTCATAGTTTAACATAGATATGTTGTGATACTTGATGTTACAATAAAAGGACATGGTATGAATTAACATAGTTACATACACATCTAAGAATCCTATCTGGAAGTAATACAGTTGGATATGATGATAAGAGAGTAGAACATTAAGATTAGGACAAGTAATGTTAAAACAAATAACAGGTAACAAGTCAACACAATTAGCATTTGACTGGTGAGCTAGTTGGTCGAAAGGCCAGGAGGCAGGGCTCCCCAAAGAGAGTCTCCCCTTATGATGAACCGCTGTGTCTTGTTGTGCCCTATTCTCGGTCCGGGGGGTATTTACAGAGGTCATTATTTAAGTGTGATTATCTTTCATTAGGGGTACAGTGCTACTTCTATTGGAACTCATCAGTGCAAACCATGGGGCCCATGTAGTCATAAATTTCTTAGTTTTGATTGGTGAATCTAACGACATCCATTCATATATATAGAATTGCTGAAGTTTATCCTTAAGCTGTGTGGGAGATGGACACTCTGATGATTTCCAGTGTATGGCTATCAAATTACAGGCAGCTAATATTGTAAGGGCGATTAGTTGGTGGTGTGGGTAGTGGGTATTCCCTTCAAACAGCAATAAAAGGCAGGTAGAGACAGTCATCGGGAATCCCCGTATCCCCAAGAGTTCCAGCAACAACTGGACCTCTGTCCATAGTGGGCGTATTTCATTGCATGTCCACCACACGTGGAGCATAGTCCCTCTCTCTTTCAGACAACTCCAGCACATCGGGATGTCGCTGGGTATATTTTGTTCAGTTTGTGGAGGGTCATATACCAGTGATAGAGGAGTTTTCTGTGAGCTTCTTTATGGGTGTAGCACCTGGTCCATTTTGATAAACGGTTAAGCGCATTCAACCATTTAGTTTCTGTTAGTATAACTCCACTATCTTTCTCCCAACAGGATCTGCAATGTTTTGGCCTTTTGGGTTGCAATTCTAGTTCCATTTTATAACATAGGTACAAGGCCTTTGATTTGGTGGGTGCAATTATACACCTCTGCAATACCAGTTGTGGATTAAGGAGCGGGAGGTCGTCTGTCTTGGTGATAGCTGTGTGGGTGTGAGATGTTAAGGTGCTTCTCATTTGTATATAGAGAAACGTGTCTTGGCTAGAAAGACCCCACATTCTCTGAAGGTCTTGGAAGGTTCTTATTGTGCGTCCTTCTAGTAAATGGTGTACATGTGTAATTCCTAATGATTTCCACTTATCTAATGGGCCCATTGGGGATAGGTTTTTGAGCACTGCTATTGGTGCTTTGCGATGGATCTTATCTCTATAGCTAAATTTGTGTAGGAATTCGTCCCATATCTGTAGAGTTAATTGGGTGGTGGGGAGTATGTTATGTTCTGGTGTGCGAAGGGATTTAGGTGTCCACATATATTCATTCATTGACTGGTTTTAAAAAAAGGCTCCCTCTAGGTCCACCCATTGTGTTTGACCTTTTAACGTGTGCAGGGCTACTCCTGCGGCTAGTAACGAAGCTCGGAGGTAGCCTTGGATATTTGGTAGGCCTACCCCCCTCTAGCTGGGGACTTTTGTAGTAGAGTAAGTGGTAGTCTTGGCCTTTTCCCCTCCCATGTGATTGTAGGGTTTTATACCACTAGTGTGGGATCTTAATTGGCAACATGCGGAGTATGTACAGTAGGCGCGGTAGGGTAATCATTTTAAAAGCATGATCCTACCCAACCATGAGAGATTCGCGGCTTTCCATTTTTTAATATCACTTTTACACATTTGAATTAATGGGCTATAATTGTGTTTTGCTATGTTCGTTAGCTGAGGAGTGATTTTGATTCCCAGATATGTAAGAAAAGATGATTTCCAATCAAAGGGGTTCACCAGCTATTTTAATATGCACAGAATCATTATATCTGTAGCCTATAACACTGTTTAATATCTAAAATGAAATTAATTTTCTTAGTCCATTTTAGAAATTTTCATTCAGTCTTTATAGATCATACTGTAAGCTAATTTGAGCAGGGTCCTCTTCAACCTATCGTTCCTGTAAGTTTTCTTGTAATTGTCCTATTTATAGTTACGTTACATCCTCCCTCTCATAATATTGTTAAGCACTACGGAATCTGTTGGCACTATATAAATGGCAATAATAAATAAATAAATAAATACTAATATCCTTCTAGATCAGATGTATATTAACTCTTGGCCCTTTTACTGACAGATCAGTATGAGTATCTAATATAGAACAGTGTTATGTTTGCTGTAGACAGTGTTACCAAGCAATCTTCTTACTCAGCTTCACAGCTTTTAAGACAAGAACAACGTCAGGATAATTAGCTAAAGACACAATTCGACAGAAAATGTTATACAGTATTATTTAAAAGGGAACTGATATTTAGAGCAGAATGGTGGTTTTATTCTTTTGTGCCAGTGTTTAAAATAATTTACTAGATTTGTGCATTTGGTTTCTCCCGAATCGCGATTTATCCGGATTTTGGGCAATCAGCAACTGGTCTGAAATTCTGTACTCAAATACAGCATAAGGACAAAACACATAAAATGGACAACAGATGAACAATTTTCTTTCATTTGTGATTTGGAAATCTGTCTGAAAATAAAAATTGATGGAAAAAAGATAGTTGATGGTTGGGGGACAGCCGCTAAATGTTGATTTTATTAACAGATCAGTTCATGGTAAAATTGCTAAGAAATACAGTTAAATGAAACTCTTTGCAGAAGAATTTGCAGAGATTACCAGTCAATAAGTTGAAAAGTTTTGCAGATAATAGCATTATGATGACAATCAATAGAATGCACAGGGCTCTTAATAATCTAATCAATTGGGAGACTCTGTTTTCCTTAGTTTGCCAAGTATCATTTGGCAAAATGCCCTAACACAAGTTGTTTAATACAGAGCGTTTGGTAATTTGTACTAAACCAAACATAACAGCCTGATTTACAAAAGTAGACATACATAGACCGCACATCATACTTTTATATGCTAACGTCTTCATTGAGCATTTCTGTGGAAAAATGATATTCTTCATATTGATTAAAAATAAGGGGTTTGTGTTTCTTTGATATTTAAGCAAAATGTATCTCATTAATAAATAATTGCATGTCATCAATATGGTGCTTGGTAATATCCTAGTTTGTTCTACCATAGTAAACATTATAAATGTCCAAACTAGGATCAAACACTTGCGTTATAAGGACTATGCACTGTAAAACATGGAAATCAAGTCCTAATATGATGTGTGATGGGTATTTAAAATGTGACAACCACCGCAAAGGTTGTACTACAGCATAGAAATATTCTCTTCATTGAAACACCTAAACCAGTGCTTTCCAAACTAGTCCTCAAGGCACATCTACCAGTCCAGGATTTAGTCATTGTTGTGTCTAAGGTGGTTTTGAAGAAAAGAAAAAACACCTTGACACAACTAGGTAATCCCTGAATCCTGGAATGTTGGCCTTGAAGTGCCTCGAGGTCTTGACAACTACTGACCTAAACCATAGGACATTAAAAATGTCTCTGTCCAAGCAACTACTATATTAAAATTTGTTGTCGATCTTCAGGCTACCAGTATAGTAATCACCCAGACAGGAGTTATTTTTACGAACATTAGAAACAACAAAATTTCCAAGAATGTTGTACATGATATGCAGTACTAAAACCATTAACATATTAAATAAAGGAAATATCAACTTTGCTTAATTTACCTTCATTTTATTTATTTTTTTAAATAAAATGATTCCTAATAATGTATGACTTATATGTGATCTAGGTTGACTTCTATACCCTACGATATAACTTTTACATCCGATATGTAGTTTAATTTAATATTATTATATAGGATTGTTCCCTAATCTTATTATTGACTGATATTTAAAGGAAACAGCTTGGGACTTTTTAACTTTTTTTGTTTGTTGTTTATTTTTAACTTTACATTAGAAGAATGCTTGGGATATTTTGTTATACATATCTTTTATAAGACGTTTAACCGCTGTATTAACATTAGCCTATTATAGTTGCATCTTTGTAATTATTGGTTGCTGTGTAATACCCTAGAAGAATCTATAGTGTAGAAGCATACTGATGTCATAGATGTCCCCACAGACTAATAAAATACTCATATAGCTCTGCTCCAGCTGGCAGTTTGTGTAAAACAAGCTCTAGGGCTCTTGGGAAAGATCTGGATTTAATGTCGTAAATAAATTGACTTTTTTTTTCATGGAATGGAAATAGGTGATTTAAAGACACATACACATATTGTATATAAGTATGGATATATTTTATACAACAAAAACGTTAGAACTTTATTTGCATAAAAACATTTAAAATAAATATATTATATAATAATTTTCACTTTTACCTTATGAAGCATTATTATACTTCAGATCTTTATAACTTCAATTATTTAGGGACACAGGCTGCATCATAAAATTATTTTAACTATTATTATTATTAATTTATCCAGCTGATTATTTAATTTCAAATGCATTCATTACATGGATTAGTAAAGGATTAGAATAAAATGAGGCTGTAGATTGAGCATTTGTAACTTAGCCTTTGTTCCTCAAGGGGCGGCCCCTGCTATTACATTTTTTAAGTTCTTGTGGCAAAACAAGGTAGTTATTCTCCCGTTGGCCTAAAACTTCCTTTTTAATACAACTGGGCATGGTTTACATAAATAGGCACCATAGTGATTACAATTTATTCTAGTTGTCATGGCGTAGAGTCTGTTGGCAGTTTGTGTCAAACATGTGTAAAAAATGAGTAGAAGGATTATGGCCCATCCTCCATGGCTTTAAACTTACCATTGTGTGGGCTAGTATGGATCACCATCACATTAAATGAGCCTCAGGCAAGGAGTCTGGCTGTTGGCACTGTGAGAATCATATAAATCTTTTTTTATATCGCTTAAAACTGTTGGACGTGAACCAAGGTAATAGTGTGCCTTATCTCTTTTACACTAACACTACAGTGAGCTGCCCAATAAAGGCAATTTAAAAGTTATAGAATTATAGATAATAAAGAAAAGCTTTAGATAATTTTTTTGTTTGTTTTTGTTTTATAATGAACAGTCTGATGCAACATTTAATATGGAATTTATATATTAGAAGCAAAAGTAAATAGTTGCATGTTATATATAGTATATTTGCTTTATCAACAAGTTTTGTCAGTGAATGCATATATTGGCTTTCTCTTTATATACCAATAAAATTAAATTATTTAAAAAAAATCTAATAAAACATTCAACTAATTTTTGTAATGAAAAAAATAAATACAAATAATTAGGAAGCTGTATCTTAGGTTCAACAAAATAAATAATACAGTTCAAACATAGATTCATCCAGGTAATTGTGAATGTTAAATTAATACAACATTTTCAGTTAACAAAGTTGAAGGAAATTAAAAGGTTAAAGTGGCCGCTGGTTCATATCATATTTAGATATTTCAATTCAACAGAAAACTTCCTGCATCAAGACTCCAGTTACTTCCATTTATCCTTGGCTGTAATGCAGGAGGTCAATGAGATGCTGTCATGTTGCTTTAATATCCAGAGATTTATAATGTCTGTGCTGACTCACCACTTAACAACAGACTGGGTTTGAATGCCTGATGTGAATAGGGGAAAAAAAATCTGTCTGTAGACATAATTCATTGAAATTCAGGCTCTGGATTAAAAAGAAGATGATATGCAATAAGTCAACGAGAACAAGGAACTATCCCTAATTGAATAAAATATATTTGGTGATTAAAGTTTCTGTTTTAAATATTTCTGGGAAAAACCCAACAAATATTAAAATGTAGAAATGTTAAATAGCATTTGTATTGAAAACAGAGACTATGAAAATTACTTCTTTTTTTTTTTTTTAAAGCATCAGAGGGGATTATTAGTGAGTGGCAATTTTCAGTATTAGTGCAAAATAAAATATGGATAAAAAATAATTTTCAAATATTTATTCTGTAGCATAATGAAATTTTTGCATACATTATTGTGATTAAACACAAAATAATCATTGTGAAAGCAAGTAAGAGAATTCATTTTTATTTAAACAAAATTTACAGTCTTTAAAAAGTTAGATTTTTTTTTCCTACAGTGTAAAATACCCTGCTCAGTTTCAAACAATTCCCAATTTTACATCAACATAAAACAGTTACTCTACATCTTTATTATTATTCTCTACTAATTGTTTCTAAGTGACTTTAGAAACATGCATTCAAACTTATTTTTATGTTGTTGATCCGAAAGAAAACAAAAAACCTACTTTGAAGCGATTACCAATTGTAACACAAAAAAACGGGAAACATTCTTCTTGGCTCATTGGTGGCAATTAGATCTTTTCTTTGCTCAACAAGCACTTTCCATATTGAATCATTTTAAAAAAATGTTTTTTTCTCTTTTTGTGTGAACTTTAGCTACCTCCCAACTGTCCTGTGAATCAGGACGCCGGTGGGAGGAGGGGAAAGCGGGTGGGTTAGAGACATGATTGCCGCCCTATGCTTGTAGGGGATAGTTCTCCGGTGTCCCCAAAAGCTGGACAGCAGGACAGAACCTATAAATTGGGACTTCGCTGCTGAAATTGGGAGACCTGAATTTATTATTTCTAAGTCCACACTCGTTAAAGTTTAAGTTACTTTTGTTTTGTTATTTTTTTCCTAAAATACATGCTTTTGTTTTTATCTATACTGCATCTTAAATGTCACTAGCCTGCCCAGTCCTCTAATTTATTCATACTTTATTCAAACGATGTGATACCAAAATTATACTGACAAAATGCATCCTCTTGAAATTAATGTTGTGAATGAAATCTGATTTGTATAGTATGCTTGCTGTTTTATGTAACAAAATTCCATATTACATAGTTAGCCTCTGGCAATGGTCCTAAAGATACGCTATGTGAGGCTCTCGCTAGCAGGTTGGCTCTCTGCCAGCTGCCTAATGGATCATGCGTGAGTCAATTTCATTCAGCCTTTCAGTAAAGTCAATCTGGGTGATGGCAAATAATTTGCTTTCATGTGGATTTCTTGGCCGGTACGTCTACAGCAAACATGCTATTGGAGCATTTACATCAGTTATGGGTATTATGTTGTGAGGGCATTAAACTATCAGGCTAGTTGAACGAATATTTAAAGTCTTAATACCTATTCCATATTTATTAGAAAAGTAAGCTGCTTGAGGTATATCACAGATAAAGCCTTGAAGCACTTTTTATTAGTTGTCCATCTAATGTTTTGGGATAATCATTTCTCAAAATACGTCAAGATCAAATCTCTTACTAAAGAACAACGTGAGCTACAGCAATACAATGTAAAGCAAGGATAGAAAGTAACCAATCATTGCTGGGGATCCAAGTGACATCTCTCTCTCTTTTTCTTCTAATGTCCTTTTTGGTGGGATTCTGAAACGTGTTATGGTCGTCAATGTGTTACAGAGCTCCATGTCAAATCGTTGCCTTTGAGTAGTTTCCAAAGGATGTATTAGCCCTCTTCAATAAGGTGGAAAGTTTTTCAGAAAATAATCTAAAAGTTTATTCTGAATCTGAGAGATATGGATCAATTCAATAAAATGAATTTACTTCTAGTTAACTTTTTCATTGCTTCCTCAAGATGTCTTATCAAGTCATTTAATTCTACATTTAGTATGATGCCCGAAGCCAAAAGGGAAGAGCCAGGTGAAAATCTTGTTAAGCACACAGTTCTCCTCTACATTATGAGTCAGCAATGTTCAAGAAACCCTTGAGGGATTAGTTCTCACAGTGGTTTGGAGAATACGTCAATACATTTTGTACAAATTGTATTTTAGCCTAAGACACCACCTTTATGAATGGTCTGTTTTTTTTTTTTCTTGCTTCAGGTTATGAATAAACATTCCTACATGTACGTACTAATAAATCTAACAAGACAATGAATGCTTTGGCATTATCTAAATTTTAGTTCCTCTCTTGTGAGATTTAGCAATTATCATGCAAGTCTCATCACTTTTAAACGAGACACACCTCTGCTAAGGTTTAGTGGTCTGGGATTACAATCTTCGGCCACTCTGCAGAAAACTACCACACCTGTTTCAAGTGTATTACTTTGAAATGTATAACCTAATTAAAATATGAAATAGTGGCAGGCATTCACTACTATAAGGGACAGTAAAAATCTCCTACAATGAGTTGGAGAAACAGAAGTGTTTTTGTCATCTAAGTAACATTCATCGTGTGGCACCTGAAATTTGTTGAATTTCTAAAACTAATGATGCTTCCCAATATTTTATTTATTGAAGTAGATAAGTTTATATTGCAGTTACAGGAACACTATATGTCAGTAATACAAACATGTGTGGCAGTTTTGGCCCCCAGCCTCCTTCTCTGGAAATGAAAATGTATTTAAACTCACCCTTTTTCCCACATTGTGCTAGTTCTGCCACGGCTAGATCCGCCTTCATGGCTGAGATTATCAAATTTGATGATCTCAGCCAATCCAATGCATTCCCATAGGATTGCTATGCCAATCCAATGCTTTCCCCTATTGCTCGTGCATGGCAAAACGCCATCCTGTCCATTCAGCATCTCCTCATAGAGATGCATTGAATCAACACGTTTCTATGGGGAGCATTTAGTGTCTCCATACAAAGCATGAAGACGCTGAATGCCAGTGCTGCACAAGCCAAACCGCAACAAAGTTGCAAAGCTTTAATAATAAAAAACAGCACAAAAAGAGTATATAAAGAGGAATATTAATGACCTAGTTATGCTGCCTCTGTGTATGACCTTTAAATACTCCTAAGAACCAGGGCTTGTGAGGTAATCAGCTTCATCACAGTTTGTATTCATGATTTCACAAGAGTTTTGCAATATGCACTATATTATCCTCATATTAATATTTTTTGCCTTTATACAGCGCTGTTCCATAGTGCTTTACAATTGTAGAAAGTGTGTATTTAGAGGTGAAGAAGGCCCTGGTTGAACCATTTTTCTTTTCTATGAGGATTTGAGAAAAGCAGCTATATACATAGCTCTATGATAAAATATTTATAAAAAAAAAAAGCCATTTCTATGTCCATCTTCCTGCTTCCAGTTGGATAACAAAAACACTTTTCTTTCCTCGTTGAACGTACATACACTCAATTTCCAGCATTCACTTATTACTTTTATAAACTAGGTTTCTTTGCAAGGAAACAGAAGGAAACTTCTGTTCTCCAGCCACTTAGGCTAATTAAGTAATCATTAAAAATGAAACTGTTTCACTTCCTCCTGGTCTGTAGGTGACATTGATGGAGTGGATCTCTGAAGCTATGAAGGCACAAAATTGAATCATTAAATTAGGAGAGTTGTAAAGACCCAGATACCGATTAAAAGAACAGCTTGCTATTTGGTGGTGATTAATTTGGTGTTAATGCAAGTTCTTAATTTGTCACAGAGTACGAACAAAAAAAAAATGTCATTATTGATAAGCCAATCACGTGATTCCAAGATTCCAATTCAGGAAAACCGATTTATCTTAATTAATGTCTCAAACATATAAAGATCTTGATTTATCCAAACGTGATCCACATACAGACAAAGAAAAACATATTTTATTTTATTGTTTTAATAACCACACATTAACGATGAATAAACCATCTTTTGGAATTAATAAAATATTAAAATATCACGAATCAGGAGAATAGTCTCTCATGTATATAAAAATTGACTCATATATTACATATGAGATAAATTTTTTTATCTAAACAGAAATTTAATTAGGCCATCCAAGGTGTTGTTTGTACTGGCTCCTAATGAAGGAACAAATTCTGCTCACATCCACTGTTTCTTGGAGATTGGCCAGTCCACGTCTTGGTAACATCCAAAAGAAGATTCAATATACGTAATTATGGGTTACAGGGATTCCCTAAGTATCTGCTCTGCCAATTTAATATCCGGGTGCAGTGTTAAGGCGCATTAACAAAATATTTGATTGTAAATAGATGACAAAATAGTAGAAACAAAAAATTTTAAAAAAAATGACTTAATTCAGATTAATTGGATTTTTTTTCCAAGTTGGGTTTTATATCCCGAGATTTTCAGGTCAATAATTTTCCAAAACTTTGTGTAGACACAAAGTTACTGTGTTTTATATTATATAACAGACCCTTGATAAATCAATCAATCATTAAGAAATAAAATACAGTAAATTAATAAAGTGAATAAATAAAATCTTAACTGGGTAGTATCATTCAACTGTACACGTCTTTCAACTTTCATATGCTTGTATAGCTGCGTGCACAAGCAATGTCAATTTATCACATTACATACCCCAAATTGGTGGCAATCTGTTCAGGCTCTTTAGAAATAGTGTTACCCCCTGTGATTAACAGCTACAGTCTCCAAACCAACTGTGCAAGACAGATAAATCTGTCAGTACTCTAACTTAGTACATGTAGCCAGAGCATTGTTTGACCCTTGCAATTACACAAGTTTCCTTTTCATGTTTTAAATATTTTGTTTCCAAAAACAACGTTAAAAAGATTAAGCCATCCTTTTGATGAACGTGTCAATACAATTTGAAACGCAAAGAGTACAGGACAATAATCCCAAGAACCCAACACATGGCACAGTTAATGGAGATTTCTACAAGCATCAATAGGCATTAACCTTGCTTTTAATTCGGATGTTGCATTCTCTGAGTTGGAAAAAGTGCGTACATTGATTTAAGTGTCCTCTTCTAACAAAGTAGAGGAAAACGCATATCAGCTTGAAAGGATTGTAATAAAATACTTCAAATAATGGCAAAGTCAAGTCTATTTTTATCACCTTACCAAGCACAATGTATTGTAATCTAACCTTAGTTATATTTGGAGTTTTTTTTCTTTTTTTTTTTCTTTAGAGAACATATTTCACAGCATTAAATTACTTTAAGCAAATGTGTCTTTGATCCATAGATATTTTTGTTAGTATATAGTGACATTCCAAATATTGTTGAAAGTTATTTTAGTCCCTTCTTTGTCAATATTAAAAGGATTAATTTACGTGTATTTTTTACATTAGAAAACAAACAAAAAATTACTTGTATTGCAGTACAGTTAATAGATTAAAATGATAATACTAGACTCGTGCCCGTCAAGAAAATTTGGTTCAAGCAAATAAATTTTTCTGAAATAGAAATTTGTTAGGCACTGAACGCGAGTTTCCTTTTGATGTTTTAAGTATTTTCTTTCTGGAAACAACTGTAAAAGATTAAGCCATCCTTTTGATGAACATATCAATACAATTTGATGAAAACTAGTAAATAAAAGCTGTGTTTTATGAAAAGCAAAGAGTACGGGACAATAATCCCAAGGATCAAATAAATGGCGGAGTTAATGAAGATTCGTACACGCGTCAATAGGCGTTAACCTTGCTTTTAATTCGGATGTTGCATTCTCTGAGTTGGATAAAGTGCGTACATTGATTTAAATGTCCTCTTCTAACAAAGCAGAGGAAAAAGCATGTCAGCTTTAAAGGATTGTTATAAAATACCTCAAATAATGGCAAAGTCAAGTCTATTTTTGACGCCTTACCAAGCACATTGTATTGTAAATTGACCTTGGACTTTTGTTTTTTTCTTTCTTTAGGGGACATATTCACAGCATTGAATGACTCAAAGCAAATGCATCTTTGATCCCATAAATAGTTTTAGAATATAGTGACATTCCAAATATTGTTGAAAGTTATTTTAGTACCTTCTTTGTCAATACTGAAAAAGATTAATTTACGTGTGTATTTTTTACACTTTTTTCCCCAAAAGAACTACTTATATAGCAAAAACATTAAGAAAAAAGTTTGTGTAGGCACTTCAAGAAGATTAAAGTTATGCAATAATGATACAATGGGTGTAAAAAAAGGTGTACTCCCTTATCCCCTTTATATAAAACTCATAAGATATATTTATAGTACAGCACAGTTAACAGATTATAATGCTAATAATACTACACTCGCACACACCAAGAAAATGTGGTTCAGGCAAATCAGTTTTTCTGAAAATATAATTTTTTTTGGTACGGCTGTTGAGCCTGGCAAAAATTTTGGTAAAGAAGACCTGATTCAGAAAACAAATAATTCCAGAGCTTGGAGTGGTATTTCAGTGTATGCCCACAGAGGTTCTTGTAATATGGATTTCAGAGGGAATAAGCAATATATTGTGGTCCAGATTAGAGTCCCTCTACTCTTTCTGGATCATCAGGGTATATGCATCTCACCCATTGAGTTATTCAGTCGGGGGCATGTCATTGGGCCTGTATTATTATTTTACGGACCTATTTACCATATAAAAAACATGTCCATAAACCTTTTTTGCATTACGTAGTCCTAATAGTTTGTGTGATCCCAAAATAGTAAAATATTATTAATAGTCCATTCAATTTACCATTAGAGAGCTATCTTTACTTTCTTCATAATGTACTATTTTATAAATTGCTTTGATGTGGCTGAGGTTTGAAAAAAAACAAAAACTCAAATAGTGCATTGTGTAACTTTTTGATGTGTTGATAACTTACCCATATAATTAAGGATTGAAAAAGAGACAGAACATGTGCTATTACCATTTCAAGTTTAAGTGTTGTACTTTATATTCAGTAGACCATGACCATGCACTACTTATGTGAATAGGTTGGGATTGGAATCCCAGTCTTGTTTCCTTTATTTAGAAAGTTTTAGTCTGCTTCACTGGAATCCAACATTATTCGTAGAAATTTTTTTTTTTCCAACCTGCAGTTGACTTTGGAGATGAAAGAGAGATCTTACGATATTCACATTTTGGATACAGGCCTAGTACACTTCCACTGAACTGTAAATAGCCATATTAGCAGCACTATACTTCACGGCTCAGCTACAAAAATTGCTCTATAAAGAAAAAAAAAATCAAAACAAAAAAAAGAGTCTAGGTAATTTTCTAACTCTGTTCATTTATAGAATAAGTAGAGATAGCGAATACAGATAAATTTCGGTTTCATGGCTCACATAAATCATCTTTCAGAGAAAGACAGTTTTTAATATTTTTTTATGTATAAATATATAACCATGAGCATCCCACACGTAGCGTTCTCAAACAGTATGATTCTATCTCACTTGAAAATGTGAAAATGTGTCATAACTGTTATAGTATGTTAAACCAAGTGAAAGATTTGTTGACATAATTCAATCCCAAAGATATCACGTTTATGATAATTGTTTTCTGTAACGAGTTAATAATCTGAGCTTGAACTTTTCATGGCCACGATTAAAAAAAAATCCGACCTTGCTTTTGTGACTGTGTCGTGTGCTGCTTTCCATCACTTTTAAAACTCAACAACATTTATTATACTATTATATCATAATAATTCTAATAGTGTTACAGACTATTCCAGGAATCTATTATTGATGTAATGAAGTACTTAAGGAGAAACACCATTTTTTAAAATTAATTATATTGTTGTTGAATGCAATTTTTTGTTTTATAGAGGTAAAAACTACTCACCTTTCAAGTTCTCGTGTTTGATGCAAATCTCCATGATTTGCAGCTTCTGCAGTGAGCCTTTGCCAGACCATGAAATAACTCAACCAGTTCTGCAACTCCCATTCTTATGCTCTTTTTGAGAATTTATTTTAGACCCATGCCCAGCACAGTTCCTGGCAACTCCATTCCCAGTTGTGTTACTGGAATTGTAGATTTAACTGGAGTTGTTGTTGGAGCTGTACATGCAGCTCAACCTTCTAGCCTCTAAAACCCCTTGACTACTTTATTTTTCCCATATGACTCACATAACGCACCATTATGTCTTAATTAAACAGCGTGAAAATCCCAACATACATACAAGATAAGGGTGCCACTGAAATCGACTGATAAGACAAACAAAACATAGCACTACAATTAGCATGGTATAAAGCCCCCACAGGATGTATATCATTTATAAATAAGAACAGTCATAAACCTTAAACCTGGTTTAAATTGGAGTATGCTGTATATTTCTATGTCTGTGTGTGTGTTTGTATGTGTGTGTGTGTATATATATATATATGTATATATAAAATTCACAAAAAGTCAGCACTCAAGGACTATGAAATTGCAAAAAAAGATGCAAAAACCTTTTAATCCAGTAGGTCAAGAGGTCAACGTTTCAGTCCATCGTTGTGGACTTTCATAGAGATGTCCTGATGAAAGTCCACAACGATGGACTGAAACGTTGACCTCTTGACCTACTGGATTAAAAGGTTTTTGCATCTTTTTTTGCAATTTCATAGTCCTTGAGTGCTGACTTTTTGTGAATTTTATACATTTGTGCAGCCGAGCACCGGGCAGTAACCAAGGAGGGCTGGAGTGCAACTCCTATCATTTTTTTTTATATGTATATATATATATATATACACACTCATTAAACTCATTAAACTAAAAACATACTCCCTAAAAAAAAACAATAAAAAAAATATACATATATAAAAAAATACAGAATCCAGCGCACTCGCTTATTCACTAAACAATAATTTCAAATCTTAGAAATTGTAATAGTTTTATTTAAAAACACCTCACCTAGGCAAAAAATAATGGGGGTTTAGTTACATTATATGATCATATACATATGATATATATACACACACCTGTGTGGCTGAGCCTGCCAAAGAATGTGTGATTCTTCTTGATAACAAGCCTCTAGTATCATCTAGAGAGTAAATGTTTGAGTCTTACAGTTTGCACAGGAAATCCTGAGATAACTAGTTGGCTAATCTGCTGTCGCAGAAGTGATTGCCTTCAGTTCATGTAAAAATCTGTCCAAGAAGGCTTGAAATGAATAGACTGCATTGAAGTGAATTTTCTAAAATCCAAAATGGTTTATGTTATATATAAAAAATAGATGCACCTGGAAAAAAAATATTGTATATTTGTTACTCCAACTAAGCTCTTAACTAGGGTACTTGGCTGTAAAGTCTGTGAGTGTGTTTGTATATTTTTACTATATGAATATATTCCATATAAACCCTATAAACCTTGGCATACATAAAATTGGCAAAGTGTGGTCCTTTACAGTAAGATCATTAAAGATGCTGATCCGCTGCCCAAAGAGTTGCCATCAGATTCTTTAGATATTTTTTTTTAAATGCCTGGATTTTTTTCTTTAAATTTGGTAAACATAATATTAAGGGATACAATCGATATGTAAGTGAACATGATGTTGATCCAATGATAAATTTGATAGCCAAGAATAGTCAATAAGGATTTTCCCCCCTTTTTACTGGCATAATGGCCATCTACTCTAATGGTTTCTTTTAGATCCACTGCATAAAAATATGTGTTTTAAAGTGGTTCTATCACTGTCTGGAATCTTTCCGTAGTTTGCAAAGACTCCAGACGGGGACATTGCTGCTGGGTGTCTGGTGGCCCTAGGAGGAAAGGAAAGGAGAGATTTACTTACCTGAATCTCTCCCTTGTGGGGGCTGCCATCTTGATCAGCCGCATCTTCTTCAGTTTCTGGTGCTTCGGCTGCCTGGAGCCGATATCAGCGATGTACTCTCGCACACGCTTGCAAATGAAACTCTACGTTCATGAAATACGCATTTTGGAAGGGGGATGACAGAGCCACTATGAAGAACTTGAAGGATTTAAATCTTTTTTTCAATTGTATTACTATCTGTCTATCTATATACCTATCTGTCTGTCTGTCTATCTACATGTCTGTCTGTCTGTTTCTCCTTTTCTCTGTCTGTCTGTTTCTGTCTTTCTCTGTCTGTCTCTGTCTTTCAAACCATTGCTGCAAGCTCAGACAAACACATCTTCTTTGCATTAACCCTGTAATAAAAGGGCCAATTAACTTTAGAGTACAGAAAATGTGCTTACGTCTACCTTGGAAGTAGGAATCTACAGTTTCCGTATCAAGCACATTTTTTTGCATTTCTTTTAAAACTGACACCCTAGTTACAAGCTCATGTCCTCCAGTGTGTGACGTATATTTGAGGGTATAAAAAAAAAAGCAATGGGAAACTATCTATCATTGCTCCATCCGTACTGAAACTATATTTTTAAGAGCTTTAGAAATTCTACAGAAGCGGAATGTTTAGAACCCTTCCAGGTAAGACTGAAAATTTCTCAACTTAACCTTAAATGTGAAAACATTTTACTTGACATTTTTATCAGGAAAACATGAAATACCTGGTATGGTATAATCGCTAAGTTAAATAAACCCTCTTAAATTTTTTTTATTTTTTTTTTTAGTCTTGGACATGCTTCCTGGAAATACATTGTTTTAGATTATCTACTGAATGTTTGTCTTTTAGATATGTTATCTAAGTCTTGTGCATGGGTTATTCCCTTAAGGAATTAAAAAATATGCTTGAAACAAAGAGAGTTTAAAACAAACCAGTGAACCTAAAGCCAAGGTATCAATAGGATGGATAACATAGAGAACTACATATTGTATTTTAAATAAGAATATAATTGGTGCTGACTTACTGTTTTTGTAGACTATTATTTATTTGTTTTTTTTCTATTTACATTAATGTAGTTAGAAACATGCAAAAAACCCTCTTTTTACCTTTTTAAATATGCAATGTGGTCATTAGTTTTGTTCCATAAAAAGTCCTATGGACCCCTGTTTGACTATTTTGAATTATTTATGTATTTAATTTTTTTAATTTTTTAAATTTTATTTTTTGGTTTCTAAAACTTTGACAGTGATCCAACACTATTCTTTATTTCTAATGAATTTGGCAGTTGCTCAGGATTTTATTATCATATAACTTGATAAATTAGTCAACACCCCATATCAGTGATATTTTTGGAGCATCTTGGCAATTTCAGATTAAACTGGACTGGTCCTCATCAGAGCTTATTCAGATAAATTCAGAGGTGGATTTGTAAAAAAATAGAGAAATAGTAAATTAAATTCATATCCTCCTGAATTTTGCATTCAGAATTTTTCTAAATTCAGGAAACAAATGGCTAACTATTCTAAATGTATTTTATATAGATTGTAAGCTTGTGTAAGCAAGGCCCTCCTCATTATTATTAATATTATAATTGTGTGTGTGTGTGTGTGTGTGTGTGTGTGTGTGTGTGTGTGTGAAAATTTGTAAACCACTATGAAATATATTGGCGCCATATAATTGATAATAATAATGAAATTTTTTCCACATCACCATTTGTTATTGATGGTTGTAGTTATAGAGTTACAATGGATAATGGTTTAATGAGTAGTCATATAATGTAAAATATGTTTAGACAGCTGGGCTTGCTTTGTCCAATATGTGCGCCACATGCTTCTGTGTTCCATGTTCATTAATAATATTATGTAACATTTATACATTCAGCATTTGACAGAGAGTTCAAAGGATAGCAGATATGTAGCTAAAACCTAAGCACTGACCATCAGTATGCAAAATGTTCCACTGGCAAACAGTTTTGTAAAGGGTTGATTTGAAATGTCTCACTTATTGCCTTATTGGTACATACATAAATATATATATATATATATAACAAAAAAAAAATCCAAATGTTCTATGCGTATCATAGCTCAGTGTGACAAGCATAACATCTCATTTACGGCAATTTAGAAAGAGCAGCTGGAGTCAGTCATGGCTCATTTGTAGGTATAATAATCTGGGACCTTCAGTATCCCTACGACTTGCCATTTAACAGTATTAATCGTACTACTTGAAAAACACAAGAACATCAAAGGTAAAAACAAATTTCTACCAGCATAAACCCATACTTTCTATCAGTACTAAACAGTGCAGTTGGGAAAACTCTGAGTATTTTTTCCCGTGTCTCATATTTAGTAGACCGAAGTGTGAAACTGCAAAATGCTAGGCCAAGGGAAGGATACCTCCTGCACTCCAGTTGTTGTGGACTACATCTACCATGATGCTCTCACAGCCATAATACTGGCAAAGCATCATGGACGATGTAGTCCACAACATCTGGAGTACTGAATGTTGGCTACTCCTGGTTTAGGGAAAAATACTAGGCCATTTAAACCTATAGAAGAGCACTATAGTAGCACTATATGTATTGGCAGCCAGACAGCGGGCATCCTAGCACACATATTGCCAATATGCCATGGCTCCTTGATGTCATTAGAGATGCGAATTGTATCTCTGGTGTGCCTCCACTTCAATCACCCACCTCTCTTGTCTTGGTTTCATTTTTGCCAGCATTGGCAAACATGTAATTGACTTGTGCATACCTGTAGAATGATGCACATAGGGATTGAGACTTTACATAGAGTGAACGGTACAATTACCAACGTATACATATATTATACTTGCTTGAGAGCAGGATTCTTTATGCTTTCTACTGACCTTCATTTAGACAAGCATAGTAAATGTTATGTGCTTTCCTCAGTATATATAAGACTGTAATAAAAAATGTAAAAATCTAACGTTCCACTTAAATTTTACATTGGTTTCTAATAGACTGTGCTCCGAAAACAGCACAAATAATGGTCAGTGACCAGAAAATGCATATGTCATGAAGCAATATAGAAGCCAGAGTTTATTTCACATATATGTGGACATTATTATTTTTTTAAACTGATCTTAAATTTTAACATTTGCTGTCTTTTCTAAAATATTTTTTTTTTTTAAAAGCCATATAGTCTAAACATTTCATACACCCCTACTTTACACATTTTTAGCATAAACTTTCTCAAAAGGGAACTCTGATCACCAGACCTAGCATCTAATGTAAAATATACAGTTTAAAAAGCTAATACATGATTAAAATAAATAATATATATATATTGTTGCTATAAAAAATTGAAATGCATCCATTTGGAATTCAAGTTATAAGTGACATTACTTTATGTTTTTTTTATTACAGGTCCACAAACCGGGCATCTTAAACCATGCGCCGATAAAGAAAAAACATACTGTGTCAATGGAGGTGAATGCTTCGTGCTCAATGGTATTACAGCCGGCACAAAATATTTGTGCAAGTAAGAGAATTTACATTAAAGCACTGTTTATGAATGATCACATGTTAGCAAGGCAATAGCTGACCTTAAGTGTTGTGCTTTTATTTAAAATGATTGGGTTTGGGTTTGTATTACTGACAACTAGAATGGAGGAGATTAAATAGGGTGGTTTGAATATTTTTTGTACAATAAAACTAGCACAATACTTGGTGGATCAGGCTACTTCCTTGATTTGCATGGGTGTATATGTTTATGTGTGTAGATATAAACAGATAAACAAATACACGCATTTTTGCTGCTGTTTAACAATGTCGCTATTGTGCTTCTGTTTTCTTTTGGTGAATTTGTTTTGAAGTCACATTCACAATGTTGCCTTAATTACTAAATGGACTCTTCAATTCACTAAACCATGAATTTTTGGGAAGTGGGAATCATTAGGGAATTGCACATGTTAGTCCATAATAGATGACTGGAAAAAAATGTAAAGTACTGAATATTTCCAGGTCAACAAATTTGACTTAAAATTCCCAATTCCTTGGTGAATTCCTGAAAACTCATGGTTTAATGAAAGAAAGCCTCTTGGTTGTCTACTCCAAGGGATATTTTATGCCATTTTCAAGGAGCATTTTCCTTCATAGTGGAATGTTTGGCAAATGCAGAAGCTATGGTTAATTAGTTTCTTTAGAGTCATCCTCGCTTACCCTAACAAAAGAGAAATATGTTCTTGCATAATATGCGTTAAGGACACGTATTTATTAAGGTGAAACAAAGTAACTCATCATGACCTCCCAGATGTACAGACTAGAACTGGGATTGCCAACATTTGGTACTCCAGATGTTGTGGACTTCATCTCCACTAATGCTTTGCCAGCATCATGACTATAAAAACATTATGGAAGATGTAGTCCACAACATCTGCAATTTTTTGTCTTGTTCATTGAACTATCAAAGTGCCAGAAGAAACCCTCCATCCTCAAGATCTAAAACCAGATGTTTGCATATCCCTGGCTAGAATGGCTAGTATATAAAACACGTCATGAACCTATGGATAATTATTATCAACAGACATGTTAATTAATGGTTTACGTTATTATCTGATGTCTGATAAATATTTAATATTCATTGTAATACATACTGATTGTTGGCCAGTAACATTTGGATGTTACCAATGCTCGAAAAAATAGAAACACGATACCTGGAGAAAGTCACACAGCTAAGTCAGTGCCATAGGACATAATTGCACTGAGATAGATAGGTCACATTGATTTCTGATGATAAAAGCAAAGTAACCTTTTTTTAATTTAATCAAGTGACCTTCAGGGCAAAGACTTCTGTTTGTTGACCTCGCTGTCTCCACTCTAAATTTAAGCTTAATAGTTCTATATAACAATGCAAATTAGCTACGAAATCTTTGTATTAGTGGACTACGTAGACCGATACATGTAAAAGCGTTCTGTATAGCTATTGCATTGAGCATTCTACTTGTCTGTTTTGGAGTCAGAAATAGGATACCATAAGATTTTACACATCGTGGCCTGGCTGTAAAATTAGTTTTTCAAACTTCCTACGAATTTAAACTAACACACATATATCAATATATATCCATGTTTCAAGTGGAATAACAAACATAGCTTAATTGTGTTTTATTTTACACATATAAATGAAGTATATGACTAAAAATTCATAAAATTCCAACATAAAATGATTACCACTTCATTTTCTTATAGAATGTGTGTTTAGTAGTGTAAGTCAGCTTTAAAGGGGCTTTCAAAACACAATGGGTTTAATTCGATTCAATTCTTTTGGATAAGCTTTTTAGATCACAATTTGTTAAAATAACTTTTTAAATTATTTGTCTACAAAAAAATCCCGTATACTTTAATGGTGACTTCTTTAGATAAATCATTTTAAAAGTTTGTCTAACAGATTGTGATCATTTTAAAAGGTTATCTAAGATAATTAAATGAAGGCATTACTTGTACAGCTCACTATGAATTCCTTCCAGTGTTTTGTGATTGCTAAACAGTTTGTACTCTGCTTTGGCAAAAATAATGTTGTCCCTGTTAGGACATAATATATTAGCACACTTCAGCTACAGTCTCAGCCAATGAATGAGGAATGAAGTTGAACAAAATGTATTTTACTAAGACAGACTGATAAAGAATATTGTAAGGACTGCAGGCATTCAAAGAGTTAAGTGCCAAAATATATATATATATATATATAAAAATAAAAAAGGTTGACTCTTTACCACAAAACAGTACCAGGTGAACCCTGGCATCACAAAAAAAATAAATAAAAAAAAAATCTAATTTAAATTATACACCCAACATAGTTTTGCAGAAGGTGAAGGCATTAATAAAAAAAATAAAAATAAAGGTTATGTAAATATATTGAGTTTTCTTTTTGTAAAAAATTTAAATAAATTAATATATAACTTTGCAGTTTTATCTTTTACTTATGTGCTTGTTATGCACCCTGTGCCCCTTACCCTACAAAAAAATATATATGCTAATTTTTTAATTATTATTATTTACAACAATTCTAAATATATTATTTGTTTTCATTCACCAAAGTATTTGTGAGCTGTTTGGTATTTGGTCTTTTTTTTTTCTTACTATTTATTTTGTGCTTTTGTATTTATGGTTACATTGATATTGTGGAATATAATTTATTGTTAACTAGCAGGCTTTTGTGATATGATTCTTTGTTCTGTTTTTTAATGCACATACATATGTGTGTGTGTCTGTATGTATACATTTAAATGTATGTTTGTGTGTATGTATATATATAATTTATATGCTATGTATACACACATACAGAATTGTAAGTTGTGAAATGTGTTTTTTTTTTATCATCACTTAAGGTCATTTAGAGAACTGCTCATGTCCTATGGGAGCACAAATGCAGGCGGATGCATTTATTTTTTTTTATTTTTTTTTATTTTGCTCATCACATCTTTGCCCTTTAGGTGCCCACCTGGATTCAGTGGAGCAAGATGCACTGCAACTGAACCTATGAGAGTCAGAGCAGAAAGTATGTTAAATAATCTGATCTTTGCTTTTTTTTCTCCCCTCCCCACAACTACAGCAACAAATAAAAAAATTTAAAAAAAAGACTTTTACTTGGAATTTTCACTATTAGCAAGACCTGTCTCCTCTTTTGTACCACACATGACTTCTTCATGATCTGAATCCCAGACAACAACCACTATGTGGGTTTAGACCTTCTGATTGGGTTTAATTTATATGAAAATGTAAAAATATTTAACAAAAAAATTATAATGTATTATTTATAAATAAATAAATAAATTAATTTAAAAAAAAAAATATATTAAAAATTCAATTTGTTTTAGAAAAAAATATTGAGCATCTTGTCATGCTGGTACAAAGAGTTGAGATGCAGTCTTTGATGGTGCATCTCCAAAAACAATCAGTGTACACTTGAAGGTTCTTCTTTCTTGGCATTATATTCAACTCTTCTCTTTTTCTCTGTTTTCTCTACCTTTTTTGTCTTTCCTCTCAGGTGCCCAAATGAATTTACTGGTGATCGCTGCCAAAACTACGTAATGGCCAGCTTCTACAGTACGTCCACTTCCTTTCTGTCTCTGCCTGAATAGGAGCATGCTCACTCAAATGGTGTTGCTTTCACTTGCTACGTCTTCCTTCAGATTTCACCTAGTATTGTTCTTTACTAGGCTCAGTACTGTGTACCTCTGCCTGTAGCATGATCCAATACAATAATAATAGTCACTATTATTATTATTATTCCAATTTCTCTTACATTTTAGAAAGGTTATTTGGCATGCATGAGGTTTTATGAAATTACATGATCGTGAAATGGTGGAGGACTAAACTAATAAAATAATTGTTACAACACAGGAATTTTAATGTTAAAACATGGTAGATTATAACAAACATTAAATTTAGGATGTGTCCCCTCTCCCTTAATTAGACCCTTGAAACGTTTGATGTGCTTTATTTTAAATAACTTCCTTAAATAAAATAGACAATTATGATTTACAAAATATTCAGTTTTTAAGTACACTTTCTGCTATTATTTATTTTGATAATGTGTGGGTAGGGGAATGCTTGGTCTTCTTCATAGCTGTGGGAGGTAAAGGGTTAATATTATCAAATGTCCTCAGAACCTATTCCACACCCCCCGGCTATGCTCTCATGGCATACAGTCCATAGACTCTGATTTGATAATTTTGAAAATTCACTAATCTTATCTATCTAAATCTGTCCAGTCATCTACAGCAGTGTTAGACTACACGTGTATGACTGAGTTGCCCCCAGCATTTACACATACCTCCTAACATTTCAAATGGACAAAGAGGGACACTTTAATTTAATGGGTGTGGTTGAGGTTGTGGCGAGGGTGGAGGCTGTTCTCAGAAATTTTAGGTGACTTACTAATAACAATTCATGGAACTAAAATGTAATTTAGAACAACAACAATGTATCTTATTTAAACAGCAATAGCAAAATGGCTGAAAACTATTTTAGATGACAATAGATAGCAGCCAGGCAAACATTTATACCAACACCATCGCTTCAGAAATTTATTTAGAATTGTAGAATTAAATAAAACTATAAGTTCAGAGCCAGGAACTGAGGGATTTAGAAAAATAGACTGCCATGCCTCTTTTCACATGTGTCAAGGTACAAGGCTTGTTGAAACTAAGTAAGCTACCAAATTGACCACAGGATATAGGCTTACAATAAATATGGATGGATGGAATTTTAATTATTTATTATGGAAACAATTATGTTGCTTGTTTGGAAGGCATAACATGAAGGAATGTTAAGTATAAAATGAGGCAGGCTCAGTCATGTTAGGGTAACATTTTGTGAGCACCAATAATATACTTCTTCTTCAGCTCTACCTACTGGTAATACAAGGAAGGTGCTAAAATAGATAGATAGATAGATAGATAGATAGATAGTACTAGTCTCATCATGCTGACATAAGAATTTTATCAGATATATGATGACGACATTCTTAAAATATTAAAATATGTAGATACTAAGTTTTATACATACAGTATTTTCATTTATGTAATTTATCTGTTTAACACATGCTCTATACTATATAGTATATATAATCACTACCATTACCAATTAATAACCATGCAAATTAATCAAACAAAACAAAAGCAAATGATTTGCGTGGACTCAACACTATAATATAAATTATTAACCCTTCACATTTGTATTTTAATATTGTATAAAGAACCTATTTATCAACTACAGTAGGCAGGTATTTATTAAACTAACTTAACTCGTCTGCACTGCAGACTTTAGACCATAATGGTCAATCTGAAAGAGTTCAATTTTTTTTTAAAGTTTTTTAAAACATCTGTAGGTTTATATATTTGCTTATTTTGCACCATGGTACTAAATCTACCACAAATTTATGTATAGTGAATTGGTGAATTCACCGTATTGGTTGGAAAATAATCTATATAGACACTGGTGGATCAATAAAAATATACCTTGCAGCCTTTTATTAATTATGATAATACATTATGATAATGAAATCACATTTTCATGATTAATATATGTTATTCATGTATTGTAAAAATAGTTCACTAAGACTTAGAGCAAGTAGTTATTTAATAGCATTCAAAACTCATTGCTACCATCGAATAGATCAGATGAGTTCAAAAGGGATCTATTAAAAAGCAAATTAAATGACAAACATAGCGGAAAGTAGCATAGCGGAAAAAATGAGAATTCAAAGTGATTTCAAAGTGAATTTCAAATTTAAAGCCAAACTAGAAATATTCTCTAAGCCAGCTAGTTTTTCTTAAATTGCCTTGAAATTGACTTTGAATACACTTTATATTCTCCCTTTAGTGAATAACCCTGTTAGTGAAAATTAGTATCCTTTTACACGGTAATGATAAAATATTTTTCTCAGTGAGAATTTTATTGAATTTATTTACTTTTTTTTTTCTCTCACTAATTCAGAAACAGAAAGGTAAGAAGATAGGGCCAAATCTAATATAAAATTTATTTTAAAAAAAATAATAGAAATTCAGATATTCTGAGGCCTGTTCATTAAACAACAGTGGCCGCATTTGGAAAAAAATATATTAATTTAGTTTGGTTCAGAACAGCAATCTATGTCTACACTATACACTAATAGGCAAGGATTGAGAAAACAAATGGATGTATGCCATTTTGAACTAACCATGTTAGTCTTTTTGATACTCATTTGTTTATATGTATTGCACCTTGATAATTGACATCTCAAGGTCAGCATCAGTGAGGATTAATAAATAAAGCAATGTGATTGGATGGACAAGTCCATCCAATCACATTGTTCAGTCTACACCATTCTGGCTGGGGTACTCATTTATGTGCCCCTCATGGTCTATGACCATTTTTGTGCTTCTTTTTTGATTATGTATGGAACTTTTTCAACTGCCTAATTATTCATTACATTAAAAGAAAGGGTTAATGTGGCAAGTAATTTATTTAAAAATTAGGTTGATACATATCTTGACCACAGAATATTTACATTATCTTGAAAAAATAACAGGCCTAAAAAACACTGAAAATGTCTACAGAACTTTTTTATTTTTTGCTACTTACAAGAAATAGACGTGAGCACAGACTGTAAATGTTACATGAATTTGAACACCAGGATTCAGATGTCATATCTTAATACTTAAATGTATTCCTTAAGCAGTTTAGTGTTATATATTAGAGATCTGGGTTCATTTTTATCAGAATTAGTTACAGTTCAAAATATAGACAACAAAATGATTTCAACTTCTTTTCCAGAATATTTGCTAGCACTAGGTTTTTATTCTGACCAATTAGCTGATAGCTAAATAAAATGCACACCTTAATAACTGTACCACCGAGAATCAAATTTTTCCCACTAAACTACTGTTGCCTAAATTTTCAATGAAGAAAACATAAAGTTTAGAATAACATATTAAAGCACATTTTTCTTTTAAAAGTTGGGAAATTTTATTTCCATGAAACTTTTAACTTTAAGTTCTGATTACCATATCAAAGGTAACCTCAGGGTACCATAACAAATTCATTGGAATTATGTAATGGTGCCAGGAGGCCCCTTGTGCCAGTTAACTTATAATGGTTAAATCATTTATAAATGGTTTAAAACCCCAAAGACCCGAATCTAGCTTTTCCCCCTCCAAATCCACTTTTCTCAAATTCTTAAAACAGGAAGCCTTGGACAGTGTTGTATAGGTGAGCCGTTGATACTCTAAGCCAGTAGCTCCCCACTCACAAAACAGCTTAATAAAGTCGGATATGGAGGGGGCAGAACTAAACAGCGCTGGATTCAAGACTTTGGGGTCAAACTGTTCATAAGCAGTGTAACCCCTTAAGGTAAGCCCGTGCCAGGGACCTCCTGATACCATAATAACTTAATTCAGAGTAAGTTGTAATGGTGCTTGGAGTATTTTTTTTCTTTTTTTGAGACAGAATTTTTCATAGTCTTGCACGTAGTACACCTAATTTTCATGACATTTTTATGAAAGTCCACCTTAATTTTAAAACAATGTTCTATATTAAAACACTGACAATTATGTCAACATAAACATTCTCCAACCGTTCACTTACAACTTGATAAATACCCTTCTTAATTTGATTATTATTTCTATTTTCTTGGGTGATAAAATTACATTTGAATCCAATTTTTCCATTGTATTAAGTTTATTTATTTTAGTACATTGCACGTCATAAAAAGATAAATCTAACATTTTATGTTATGGTCTTTAACGATACACAATGCATTACCTGTTATGGGACTTTATTACACCAGGCTGGTAATGCCAAACAAATTGTTCCAAACTATCACTGAACATATATATATACATACAGTTTTGTAAATTACAAGAGTAGCTTAGTTGAAAATCTAAGAACAAAAAAAAGTATAATTTATGTCAAGGGATTGAAATGTTTCCATAATCAGAAATGCAATTGTGTAGTTGTGAATGGTAATTCTGAATTAAGCCTCTCCCTAGTGATGATCTAGAATTAGCAATGCATGTTACCGCAGCATGTTCTCTTGTTAAACCACGCGGCCAGACTTTACTCTGCTTTTACAGATCAATTTGAAATTGAGTTATTTCAAATGGAAGATGCGTAAAAACTTCTCTAATAAATAATTTGATAGTCTAAACGTCTTGCAAATAACACTGCTTTAACACTAAATATGTATGCATGAGCATGCCAATAACCAAGCTTTCTGTGCGACTAATGTTTCATTAGCAATGTCAATGTTAGCTTCTAAAAATGGCTGTCTCTGGAAGAAATCTGGATGGACCCCTATTTGATTACTGGCCTTGAAGTGTTACTGATTGGCAACAAATTATGCTAACTTTATATTCAATTCGCAAAAAATTATTATTATTTTTTTTGTTTGTTGTTGTTTTAATTATTTTTGGCTGAACGTTTATTAGCTTTGTATTGATTAAAATAATAAATAGAAATATATATTAAACTTATTATAGTCATTAGAACATTTTTATAATCATTACAGTTACCATGTGCATTATTACTTTATACATTTTACTTGTATATATTTAATATTTTATAATTGTAAGCATGTCCACTAGTCTGTATGTACTGAGAATGTGAATATGTTATAAACATATATTTGTATAGATCAGTAGACACAATATTTGTTTAACCACTATTTTAGCATAGTACTGTTACATTGTGTTATATAATTTAAAAATCATAATTAATACTGGGTGAAATTTTTTTAGATATACTTCGAAATAGCATCTTGGCATAGATAATATAATTCAAAAACCAGAAACATGCTTCATCGATAACACAAGAAAATAAATGATTATATGTTTGTGTATGTATGCATATGTATTGATATATGCATATAATTAACTATATATCAATATACACATTCATTCAGATTTCTTCCTATGTCCACGTTGACATGATAAAGTCTATGTTACTACTTAAAAAAAAGACCAAGAGGACATGGGCACTTGATCAGTACATTAACCATGAGTCACGTCTTGTTTCAATGTGCAGACTCAGAATAGTCATGGAATTCATGTATAATTTGTTTTGGAGTATAGTGTATTGCTCTTTTCTGAAACTTTTCCCTTTTCTTTCTTTTTGTCAACTTTCTGCATTGGCAGAGCATCTTGGAATTGAATTCATGGGTATGGACCAATCATTCCTTTTAGCCTGCAGATATTAGAGTCTAAAAGCTTCTTTTTTTCCTTCAATTCCTAACCAATTTCCTTATGCTTTGGAAGGGATCATACAGCTATAACACTTTTCTCTGTAACACATCGCAGTCATAGATGTCATTGTTATAACACGCATATTGTGTGTCCTATAACTCCAGGCTAGACTTAAATCACTGTTGCATTTGCTTATATATCTTCTAAACTGATTAAACTGGTAGCTACACTTAGCTCTTTGCAAAATTCTAGGTGATGTTTGGAACAAAGTGAACTGATAGACAACATACACAAACCAAAATATAATATTTGAAAAATATTGGTTTTAGTATATTTTGGTGTGTCACCTGCATTTAATAATTTTATTTTTTCAATTCCTACTCTTAATCTACTTGTAGTGATTTTAACAAATAATACATTATATTTATTGTATTAGAAAAAATATTTGATGGACAACTTGTTGAAACATAACATTACGGTATGTTTCTCAAAGTAAACGTCTCTAAATGTGTACATTTCTGCTTTCCACGATAACCTCAAACCATAGCAGTATTCAAAACTAATTTACATGTGTATTCAGTATGAATTAAGATTTATTAAGTAAAAAAAACTAAACCTCAAAGTACATAGAAAATGAATAACCATGTTATTAAATGAAACACTTTGAAATGTGCATTGCATGCAAAGTAGCAATCTCTAAACCTGTATTTAATCACCATTATTATCCTTAATATTAGTTCAATATTTCAATCCCTTCTTGAAGTCATCAAGTGCTTATAATTTACATGTGCGTAACTGCACTGAATGATAGACAGTAGACATCCATATAATACAAAGATAAAGCTTGAGAATACTTATGGAAATCCCTGTTGTAGAAGTCCAAAAATAGTATAACCTTTCGAAGCAGCTGTTTTCATATGATGTGTGATTTTAGTTACAGTGCCCACCAATTTTTCATCTGTCTTTTTGATGGAGTCTAAATCAAACCGCTATGTCTAGTGTATCCTTTAACCCCTTCAGTACACACATTTTGGAATAAAAGGGAATCATGACGGAATATTTCCGTCATGTGTCCCTAAGGGGTTAAGGTGTGGCTTTCCAAGTGTTGTAGATTTCATAAATGATCCCAGACATGTTAGCCTCATAAGAATTGTACTGACTCAACACTTGCTTGAAGTCTGGTGTACGTAGAATTCTTGATTCTATATATTTATTTTATACATATCTTAAAATTAAACCCTAAAAGCATGCTTTTTGAAGTTGGTTCTTGCGTTTTCATTACTGAACACAGATTACATAAAATGCTATGAGCAGTATTTATCGTAAGTGTCTCTAAAATATAAAATGTATACTTTAAAACATGCAACTATAATATTTTTTCACTTAATTATTGTTAATAATAAAATAATCAGACCAGTGTCAATTATTACTTATTATTAGTTTTATTTACTTCCTAATAGTTTATATCTGTGTTTATAGATATCAAAAATACCTGCTACACTGTATTCTAGATAGAGTAAACTGTGTGCAGTTTTGTGCAAAACTACACATGTGCACACACACAAACCCACACCTGCATATATATGGTGCACTAGACAGTGTGCATTCTGCCTTCTTATGGCCAATGTCACAATTCTATATGTAGTTGGACTATATTGTAAAATGTGGTGTTCTGTTGTTGTACACCGTCTCATTGCTTTTACAAATACCCGATCATAAGGGATTATGGTGACTTTGGGTACACATAAAGCTTAGAATGAGGTTTAACTATAAGGGTACTACTACATTTTGGTTATATTCAAAGTAAGTAGAAGACTAGCATTGACGGAATATTTTTCTGAATGGCAAAATATACAGCAATCCGTCTACCAAAGTTTGTTATTGACGTATATTTGCTGGTTGAGATGGTCATTTGCAAAAAGTCAATTAGTAACCAAAGCTAAAATTATTCAAGTATAACCATCTCACACAGCCCGAGACAGGTACAATCAGGTACAGATTGAAAAATTGCAGCCTTGCTATTAGAAGAACATCAAGTCAGTCATTTAATAAGCAATAGCTTCTAACTAATTCATCCAAGAACCAGGTCATAAATTGTCCTTGCTCTATATATTGAGAGATTTCATTGAGCAGAACCTCCTATTCTGGAGCAGAACCTCCTCTTGCTGTTTAATAAACCACCTCTACTATTCCAAGGGCAGTGGTAAAGTCAAAGAAGCAGGTATTCAACCCACGGATCTTAACTGTTGACAATGACTGACTTTACAACATTTGTATACAGCAGATATAATACATAGCATTGGTATTTCACAGCAATGTCCAAAACACAAAACTTACTGCAGGTAAGATTAAAAAAATTAAAAAAAAATAAAATAAAAAAATAAAAAGTCAAACACTAACTGAATTTTAAGTTTAAATGTGAAAAAGGTAAACAAATGACCATATAACTGATGTCTGTTTGTAATTAAAATAAATGGATTCTTAAAATCAAGTTCATTATTCATTATTAAGTATAATTACTGCACTTTATCTTATTTGATCAAGTATTAACCAGGGAATATTATAGGCATATTAATATTAAAATAAAAAATACCTCCCACCTCCCCCCCCAAAAAAATAAAATAAAATAAAAATAAAGAATTGTGAAATAAAGAGTTCTAATTTTTGAACTTTGGCTAACTTTCTGTTCACCATATGATTTAATATTGACCTTACAGCCAATGGGAATAACAAGTTCACTGACTGGTTTTCAAAGTATTTAGCTTTGAAGAAACAGGAAATGTGCCTGAAGATTCTAGACATTACTCATCTTCAGCAATGTACAAAACAAGTATTTTCATTTAAAAGTGGAGGTACTGTAAAAAAACAAAACACACTTTTGTGATATTTAAAACAAATCTAATTTTTATCAAATCAATTAATAATCTAAATTCATAATCTTGCTTTATAGGTTATCTCAATAATCAACCTATTTTCCCCTTGTATTTCCTGTAGCCCAACATAATTATTAATTCATTAAATATAATATATTATTAATGCTTTCTTAGTAACAGTAGAATACAATGGTTATAAGCTTGTGTCTCCTGTAGATGTAAAGACAACCATATCTTACTATCTAATTCACTATTTTTTAAACATATATTAATATATAGTTTCTCTATAAACTTATGTTACTTCTTTATAGAAAAAATATAGTGATCATCGGTTTCAAGGAAATATTGCCTCAATTTACTTCTCGGGTACAACTTTCGATTCATATTATGTAACCATCAAGAAGGCACATCTTTATTCCTTAAGGACACAACTTCTGGAATAAAGGGAATCATGACGGAATATTTCCGTCATGTGTCTTTAAGGGGTTAAAGACGCTGGTCAATGGCACACATTAATATTTTAAATGCAGATGACAGCTTTTTATTGCTAGATAATGCACTCTTGACATGTGTGTATATTAAAACAGAAACAAGTTTCAAATGATTCTGTATTCACAAGGTTTATCAGTTCATCAAACATACCAAATTTAATTTCAGTTTGGAGTGTGAGCAATACAGTTTGGATTATCGTTGCATACCATTGTCTGAAAATGTTATTTTGAAAGAACAGTAGAGAAACCCCAAATGAACTGCTTAGACATTGAAAGACCCATCACTAAGAGTAGACCAGAAGTTATGCTGTATGAGAAATCCCTTCAAACTCTGCTTCAACCTTATTTTCAAGCATTTCTTCACTCTGTTTTTCCAGTATCAAGCATGCTGTGCCAGGCCTACAGTTGACTCCTTAACCTTTAACCCTGTATTTGCCTCTACTTACCCTTTCCCACTCTAACTCTGTCTGTTCCTGTCCTCCATGTTATCATTTGTTCCTCTAGTTTTGTTCTTTCATGTTAATTTTCTTAATCACTGCAGTCCTTTTCTTTCTACAAGCTGACTTTATTTCTCTTTCTCAATAATATTTGCAGCTCATTTATGTTTGACAATGTTCATAATGTGTTAACTGTATAGCTCATAACCATGGCATTGGCTTGCAATTACTTAATTTACATTCTAAGGTGCACTGTGTCATTCAATACTACTTAATAGTGAAGGTGGCCTATTAAATCTGCCATTGTTGACAAAAGGGCATAATTGTCGTTAGAGTCAAGAATATGTCAGTTCATGTACGTAAAGTAATATCATTTAAACATTTAGCTTAATATTTCATATTCCATAGTTAGAGTATCCTACAAAGTCAATCCAAAATTCTTAATTACTTATTATTCCAAAGACTAGTTTATAAAGATTTAAAATTGATACATTATTGAGCCAATACATAAAATTTTGGTAGTAATTATTGAAATAGAAAATGATCCAACGCACCCCTGTCTTCTACTTTGGCCTACAAACATACTAACAGAGCAGAAATTGGAATTTCATGCAAAATAAAAGGAAAATAAAGCAATTTTTTTAAAACTTATAGACTTTATAAATCATTTAAAACAAAGCAAGTGTTATTTTTTAATTGTAATAAAAACAATGTGCTAATTATCTAACATCACTAAAAATAGGGTATTTGAAATCTGAGCATATGGTAATATGCCTTTTTGATTGGAATGCCTCTTTCCTTTCTATGCTCAACTCAAAGAAATTCAATACTAAACAATGATTCAACTTAAAAAGATGACAATATAAGTAACAATATAATTACATAGAGACTCGAGAAAGACTCAAGATGTATCTAAACATTGCTAGGTCCACGTGGATCTTTAATTATTTTTAATTTCTTTATTTATTAGTGGAGTCATTAAGAAGAACAATTTAACAGATTATCAGCTTGCAGAAGGCAATCACGTACGGTTAAAGTTAGCATTTTGTTTTGGCTAATGCTTAATTTGAAACAAACAATACGGATCATCTTTTTGTTAAAAGTTGGATTTCTTATCCACATAATCTCTTTGAAATGTGAAAAAGGAAATCCAAAAAAACATTTAAAAAGATAATTGTCCTTATGACCAACTTAATTTAAAAGATAGAAATAACATAACTCAACCAGGAGGTAGCCATACAATCTTGGATGTTATCAATCACTATCGATTTTGTAGTTTATTCACTATATGGTGACTTGTGATGAGATGTCTATTGTCTATTGCATTGCATCAGCTCCACCGAAATAACCAAGTTAAAAAAAATTTCAACTGCAATACTTTTACATCTAAACAATGAATTCCTAAATTTAGCATTTTAGTTATCGGTTTCCATTAGTTTGTCATAACACATCTTGTCATGTGGACAAACCCTTCATTTTAGGCACAAGCATGACAAAATAAATCTGAAAATAACTCGATGCTCACTAACTTAAGAAACCAAACAAAATAAGATATTTAGTGAAAAACCTTAGAATATATGATTTGATATTTATGTAGTACTTTCATGTTGCTTATTCTTTCAGCCTTATAATTTATTTTCATTAAATTTTATAGCATATATAAAATGGTAAGAATTAAACGAGAAGAACACTAAGGCTTATATTTTAAAGTGGTCTGTATTGTATCAATACATATATTTAAAACAAGCAAATGTTTTATATTATCAGTTTTGAACAAAATGCCATGGTATAGCATTTTGGAATGTTTTTATTAAGCTTAACATATCTTGCACTATGCCACTTATAAAGAAAGATTGATCTGTCAGCTCAAATTCTGTGCTTGGGAAATCAGATCACTGCTGCGTCATTTCATTCTGATTAATGGCTGACCTTTTTAGTGCAGTCTAACTAGATTACAGTGTCCGCTGGCATGATTATAGGAGAATAGGGGCAGTGACTGCACTGTACATATAGATCCATTGCTAGTCTATACCAATTGTGAGACAAAGGACAAAAAGTACACTAGAAAAAATAAAGATTTTTAATTATAATGGCTTGGTATTTTAAATCTAAAATAGTAAAATCAATCCAAACATGATTTAAGCTTTTTTTTTTTTTTTTTTAGATTTTTTATTAAAAGTTTAATCTAAGGTCATTTTAGCTTTTAATGCTATAGGTCAAACTACTATTATAATGCCTGTACTTTGAACTAAACATTATAGGTTAGTACTATCAGAAATCCTATTGCAACTTTTTCACTACAACCGTTGATGATGCAGTGCACTTTAAATTTTTTTTTTTTTTTTAAATAAAATAAATATATAGAGATTTTCTTTGTCTTATGTATGCAACCCAATCCCAGTCGTGCAAATATATTGATGTTTCATTCTGAGATTTTCCTGTTAAGACAGCTGAGAGATAAAAAATATAGTCAAAATAAATTGATAGCCTGGTTTAATTTTCTTAGTAAATTAAATAAAATACTAGTAAAGTTGTTCATTTAAATTAGGAATTATCGTAAATTCATCAGGGAGTTTAACATTTTAACTAAAATACCTTAAAAAAGTTCCCAAGGCAGTTATGTTTCCAGCTTGACAATGTTGTCCTAGCATGGGAAAGAAATCCTTAAGTTTAATGAATGCCTCTTGAAGTATTTGAGCAACATCTAATAATTGAATGTAAATGAGCTTTATTGAATCCTTTTTGCATTAACAAGGCTGCAAAAAAGAGAGAAACAAAAATGTAGCTGCAACAACCTTAATTTGTTTTGTTTAACTACATTTAAAATAGTACATTATTTATTTAAGATAATTTATATAGTAAAATTACATAAAAATAAAAAGTATAAACACAAGGAACAAAAATTCAAAGATTAAAAAAATTACATATAAAATTATTTCATAGATAACAGCGTCTGTTTTTCACTATAAATCGTCTCTAAAAAAAAATAAAAATCTAGTTTAAAGGGAAACAGTCACATCCAAAGATTTCAATTATTATTTAAATAGACTGTAAGCTCGTTTGAGCAGGGTCCTCTTCAACCTATTGTTCCTGTAAGTTCTCTTGTAATTGTCCTATTAATAGTTAAATCCCACCTCTCCTAATATTGTAAAGTGCTACGGAATCTGTTGGCGCTATATAAATGGTAATAATAATAATAAATATAGAAATCCACACCTCTCTACCCTGCTACTGGGCACCTCTACCTAAGCCCCCTGTTAGACATCATTATATGCTCTGTCCTTTGCACCTGGTAGTCAGCAGGGAGAATTTGAAAAGGAGGAAAAATTAGACAATGTTTCTATTTCTCATTTGCAATATGTGCCCTGGCTGTGCCTTGGCTGAACTAGATAGTTATGTCATTTGTTAAACCTTTAATAGGCATATTTTATTTTTTATTTTTTTTTAAATCACATGAAAGAAAGGTGATTACAAGTTATAGGTGATTTTCATGGTTGATAGTTCAACTTTAATAAGAAAAGCATGACATATTAGAGTCCCAACTTCAAATTTAAATTATATGTGTTTCATTTAAGTTGAAAGTTTATAACATTTAAAAAATATATATATATATTAAATAAATATATGGTTTACTATAGAGAAAATAGCCATAGCTAAGTGGAGCATCATGAAATCCACCTATTGATATATTATACGCACAGTATATAAAATAATTAATATAAATAGTTTAAAGTTAATATATATAGTTAAAATAGTAAATAATTAGCAATGCGGGTTTGGCATTTAAACTAGCCTATCAGCTATCTTCACAAGAATATCATCAGAAATATTTGCTTATAGTTTACATGTTACATGTATAAATTGCTTGTTTTGTGCAGTAAAGTAAAATAATTAAATTTGCCATATTCATTTGAATATATATGATATATATATATATATATATATATATATACATATAAAACAATATTTAATTTAGCTTTTATTTAAAGTATTGCCCTTTTGTAAATCTGAAGCAATTATTATTATTTATTTTTTTACTAGAAAGCATGAGTAATTAGTATGTAACATAATATTTAACATACTAAAAGGATTTAGCATGTGAACATATTCTTCTTTTTCTCATTTTTTAGAAGCTGAGGAGCTGTACCAGAAGAGAGTGTTGACCATAACTGGCATCTGCATTGCACTCCTTGTAGTTGGCATCATGTGTGTTGTGGCCTACTGCAAAACCAAGTAAACTTTATGTTTCTTTATATTTTCCTTTTTGTATTACACATAATTTATTTCATGCTCTTTGTGTGGGCAAAACTGGCTTTACAATGTCTGAGGATGCTTGATATATATTTCTGTTTAACCCCTTTAGCAGAAAAGTCTAAGCAAATAATAGTTTTCAAAGCATGACAAGAAGAAGTTAACACTAAATACAGGTTTAGAATGTTTTAAAACAGTTAGGTCTCAATTTAATATTGTCGGACAAGCTTTTCAAATGAGTTAATATTTTTTGTATAAACTTTTCAAATGATTTAATATTTTGAAAATATTTAGATTTTTTTTAGATAATATATGTTTTTATATATTATATATTGGTTTTATTTTAATCATTAAGTGTACCCAAAGATAATAAATCATTTGAAAAGTTTATACAAAAATATTAAATTAAGGCCAGTATCAGCAAAATGTTTTTATAGCCAGCACAATTGATTTGGTAGTATAATGACCCCTTCATCTTGACTCCGAGACGGGGTTGAAATGCTGCCAGGTCATTTATAGTGTTTTAAATTTTTTTTTATATTCAGTGAAATAGTTCACAGTTATTTTTATAAAATGTTTACAACATATAACATATAATGTAATAGGTTTGAAAGAAAAGCTATACATTTTTGACATATAAATCTATCTAGTAATCTATTAATTGTGCATAATATTTTACATTTTCTCACATTGCCTTAATTTTAGATTATTCTTATTTTTTAAGAATTGATTCATTAATACTAATAAAGTATTATTTTATTTTAATAAAGTAAAAATATCACTTTAAACCTTTAGAAAACAGAGGAAAAAGCTGCATGACCGTCTACGGCAGAGTCTTCGTTCAGAAAGAAATAATATGGTAAACATGGCAAATGGACCACATCATCCTAACCCACCTCCTGAAAATGTCCAGCTGGTAAATGTAAGTCATATTAAAATGCTTTCAGTCTTTGTAGTAATCTGCATATCCACATGAATAGTATAAGAAAGTCCTGTAGATTATAATATGGATATGGCAAAAGGTTTAGTTCAGCCTTGTTCTTTTTATCTCCAAAAATCAGGCAAATAATTAAGTTGTCTGGTAGACCACATGCCTCTTCCTAGAAAACCATTTTTCTCATTTCAAAAGTGAATATATGCTAATTAATGTACCAACTGCAAAATTTGTGGCTTTAGGGTCTGTTCCAGACTGGGTCAACACAACCCAAAAAAATCTTGGAATTTGTATAATGGTTAAAAAAGAAAAACTCTGCTACTTTGATCAAATGTGTGCTGTACTTGTGTATGAGCTTTGAAGATCCACCTTACTACCGTGCTGCTTGCTTTCCGTAATGATGACCATCCATGGTACAAATCCTTAGAGTTTGCTAAATTATCATAATAGAATGAGGATGGTATCTTTAATTCCAGCTAGCAGATAGGATATGTTATCCCATACTTTCACAAGTGCCTTCCATACATGTGTTTTGACCTGAAGACAGATTAGAGTTTCTAGACCAGGGGTAGGTAACCTTTTAGTAGAACTGTGCCAAATAGAGTTTTTGAAGTCCATTGGTGTGCCGGTACTATTTTTAAAAATTGAGTGTGTATGTTGCAATATACCGCTTGTGTTATTTGTGGGTGCTGCATTTGCTTTGTATTGTTGTTATTTGTGCCTATATGGGCTGTTACATTGTATAGAATACGTCCATGAGTAGTTTGTGGCATTGTGCATGATACCTATGAATGTGGGCTATGTATAGGGGCTAAAGAAAAAAAGTTACCTGCGTTCTTCCCAAATCCCTATGTATATTTAAATAAATTGAGTTTTTTTAGTTACTCGTATGGCCATTACAGGGATGCCCACCTGCCACAAAGCAAACCTTTTAGGTGGGTCCTACACTAACTATTCACCTTGCTTCCTTGAGCTTCAGGCAAAGATATCGCTAATGAGACAGACAGGGGTATTTTTTTAAACCCCTACATATCTATTAAATCTTAATAGAGAACAAATGGGGTGGGTGGCAGCACTGTAAGGTAGCTTTGTAATATAAAAGTGAATACAAATACACAAAAACAAGTCCTGCGCTCAAACTCCCACTACTCTTGGGTGGCAGCAACTACCATAGTACACATCAGCCCCATTACATACAGTAAAAAACAAAGAAAAAAATTACCTGCACTCTTCCCAAATCCCTATGTATATTTAAATAAATGGAGATTATATAGTAAATTCAATGGCCATTATGTATAGGGGCTGCTTGTTGAATTGTGTGTGCATGACATCACTTTGTGTGTTTGGTTTGTGTATATTTGTGTTTGTGTGTGTGTATGTGGATAGTCCATAGTGTTGTGTTAGTGGGGACTGTGTGTTTGTGTATAGACTGTTTCTATTATTTGTTTAAGTGGGAGGCTTATTCTGCAGCTTTGTGTTGATCTAGCAGTGTGGGTGACTTCCCTGGGGTCCACTTGGGACTAGGCTAGTCAGGTACAGGTCTAGGGCAGGAGCTGCAATAGCTACGGCAGGTTGCTCTACTCCAGTGCGGGGTTTCGTTCACCAGTGCTGGGATATAGTGATCTGAGGTCACTTCCTCTAAATGGTGCAATAAGTAAATTGAGGATTGCCCTTCACCACTCTGTTTACACTAAGGACTCCTGATAGGCCGTGCCTGTTTGGCTCTAGTAGCCTTGAGTGCCGTACAAAGGCACTCCAAGTGCCATGCATGGCACATGTGCCTTGGTTGCTGACCCCTGCTCAAGACCGATGTTAGAGGCTAGTGGTCTAGTGGTCTTATATAGCTATATAGGCTAAAAAGCGACTTTTGTGTATCAAGTTCAGCCTTACGCACATGTGTTTCAGCTGTTGATCCAAAAAAGGGAAAAAAACACAGTTTGAAACACAGTTACATAGCCGAAAAGAGACATGCGTCCATCAAGTTCAGTATTTCTCACATTTGATTTTTTGCTGTTGATACAAAAAAAAAACCCAAAACACAGTCTGAAGTGCTTCCAATTGTGCAACAAACTAGGAAAAAAATCCTTCTTGAACCCAGTCAGATATCTCCTATGATAAAGAAGCTATTACCCCACTAATTAAAATGTATATCCCTGTATGATATGTTTTTGTCAGTATTTATCCAATTGCTGTTTAAATATCAGTATATACTCTGATAAAACCACCTCTTCAGGCAGATACTTTCATATCCTTATTGTTCTTACTATAAAAACCCTTTCCATTGCTCAAGACTAAATTTCTATTTTTTTTCTCCAATTCTCCTTTCCAATGTTGCAACAAACTATGAAAATATCCTCCTTGTCCCCAGAATGACAGTCAGATATCTCCTAAGATCAAGAAGCTGTTACCCCACATTCTAAAAATGATATATTGGAGCAGATTTGTAGAAGCCTCTTTTATGATATGTGCCATACAGGAAAGCTTGTTGATAGAGCTAAAGGTGGTCAGGTCTTGGTTGAGGAATGGTTTAGTATGCCTTATGATGTCAATTAACTGAACATCATTGAATTAGGTATACGCCACACAGGTTACAGTTGAAAACAAAGATGTACTTTTTGGCAAAATACAGTTAGCATCATGCTATATCAGAATAAGTGCAATTGTAAATTTCATGTTATCCCTAGAATTAGTCAGGGGTGTGGAAATTTTAAGAAAATCTAATTGTCCATGGGACTAAAGTGTTAGCCCAATCTAGTGGTCATCATGACAATCTACTTGTCCTGACACAAAATTTAAAATTAGAAAGTTTCAGGACCCTACTTAGACCTGGACATTGGCATGATTATTCACTAAACTCTGAATTCTCCTAGATTAAATCTGAAAGAAAAAACTGAAGCCATAAAAGCTGATCCAAAAAATATTTTGAGTGGAGTGTATAAACCTCTGTGTGTGTCGTCCCCCCCCCCCCATAGTGTGTGTCTGGTGTGTTTTGGCTGGGTGTACTGTGTGGTGTGTGCTGACTCTTCATAATATGTGTGTAGTGTGAGCTAGTTGTATATAATGTGTGTGTGCTGCCTTTGTGTAATGTGTGCTGGCTGTGTGTAATGTGTGTCTGGTATATGCTAGCGTGCCTGGTATATATGCTAGCTGTATGCTGTATGCTGTGTGTGTGCTTGAGTTTCGGCTGTATATTGTGGTGTTGTGTATGCCTGGTGTGTGCTGGCTGTATGTTGTGTGTTCTGACTGTGTGTTTTGTGTGTTTGTGTGTGTGTGTGTGTGATTGCTGTATGTTGTTGTTGTGTATGTGTTACCTGTATTTTGTAGTTGTGTTTGTGTGCTGGCTGTATGTTGTGGTTGTGTGCCAGCCGTATTTTGTGGTTGTGTGTGGATGAGAATTTGGTATATTTGTTATCTTTTTTATGGTATTAATTGCAAAAAAAATTTAGCCGCTAAAAAAGTATAATATTTTTCCAGCAATATGTCTCAAAAAACGTAATATCTAGTGAACATGTGATTGAGCGAGAAACAGAAACATCATTTTCCACAAGCCACTACACTTCAACAACTCACCACTCAACGACAGTTACCCAAACACCAAGTCACAGGTATGTAAATCATATAGTAAAGATGCTTCCACCTAAATACATGTATTAATGCTAATGTAGTCGATACTTGGGACAAGTTTGCCACAGTGAAACATTTTTTTATCAGGGCTTCCAAAGAGTAAAGTAAAGTAAAGAACTTATCTAAAATAGAACCTACATTTAATATTCCAATTTCATCAGTGGAATCTATTTGAAAAATATATATGGCATATGTTAAAACTACATGGTCTTCCATTTTTTTTGATTGTATAGAATCTGTGGGAAGACGAGGGAGTTTCCTTTGTGTCTAATGTTGTTAATAAGAAGTCAAGGTGACCACAACTTTTTCAGGGTCTTCAACATTACTGTGAAAAATTCTAATTATTTATCTGTTGATCAGCACAATTTATGTTTTAGTATTTTTCAATTTGTACAATTGTCCATGTTGAGACACAAGAGAATTTGAATGGAAACACCTTCTATGAACATTATATTCTGCTTAGTTTCAGAAGTTGTATCCAATGTCATCTTTATGGATAGCTGACTGGCTATTCTTCTAATTGTTAATTTAAATTGTACACTTCAGCATCATGAGTCCATTACTGGAAATTAGGGTACAATAGGTACACTGCAATGTGTGACTTTACAACTGAATTTACTTTAGTGAATAGTTGACATGCAGTGTTTGCTCCAAGTCACGTTCATCACCAATGTCCATAGGTTATTAAAGCAGTGTATTTATTTTTTTAATCTTCTTTTTTCTGTGTTGTAGCTGGAGTAACGGTCAATCAGAAAGCATTATTTCAGAAAGTCATTCAGTAATTGTGACATCTTCTGTGGAAAACAGCAGACACACAAGTCCAACAGGTCCACGAGGACGCCTTAATGGCATTGGAGGTCCTAGAGACTGCAGTTATCTCAGACATGCTAGAGACACTCCAGATTCATACAGAGACTCACCTCATAGTGAAAGGTAGTCTTTCATTTGCTTATTTTGTTTGTTTTGTGCTATGCATTATTATTACAAGAGTTTTAGATTTGTCCATGATAGGACTACTTCTACATGACAGTGAATTATGGTATACAAGATACAAATAATTAACCAGAGCTATTTGTTAGGAAGATCGGTATGGTTCATGTCTTAGCACGCAACAGTTTATGACCTTGATAAATAATTGTAGAAGGACATGTCTTTATTTAACTGTTTATTTAATAAAATACATCTGATGTTCAGATCATATCTTTCTATCATTCTGTCAGTCTAATATAATGAGCAAATTACTTTCCATATTATATATATTTAATTCCACTTTTTTATGCTTCCTAACCTAGGTATGTCTCAGCTATGACTACCCCAGCTCGCATGTCACCGGTGGATTTCCAGACTCCAGTTTCTCCAAAATCCCCTTGCTTGGAAATGTCTCCAACAATATCCAGCCTAGCTGTATCTGTTCCCTCTGTAGCCATTAGCCCCTTTATTGAAGAAGAGAGACCACTGCTATTAATATCTCCACCAAGGTTACGCGACAAAAGATATGACTTGTATTGTCATAACCATCATTACAACCAGCAGTACAACTCCTACCATCACAATCCTATCCACGACAGCAGCAGTCTGCCACCAAGTCCTTTAAGAATAGTTGAAGATGAAGAATATGAAACCACACAAGAGTATGAGCCAGCGCAAGAGCCAACAAAGAAACTAGTCAACAGCCGAAGGGCAAAAAGAACAAAACCCAATGGCCACATTTCTACTAGATTAGAACTGAACATTGATACAAGCTCTGAGAGCAGTACATCCGAGAGTGAAACAGAAGATGAAAGAATAGGTGAGGATACACCTTTCCTGAGCATACAGAACCCATTAGCAACCAGCTTAGAGTCAGCCAGTTCATACCGTCTTGCTGACAGTAGGACTAACCCAAATAGCCGATTTTCAACGCAAGAAGAGTTACAATCAAGGTTAACCAGTGTAATAGCTAATCAAGACCCTATTGCTGTATAAAAAATAAAACATAGATTCACCTGTAAAACTTTATTTTATATAATGAAGTATTCCACCTTAAATTAAATGATTTATTTTATTTTAACAGTTCCTCAAGTAGAAAACAGAAAAAAAAGTTTTATAAATTAAGTATATGTACAAATGTGTTATGTGCCATATGTAGCAATTTTTTACAGTATTTCAAAATAAGAAAGACATCAATGGTGCCTTTATGTTATGTTATGTTGAGAACAGTTTTTGTATGTTCCAGTGATTGCTGTCCCACAGTATTTTTGCAGAACCTTTCTGTCTTTTTATTTTTTAGGCTTTTTGTGCATTGCATTTATGATGTTGAATGAATGTATGATTTGCAAGAGTTACAGCAATCTCCTTTGTTTGCTCGTGGTAGTTTACTAATCAACCATCCCTGTAATACAGTACTCATAAAAATACAGTTTTCTTCTGTAACAGAAAACTCTTTTTATTTTATTTTTTATTTTCATTTTTATTTATTTAATTTTTTTTTTGCTTTCTGTATCTGAAACCTGTTACGCCTGCTCTCTGTCTGCCAAAATTTAAGCTTTGCTTAATGGGGCAATGATCTAATAGTAATTGAACAGCATGCTGCTATTAAATATAGCAGGATAACACAGACTGCAAGTAACCCATATTCTATACATATTGGAAATACAAGTGCTACTGTGATATAACATAATATTTACCAATTTCTTTGGAGAACTATCATCGCAATAGTGTTGAATGCTGTAGTTATCCGTAACAACCCAAGTTCATTTGACCAAAGTCATGATCCCCAAAGGAAGGCTTTCCAAAAATGATGTAAACCTATGTTTCAATAACTCAGATTACTTTACCGGAATGCTGTCTTTAACCAAACAGAAAGAGTACAGAGGAAATGAAAATAGAGAAATAAAGGTGCAATCATTTTTGACCATAGTTTACTATCATTATTTTCCACTACGTAGGTTATAAGTTTCTTAATTATACAGGAAGTACATAAAACATGACAAATACATTACAATTTATGAGTGCGCAAACCTAATAGAATTAGAAAATGTTCTTACACATAGCGATAGCTTGCAAGTATTTGTTTTTATAGGGTGAAAATCAAAGGCATAACATTTTTTATTACAAACTGTTAGGAAGTTGAAAGTGAAGGTCCTATTTTGATATAAAATTGTATTTATTTGGCAAGCCCTTAAATATGTAGACACGCACGTTTGCATTAATCCGGCTGATAAAATGCATGAGCGTCTGGTTAGGAATGTGCATGATGCAGTGATTAAATGAGACTCAGTGACTGTTAATAGTTTTAATAGTTTGGGATCCACGTTGGAAATGTTGCACCTTTTACAGAGAGAGGGATCCTTTTTTTTCCTTAAGTTCTCCCGTAATTGGTTAAGCATGATTGATGACCCTCAAAACACATGTTTATTATTACAGTTATCATTGTTAACTGGCTATGGTTTACAAATAACATTGGAGAAAACCAGTATAACATTTTTCTTTTAATCGAAAATCCTAAATGTAAATAGTTAAAGATGGAGATATGGATGACTAATCATTGTCGCCATTTTTTCTGTGGTTAGCTGGGGATGATGCTGTTCCAAAAAGGAACCTGGTTATAGTGTCATTATTGATTATATATTGGGCCAAGGAGATAGAACAGAAAGAAACGTGAGATTGGATGTCTACTGTTTGGAAAGGACAAAGCATACTTAATCATGACAGCATATATGTCTATATGTCTTTTGTTGTAACAGAAAATTCTCTCAGCCTGTTCTTCTGCATATATAACTGTATATTGTTATTATATTGCTTTACTTTTGTTATGTCACATTTTATCTTTTCTTTATTTTACAGTTAAGTAAATGTTACACTTACATTTGTGGGACTCTCTGCAAAACTGATATGGATTAATAGTTTGCTTGTTTAATATCTGTACCTGTAGTTTTGAAGGGCATACCCAATATTAGTGCATAGTAGCAATGCCTGCCTCTGCCTCATAAGCCACATTGGCTACTAAAAATGTACTTTATTATAAAAAAAAAAAAATTAAAAAAAAAAAGCTGCAGAGTTATTGTAACAACACAACTGGCACATATCACAAGGTCCAATATATGTTTTTTGTTTTTTTTTGTTGTACATATGAATACATATTCATAGATATTTTACTTATTCACTTATTGTCTATAACATGTTTTGTGTCATTAGCTCTCTCCTAGTCTTATGTGTAAAAAGTTATAAATAAGTAAAAAAATAAATTCTTTTTATTTATATTTAGGCTATCGTACTAGAGAGAGAAATTTCATATTTTATGCAAAATGTCTTTAATGTTTAAGGTTCTACATATTTCTCAGAATGTTATGTATCCTGTTTTTTTTTCCGTTTAAAATAATTTATTGTTTATAAGAAAGAATGTAATGAAAATGAGTGAAGAAAAGTTTAATGTTGCAAGGTACTGAAAAATAACTAAAGTATTTACTACCCCATCAACTAAGCAATAAGCGATTGATGACTTATTTCAGGTTGTTATTCCTTATCTGCAAAAATGCTGCTGATGCAATAAAATGCTACTGAGTACAACTGAGGGTTTTATTAGTGCAAGGTGACATGTCAGAATGAAGAATGTAGTACATGGATATAGACCTCGATCTCAAAGATTTGACATCACGGAAAGTTCACCCCATGTGCAAATAAAATAACTGTTCTGACCTGCAAAAGAAAATATTTCTGCTCATTATGTGAGTCTCTGATTTGTATAAATGTTGCAGGTAAAAACTTGCTATAATCCAGCAAGAGGTAACTGGTCTAGCAATATTTCCTTTGTGGATCCTCACTTATTTATTAGAATCAAAAATTTGCTAAAAACTTGCACTAATTTGTTCACATTTCACTAAGTGTAGTTGGCTTGTCGAATACAGTACAGCAAGGAAGTTCTCCATCTAAAATGGTTATGGGCATTGGTCACAAAATGTTAAATTTCACAAACCTTTCGAAAATCTAATCAATATTGGGTGAAGTTACTGACTTGGGAATTATATACATTCAATTGAGTCCATGGGTAGGCAACCTTCTGCACTCCAGATGTTGTGGACAACATCTCCCCTGATGCTTTGCCAGAATTATAGCTATAAGAACATCTTGGTAGACGAAGTCCACAGCATATGGAGTGCCAAAGGTTGCCCTATGTCTGATTCTAGTCACTAAAGCAGTTTGGAAGTAGGTGAATAAGATTATGTGGTCATTCTGTATGCAATTACTTTAATCTTCTAGCTTTTCATCCACATCCTCCCATGCTATAAGTGGTAGATCATGAACTAGGGACCCATTGCAACGTTCATCAATATTCTTCGCAGTATGTTTGGTTGTATGAAAGCAAATATATAACAGAGTTTGGGCTCCATGGGTTTCCACTATTCTTATCTGAGTCTCTCTGTAAGTGGTAAATCATATTCTGAACACTTACAGAAAGGGGTGAGAGGTTAATACACAGAGACTGATTGCAATTCCCCCATCTTCTGAGCTGTGTGACAGAGGCGTCAGGTTAATGACAGGGCTAGTGTGTCCTATCTCCTGGCCATTAATGGACCAATATGCAATTCTCAATGTGCTAGTCCTTCATGAGCCTTTGTCATATGTCTATCTACATGGTACAACATTTGTTAACAAGTCAGTTGGTAAGGATCACTTCTTTGCATTGAGTGCTATCATACGTGGTTCCACAATAGCGTGAGACAGTATTCTAAAAGTTATCTTAAAGCTCATGTTTTCCATACTCTCGTATTGGCTTACTCGATTAATGGAAAAGTAAAATCCAGCAATTTCGGCTGTCCAAATTTTTTTTAATTTGGAGTAGATGACTTTAAAAATTCAGAACATACTATAAGAAACCCATTTATGCTTTATATCATACCAAGACAAGTGATGCTCTCAAAGGAATAATTATAATGGCCAGAAAGGAGAAAAATAGACATTTTTACCTGCAACAATATGGTCAATAATTATATAACATTGCAAAATGTAAACAGATTGTTGCATGCAGCATCTAAAATATGCATTAAATTGTTGTCAGACTGTTTCAAATGTATATATGGGATAATTTCCTAATAATAATTCACACTTGCAAATAGAAAAACAGAATCCATTTTTTTTTTGTCACAATTGGTGTATGTTGTTGTAGTTTGTTCAGATTGACAATTACATATAATATTTTTTCATTTGTTTCTTTCTTGATTTTAAACATGGAGAAAATTTGAGAAGTCTTAAAGGTTTCTACAAATTTTACCAACTGAAAAGTCAGTAGAAAGCAATTAGAAATGCTTAGTGTCTTAAAATTGACTACTTCATTAGAAAAAAATGTGTTTTATTATATATATTTTTTTGTCAAGACAAAATATTTGTTCCCTGAATATTTCAGGTTAAATTTTTTCAGATTTTGTACATGCGAAAAATAAATCTGCTGTTTCACAGCAATGCACTAACACTGAAATTTAACAAATAATAAGGTATAATATTAAGAAAACTACCTGTTAAATAACGATTACATATAAACAATGTGTCTTTCTAGTAATGCAACAAAGAAAGGAATAAGTCATATTGATTGGGATGTAGAACATTTTTGTTAAAAAAAAATTGTACATAATAATTTAATGAAGTTTATAAACTCTGGGATTTATTACATCACTGTGCAGCAATGATATTATGTGTGTCTATCTAATTTTGTATTTTGAGACTTATATAAAACCATAGTCCCCATATGCAATGACATTACCAATGAATACGTAAGAAAGTCTGTTATGAAGGATTGAGTAGATATCATTATTTATTCTTTGTACCAGTTGTACTGATAGGACTCATCAGTTACCTTGGAGGCTCTACCCATATAAATGGTAAAATACACTCTAAAAATAAACCCACTCATACAAATAACAAAGTCTTATTAATTGAATTGGGATGCAGCATATATTGTTTTGTCAAGAAATGAATAATTACATTATTTAAGAGAGGGTTAAAAATACATTTTGTTTTGAAGAACGTATGGAACCAAGCATCAAAATAACCACAAGGACAGTCAAACAACTTCTTTCGCAAACATTTAAAAATTCCATACTTTTTACATTGTAATTCAGATTTATATTTGGGGTTTTTGAGAAGTTATCCATTGAGATTATGAAATTAAGTTTGCTTTTATAAGGAGGAAATGAAATATATACTTTCTTCCTTTGTTATCTAGCATAATATGTAGCTTCTGGTATCCAAAATATAACTCGGAAATATAATTGAAATAAATGATTTCAAAATCGGGATTAATTTTTTATTAAAACGTCCAAACGGTTACATATTATATTATACAGATCAGATCTTATTAAAAAAAAAAAATAGAAAATATATACATACACCAGCACCAACAAAATAATAAATATGTAGCAAAAAACATCATCCTGTTTCCATCCTTTAAAACCAATTTTAATTTATTTGATTCACAGCGATAATAACTGGTGTATGTATTACATTTTGTCACTTCCACCATGACATATTCTTCTGGTCATTTACATATTTATTCCAATCTGCTGATAAATATACTTTATAAAAAAAATTAAAATCCAAACAATAGTTTTCTAAAATAATAATTGTCAAACTCTTTCTAAAGAAAAAGATCAGTGCGTAACTTATCAAAATACATGTATCAAGTAATGAAATAATGCTAACATAACATATTTATACATAGACTTCAGAATGTAATAAGCACATTCTACATATTTAGTATAACTATTAACATAGCTATAATATGATAAGTAACCATGATTGCCTTTAACATATAGAGCATTATTATAAATTTTACTAAAACTACACAGAATGATGAGTAGGGTGATCTTTGAAGAATGGCCAAATTAAGCCGTTTTATTAGTTATATTTGAACAAACTATTATAATGTAAACATTTCCATTTGAGCTAATGTTATCTAGGCTTATTACAGTAATACTATTGACATATAGTGCTTACTATTTTAAATTCCACTGTGTAAGGGTTGAAAGAGTGATTTTCTGCTTCCACTGTAGGGTTAGATATGCTTTTCCAAAAAAACATTACACAAATCTTGAAAAAAATATTATTTGCACTTCACACACATAACAAAATGTTTGTATTCATATACTCAGTAAAAACCTATACATGTGTATGTTTATTCAATTAATTTGAATTATGAAACAGTGTCCAATGGAAAATAAAACAAAATTAACATCAATTTACTTTCTTATTGATTTAAGATGGTACAAAAAAAAATTTTTTTTTGTGACAATTTTCTAAGGTTTTGTGTTCAAATTTTTTATTATTTTAGCAAATTCTGTTGAGATCACCATAATATATTAGATGAAACTAGGATTAAGACATTATTTAAAATGTTCTGACAGGTACAAAGTAGTTTATTATTAATATACCTTCTTGATATTTTGTCTCCAAGAATATTATCACTATTGCATAATGGTGAGATAAACCTGACATGGACAAAATAGTTTATTTTAAGATTTATTTTGTTAAGATGTTACAAGTACTTGTGCATGATGCAACGTAGCCAATGGTATATTTGATATTATTACATTCTGAAACACAATGCCTGTCTGAGCTCATTTGCATGTCAAACTGGGAACTCTGGGATAGTTGTGTAAAGAACGAGGACTTTTGATAGTCCAGTTTGAGATGGACAGATGATGCACATCAGTAATATATATTATTATGTTTGTTCAATAATTGGTTCACTCCTGAGGACCACCCTAGTTGCTGCTCCCTCCATCTGTATACATCAGTTTTCTGACCACGACGAGAGCGACTCTGGTTTGGGTTGTTTCAGCTGCCTTCCGTTACCTACATCATTAGTGCTAGAAACATATCTCCTTATTTTGTTCAGATGATGCACAACAGTAATATATATTATTACACATTATGACACAAATGAAACAATGTGGCAAGTTATGGAAGTCATAGTTTCATCCTACTGGGGCTCTTCAGCATGGCAAGACTGTGAGTTATTGGTAGAAGTGCCTCTGACAGCATTAAATTAGGCACTATTAAAACTGGTTTAAAAAAAAAAAAAGGCAAATACTAGATTTGTGCTTCATAGACATGGTGGTTCAGCTTGGACCAAATATCATCCATGTAAACTATATTGAAAAGCAATTAGTATGAATTGGGGCGGGTGAAAATGCCTGTATGTGTATACTGCCAAATATATACATTTATACATATATCTCAGTTTTAGATTTATTGAAGCTAATTCAGTTTCAGTCAACCAAATAGAATGGTATTTAAAATTAGTTTCACATTTGGAGAACATTCAAGTTTTTTGAGTGTTCCCATACTTTTGTTCATTTTAAGCATTCGTCTACCTAATCCCTAGTTTATTTACTTATTTCTATGAGCAGGTGGCTGTCCACTAACCATCAATCGTGGTTTTTTTTTTAGCACCATGGTCGGAACATCGAATCATGAACAACTGTGCAGGCTCGTCTAATTCCATTTCAGTATGGTCACATGACTATATGGTATTATGGAATTCGAGCGACCCACCAAGTGGCCAAAATTTTGCTACATTGCAATTTGGATGAAAACAAATAGACAAGTCTACAAAGTACTCTCAATTTACTATACAATACAATATACAATACAATTTGAAATATACCGTTATGTATCATCTACATATCACAAGGTGCATAAAAAATTCAAAAAAAACACTCACATAAAACTCCAAGAATGCGCTGCTGAATACATAATATATAAAATTATTTCAACCATTGAGGATGCATTTCATTTTATTATAATTCAATTTCAGGGAACTCAGATTATTAAATTAAACAGATGAAAGGCTCCTGTCATCATGCCTGTGACCGACATGTCTGAACATTGTACTAACAACTGGAGAATTAACACCCGAGTCTAGCAACGTAACCCATGAACTGTTTCACCATTCTGAAGCATAGCATTTCAGTCTTGAAGCATAAACACTAGAAACATTTTGCTATACCTGGCTGATAATATGATAATTTTGAGAAGTACTATCCAAAGTTCTGAAACCAAGCTTCTATTAGAGGAACTGAGACACATAGTTGTCTGTTTACTAACAAAGTGGTATCAGTTATTGTTTTATTAATTTATTAAGGAACAGTGTGTATCATGCATAAACAAACGCAAACAATGCTGATAGTTTTAGGTCTTTTAGTTGTCATTTAGTTGTATGTGGTGAGAGCCATGCACAAGATAACTACAAGGTAACTAAAAGACACATATAACTACAAACCTCAAGATGACAGGCCTCGGTGGAAATTTGTATAACATACAAATATCTCCCGATGAAAATAACTGCTTATCACACAGATGGAGATGCAAAATATTTGTAGCAATCACGAACTGTCGATGTCATGTATAATATTGAGTATTTCATGCAGAGGAAAGCAAACTCGGAAGGAAAAAATACACATTCTCATGCACTTCACTTCATAGTACGCTGCAGTCCATCTATGTCTATAAGGATGGCTCTCCAAGTGGAGAATCATGCAGTGTTGAGACATGATCAGTGTTTGAAATGCTAATGTTGAACAAAATAGACAATGATAAAAATTCAGGTCCATCAGGTAAAAGAAGCGTGCTAGATAATGTCCAGGCAATCTCGAAGACTAGTTATTAAAGCTAGGCAAGATATTCCAAACAAAGCATGATAAAATAAAATTATTTTAAGTTTGGAGAAATAAATACTCATAGAGATAATTTTATTTTTTATCATATTTCACATGTCTCTATCATCAGATATAATCTATGCACCATCATATATAGTGTGATAAATATTGTTTCGATAATTTTTTATTAAATTCAGCAGGTTTTTTTGTTTTTTTTTACAAAATATTTCCAGTAAATTTTGGGTATTTGGGGCCCAGAGCGTCAGAGAGGTCAAATAATCATTTGCTGTTTTCTACAGAGTTGAATGTCTGGAAATACTCTGCAAACCTCAGAATCTGATTGACTGCTGACATCATGTGTACTTTGCAACTTTATTATCATTATCTTCACTTTCAATTTGAAAACTGTAATGCAGTTCTTAAATGACTACTTCAAGAGTGAAATGCTTAACAGTGCTAATTAGTGATGTCCCGAACGGTTCGCCGAACGGTTTGCCGCGGACAGCGAACATATGCGGTAAACTTTGACCCTGTACCTCACAGTCAGCAGACACATTCCAGCCAATCAGCACCAGACCCTCCCACCTCCTGGACAGCATCCATTTTACATTCATTGTGAAGCTGCATTCTTAGTGAGCTGTCCAGGAGGTGGGAGGGTCTGCTGCTGATTGGCTGGAATGTGTCTGCTTACTGTGAGGTACAGGGTCAAAGTTTACCGCATATGTTTACCGTCTGCGGCGAACCGTTCAGGACATCACTAGTGCTAATGTTAAGCTGACTAAAGAATGGTTAGATTAAAATAATCTTAAACAATATTATAGCTTTTAAATTGATTTATAAAAATATATATAATAATATAATTTCAGGTGACAATGCCACTTCAACTATTTGGGAAATATAAATGATGTTTTTTGCTGAAAACAATACCCAGAAAAATAGTTTGGTGTTTGTAAGCCCAAAATGCATCAGATGCATAAATGCATTAAAAAAAAAAAGCAAACATTTTTTGCTCATGAAAAATAAATTTAAAAATATATTGCTTAACAAAAATGCTGATTTTTATTCTTACTTTTCCCTTTATAGTAATATAAATATCACTGTAATCATGAAATTAAAATGTATAACGAAATAGCTAAAACTTGTTTTAGTTTTTAATATTTTCAGGGTCATTAAGTACAATATTTACTTACAGAATGCAGAGCAATTTGCTTATATCTAACAAGAAAATATATTGGATTATTCAATATACTCCAGATAACCAGGGGTGCCTTTTGGATAATAACGTTTCAAGATAGGGATTTGTTGACCTGTAATCAACATTCCCCCAGGGTGCACAATTCCTTATAATAGGCTTATTTTAAATATTATATCAAAGGACGCCAGTCTCTCTGCTTAATAATGTGCGTATTGGTGCAAGGGAGATGCCCAGCCTACACAGCGCTATTAAAGCTTGTGCCGACCAATAGACTTTCTGATCTAGAACTGCTATTCTGTTAATTGAGTTTAAATGATGTTTTATAAAACCAACAAACTGATAAAGTGTTAAATTGGGAACCAACTGAATTGGGAACCAACTCATACCAAAGACATTGTATAATTAGGGAGGGTTCTGAGAAGACTAAATTTATTCAACATTATTACACGACTATATGATTATCAAAATACAGTATATCATATTAAGCATATTAAAGATCTCTTCATAAAGAGTGCTTTACAGGGTCTACAGGTCTTCTATTAATCCCCTCACTACCAAACAATGTTTTGCGTGAAAAAATATTAGCATGACATTTATTTGAAGCAAGGCATGAAAAGATGGCATATAAACATTTCATAAACCAACAGTTCTGTTAATAGATTGCTTTACAGACAAACTTAAAAAAAAAAAAGTAATTTTTTTCACTTATTAGTTCATCTTTAATAAAAAATATTTGGGAAATTAAAAGTTTTATACAGTATACAGTGTCCTCTATCGATATGTTCCAGGAATGTTAATATAAAATAAATATTACATATTTTCTCACATAGAGTAGATGTGAAAAAAAATAGATAAATAAAAATGGTCAAATACCTTGCTTATAGGTATTGCAAAGATCCTGAAGGCAATACTAGCAGTACAGTGTATTAAAAATGGCAACATAATGTTAAACGAATGTGAGGGTAATGCCCACATACAGTAAATGCAATTAAATGAAATATTTCTAAAATAAAGTCTTCTGGCAGAGAAATTAATTCCTCTGCTGGCTGGTAATCAGAACTAAAGTATAAATGAGGGAGATTTCATAATGCAAAATACATAAAAAAAGAACGTTTATAATCTCTTTGGGTGTTGAAGGGGTTAGTACAGTTACTCTAAGCACCAAACCAACCTTAAACTAATGAAGCCGTTTTTGTGTATATACCCCTGTCTTACTACTGAATTCTCTGCTATTTAATAGTTAAATCACTTACTTTTGTTTTTGTTTATGAAGCCCTAGTCATATCTCCACTGGCTCTTACTCACACAACCTCCAGGAAAAAAACATGGCTTCACTTTTATCAGATCTTACAGCACAGTGTGCTATGAGGAGATGCTAATTGGGGAGATGCTAATTGGCCGGGGCAGCATTGTTACGCTACCCACCCCCTCCCCCCTTCACTGCATTGTGATTGGCTGAGATCACCACTTCTGATGATGTCAGCCAAGGAGACAGATCAGGGGCAGAGCCAACACCAGCAGACTGGTAAGATTTTACTATATTCAGGAGGACAAGGGGGAGCTAAGGGTGCTAGTTAGTGTTTTTAACCCTATAGGGTCAGGAATACATGTTTGTGTTCCTGACACTATAGCGTTCCTTTAAGTTTAGCAAGTTGATAACATTGTAGTGGTTTGAACAGCACTTGAAGGACTTCCATTCAGTATTATACTAATTAGTGGACGGTGGAGGCACACAATGAATAAATAGGGGGTTAAGAGGCACACAAGGCTTAAACGAGTTGGTTTAAAGGCTCCCAAGCAGAAAACATTTAAGAGTCACACAAGGTGTAAGGGGAATAAAAGTCATTTAAGGGACTTAAGCAGGGGGTCAAAATACACACAAGGGATGAGGGGAGTGGGGGGCTAACAGGTACACAAAGTCAGTGGCGTACAAACAATCCATGGGGCCCTGGTGCGAAACTGGTCCCAGCTGCGACCCCTGCGACCCCTGCGACCCCTGCGACCCCTGCGACCCCTATATGTACGCCACTGCCTAAAGTGTACAAAGGGGGTTAAGAGACACAGAAGTGGTAAAAGGGGGATAAAAGGCCTTCAAGGGGTAAAAGAGGTGTTAAGAGGCATACACAAGATTAATGGGGTTTAGAGACACATAAGGTGTACAAAAGGAAGTTAAGAGACACTCAGGGAGTAAAAGGGGGTTAATAGGCATGAGAGATTTAAAAAGGAGGTTAAGAATCACACAATGGGCAAAATGAGGGATTATGAGACACACAAGAGGTAAGGGGGGGTTAAGAGGCACATAAGAGCTAATAAGGAAGCTCAAGAGGCATATAGGGGTAAAAAGAGTGTTAAGAGACAAACAAGTGGTAAAAAGGGTTTTAAAAGACACACAAGGTGTAAGAGGGTTAAGATACACAGAAGGAGCAGGGAGACGAGAGGGCGCAGAGCAGACATACATAGCGGCTTTTGGACCAAGAATGACAGCTTTCATTTTTGAAAAAAAAAAATTTTGAAAAAAAAATGATTTAATACTTTTGGATTAGCTTATCAAATAATCACAAAACTTTCAAAAGATGAGTCTACAGAAAACACCATTAAAGTTATGAATATAATACAATAGAAAAAACACCCTTAACAATCACAGGTGGAAAGACATAAAGTGAGGAGGTGAAACACAACACACTTCACCTATACAAATTAATACCTCACCCTGTAGAATCAGAACAAAAAGGACTCCTTCCAGTCCTCTCAAAACATATATAGGATATAGGTTCTACAGTAGGAAGAAAAAACAAAACATCATAGTGTACTATCTGGGATAAATATTGATAGTGGTGTTCAAAGTTGCACTCACAATAAGAAGATTGATTGAAGGCACATCAATATTAAGGTTGACTAGCGATCTTCCCCATGTATAAGGGCATATAGGAGAGAAAAAATTTAGTAATAAATGCAGACTGTTATTCACCTAGTGAAGCACTAGATAAGGAAACACTTACAGAATTGCAGAGGTGTATAAGCATGTAGTATCACAGGTGCCCAGGAATCCAGAGAGAGTCCGCCAACGCATTCAAGTACAAATAAGCAAAAAACCTATTGACTTGTAAGATTTATTAAGTATAACAATTTAAAACAAAACATAAATAAAAACACAATCAAAATAAAAATCTCCTATAAAATTCCAACCCTACGCGTTTCGTCTGGCACAATGCAGACTTCCTCAGGGGTAAAATGAAAATCAGTCTCCTGTGTAGATTCTTTGCCGCCCGGCTTGGTATTTAAATCCGTTAAACCCCCTCCTCCGGATGTCGTCAGCTCGTCCGTATAGGGGAGATACAGCTGTCGCTTATTTCTTCGTTATGTGTTCCAAGCCTCGTTTTCGACCGCAGTAGCGATCATGTGAGCGTTCCACTGAATCTTATTTGCGTTCCACAGGAAAACCGAAAATGAGCGTCTGCGTTCCAGCTGAACGACGTTCTCAATAGGGTACTGGACTAGTCAACATAAACGGATCACAACGTATCCCTCGTGTCATACATAAAACAAAACAAAAAAAGAGCATGTATCATGTTCTTATTTCTTTTAAAATGTACACTTTACATCCAGTCATTAAAAATAATAAAAATAAAATAGTAATAAAAATAAAATAAATATAAATATGAAAATGAAATAAAAATAAAAAAATAAATAAAAATAAAAATAATAATAAAAATAAAATAAAATGAAAATAAAAATAAAAATAACAATAAATAATACAAACTCTAACAAAAAACTTAATCATACTAATAATAAAAAGGAAAAATAAATGATCAACATGACCGAATTAGTAGGAAATGTCAAATGCAAGAGAGGACATTACTAGAAGTTCAAAAAATGGATTCTGGACTATATATAAACCCTAAAAAAATGTAGTTCAATGATAGTCTAAAAACTACAATAATAAAAAACTATATTAAGATAATAATTGCAAGGGCCTTAAAAAAGGGACTCCATTCAAAAAACTTAATATTAAAAGACTCAATTTAAAAAACAAACAAGGTCGAAATCTACGATCATACCTCTTGGTTGTAGGGTCTTTAATCTATGTATCCAAAAACCTTCCCTCTTTCTTAATTTGAGCATCCCCTCTTGAGTCCAATTGTACCTGTTCAATTGCTATGTAATTAAGATTATTCTCAAATAAAGGACAAGAGTTACAGTGTATGGGAACGGAATGTGTAGTGATCTTTTTCTTCACATTATTGTAATGTTCTAGGCATCTCACTTTAGCTTTTCTCCCGGTCCTCCCCACATATTGTGCTCCACATCCACAAGAGATGAGATACACATCATGCGTGGAAGAACACGAGATATAGCCATTGATTTTAAAAACTTCCAAGGTCTGAGTACTCTTAAAATCTTTATAAACCTTATACGTATATCTACATGCTTTACAATTACAATTCTATCTCCCATGCCCCTCCATGTGTCTCATTCCCTGCTCCCTGCCCCACCATGTGTGTCTCCATCATCCCCTTCTGTAGCAGAACCCGATCTGGCAGGACATGTTCTCTCAGTGAGCACTACCTGTCAGACAGCAGTCCGCTGGTCCATAATACACACAGGGACCCCTATGAGCGTGGTTGATACGCCACTGCAGGTAATGTCCCTGAACCCATCTTGGAGACCTTTATTGTTTCTCCTGCATTTGAAGAGCACTATAAATCTTTGAGTTACATAAAGGAGGTCTTGATTAAACATTATCTGGTAAGCTTTGAAATGATCACAATATGTTGGAAACACTTTTCAAACAATTTACATACAAACATTCCCATAATTCCCATAACTTTAATGGTGTTTTCTGTAGACTCATCTTTTGAAAGTTTTGTGATTCTCTTTATATTTATAAATATCTCCATACACATATCTTATTAAATATCTATTTAGTTGAGATAACTATCTTACTGCAGTTACATAAACTAATATTAGCTGGAATTCTGTAACACTCATCGCCCAAAATATCAGTTGCATTTTGCTTATTTAGGAGAAGAAAGGGATTATGACTCCATTTCCTAATTATTAATCGTTCCCTCCTCCAATGCCCTCCACAGTTGCAGCTCAGCTGTCATGCAATACATTTTCAAATGTATCATAAATCACATCCTATGTGGTCTGCAATACACGTTGGTTATATCGATGGGAATTGACTTCGTCTCTCTACAAGACAGCAAAATGACAAAAACAAAGAAACACGACCATAGAAAATGGAAATAAAAAAAACAATGGAATATGGCAAGGAAAAAAAGCATTTAAGGAAATTGCCTGTGGAGGAGGAATAGACACTTGGAGAGGCAGGGGGAAATGCGACAAATTAGGGGGGTACTATTTTTAACCAAATAATGGGGCCATAATTGTGCTAAAGCCATAATTGTGTATGTTCCCCATTATTTGGTTAAAAATAGTACCCCCCCTAATTTGTCGCATTTCCCCTCGCCTCTCCAAGTGTCTAATCCTCCTCCACAGCCAGTCCATGTGTCTCAACTCATTCCCTCCCACCCAGCCCCTCCATGTGTCTCATTTCCCTCCCCCAGTGCCTCCCCCAGTGTATCATTCTATCTCCCATGCCCCTCCATGTGTCTCATTCCCTGCTCCCTGCCCCACCATGTGTGTCTCCATCATCCCCTCCTGTAGCAGCACCCGCTTGGAAATTGCTCTAGAAACAGGGTGGTCATGCGGGTACAAAGGCTGGATACAGACAAGTGGCCAAAAATTATGATGATTGAATGGTGGTCATGAGAGAGGGGTTTTCTGGTTACTTTCTCAGTCAATTTTTAATTTGTTGTATTAAATACAATCCATCTCTAATTATATAAGTACAGAGAAATAATTTCTATTGTCGAGCTTTTGATGTTAAAAAAAGAAAATCTACTTTATACATATATAATACACAATACACTTATTGTTTTTTTTCTTCATTATTTTCCAGACACGTGTGTCCAACAGATTAAAAGTTAGAACATTTAAAACAATAGAAGTGGAAGTTGCACTATTCATTGCAATGTTTGGTTCTGTACATATTACTTGATTGACAAACGATTCCTTGGTGAAGAGACCCAAAGAAAAAGAAACAGAATATTAAAACATTTCCTGTAAGTGTGGTTTCATTATCGGAGAATAATAGATAGATCAGGAAATGCTTTATGTAATGTTGACTTTAGAACACTATCCTGTCCTGCACCACACAAGACAACATAACTTTACTGACATGTATTATGTAGACAATCATGCTATCTAGAAATAATATTCTGGAGGAATGTAGTTTTCAAGAATTCACGAACAGTTGGTACTTCATGTGCACATGGTCAGTGCATCTACAATAGCATATTTGCATAAGTATATATGCTTTGCCTACAAATTAGTGTTTGCGTTACAAAATTATTTATTATCACCATATTTAATTTTATATGCTGTTTGGAAGATGGTTCTCAGTACATTGCCTTGTGAATTTAAAAGAAACTCTACATGAAGTTGCTATGGTACCAGGAGGCCCCTGGGCACACTCTTACCCAGGACCGGACTGGGACAAAAATTCAGCCAGGGCATTTAAAGGCAGAGCAGACGGGGGATGCATGGTGTGAGACGGGGATGGGGGCTGCACAGTGTGAGACGAGGATGGGGGCTGTACAGTGTGAGATGGGGATGGGGGCTGCACGGTGTGAGATGGGGATGGGGGCTGCTCGGTGAGAGAGGGGGACATTGGGCTGCACGGTGGGAGACGGGGGCTGCACAGTGCGAGATGTGGACGTGGGGCTGCATGGTGCGAGACGTGGATGGGGGCTGCACGGCGTGAGACTTGGATGGGGGCTGCACGGTGTGAGATGGGTACGTGGGGCTGCACGTTGCGAGACAGGGACGGGGCTGCACGGTGCGAGACGAGGACAGGGGGCTGCAAGGTGTGACTCGGGGACGAGGGCTGCAAGGTGTGAGACGGGAACGTGGGGCGGCACGGTGTGAGACGGGGTCAGGGGCTGCTAGGTGAGAGAGGGGCAGGGACTGCTGTGAGAGAAGGGACTTGAGACTGTTGGCTGAGACAGGGGCTGTTAGGTGAGGGGGAGCTGGTGCTGCTGTGTTAAAGGGGCTTTTGGGAGAGGGGGATATGAGGCTGCTGGGTGTAAGAGGGGATATGTAGCTGCTGGCTAAGAGGGAGGGCAGGGGCTACTGGCTGAAGGAGGGGCAGGGGCTGCTTGCTGAGAGAGGGGCAGGACATGACCCCATATTGGCATACTTTTTGCTTGCAACCTAGAAATGTATTTGGTGAAGTTATTAAGTGTTCTTGCATAGCAAGACCACTTAATGTTATCTCACATATATAGTATTCTTATTCTTATTATAGCCAAATTTACCACCCTAACTCCTCCCACAGTTTTTACACTACATAGACAGTAATATACCAAAGCGTGCGGATTGTTCCCGACCGGATTGCTATTACTTTGTGGAACGTTTCACCGAATGGTTCACGGAATATCGTCGTTCTTGTGGCGCAATTTGTCCCATAGGAATGAATGGCAAAGCTAGAATGGGAGCTGGCAAAAGCTGAAAAATCAGGACATGATTTCTAAACTGCCATCACTCCCTTATTTTCAGGCCCACCTACACAAATCTTATATCAAAATGTTCAGCTATCCCTGCTGCCACTAAACATGTCAACGGCTAAGCCATAGTCCTGATAGTTTTCACAATATAATCATTTGTTTGCAACTAACGCCGTCCATTGACATTCATTGAAACTTCACTCTACAAAGCTTAAATTTGAAGTGCAATTTCTAAACTGCGACTGTGCCTTCATTTTTAATACTTCAGAGACATACATGCATCAAAATGTAGGTCTGGGTCTTTTGTTTCTCACAATATAAAGCTCTTGGCTGTAGGATTTATAGTTTTTAAAATACGACCGTTTGAAGATGGCAACCCGCCAAAATACTCTGACCTGTGCCAGGCTGCAGCAGCAAGTGATGTCATAGACAGAGCCTTTTGAACACCTGCTAATGTTTTTATAAATGTATGGTTTAATGTAACTGTGCAACAACGTTGCAATTAAATGTGCTATATAAATGATAACAGTTACTCCGCCCACTCCATTTGTAGACTACTGGTGGAAGCAAGAACACTTCACACAATTTCCCCAGAAATTGTAGCTTTTTTAGTTCTATCTGATACTGAACAAAACTTTGATGCTATTTCTAAAACTAACCGTAGATAACCTTAACCCTACCTAACTCTAACTCTACCAAATGCTAACAGTAACTAAACCCAACTCTAACTACCTGTAAGACTTGCTAACATTATTAGCTATCCCTAAATCAGCCCTAACCCTACACTAACCCTAAGATCAATCCTATATAAGTCAGGCATAACCATCTAATCAGCCCTAGCCCTACACCAAATATAAATGTAACACCAATGATATTCCTAAACCAAAGAACCAACCCTAACCCTAATATTAGTAACCTGGGCAGACATTCAGTTAAAATGATTTAGTGCACTGCACTGGAATTGGGTAAGTGACAAGGGATTTTTGACCCTTTAGCCCCAGGAGGAAGGGGGGGGGCATGAGGGAGGGGGAGGAGGGGGTCAGAGGGCACTCTAGTGTAAGGAATATAGATTTGTAATCCTTACACTATAGTGTCCCTTTAAATGCAATATGTTCAATAGGCATAGTGCTCTGCACTGCATAACCACATAGAACATCACACAGTCCTTAAGGGGTTTAGAGTACAAGTCATTTCTGCTGACCTGTACTAAATGATTAATTGTTTTTTTTTTACTGTCATATGTTAGAACTGACGTCATACAGTTGATTTGTGATGTCATGTGCAGTGCCATCAGTAAACAGAAAAAAACCAAAAAACCTTAAAAAAGATTGATACAAAACGAACATCGATAAAATATTAAGTGGATTGTTGCCTTGAATTTGCTACTTTATAGATAACACAATTAATTTGATTGAAAATGCTTCTGTTTTTTTTTTTTATGTTAGCAAGCTTTATCTGTCAGAAATGAAACATGTACAAGATTAAGAAAGCTGTGATGCTGCATTTTTGCTGCTTGATCTAAATTTTTGCCATAAATCCGCTAATACTTTATAGATAAAATGTCCTGCATTTTCTATAAGCTTTTACAGCAATGGCAAGCTTCTGATATATAAAAGACAGAAAGCTTTCCTAATGAGTCAAGCTTTACGCATCATTTTCTTTATTAATTAAGCAAAAAGCCTTCAGACAGATTTTTTGGAATCGTCTAGTGCCCTAAAAACGTATCCTAAAAATATAGATTTGTAAAGGACAAATGTGAGAAATGAATCCAGCTGCATTCTGGATATCAAATGGTGCACCACTGTTTGTCATATAAGAGCTACACGGTGATTGCAAATTTGGAAATTAAAGGGACAATATAGTCACCAGAACAACTATAGCTTAAAGAGACACTATAGTCACAAAAACAACTTTAGCTTAATGAAGCAGTTTTGGTGTATATATCATGCCCCTGCAGTCTCACTGCTCAATTCTCTGCCATTTAGGTGTTAAATCACTTTGTTTATGAACCCTAGTCACAACTCCTAGCATGTGACTTGCACAGCCTTTCTAAACACTTCCTGTAAAGTCATCTAAAGTGTATCCTTCCTTTATTGTAAGTTCTGTTTAATTTAGATTTTCTTATCCCCTGCTATGTTAATAGCTTGCTAAACCCTACAAGAGCCTCCTGTATGTGATTAAAGATTTACATTTAAAAGCTGTGTCAATCAGAGTCAGGGGAGGTGTGACAAGGGCTGCATAAACAGAAACAAAGTAATTTAACTGCTAAATTGCAGTGAATTGAGCAGTGAAACATGAGAAGCATGATCTATATTCTAAAACTGCTTCATTAAGCTAAAGTTGTTTAGGTGACTATAGTCTTCCTTTAACCCCTTAAGGAACAAACTTCTGGATTAAAAGGGAATCATGACATGTCACACATGTCATGTGTCCTTAAGGGGTTAATGCAGTTGTCCTGGTGAGTATAATAGTTCCCTTCATGCTTTTTTCATGCAAACACTGCCTTTTCAGAGAAAAGGCAGTGTTTACATTGCCTCTAAGGACACCTCCAAGTGGCCACTCCTTTGATGGCCCCTGGAGGTGCCTCCTGGGTCAGTGCTGCCGAAAAAGCAGCACCTCCACCTCCAATCAATGGGAAAGCATTGGATTGGCTAAAAATCAGCCATATGTCACAAAGGGGGTGGAGCCAGCGCTGGCTGACCCGTGTGGCGCTGGAAATAAAATGAGTTTTAAACTTTTATAGGAGGGTTAAGGGGGGGCAAGCCACCTAAATGGTGGATTAAACACTATAGGGTCAGGAATACATGTTCGTGTTCCTGACCCTATAGTGTTCCTTTAAATGTAAAACAATATAATTTATCATGGACAAATACAAATGCACAGCATTAAACCCTACATTCCCTCCCACTACCCTCCCACTACTACTGGGTGGCAACATCAGCCCAAGCACATGAAACAAAAGCACAAAAAGGGTTACCTGCACACCATCCCAAATCCCTATACATATTTAAATAACCAAAGGATTTAGTATCAATCCAATGGCCATTAAAGTGCTAGCTCACATGCCCCATCAAGACAAAACCTCTTAGATGAGTCTGACACTAACCATTCAACTTGCTGCTTTCAGCTAAAAGGCAAAATATCTAGTGAGACATAAAGGGGTATTTTTATAAACCCCTACACATTTATTAACCCTTAATATATAAACCCATAGGTATTATGGGCACTAACTTTTTTTGTGAACCACTAAGCCAGGCTTCCCCAAACTCTGGCCCTCCAGATGTTGCTGAACTATAACTCCCATTATTCTCAGCCTATCTATTTCATTCATAGAATCCTGGTTCAGCAACATCTGCAGGGCCGGAGTTTGGTTAACCCTGCTCTGTGCCATGGAGAAGGTTTTCCTTACTTAAGGACGTATCCACAAGCAGGGCAAATCAAAGAACACAGCTAGTGTAGTGTGTTTGTACCCGAGATTGGTTTAACAACCACAAGAAGAAGACAGGGCAGCACTGGGCCAAGGGGAAGGCAAGTTACTATCTTAGTATTTTTCATTAAATATCTCTCTCTATTTTAAATGATGTATCTAAAACATAAGGAGGAATTTATGTTAACGTGAGTCTATCATGACAGTTTACTTAAAACATTCACTATAGGGGAATAGCAGAACTGTTCTAACCAGTATGGCAGTATTTGCAAAGCACTGTGGTCCTTCTTTCTCTTATAAAACATTTTTTGTTAGTATATAGTTCTGCGCAACACTCGTTTAATAAATGAAACCACTATTGTGATGAACAATCACTAGCAAAAGGCAGCAACAAGAAAAATGATGAAGTTAGAAGACGGTGCCTTAAATCCTATAATTAGCGTAAACTCAAACCCCAAATGTATAATCTCTGCAAAAGGTTTATGGTTTCTATCAAAAGTATTAGTCCATGCACATACACTTGATTTTCTGATAATTCAAAATATGTTAAATTATGACAAATATGAAAAAAATTGCTAAGAAAAAACCCAGAAAGGAATCTTTATTTTCTAAGTTTGAAGCCACTTAAAATCCCAACACTTCGGAAGATTTTTTATATATATAGTTTTATAATAAAAATTGGATCTCGACATTATTCACTTTGCCTTTAGTTAGGAGCTGTGTGAATTTTAATTGGCTATCAATTTTTACTACATGTTCTGCCTAATTGTAGAATATTTTAAAGCTAAGTAGGGATTTGCTGATTTTCAGTTCTCGGTGAGCATATACACTAATTATAATTCATAGCTAAAGTGAATGGTGCAGTGCAGGTCAGCCAATTAAAAAGTCTTATTTTAGTACTTGCCTGCATATTTAATAAAGTACCTATATCTATCTGTCGGAATGCCCAAGGAATGGTTAACTTAAACCTATGTCTATTGCTCAGTGATCTCAAGTTTCAATGCCTAAGTGACTCAGTTTGCATTAATCAATCATTGCCTATTAAATGATTACCCTCTGATAGCCTCATTGCTAGTGTTGCTCTGGTTTGCCTTGTGTTTTAACCTGTTACCTCGCAGCCTCAATTTGTGTAAGTCCAATATAGTCAGAGCAGTTACTATTGTAATTATTGGTTGTGTTCCTGGCTACTCACTCGGATTGTAGCCCCATGTAGCCAAAGCACAGCTAAGCGGAAAAGGGCCTTGACAGGAGTTAGGAGGCTGGCATAGGAGGGGAAAAGGAAGTATGGAGTTATGGGTAAGTGGGCTGGGATATTTAAATAGGCAGCCATTTTAAGTAAATTCACTTCTAATTTCCTACCTGACCAAGTTTGTCCCGCCCACCCTCCCTGAATATTGCTTCTGGTGGGGGATATCTCGTTTTTTCACAGCGGCGGGAGAGGGAGCTGAAGGAGAAGGAATAGGCTCCCTAGGATGAACGTGACAGAAACGGAAAACTGTGGTCATTGGTGGTTGGTAGGTTTCGAGTCCTGTCGGTGGCTCAGAACCTGGTGGGGTAGGGGTATCCGGGTATACCCCTGCCATGGTTAATTTATGTTTGACACTTTAAGTTGGTATGTTGGAATAATGTTGGTATATGTTATATATATGTGTTATTTTTATGGGGGTCATTGCCTTTTATATTAACCGAAGGATTCGGAGGCGAGGGCGGAGTATGGGGGGCAATGACCCATGTTTATTTGTTAAGTTATTATTATTAGTATGTTATAATGAATATATTGTTATTATTATTTAAGATTGTTTAATAAAGCTGTGGACAAATTTTCCCATATACTCGAGTGTCAGTACGTTATTGGGTTAGGTATGTGGGAGGGTTGTCCTGGAGTCCGACTGCCCATATGGCGACTATACACCGGTCATGCCCTTGTGCTCCTCTGTTGGCACCTAGTTCCTGTTCCTCTTTGGACCATCACTTCATGCTGGTAACTCTTCAGTCCTTCTCTGCTTTCTAACTCTCTTTGGTTACCTCAGTGTACTATTCAGGGCCGCCATCAGGGGGTGAGATGTATGTCTGTCTGTATGTCTGTCTGTCTGTATGTATGTATGTATGTCTGTCTGTCATGTATGTCTGTCTGTCATGTATGTATGTATGTCTGTATGTCTCTGTATGTATGTATGTATGTCTGTCTGTCATGTATGTATGTATGTCTGTCTGTATGTCTATCTGTCATGTATGTCTGTCTGTCATGTATGTCTGTCTGTAGGTATGTCTGTCATGTATGTATGACTGTATGTCTCTGTATGTATGTCTGTCTGTATGCATGTCTGTCAGTATGTCTGTATGTCTGTCATGTATGTCTGTCTGTCATGTATGTATGTATGTCTGTATGTCTCTGTATGTCTGTCTGTCTGTACGTCTGTCTGTATGTATGTCTGTATGTGTGTCTGTCTGTCTGTCATGTATGTATGTATGTCTGTATGTCTCTGTATGTCTGTCTGTATGTATGTATGTCTGTCATATATGTATGTATGTATGTCTGTATGTCTGTATGTCTCTGTATGTCTGTCTGTATGTATGTCTGTATGCATGTCTGTCTGTCATGTCTGTCTGTACGTATGTCTGTCTGTATGTCTGTCTGTCTGTCATGTATGTATGTAAGTCTGTATGTCTCTGTATGTATGTCTGTCTATATGTCTGTCTGTGTGTCTGTCTGTCTGTATGTCTGTCATTGTGTGTGTATGTATGTCAATATGTATGTATGTCAGTATCAATATATTCAGTATCTATGTATGTATGTATGCATGTCATTATGAACGTGTGTATGTATGTATGGATGGATGTCAGTGTCTGTATGCATGTATGTTTGTCTGTCTGTCATGTCTGTCTGTCATGTATGTATGTATGTATGCCAGTACGTATGTCTGTCTGTATGTCTGTCATGTATGTATGTTTGTCTGTCATGTATGTATGTCTGTATGTCTGTATGCATGTCTGTATGTATGTCTGTCTGTCATTGTGTGTATGTATGTTGGTATGTATGTATGCCAGTATCTATGTATGTATGTATGTATGTATGCATGTCATTATGAATGTATGTATGTATGTATGGATGGATGGATGTCAGTGTCTGTATGCATGTATGTCTGTCTGTATGAATGTATGTCTGTATGTCATTATGAATGTATGTCTGTGTATGTATGTATGTATGTATAGATGTCAGTGTCTGTATGCCAGTATGAATGTATGTATGTCTGTCTGTATGTCATTATGAATGTATGTTTGTGTGTATGTATGTATGTCCTTATGCATGTGTGTCTGTTAGTATGTGTCTGTCTGTCACTATGTATGCCTGCGTGTCTGTATATGTGTATGTCTCAGTATGTGTGTGTCAGTATGTATGCCTAAATGTGTGTATGTCTGTTTCAGTATGTGTGTCTGTTAGTATGTATCAGTGTGTGTGTGTGTGTGTGTATGTATCTGTGTCCTTTTGTATCAGTGAATGTGTTTGTGTCTGTGTGTGTATTCCTGTGGGTGGGATTTGGAGGCGGTCCCTGTGGGCGGGCTTGGAGGCGGGCCCACAGGGGCCCAGACCCTGAGCTCAGTTAGGGGCACCAAAATTTCTGGTGGTGGCCCTGGTACTATTACATTCGCACACTGTGTTCATTCATTTAACCACTGTATTGTTATTTGAGATATTTCTGCCAAGTCTCCACTCACGGTAAGATCTTATTGTTACTTATTGCTATTCTCACTCATTCCAAAAAATGTTCACTTCTCATTCCCCTAAAGTCTCCTATTGTCCATGTCTCTCTGCTGATTCTACTGGGCGACCCGAGCACCTCATTCCTTGTTGGATCCCCAGGATTGTCAGCCAGTAGTGTGTTGATATTAAACAGAACTGTTGGCTGCGGAAACCCAACAGGCATTAATAACAAAGCCTAACACCTGCTTTTTAATGACAAGAATGGAAATGAGTCCAAACAGGATTATTCACTAAACTACTGTAGAGAATTGAAATCTAGTGAATTATAGTGAATTGAAGTCTGGATTGAATAAACTGAGGCTAAAATAGCCAAGTAGTGACTAAAGCTTTTAAGACATTTATATTGGATTAATTGTGTCGTTATTTAGCATATGGGTGGTTATTTGACTTTTGACCAACCCATAAGATTCAGCACGTCTCATTATCTGAAACACAAATATAAGCCATATGTCAGAATATTATGTGGTTACTAGTACTATCCTGGTCTCCTAATGGATTTTTGTATTTGTTTTCTGATTGAAAAAAGCTTAATAAAGTAAAAAAATAAATAATTGAAAATGATTAACTGTATGTGACATAGCTGTGTGCGTAATATTTTTTCAAAGTCAAAACTATGACACAGCTAATAAAAGACTTAAAGCCTTGCATTGCATTTTTAATATCTTTCTGCCCCATTTGTATAGAACTGAGATTGAACTGATTGAAATTTTATTTCATTAACGGTAATTTATTAATCTTACGGTTTCCATACCAAAATATTGTATGTATTCAATAATCAACAAATGTCATATCTTATTATCAGGCAGCTCAGTAGAATTTGCATATAATAATTAGAAAGAATAAGCAGACAACCAAATTGACAATTAGAATCTTCCATCACTCTGCATATTCTTCCCTATTAGTTTACAAGCTGTGAATGTAAATGCTTAATAAACTGAATATATTACTTAGAATACTTGCATGTAGTTATGATAAATAAGTGAATGAAGTTGTGAAAAAAAATATGACCCAGCAAAAAAAAAGAAGCAAAATAATATGACACAGAAGAATCCCCAGATGTTTTAGAACTACAACTCCCATGATGCTGTGTATGACTTTAGAATCCTTTTAGAATGAGAGAGCATCATGGAAGCTGTAGTTTTAAAATATTTGGGATTTACCTTTTGGGGTCCCCTGCTCTAGGCCCAAGTTAGGTCTGAATTTAATCTTGTGTATGTCTTTCAAACCTTAAAGGGACATTGCAGGCCCTGCAACTGTTGCATCTTCTTGAAGTGGTTTTAGTGTCACGAGTCCCCTGGCACCATCATTCTATTCAGCGTTAAACCATTTTGTAATGTTTTAATGCGAAACAAGAGTCCCCAACAGCCCATCCCTCTCTGCTGGTTGGACTAACAAAGGAAGCCTTAATCTGAGCAGCAATGGATGTGATTGGCTGGAGTGTCAGATCAATGCTCTCAGTCTATCACAGTGCCCATTGCTGGTATGTATTGGTATGGCTAGAAGGAAATTTGTAATCCCTTGAGGATGGCCATGTAGCAGAGACACTTACTTAGTGTTAAATTGCTCAAAAATGGTTTAACACTAAATGGAGGGACCTCGTCAGAGGAGCAAAAATAGCCACAATGCATACATTAAAAAACATGGTTGGTGAGGTTGGTAAATACATTAAATACACCAGCAAACATATGTAATTTAGCAACCTAATAATGCTAAATAATAAAAAAAATAAGCAAACTTGTAAAAGATAACTCTATCAGAAAGAGGATATGCTCAAATTTTTTAGGGCATTCTTATACCAATGACCTAATATGCACTTGCATATTATACTGTGTATGAGAACTTTTATGTTAATATTCTGAATAGAGCCAAAAGCTAAAGTGCAAAACTTGTACTATTTTGACAGTTTCAGTCGTAGATAGATTAAGTGCATGCTTGGTTTCATACAGAAATAGACAAGGTCAGGTTCTAAAAGCATATCTTACATTGTTATTTGTGTGATTAATGTTGAATCAAAAATACATAATCTAATAAAGAGTAAATTCCATGGGGTATGTCATATAATCATAAGTAATCAGGTTAATATGTCACAGTGTGTCACCCTAGAGCAAATATTACATTTTTCTTAAAAATGTTTTTTAGAACCTGATGTTAAATAATGACTCAATGTTATAGAGACATGATTGGGGTCAGTTTAACTAAACTCTAGTTCATTATAAGGTTAATTTATCTAAACTCTTATTCATTATAAGGTTACTTTATCTAGACTATTATTCATTATAAGGTTAATTTAACTCTGAGGCTTAACTACTTAGTTAAGTGTACTAAATACATAATAGCAACACATTCTTTTAAAAATTGTGTACTTAATATATTTTCATCCATATGTTGCATAATATTGTAGCACAAACGTATGTGTTTTAAAGGGACACTAAAGTCACCAGAACTAATACAGCTTAATTTAGTTGTTCTGGGGTCTATAGCCTGTCACTGCAAACTTTTTATTGTAAACTCTGCCTTTTCAGAGAAAACTGCCTAGTCACTTAGACCAAGGCCAGATTAAGAGCCCAGCGGGCCTGGTGCTGACAATTATGAGGGGCCTAGGTACAGAATCTTATCGACCAAAAACACAAAAACAGTCATCCCTCTCAAGCATTATGTATCTGGTGGAGATGTTGCCAAAGGGAAACTTATAGGATGCAGCTATAAGAAAACTTAGATTCTCTTAAAATATGCTAATCTCTCGCTAATTCATGCTTTCATCTTTCAAGTAAATCCATACCCCCTAACAGCAGTGTCCAGTGAAGCAGGAAGTCAATGGGCGGTTTAAAAGGGTGGGCCACTGACGCGAATCATGTAACCAGAACTCCCGAAAGGGATGAACATGCCCAAAAAGGAGGCATGTCTGCCCAAAGAATTGGAAGGCCAGTCTGGCATGAATTAAGTCAGACTGCCTGCCAATCATAAAATCAAGAAAGAGAGTAAGCGCTAAATAACAATAAGGCTGCAACCCTTTAAGGGGATCCCTCAAAAAACCCTTCGAATACAATAAGAATAAAAAACAAACAAAGATAAAGGTTGCGCCAAAATAGACAAATAAAAATATAAATATATATATAAAAGTCTTAGCTGAAAAGATCTTCTTAAGATCAAATAGTCTATAAAGTGCTTGTTCAGGAACAATGTCCTCGCTGTCCTTCCCCAGGGGATCCAATATTATGAAACGATAAAACAGATAAAAAGACCAAGTAGTGTAGTACGTCCAATATGGTATAAGAAATAATAAAAGAAGATGGTAATGCACTCACATGTATTAGAGTTATTGCTAGCTCTAGTATGAAAAGCGTAAAGCGGTATAATCCCCGCTTATGGGATATGGTGCAGGCTTCTTCTTAAAGCATTCTTGGCACCATAACCACTACAGTGCACTGTATTGGTGTTATAGTTTTTGGCGTACTCCTTTAATCCTGCATTCTTCGAAAATGCCTGGATCCACTCACTACAGCTTTTCTAGCATTTACTAATGAACAAAAATACAGAGTTAGTCTATAAGTATGAAGTGGCCTTTATCTGTGATCAAGTGAACGGACCATTATTATGTTAGTAAGTGAGATGCAGCTTGTATTAAACCACTGATAGATCCTTGAAATTCCTTTACACACAGCATACAATTGCCTTTTGTGTTGACAAGTTAGAAAACCAAATTGCTTACATTTTAATTCTGCATTTTGTATTTCACAATTGTAAGTTTTAATGTTATTACTTTTACTGTTTTTCAGTATGTCCTTTATATTTATTTTTTTGCAAACAGGTATTCTAATGTATATGTTTTCAATTTGTAATCTGTATATATAAATTGCTGAAGTGAACAATAAACAAAGGAATCTTCATGAATTCTGGTCAATAAAACCATCGTATCCATTTTATTTAAAGGGACACTATAGGTACCAAAACAGCTTTTTACTAATGAAGCCATTTGGGGTATAGATCAAGTTCTTGCAGTCCCACCGCTCAATTATCTGCCATTTAGGAGTTAAATCACTTTGTTTATGCAGCCCTAGTTATACCTCCCTGCATGTGACTTGTACAGCCTTTCTAAACACTTCCTGTAAAGATATATCTAATGTTTAAACTTCCTTTATTGCAAATTCTGTTTAATTTAGAATTCAGTATCTCCTTCTCTGTTAATAGCCTTCTAGACCCCGCAGGAGCTTCCTTGTGTATGATTAACCCCTTAAGGACACATGACGGAAATATTCCATCATGATTCACTTTTATTTCTGAAGTTATGTCCTTAAGGGGTTAAAGTTCAGTTTACATAGCAGAAGATAAAAACCATCTAAAACAAGGTAACATCTGATTGAAAATGACACCATTTTGTTTTCATGCAGGCCATGTCAGTCAAAGCCTGGGGAGGTGTGGCTAGGGCGGCATGGACAGAAACAAAAGTGATTTAACTCCTAAATGGCAGAAAATTGAGCAGTAAGACTGCAGGAGCATGATATACACACACAAATTGCTTCATTAAGCTACCGCTGTGGTAGATGCCTATGTTATCCCTTTAATGTCGTTGTATGATGGCGTTTTATGTTTTAGATAACATAAAGTTAGCACCTTTAATAATAATGTGTCAAAATAACATCCAAAATGCAGAAACTGCAAAAAAACTAAACAACTAACAAATCATATTTTTATAACACAGAGTGGCTGAATAGTAAAAAAAGTGAATAGGTGACTAGGTGGAAATTATAATTATGAATAATTTGTTATTATAATATATGAAAAACTTGCTGTTAGACAGATGTAAACATATGTCTGACAACCACCATTTTTTTTAGGTAAACAGATTAGTTTACAGAGTAACTAACTGATCCAATTCTTGCCCGAGGTACAGTAAATTTCAGCTATAGTTCTGGCAGTGCTGTTTCCATCTCTAATCACTTGCTAAATAGATGGACAGGCACCATCTGTGTAGCAGATGCCATTATACAAAATGGGGGTTCTTACCAAAAAAGTTTCCTCTTTTTTAGGACTGCACTCAAATAGTTTTTTTTTTTGTGCGAAGACAGGTGGGAAAAGTTGCTGATTTCGAGATTGTTGACAATAGTTTCAGATATTTTGGTATGTTCTTATGTCATCTTCATTCATCTGTTAAATATGGCATCTGGTTTGAAAGAAAAATCAAAATGCTTTCTCAAATGCAGAAGCAAGGGATGACAAACTATAAATAGCATGAAGATGTTTTGCAATGCATTACAAAATTATTGCCTGTGTCAGGGTGTGAGACAGCACTTTTAACTGATAACGTTACTGAAATATATTTTGTCAAACATTCAAAAAAAATCTGCAATATAGTAACTTACTATGTAATTCCCTAAAAATTCCAAATATATTTTAAAGGATCACTATAGGGTCAGGAACACAAACATGTATTCCTGACCCTATAGTGTTAAAACCACCATCTAGCCCCCTTGAGTGCCTCATGCCTCCATAAATATAGCAAAATCGTACTGTATTCAAGCTTGAAGCTGTAACTCTGCATGCTGTTTGCCTGAGAAAAACAAGCAGTCTGCTGACATCATCAGAAGTGGTAGCCTGATCCAATCACATAGGATTGGCTGAGACTGACAAAGAGGCAGATCAGGGGCAGAGCCAGCATGATTCAAACACAGCCCTGGCCAATAAGCATCTTCTCATAGAGATTAATTGAACCAATGAATCTCTATAAGGAAAGTTCAGTGTCTGCATGCAGAGGGAGGAAATACTGAATATTTGGATGCATTTTAGGCAGCCATGACCCAGGAAGGATCTCTAACAGCTATCTGAGGAGTGGCCAGTGAAGTTATCACTTGGCTGTAATGTAAACACTGCATTTTCTCTGAAAAGACAGTGTTTACAGCAAAAAGCCTGAAGGGAATGATTCTACTCACCAGAACAAATTCAATAAGCTGTAGTTGTTCTGGTGACTGTAGTGTCCCTTTAATTCTTCTGACAGTCTGACATTGCTCATATTGAGGGACATTTTGGCTAGAAATATGATTTCTACATGGTGCAGAAATATTTTAGCAAAAAAAATAAAATTAAAAATTATATATATAAAGTACACTTATATAATAAAATAACATACCAAATAACACACATTATGCACAATTATATTTTTCTGTATAGATTGGCAACAACATCAAGAGATGGAGTTTTATCATCATACTATCTGCTTTTTGCCAATACATTTTACCCTCTGAGTTCCAACATTTTTATTATATAATATCTAACGGGGCAATCCAAATGTAAATACTACATTAATTTTATAGAAAAAACCATGTTAAAGTTTTTACATTTTTCACAACTGATAATGAGAAACATTGCATTTTGGTGTAATTTACCCATGGGGCTAAACAATCACAAACAGTGTATTTTACTAAAAATTTAATTTTGTCCAGATAGACAAAATCTGGTGAAAATTGGAGAATTCCAAAAAAAATGGCAATTATCATATTTACTAAAGCTAACTCTATTTGGAATTTGGTCATCCTGACAGAATCTACAAAAATCAGTCAGTGTTTCGTCTAAAATCAGTGCTTTTCGCATCAGAACCCTATATAAAAGAAAGGATTCGGAATATCTGCAAAACACAGATTTTAAAATGAAAAAGGATTGAATGCAGCCCGCAGGATGTACATTCGTAAAATTATCGCTCACAAACAATAACTTAAAGTGATTGCAAAGTTTAAAAACCCTTAACAGTGCAAGTATTAACCATGTGGTGACTGGCCAGCACATGCTAGCCACCTGCCACATCAAACTGTAATTAATAAAAATACTATGGGGTCAATATGAACCCAAATTAGTATAAGGGAGGGTTTAAACCTCCCTTATGTCTTCACCCACAATCTACTATCGTATATCTACTAAACAGTGAGTAGACAGTGGCTGCTTACGGGAACTAAAAACTAGTATCTGCCAGCCCACAAACTATGGGTCACTTTAGATAAGGCAAGCGCCAGTAAAACACTACACACATCAGTGTGGTATAAGGACATAGACGCCACACCAGACCTGCCAAGCACCTCGCCTATCTCGAATATACTGAAAGTGTGGGACACGGTAAGGCATGAACAGAACCAATGCCCCAATACCGAGCCCGCTGATACCCTTGACATATAATAAAGAGCTGGGTGGAGGACTCCACCCTAACGCATGGACGTTTGCGCAACACGTAGACCTCATTCCACTCCAACAAGCACTTACGAACACAGGTGGATGGACCTCTGTGACCTGCTGGCCGGTATACCTCCGACCCCTATGCAGCAGTCCCGCTACTCACAACTACAGCATTTCTATTCCAACCTACCAAACAAAGCATAAATACCAGGGGAATTAAAGGACCACTCTAGGCACCCAAACCACTTCAGCTTAATGAAGTGGTCTGGGTGCCAGGTCCATCTAGGGTTAACCCAATTTTTCATAAACATAGCAGTTTCAGAGGGTGGGGGCACCCTCAGGGCACTATAGTGCCAGGAAAACGAGTATGTTTTCCTGGCACTATAGTGTTCCTTTAACTTGGTTTGAAGAACTTTGCTGAAGCGCAGCTGGTTCAGACTCCAGTGTTTCCACCCTGTATCAATGGCTATTGGTAGGTAACCTAGACAGCAAAGGAATCGTTTAAAAGACAATGGGAGGAAATAACATCTCAATCTTTCTCTGAGGGCCAATGGGAGAGAATCCTCATCCTGCAACATAAAAGCTCAATTAGCTTTAAATATCAAGAAGTAAACTATAAATTACTCTCACAATGGTACTGTACTCTTGCCCTGCACCACAGGATATTCCCAATGGTATCTAACATCTGTTGAAGGTGCGAGGCAGGGGTGGGACCACGCAACATATCTGGTGAGATTGCATTAGGATATCGCCATAGTGGAACGAGGTCAAAACCATGACAGTGGAGATTCTGGGGGAGACACCGGACTTCATTATCTCCAATGTGCTTCTGCACTCAACAAAACTAAAAAGGGAGGAGACCGCGCCCCAAATAGTAACTGTAAAATAGTATACGTACACAAATCTCTTTGAAATTTAATTTCACAGTGGACCTCAAAGATAAAAACAGAGAGAAAATACAATAGTGCAATATGAAAGAGAGAAATTTCTCTCTGTTTTTATCTTTGAGGTCGACTGTGCATATAATTTCCTAATGTGTTTAACACTTCGTTGTTGAAGCCTTACGTACGCAACCGCTATACCCGGCATTCTCCGCCTCCCCCTCCTGTCTCCTTGGAGGGTCATGAGGAATTCGAAGTCTCTGCTGTTCTTGACTCTCGTTACCTTAGGGGTCGACTTCAGTACTTGGTCCATTGGAAGGGTTATGGGCCTGAGGAGCGCAGTTGGATTTCAGCTGATGCTGTTCACGCTCCCCGCCTTGTGCGTTCTTACCATTCTCGTTTTCCTGCCAGGCCTGGTCCTACCCGCCCGGAGGGCGTGTCCTCAGGGGGGGGTACTGTAGCGTTACTCACCTTATCCAGGGGCCGGCCGCGGTCCTCTCTTCAAGCCGCGCTTGAGGTGCATTCCTAGAGGTGCAATAATTAATGTCACAATGTGCTGGTGGGACCGATTCCCGCAGTGGTATTCCCCCTTCTCTATCCCCTTAGCTTTTTTTCCTTTTCTTTACATTAACTTTTTAACAAACCTACACACTTGTGAAATGGAATCTCTATGAGTCAGCTTGACCTTTCTTCATTGACATCTATGTACAAATGTGAGCATGTATACAGTTTACTTGTGTTCTTTCTATGGGTTTCTAAATCTTCCTTCTTTAACTTTTCTCAGTGTCGACAAATTGGATGGGATTTCCTGATGTGCATTTTGTATTGAAATTTTAGTGTATTGTATTTGATGTTCCCTTTAAATGAATAATTGTTTTTAAAAAGCCTTTCATTTATACTTTACCCCTCTGTGTATAAAGCTCATAGCCCTCCCATGACCTGATGACTTGTAGGTCATATGTGTTGAAAAACCTTGATTTTGATATTGCTATTCAGCATATTTCTAACTCTCTGATGGTTCTTGAATGTTAGTTGCTGTCATCCTGATGAATTTGTACTACCCCAAGCACTTTTTGCTATTACCTAGATCAGGGATAAGCAGCCTACGGCACTCCAGATGTTGTGGACTACATCCCCCATAATGCTCTTACACCCATAATGTTGGCAAAGCATCATGGGAGGTGTAGTCCAAAACAATCTAGAGTGCCGAAGGTTGCCTATGCCTGCCCTAGATCTTATATTTTTATATATTTTTTGTTTGAAAAGAAACAGCTTATCTGAACAATAGCTGCATAGCAGATATCTGACCATCAATAGTGCGGTGAAATTTAAAGTTCAGGCAGCTGTGAATTTTCTGAAAATGTAAGCAGTTTCAGACCTGTATAGAGCCTCACCCATGTTATCCACTTCTTCCATTTGTTAGTCAGTCTCTGCAAATCAGGGTTTGTGTGAGTCCCCGGATCTGCAAAGGATAAACTGAGCTGCGCATGCTTTTGCATTGTCCGTTCTCAAACTTCCCACCGCATCATGGGGTTTACTGTGGCAAGCAAGTTTTAGGATTGGCTAGTGCTATAGTTTATTACTACTTTGTTATACGAGCTTCATGTTACATTGCATTACATGGCAAAATATATCTCTTCATATAACAGTATAAATGTCTTAATACAAATATGTGTAATGCATTGATAAGTAACATCTGGGAATGGAGCAGCTGTGAGCGGTACTTTTTCTGTAGCTAACTGATCATATAGGGTGTATTCCACATGACAGCTGGTGCACCAGAATATGTCCATTCATTATTATGTTAGCAGTGTGCTACTAAAATATCAGTTTATATTTTCCTCGGTCACTCAGACCATAAGATAGTATAGTATTAATAAAAGTACTCCAGGATCTATTACAGAAACAGTGAAATGCCGGTGTAATTTTCTTGGTAAAGCATTTTATAAAACACATTTCTAAATATCCATGTTAGGGGTCATTAGTGTTGACATTGATGTAAATATCTCTTTCTGGTGGTGAGTGGAAGAGTTGCCTTTCCTTTTTAAGAGTTTTATTAAGAGTAATGTAACTGTAATTGTCCAACATTAGTAAAAAAAAAAGCTATGTAATTGTGAATGTATAAGTATCGGAAAGGTATATCACACCAGTATAGAGTTATACAAGAAAGGCAAATGCACCGAAAGTATGACATAGTGGTAAAACAGCATTCTATCGTACAATAACACCAATTTTGCTCTCACATTAAAATAACAAAAAGCAAAACAGAGATATAACAGTAAAAGTAGCATTTTATGCTAAGCCTAGATATGCATGAATAATACACAGATTGCATGGACTCTATGAGTCAAGGCAAACATATACGCCAGTATACCAGTATTTATGAGAGATAGTGCATTACTGCACAGTAAGCAGGGACGTTTTAGCCACAAGGCAAACAAGGCATTTGCCTTGGGCGGCATTTTTCAGGGATGGCAAAAAAAGCCGCCCCCAAATGCCCAGGGCAAATGTCTTGTTAGCCTTGCAGCCAGGGCAGACAACGCTGGCGGTCGGGCGGTTGGTCAGGTTGGCAGGCGGTCGGCGAGGGAGCACTTTCCCCTGAGCTCTCTGCTCAGCTCCCTTGCGCGCCGCAGAGTGATGCCGGGAGTTGGAATATGACATCACCGGGGGGGGGGGGTTGGGCGACTGAGTTTTGTCCTGCCTAGGGCAGCACAAAACCAGGATACACCACTGACAGTAAGTCATAGCTATGTAAGCTATGTAACTATGCCTTTACACAACAATATTGCGCTAAATATGTAACAGAAGTGAACAACTATTTTATCATACTATTTAATCACTTTTGAACATGAAAAATACCAAATAAGGATTTGTTCCAGAAAAAAAAAAAAAGAGAAAGAGAAAGAGAAAAGAAAAAATATATAAATTATTGTTATGGGACACACAAGAGGTAGGGCCTACATGAAGACCCCAGTAGGTGGCCTATCAGACAAACTTTGTCCGGTCTCCACTGAGGATCTTATTCGAGCATGCACAGCCAGAAGTAAGATTTAAAAAAAATTAAAATAATATAATAATGAAAAAAAATAAAATAAAATGAAATAAAAATCCCAGAGCATTAACTTTCAGTCAAAGCAGCCTAGTCTAGTCTCCCCCTCTCCTAGAGGTATGTTGCGAGATGAGAAATAAAAAATTGAAATATTTGCAGGAGAGACATCCAATATTGCATTGTTAGAGGACTGTCATTGTTGTGCAGCAGACAAACCCCATGGGGCTTCTTCCGCCCACAGCCGGCCAACACTGTCCCTGCTGAATAGGCAGCAGCACGCCGGGCACTTTAAGGCCTTTTCAGTCCTCCAGACCCCCCTCCCATAAAGTCCGCAGGCCAGCTACCTTCTGCACCTCTGCAGCACCGCCTGCATCCCAGCAGGTCCCGCATGTCCCCTCTGCTAGTCTCTCCCATCGCCAGCCTCTCGTCCAAGACAGGGGTCGCACAGCCCCTCAGCTACCAGTCTGTCGGAGGCCACTGCACCCCCGCCCAGCAGGGTTTACAGTAATGGGGACTTCATTCTCCAGGCTGCCCAAAGCCTAGAGGCATACGTGCAGCACAAAAACCTGCACAAGCCCCCAGAGATTCATTTTTTTGAATTGGAATTCGGCCAAATTTGGGCCGATCAGATGATAATTTCCGAACTCGAAGCCAAAATACAGCCGAATCATGACCAAACAAACTGCACCATGAATAAGCGGGGGGCAAAAATGTGGAAAAACTGGCCATGAGATGATTGCTTGAAGAAATATTATTGATGGCTAGGGAACAGAAACTAATTGTTGATTTATTCACAGATCAAGTGAGGAGTGACCAAAAGAGTGAAAAAAGGAGGAGTAGTAAAATATCTATATTTATATATTACCGTAAATATTTAATAAATATATAATTTATAAATAAAGTTTGTCTCTTTTTACTGTTCCTGCTCTTTTCCCCGCTATAGCTTACTTTTTCCTACTTTATCTATGAATCAAATGGTGGGAAAATGCACCTATCTGCGTACTGTAAAATATGCATAATATTTTATATATATATTTTGCAGTACTCTGATTTTCATGCCCTATTGGCTTGTCTGATTCGTTTTCCTGAATCTTTTTTCATTAATAAAATTCAAACGAGTGAACCAACATATGGCCGAAATCCTGTTGTCCCCAAAACATTTTTTTTGGAAGGAGTTGTTTGGATGAAACATTTTATTTTTGCCATGCACACATCTAAAATATAAATAATAAAAGCTGAATATTTGCAAAAATATAATATTCAAGGATATCATTTTTGATTTGTGGGGTAACAGCTTTTTGATCCAAGGAGATATCTGACTGCCATTCTGGGGTCAGTTGCAAAGTTCTAATTTGTTCCAAAATTGGAAAGCACTACAAATTGAACTTTTTGCCTTCTTTAGGATCAACAGCAAAAATAGATGAGAGAAAGGATAAACCTTTTAGAATATGTAAAACTATGCAACTATAAAACGTGTTACATGAATGCCGTCACTACGTATTGCGCTCATCCAACACATGGCATTGCAACATGAATCTCCAAGAAAAAAAGGCACTGTGAGGTTTACAAAACCTAATTTATCTTGTGTAATAAATTATGCATTGTCTAATGTGGAAATATAAATAGCAATATAAATTGCACAAATAAGTAATACATGCAAAATAAACATACAAAGTGTAGTCTAACATAGATAACAAAAACAAATTTGTTCGTCTCTATAACAAAGAAGTCTTTTTTTCCCTTTAATTTCAGAAAATCAACTAATTAGATACTATGTAGCACAAAAACCTGCACAAGCCCACATTGGGGTTTTTGGGTTATTCACTAGCTAGCTGGTATAAAACTCAATAAGGATGTGTAAATTTGAGGTCAACATAGCTAACATGGAAAAATTGCTGAATTAGAGAATTTAAAGTGCTTATTAAATAGTAGTCTAAAAACTCCAAATGCTACTGAACATCCCTTAACATATGTGTGGCTAATCAAGATATCACTCTCAATATCTATGCCCAATAGAGTTCAAACTAAGTTCATAGTTAAGACATCTAAAATGGACTGGTGAAATGTATCCCCTCTACAAAACTCTCATGAGACTGGAAGTGCTATGGGTCACTTTTCGTTGCTTGATGTACACGGACACAATACATCCTGGAAAAGTTGTTTTATGATGTTGTCACACAGTGGGGTTTGGCAGGACTGTGACCACATTGATCCGGATGTTATGGAAACGTATAATTTTAATTTCATGGTAGTTTTTCTCCTTAAGACTTCTATTTTTTACAGTGCTGCTGTTTTATTCTGAAGAATCTATATTTGAAGTTTTGGGTTTCAATTCATTTGTACCATCATTCCAACTGATGAGTATTGAAACTTTGAGGTTCTCAATGTGTTCGTTTGTGTGTTAGTAGTTAGCCAGAAATCTTAGAATTAGACTAATTAAAATTTTTATATAGTCATCAAAACAACTTTACCTTAATGAAGCCGTTTTGTGGTATAGGTCATGCCCCTGAAATCTCACTGCTCAATTCTCTGCCATTTAGGAGTTTACCCACTTTGTTTGTGCAGCCCCAGCCACACCTCCGTGCATGTGACAAGTACAGCCTTCCTAAACACCTCATGTAAAGAGTCATCTAATGTTTACACTTCCTTTATTGCAAATTCTGTTTAATTTACCATTTTTTTAATCTCATGCTATGTTAATAGCTTGGCAGATCCTGCAGGAGCCTCCTGTGTGTGATTAAAGTTCAATTTACATAGCAGGAGATGAAAACTTTTAAAAAGTAAAGTAAGCAAAAGTAATTTAACTCCTAAATGGCTAAGAATTGAGCAGTGATACTCCAGAGTCGTGAGCTATACACCAACACTGCTTCATAAAGCTAAAGTTATTTTGGTGACTATAGTGTCCCTTAGCTTGGAGAACACTTGTAACAATTTGGGGTTTAGGTTTATTTAACTAATTCTATCAGTCAAAAAAATCATATTAAAAATAAAATTTATTCTGTATTAAATAACCTCTTTAGGTCCAACAACTTGTCCTTGCTGTTACAATAACAAGCTTTGGCTTACTTGTTTGTGAGTGGTTGTTAGTGTTTAAATGTGGGCCTATGGGAAACTGTGGGTGTCTGTGTGTGCTTGTCGACGTATGTGCATGCTTATGGATGCCTGTGGATACAGTTTATGAATAGATTATAAGTTTGTTCTAACTGTTCAGCATAACTAATTTTGTGAAGCACCATTACATCTTTCTTTTAACATGGTGTGTGTGCATAACAAAACACAGCCAGAGGCATATACTGTATGTATTCACACGTGCAGATAGACATATTTACAAAGAAACACAGGTGCACTCAGGAACAATTTACACTAAGAATAGCACGTACTCACAAAGACACATGCAAAAAGAGTACATCCACCCATCATGTACAAAAAATAAATTCACAAAAATGTGCCATTGCACACTCTGTTATGTTTTCCTCCTCCAAACCCTACTCTGCATATCATGTCTGCCTTGTGTTTTGTACGCGCTTAGATTCTGCATGCAGTCAGGTAGGGGGGTGCAGATAGGTGGGTAAAGGAAAGCAGTAAGTCAGATTTATGGTCTTGGACTATCAGATAGAGGGGTGCAGGCAGATAGGTACATGGTGTAGACAGACAAGCAGTGTGTACCACCCAACATTTCAAATGGACAAATAGGAACACTTTAATCTTGGCTATGTGAGTGGTGGTGTGGCGAGGGCTGGGGCTGTTCTGAGAGGGACATTAAAATAGAAAAGAGGTGTCCTGTAACAAAGCTCAATACTCAGGCTGAGTACCTCCGTTGTCCAAAATAGGGACTGTCCCTCCTAAATAGGGACACTTTGAAGGTGTTGGTAGTGGGATGTGGGCAGTAATTCTCTGTTGATAGTCTTGGTCTTTCTTTTTTCAGTATGAAAATCATGCAGCAAATGTTTCCCTTAAAAGACTACCTATAGAGTGACACTGCAGAGAGCTATGATTGGCCAGCAGCTCTCCCTAATGAGTGGCTCTCTTTCATAATCCATAATGAGGTCTGGGTTCAGGGCCTCTATTCTGATCTTATGTTCAAACTTGAGTCTCTACAAAGGATCCCTCCTCCTCATCTTTCATATGGAGTGTAATCTAAGGGGGTAATTATGCAAAGGGAAGGAAGGAAGAGCAGTAAACATATTACAGAATTGTGCACAGAGCACCAATTAAACTGCCAGCCAGGACTCAGGCATTGTTTTACTAACAAATACGATACTGGGAGTTTGGAGGAGAAGAGAGAGCAGCGCCTTGGTGAGGACCTCAAATCCAAGTAGATATGCAATGAGAAAGAGGGGACATCAGAGAAAGAAATATAGTTTAGTGGATTAATGATTTTTATGTGGAACAAAATGAAGAATTGCACTTACAGTATTTGGAGCTATAAACTAGCTCCGAATGCTGCGCCTGGGCAGCAAATCCCCTCCTAAGGATATGGACTTAATGTCTTGATCTGAAAGAGTATAGTCCAGCTATATAGGGAAAACAGAACAATGACAATACTATAGTGTAGTATGTTGGTTGTCCAAAGTAATATGCTAAAGATTAAATGTATATAAAGTATACACTCACATATTTTGGAGCCTTCTGATGGCTCCTTATGTAGAATTTAGAGGGGAATAATCCATACTTTTGAATATATATGCGATTCCTACCCTTGGATATGTGTAGGTATAAATCCTCACCTTAGTATGTATAAAAAAACAAAATAATAAAATATAGTGCACACTGTGTAAATAAAATAAATTAAAATAACAGGAGATGTACTCACCTTACTGGGAGTGCTCATTCTCACAGTTCATCCCCTGTGATCACTTGGGTCACCCTATGCATGGTGCAGTAGTTCATTAGATGATGTAGCGTGTTATTGAAAGGGGGTGAGCCACTTATTATTTGACATATTTGTCAAACCATCCTGGTGTGACGTACATGTTGTGCCTTGGATCAAAATTTTATTTGAATTCATGAAACCAAAAGGGAATAAATCTGTCCATTTATGCCCATTCAATACTGGCTGTAACTTATAAACTGTATTGTAATGTCTAGAGAAACATCCTGACCTTTTTATTATTTTTTCTGGTTATTCATTTTCCTCCTTCACTCGAACACTCAGTGCTAATCCAAAGGGAAATAGAAATTTGTTCAGTTAATTCAAGATAGTAAAACATGCCATTCTTGACATTCCACTCCGGTGACAGAGATTTTAGCAAAAATTCGAAAAGAACCCAACATTAGTAACATCCTCACAACATGACAATACCTAGGAGAACACATGAACAATGTAGTTTTGTTTGTTTTTAGATATTTCATATCATTTGAAATGATATATTGTTTAGTAGTGAACAAAGTAAGACAAAATAATAAATTTTTAGTTTTAAAAAAATTAATTGCCGTTACTGTATAGTGCAGATGAACTCACATATTTTTTTAATTAAAATAAGGGATCTTATTAGATGGGTAGGATATGCAGGACCTTAATATGCTTCCATGGAGATAAGATTTAAATAGCATGATAATACTATGCTACAATAGGTAAAGGTAGAAGGATATCTAATTACCCGTATAAAGCAAAGATACATTATTATTTAACAGTAATAAGATATTCACTACCTTACAGTGGTGACTGGTGAAGTTTTAAGATGGTGGGGCTCCAGACACTTCCCCCCAGAATTGTATTCCTCCCTCTACAGTACAGATACTCATACAATACAGAGAGCAGAGCATAATATATACTCATACAATAAAATAAACCCTGCACATCACAAAGATATCTGTAACATATATATATATATATATAGCTGAGAATAATTCAGAGATAACCATACCACGAACAGAGCTGAGAAAATAGTGATTTAGTACACAGAGCTGGACACAACACAAAGATACCTATACAATACACAGAGCTGCCTTGTTTGCCTCGCGGAAGACACGTCCCTGCTTAGTCCTGCTGTCTTGCCACTGGACCACACTTCAGTTCTTGTTTCTGCCTAATGTCTATCCTCGCTTTGTCTCCAGCACTGGGGGCTGGACTTTACCCGTGGTTGCACCTGTCAATCTCAGCCCACCTGAAGCTGATACTCAATTAGCCAGGTATAAGACACTGCCTCTCCCTGAGTTTCTATTTCTGAGTATCCAGATCGTGTGTTCTCCAGTTTGTTACTGGCTCCTGACCTTGGCTCTTTTCATCATTTTCTCTGACCTCTGGCTTCCCCTGACTTCGGCTTTCCACGACTACTCTTCTGCTTGTCCTTGCCTGTACTGCGACTTGGAGTATATAACTGCACAGCCCCCGTGCACAAACTCACAGGCCAGGTGGGGTCTTGCCTGGTCACCTTGCTCTGTGTTTATTTGCAAGCGTGAGCATATATCTCTACATACCAGACTCCACATCAGGTAAGAACCCTGACAGTGTTACCCGGCAATGGGGAAAGTCCCTTCAACCGCTAACATCGGCATTAACACTCAAGGGGGTGAAATATTGCTGTGGTCCGTCGCACGTACTCCTCACACAGCATCAGGTCATCGACTATAAGGTGTCACTGAGATGGACAATGTCCTGGGGACCATGGGCCTCACTACCCTATCTACCACCAAGACCTGGGACCCAGCCAACATTTTCCCGCTTGTCTCTGCCTCCAGTGGTGCATCTGGGATGAAGATCATCTGAAACGCCGGCATTTGTGTTTCTCATGTTTCTTTTTTATAACTATTTGTGTTGGGGTTTACACCCAGTTTAATTGTAAATATTAAGATACTACACTGTTTCAGTTTCCACTCATAGCATGACCTCTAGCCCTGCCGCCATCATCGGCAAAACCGGGAATAACCTGGATATGCTGGCTTCACTCTTGTCACCTACCCCCCCAGCTCCTATTCTAATATGTAATTTCATATATTGCTTACCATCAGGGAGCTGTATATATACACCTCAATAGTCCTTCCGTCAGTATACTCAGTTCAACTATGTTGCTTACTGTAGCCTCTGCTATGTGTCAGACCCTACCTACTATACTGCCTCAAGAGTTTCCACATGGCCCATATATGCTGTTACCTTTTATCTCTACACCACTGGCATATTGCCTCTATCCCTTAGGGGGCATTGGTCTCACTTGATACCACTATATGTGATATACATACGCACTTCATGCCTTAACATGAACAAGTGCACTAGGATAAATGTACACATGCCAATGCTAGTTTTGCTGTCAGAACCGCAATTACTTTAAACCTTCATACCTTAATACCTTAAAAACATGATGTTTTAGACTAATCCTTACTCTTATTTTTACAAAAGTTGTGCTGTCATTCTATATGCCATGCTGATGTTTTACATTGTTATTATTGGGCTTGTTATAGCTGTCGCGCATTTACAATTATGTTGTTATTACTCGCACAACAAAAATAAAGAATTATAAAAATAAAAAAAAACCTGCCTAAAATCGTGTTGATCCTTCTTGTGCCACAAAAACAGCTCTGATGCGTAAAGGCCACAGGAGGATTTTAACTTACCCTCCTCAGCCTGCATTCAGATCAGTTCACCTGTCACAGCAACCTTCACTATCAAGGTAGCATCTGCATCAAACAGCTCCTGCATCCAGGTCTGTTTCTAGCTCTCTGTAGATACTCCTCTGGCTGTTCAGTAATCCTCTGAGCACTGGGTCAGAATAGGCTTCAGTCCCTAGGCCCAAAAATAGCTTGACAGTGATCTTTCTCTGCTTGTATCCAGCTCTGCACTAACTACAAAAACAAAATGGAGTCCTGGCTGTTTTCAGCCATGCGCTCTGAAGCTTGCCACCTGCTGAACACCACACAATGGAACTAGAATCCTATAATCCCAGAGGGATTACTTATATAATCTATAAATATAGATTTGTTTTACTGCTGTTTTTCCCTATTTTCGTTCATTTTTCTCACTTGACTCTTGAACCAAATGGCAGAAAAATGCTCCTATCCATGTACTTCAAAATATATTTATATAATATTGTATTATGTATATATTTTGCAATTTATTGATTGTCCAATTTTTGCACCAGTTTAGTTTGTTTGATACAACAGATGAACCTGGTTTTTGGTACCGAAATTCAGCCATGTGGAACTGACATTTGGCTGAAATTTGGGCATGTCCAAAAATGTTCTGTTTTTGGGAAAAATGGTTAGTGTAGCAAAATTTTCTTGCCATTCATAAGTCTTCTAAATAAAGCCAATAGCTACAACCTACAGCGGCAATAATTTATAAAAAAAAATGGTTTCGGGTTTCTATTATCATTTTATTATGAAAATATATTAAAGTTGAGCTTCTATGGGGGCGTGGTCGGAACTCAAGCCGTATGGTTGCGGGCTGAGGGAGCTCCGCCGACAGGGCTCGATAACGGCGAAATAAGCGGCAAAAAAAAGGCACACACACCGAAGGAACTCACCCCAGAGATGTCCCAGCACCGGGGGAAAAAAGCGGCGGAACCCAAAGACAAAGCAACATTCTTTGCAGCCCGCACGCCGCAAGCAAAAACCGCGGGCCAGTTGATCCAAGATGGCGCCGAAACTGAGTCTGACAGCGACCAGGCAGCAGGTACAAGATTAAACAAACATACCCTGCAGCACATGCTAGATGATTTAGCAGGGAAAATGCAGAGCACGTTCCACACAGCAATAACAGAGCTGAGAAGAGACATAATGGAACTAGGCAGCAGAACCTCACACTTGAGGAATTTGCCACAGCACATGATTCTATGGCAGACAAAATGGAGGACATAGAAAGTAGATTGGAGCGCTTTGAAAATAAAATCATGGATATGGAGGACCGCTCCCGCCGCAACAATTTAAGGCTGAGGGGCATACCTGAGGCAGTACACCAGCAGGACCTAACAGCCTACGCTACAGAATTATTTCACTCCCTGATGCCTGACATACCGGCAGATATGCTGATCCTAGATAGGATACACAGAGTAGCAAAGCCTGCGCACTTACCTCCCTCCACTCCACGAGACGCCCTCATGAGGGTACACTATTTTCACATAAAAGAGCAGATATTGAAAAACCACCGCACCAACAGAAACGTCCCAGACAAGTTTAAAGATATCAGCATCTATACAGACCTATCGGCAGAAACACTAAGAAGATGTCGGACGTACCGAAACATCACAGAGACACTCCACCAGCGCAACGTCCAGTACCGCTGGGGATACCCGGTAAAGCTGCTTATTACCAAGGACAGTAAAACGCACGTGATATCATCCACCGCAGAGGGTATCGACCTTCTCCAGTCGTGGGGCATCACAGTGAACAACATCCAGGGCGCGGGTCAACCTCAAAGCAGTAAACTACAAGGGGAATGGCAAGCAGTCAGAGCGAGGCGGACCAACCCGCGCACCGAACATTGAAGCACCAGAGACATTCGCTAATTGTCGACTGATGACACAGGTTTGGGGTGCGGGGAGGGCGGGGTGAGGGGACGATAGAAGGGGACAACAGAGGGGCAAATAGCAAACCCGGGGACGGGAGACGCCCCACAAAACCTATGCTCAAGGGGCACCGACAGTAGGTGAAGCATCCCCTGAAGCAACCCACAGACCGTTATAGCCTTCCCTCTCCCCCCACCTCCTCCCCCCCTTGGACGCTGCCAAGTCCAAAGAATCAGTAGGGCGAACAATACAATAGCCGACTGATACTAATAAGACAAAACAGAAGGGAGAAAAAAAAAAAAGAAAAAAAAAAAAAATTTGAACAAAACTTGAGCAGCGACCCCCCCACCCGAGTTCCAAAGGAACCCATAAATATGAGAGTTAATCCGCTACTATAGTGCTTACTAGCAGAGAGCCCAGTCGAATGACTAGATCCTGACTCTGGACCACATATGGTTAGACCGGACCACCTACCCCCAACTCAAGAAGGTCACTCTCTCGACCTTCAGCAGGAAATTCTGAACACCTCAATAGTGGTGTTCAACTACAGTTTAAGGTTTAAAATGTTTAAGTTTTGTTTACTTGCTGTATGTCTTCAAACAGATTGCACCACCACTGCACCACACCAATACCACATGACAACGCCCAATCACCAGCACCCCAATAGTATGTGGCACCCCCAACCGAATCAAGGTCCTAAGCCCCAGAGCTATACTCGATTCATCAGAAGACCTGCCACCACTCTCACGCACAAGGCACCAACCATCACACACACAGACAATCGAACCTACATAAATCCCTACGAGGCCACGACCCAAGCTACATAGGTAAAACACAAAGAGTATGAAAATATACACCCATAATGTCAGAGGGTTAAATACCCCACAAAAAAGGCACATACTCCTTAAAGAACTTAGGGGCAACCAAGCCGATGTGATATGTCTACAAGAGACCCACTTTTCTGCTGATGCAACTCCCACTCTAGGGAAGACAATGTACCCCCATCAATACCATGCCACCGCACGCACAAAACGGAAGGGAGTCTCTATTCTCCTCAGCCGCCACTTAGCCTTTGAAGAAATTCTGGTGAAGAAGGACCCGCTATGCAGGTACATTATACTGATCTGCACTATCAACAGTTCCACCTATACCATAGTCAATACATACCTACCAAACGTAAACCAGGGAACATACTTCAGTAATCTCCTAAAACTCACAACTCAACTGCAAACAGGTACCACGATCATCTGTGGGGACTACAATCAGTTCCAAGACCCCACACTAGACTCCTCAGCAAAACACACAACCAGTAGAGCAAAAACACTGCACAGGCAGTGCAAAGCCTTAACCAAACTCCTAAACACATATGGGCTATACGACGCATGGTGCACACTCCATCCGCAAGGAAAGGAGTATACATATTATTCCCAGGTACACAACTCGTACTCAAGAATAGACGGGTTTTTACTTCAGAGTGCACACCTGAATAGAGTGATAGACTGCATGATAGGAACAACTCCCTGGTCGGACCACAACCCAGTCACACTCCATTTAGCAGACCATTACAACTATAAGAACAGAGGCCCATGGAGGTTAAACGAACATCTCCTTAACGACCCCCAATTTGTTCAAACGCTGGAACAGGACCTACACACGTACTTCCAATCTAACGATACACAGGACATAAATGCCCTCACACTATGGATGGCCCACAAACCGGTCATCAGAGGTATTCTCATCAAGCGAGCCTCTCACCTCAAAAAACAGTAGAACCTCACATATATCCAAAATCTCAAAAAACTGCAAGACCTTCACAGAGATAACATACTCACCCCCTCCGCGAACACGCAAAAACAGATAAAGGACTTGCAAAACCAGATTAATGTAGCAAACTTCCAAAAAGCGAGTTATGCACTAAAAAAACTGAAAGCCAACACATTTGTCCTAGGTAACCAGGCAAGCAAAGCCCTGGCCCAGAGACTCAGAGATAAACAGGCCCAAACAAAAATACCCTACCTGCTTTCACCACAAGGCCAAAAATTGACCCAACCCATACAAATCTGCAATGAGTTTGTGTCTTACTACAGTTCCCTCTATAACCTGAAAGATAACCCCCAGGTACACCAACCCACTCAGAAATCGATCACAGAATATTTGCGCAGGTTTGACATGCCCAAGCTCCACGAACAACAAATAGCGCATCTAACTAACCCCATCACAACTCAAGAAGTATTACAACTAATAGACCTGATGCCGAAGGGAAAGGCTCCCGGCCCAGACGGCCTCACCAACCTCTACTACAACACATTCAAACACATCCTGAGTCCATACATAACACAAGCCTTTAACTTGGCTACGAAACAGGGTAGCCTACCGACCGAATTCCTCGCAGTCCACATTATCACCCTACCTAAACCGGGTAAACCACCCACTACATGTCCAAATTTTAGACCCATTTCCCTGCTGAGTGCAGATGCTAAATTATACGCCAAAATATACGCGGAAAGGCTCAAAACAATCCTACCTGAACTGATCTCAACGGACCAAGTGGGATTTGTGTCCGGCAGTCAGGGCCCAGACAACTCAAGGAAGGTGTTAAACATCCTCCACTACCTCAATAGATCCAAAATACAGAGTACACTCCTATCCCTAGACGCTGAAAAGGCGTTTGACCGGCTTAACTGGCAATTCCTGCAAGAAGCGCTCACAGGGTATGGCTTCCCCCCTACCTTTCTTAACGTGGTGAAGGCACTATATAGCACCCCATCAGCGACAGTGCTGAATTCAGGGTTTAGCTCCACCCCCCTACCAATCACCAATGGAACCCGGCAGGGCTGCCCTCTTTCCCCACTACTCTACGTGCTGGCCCTGGAACCGCTAGCCATAGCGATCCGGAACAACCACGACATTAATGGGATCTCCATAGGAGGCAAGGAATATAAACTAAACCTATTTGCGGATGATATCCTTCTCACACTAACTAATCCAGCAATCTCCCTCCCAAATCTCCACAGAGAAATTCAAGATTACAGTAGGCAATCGTACTACCAGTTAAACCTAACTAAAACCCAAGCCATGTGCATAAACACCCCCAAGACAGACGAAGAGAGGTACCGACTCAATTTCCACTATGACTGGAGGAATGACTTCTTGACTTTCTTAGGCATCAAACTTACCAAAAAACACACCGACCTCTTTGTAGCCAATTACATTAAACTACACAAAGAAGTGGAGCACATACTGCACTCATGGCAAAACAAGTTTCTTTCCTGGTTAGGCAGAATAGCGGCCATCAAAATGACAATCTTGCCGAAAATCCTCTATTTGCTCCGCTCTTTACAAATACCCTTACCGCAGTCATTCCTACACAGACTCCAATCTAGCCTGATTAAATTCAGCTGGGGAGGAAGACACCCCAGGGTCCCAAGAACGTTGCTCATGAAGCCAATAGACAAAGGAGGCATGGGTCTCCCGAACCTTAAGGCGTACCACCATGCTGCACAAACGGCCAACATCCTCACCATGCACTCCACTACATACACCCCCCAATGGATAGCGATAGAGGCTAGCTGCAGCGGGGTCGCGGATCTCCCTGCGGCCCTGTGGATACCCAAACAACTGTGCCGCACACCACCAAACGCCCTACCCACCACAAAACTTCTGTACCGCATATGGGACAGTCACAGGTCCAAACTATGTTCCGCAGAACCATGGTCTATGGCAACGCCACTACACTCAATAAATCTCTGCAACGGCACATTCCCATACAGAACATGGAAGGCCTCCAGTATCACACACTTGCACCAGATAAGCTCCCCGCAAGGACTACGCCAATTGCCAGATATACAAACTACATACAACATACCACCACAGCTCACGTTCTCATATTGGCAGATGAAAGCGTTAATAGGCAAAGCCACAAGACAAGGCCCCCCACCCGCACACCCCACCACCCTAACCCCTTTCGAAAAGATGTGCATACACCAAATCCCAACTAAAAAGACACTGTCTGTGTGCTATAAGTCAATCACTGAGAGTGAAACCGAGACGGAGTGGAGTTACCAGACCGAATGGCATAGGGACACAAACCACAAGGGACTCACAACCTGTGCCTCCCACATTGAGACCTCGCGCAAATTAATATACAGATGGTACATGGAGCCTTCACGGCTCTAGAAAATATACCCAGACACAAGTGACAGATGCTGGAGATGCAGGACACAGGAAGGGACTATGCTCCACATCTGGTGGACATGTGCACTAGTCCAGCCATACTGGAAACAAATAGCAGAACTAATTCAAGGGGCCACAGGGTGCATACTAGACCACAATGCAGAAACATTTCTACTCCAACTTCTACCTAAAGGCACGCCACAATGCATCACCAAACTAATATTCCTAATATTAACGGCAGCCTCCACCTCGCTAGCAAAACAATGGAAAAACCCAAAAATCACATCCCCAGCAGAGGTAGTAACAATGGTTACGACAACACTAGAATATGAAGGAATAATGTGGAGCCAAACAAAAATGGGTAAGGGAAACGCCACAGCGAAAGCGCTCTGGGCCACGTACACAGCAGGCAGAGACCCTAGCAACTAACGAGGGGCCAACGAACAGGACAAAATAGATCCAAACAGACAACATAAACCAAGCCAATGAAGACATACGAGTTAACTTGTTATCCCAGTTACCCCCCCCCCTCCAGAACTCCTCTTCGACAGGTAGACAACAAGGGCAAGACCACTCCCGTCAACACAGGCACAGTTGGACACAGACTCATGAATGAGCCAACCTTCCACTCCCCCCCGAGAGAGAATCGGGCCATACAGCTCCCAAGCAGGGAACAGAACAGGAGACAAGGTACACTAATGGGTGCAAAGTTCTCTGGAACACTCAGGGGGACAATGAACCCGCCATTAATGGCCTAGAGGTTGGGGAGACACTAAGGCAGGAGTGGAAGACACTACACATTCACAGGGCATAACCTGACACAGGTATAAGAGCTACAGCAAGGGATTGCCACACGACAACTGAACCAAGATAACATAACAATAGATGACAGCAGAGATGATCCTTGATGGACTCCATGAACAACTGTTAGTAGACGGCCTTGGTATATAATACTGCATCACAAAGACCTGTTTGATATGAAGGAATAACGTTCAAGTGCAATACCATGCTTGTCAATGTCAATGACCTATTTAATGAAAAGCATTACTGTACAACTGTAATTTGATGGGAACCTTCCCCCCCCCCCACCTCCCCTCTTTACTTTCTGTACCCCTACCCTCTTATATATGACAAAATAAAAATTGTCAAATTGAAAAAAAAAAAGTTGAGCTTCTATAATTTTGCCAGTATTTATGACAGAGTTTTTAGCTCTGACTTTATCCTGAATTATGAAACACAGTCTATTGATTATTTTGGAAATGTCTTTGTTGTAAGAAAGAGAACGTGATCATTAATAAACCATGAGTGGATAATTTATCAGCCTTAGAGAAGTATTCTAAATTCTACGTGTATATTTAAGTAATCTTTTAACTTAATTATGTGATTTGATTAATTAAAATTTGATTGACATGCCTGACAAGTGACAACACAGGGAGAAAGTGCAGAGAATTTAATTCGCAAGCACTATATTTGACCCTGTAACTCTCCAAGATACCATAAAACCTGTACATAGGGGGTACTGTTTTACTCGGGAGACTTTGCTGAACTCAAATATTAGTGTTTCAAAATGATAAATTTATTACAACGATATTTTAAGTAAAAGTTACGTTTTTTGCATTTTTTACAAACGAATGGCACTTTTATGGACTATATTATTGTTGTAATATGTTTTACTATTTTAAAACACTAATATTTGTGTTTAGTGAAGTCTCCTGAGAATAACAATACCCCCCATGTACAGGTTTTATGGTGTTTTGGAAAGTTAGAGAGTCACATATAAGGCTTGCATTTCATTTTTTTGACATTTAAATTTACCAGATTGGTTATGTTGCCTTTGAGAGCGTATGGTAGCCCAGGAATGAGAATTACCCCCATAATGGCATACCATTTGCAAAAGTAGACAACCCAAGGTATTGCAAGTGGGGTATATCCACTCTTTCTGAGTAGCCACTTAGTCACAAACACTGGCCAAATATTAGTTTTTTGCATTTTTCACACAAAAACAAATATGAACGCTAACTTTGGCCAGTGTTTGTGACTAAGTGGCTACTAAAAAAGACTAACATACCCCACTTGTCTAATTTTTCAAATGGTATGCCATCATGGGGGTAATTCTCATTCCTGGGATACCACACCGTCTCAAAGGTAACATTACTAATCTGGCAAATTTCTATTTGAAAATGGAACGTTCTATATTTGACCCTGTAACTTTCCAAAACACAATAAAACCTGTTAATGGGGGATACTGTTGTACTCTTGAGACATCATTGATTACAAATATGTGCATTTGTTTGCAGTAAAACCTAACAGTATTATGACATTAACAGCTAAAATGTCAGACAGAAATACAAATATAAAAAAAAAATCTTATTTTCTCACTTTTTTTTAAATTTTGTTCATAATAAATTATGTTCCATATATGAATAGTTAATGATAAATTAAAACCCTGTTTCTCCTGAACAAAATGATATATAATAAGTGTGGGGGCATATAATATGAAAGAGGTGAATTACGGTTGAACAGACATATAGCGCAAATTCCAATTTTTTGTTTATGTTTTGTTTTGATCAGAACGTGCACTATTGACTCCGTCCTGAAAGGGTTAAATTCAGGAGATGGGGAGATTTCAAATATTTTCTCCACCCTTATAATGGTCGAAAAATTGACAAAAAAACACTTTGGGCTTACTTCCAACCTTGTCATTAAATAGCTGCTGGAGGCTGTAAATAACAGCTATATATGGTTTTAATACCATATATCTAATATGTATCTTTCCTGCAGGATGTAAATGGAGTTAGCTGTTGTTAACTAGTCATGTGCACTTATTACATTATTCTGTAAATTAACGTACGAGTCCGAAAGAAAATCCTTTCAATTGGTTTTAGATGGATTGATTAATTTGTCAAATGAATCAATTTGTTTAAAAATGAATGCAACAAATGCAAATGTTTTTGCACCAGGCAAGAGGCTAGGGTTAGCGGTAGCCATTAAACAGTAGCAACAGGGTTTGAACAGTTGCCTCAATCTGCTAACTGAAAAAAAAAAAAGATAAATATAATATGTTTTCACGTTTACCTGTTCTCTTCTTTCTTTTGCTTTCCACATGCACTCAAGGGAGAGTCACTGATCTGTCCTACTTCTGCACAATGATGCCCTGTTTCTATCATTAGTGGACTGGTCTGAAACTGAGATGGGATACTGTAGAAACTACCCTCGCTGAAAGGCGTGCCGAACAATGCAATCTGATAAAGTTTGTAGTAAGTTTAGAGACGTTTATTACATACTTTTTAAAGATTTTCTTGCTTTATATTGCTTTGTATATCTGCTTAAAAGTGCTTTCTTGGTGTTTAAAAAAAAAAAAAAAGATAAATATAATATGTTTTCACATTTACGTGTTCTCTTCTTTCTTTTGCTTTCCACATGCACTCAAGGGAGAGGGTGAATCACTGATCTGTCCTACTTCTGCACAATGATGCCCTGTTTCTATCATTAGTGGACTGGTCTGAAACTGAGATGGGATACTGTAGAAACTACCCTCGCTGAAAGGCGTGCCGAACAATGCAATCTGATAAAGTTTGTAGTAAGTTTAGAAATGTTTATTACATGCTTTTTAAAGATTTTCTTGCTTTATATTGCTTTGTATATCTGCTTAAAAGTATTTGCTTGGTGTTTTAAATTTTTTTTTTTTTTTAAAGTAATTATAATAATAATTCTCACATGATGCTTTTCCCCTTAATTAGGTACAGTCTGTAATTCGCTATCTTTACAGGTGCAATTTTGCATTTGGTAAGCATCCGCTACTCGCTTTTAGTAGCAACAGGCTCTTTAATGAGCAGTGGCTGCTCAGTAATGAAAATAATAGAAATACCATTTTTTTTATTAACTGTGATACACCCTATGTCCATATGCTAATGCTCCCTATTTTGTATTGGGTGCACAATATGAATGTTGAAAGAAAAACTAGCACATCGTAAATCAGTGATTCATGTTACAACTGGTGTAGTAGGTGAAGATAAAAGTGTAATGGCTGCTCTCTACTAGGAAGCTGGGCATGGTTTCCCTATATCTTTGTGTATTTTTCAGTTTTTACTATATTGTACAGCAAGAGGTAAAAACATAAAATAAATTATTGCAACAAGAATACCTCGAATTTTTGAAGTGCAGTTAAAAATAACACCGATTAGATGTGTCTTGTTGCACAATGAAACAGATAAGGTACATTTAGGAATATTTTTACGCAAATCAAATACAAAGATAGATTTCTTTGGAGATTACGTCCATTAAATTTAATATAAAATACTACCCTGTAAATGTGTAGCTTTGGACCTCATTTTGCAGTTAAGAAGATTTTGAGATCTAGCTTCGAAACACAGTCAGAGCTTTTTATACATTTAATTACATTTTTACAATATCTGTATGGACTTTAATCTGACTTACAAACTGTGATTTCGTAATAGTATCCTATTTAAAAAAAGGACTGTTTCATGAATCTTTGGCATTCCTGATCATTATTGCTAGAAGTTGAGGATTTAAGGATATCAAGTATATGAAAATGGTACTACTCATTTGTTTCATTTTACAATGAAAAACAATGAGATCTTTTGTTGTTTGTTTCCAGAGATATTTTTTAATAGCACTTAAAAGATTTACAGTTCAGATTATGAAACAACACTGAGCACGATAAAACTTAACAAAACTCTCTTGTTTTCTTTGTTCAGAATCGACAAGGGAGAAGTGTTCATGGCATCTTGTTGACTATCATTCCTGCTCCACAGCAACCCCCTTTAGATTATGACTGTGCTTTAAAGTCACCCAACTTATATGAAATTAATATAAAATAGCCAACTTTTTCATGTTTTGGTCCTTTTAAAACTATGACATTTAGATGAACTTATACACTAAAAATTTTCCTACAGTTATTTATATGTTTAGGGGTTAAGAGCATGTTCTCTCTCTATTTTCTTTTAAGAAAATCTGCAGTTTTCTAAATAAGCTAGATTTAAACCTCCTGGCTATCAATCAGACTCCTTTTTCACTTGCGTTGAGCTCTTGCTTAAAGCGATAGTGAGGGCTACTTGCAGAAAGGCATTACATTCAGCACTTCTCATGAAAAACATACTATTGATGGAGTGTAATGGTTGTTGCGTATGTGCTTCTCAACGACAAGCGATGGATTGGCCTGGGAGTTCTCCTGGTCATAGAGCGGAGCTGTGCTGGGGACTGGGGAGACTGTCTGGATTAGAGCTAATCCAACAATGGAGTGGTCCAGCATTAGAAATAAATGTATTTATTGTTAACATTTGAATATTCCTTTACATCTATTTTCAACCCAATACGCCCTTTTCTCCCTAATTTGCTATTTCAAATACCCCCAGCCAATGACCATTTCTTGATGGAAAGAGCAGGCACATTTTTTTCTGTTTTGTGATACTTTATGAGCTCATGCCAACAATGATGTAATTTTTGGCCATTTGAGTTTTGATCAACCTCTGGATACTCCGCTACCGTGTGAACTAGAGTTGCATTATGTGACAAGCACTAATCAGCCTCATTACTCATTTGAAACCGCATCAAAGTAAAATAGAGTTCACACAAAATCTGAGTGACATTTGTGAATATTCCTTACTAACTAAAGCTTTCCTATGCATAAAAATCCTTGGTCTCAATATTTCCATAAATGGGTGCCAAGTAGATCCCAGTTGCTGGGATAATTATTAAAAAGGCATCCTGTATCTTGTCCATTAATTTATTTGTCATCATTATTTGCAGGTCATAAGATGGTAACATATGATTGACTTATAACTAATGACATTAAAATATATATAAATATCCATAAAAGCGTCTTATATTCTCTTGCATTTTTAAAGTAAATGTCCCAAAACCGAAATTCAGATTTTATTTCTATTCACCACATAGTCATAGTACACATAATGGACTAATTCAGCATGATGCATGACAGCAAAGATGAATCAGCGGAGAAAAACAAGAACTGATGAATATTTATGCTGCATTAGTCTCCAGATTGTTGTTGTTTAAAAAGCACAGATGAATCTAAGCATTGCTTTCATATTTCGACAGAGCTGCATTGACCTAATGTCCTGTGGAACATGAGTGACAACGACAAATTTTTCAATCATATATTTTCTGAAAATGACGTGCGCTGAGAACTATATTTGTGTAATATTTTGTTTTTGCAACAAATAAAATATAGCATATATTTTATCTTTATTAAATCATTATATGTGGATTTGATTCTTTGGTATTTTTGTTTTTTTCTTTATGTAATATTACGTTCGGAAAGTTTACAATTTTTTTTATAGATACAATTTTTTTACTTCTATTATAATCTTATTAGCTTAAGTGACATGTTAAGATGTGATCCATATAAATGTTCTACAGAATTGTTTTCTCTGTGTCAGTCTTAAAGTGCACCTGTCATGAAAAACATGCTGTCACTTAATGGACCATAAAACTTAACTAGTACATCATGTTATCTGAATTACTGCTACATGCAGATGAAAAGTTCTTTTCAAATTTTTTTCCCTGACCTTCCTCCTTCTTAATTTTACTCTATCTTACTTTAGGAACATAGCAGCAATTACTAAAATATTGTATCCACTAGTGGCATCTTAGATAAGTGCATACCACCTACTAAGAACGTGTCATCTATGGTGGCTGTGTCCAGACAGCAAGTTGGAGTAGAAGGAACAATTTTCATGTAAGCATTGATTTTAATCTGTTGGTTTGTCAGTGATTGTTCCTGTACAACCTAAAGATTACAGATTTGTCTTGGAGGTTTGTTTTGTTACTTACTGCAATTCTTCCAAATCTGGACCGATTGAGTGATCATGCAAATGACCGAACTCCAAGCCAAAATGTGACCAAATCACAAACCAAACAAATCGCATAATCTTGACCAATAAGCTAATTCCTTTTGTGCAATGTAATGCTTGCTTGCCCAATCCGGTTTCACTGCCCAAAGCTGATTGATGCATGTGGGGAGCCAAGGCTAGCCCATCTGGACCAATTCAAGAGCTGTAACTCAAATTGCTAAAATAAAACTTAATTTTGACATAATATAAAGGTGTTAGAACACACAGTGCATTGCAGTTTTCTGCTTATGGGTCTGCATAGCCACAGACCAGTCAGAATTTTCAGGTTTCATTTGCATAATTGCTGCTCAGCATTAACCCTTCTGTGGATTAGGTTGCTGCTTGGCACAACTTTTCCTGTGTGGACAGTAAATGTCATTAACCACATTTCTATAAGCGGATGAATACATGACACCAGGTTTCATTTGCACAATTACTGCTCAGCATTAAACCTTCTGTGGATTAGGTTGCTGCTCGGCACAACTTTTCCTGTGTGGAGAGTAAATGTCATTAACCACATTTCTATAAGCGGATGAATACGTGACATTACCGCCCACCGGGTGGACAGGACCAGGCTTGAGAGGAAATTTAGTGTGAAAAGTGCGGATCTTACGGCCTGCATGCAGGTCAGGAGCCGAAACCCAAGAACGATCAGCAGGACCGTAACCTTTCCAAACAACCAAGTACTGTAAAGTGCCCCGAGAAAACCTAGAATCCACGATAGAAGACACCTCATACTCTTCCTGACCACCCACCACCACCGGAGGGGGAGGGACACAAGGAACAGTATATCTATTGCAGACAAGAGATTTGAGTAAGGACACATGAAAAGTGTTGGGAATCCCTAAAGATGCAGGAAGAGCCAGAGAGTAAGACACTGGATTGATCCTACGAAGCACTCTATAGGGACCAATGAATCTGGGGGCAAACTTCATGCTAGGGACCTTAAGCTTGATGTTGCGAGATGACAACCAAACCCGGTCCCCCACTTGGTACACCGGGTTGGCACTCCTACGCTTATCAGCAAAATGTTTGAAGCGTTCAGCAGCAGCCCCTAGAGCAGTTTGAACCTTAACCCAGGTATCCCGAATGGAGGCCAGACGCTCATCCAGAGCAGGAATGGCAGTATCAGAAAATACCGCAGGGAGAACCGTAGGATGCCTACCATTATTGACAAAAAATGGACTGTGCCCAGAGGAGTCATGAACAGCATTGTTTCTAGCGAACTCGGCCCACGGGAGTAGTTCGGACCAATTGTCTTGTGTGCTATTAATAAAACAATGCAAATAAACTTCTAATGACTGGTTAGCCCTCTCAGCTGTACCATTGGTCTGTGGATGGTAGGAGGAGGAGAAGGAGAGATCAATCCCCAATTGTTTACTGAACACCCTCCAGAACCTGGACACAAACTGAGAGCCCCTATCAGACACAATATTGTGGGGGATGCCATGCAAACGGACAATTTCACGTATGAAAATTAGGACCAAATCTTGCGAAGATGGCAACTTCTTGAGAGGAATGAAGTGAGCCATCTTAGAAAATCGGTCTACAACCATGAGAATAGTAGTGAACCCAGCAGAGCTAGGAAGTTCAACAATAAAGTCCATGGATAAGTGGGACCATGGAATCTCAGGAACAGGAAGAGGCTGCAACAGGCCACGAGGAAGTGCATGAGTCACCTTAGAAACTGCACACACAGAACATGCCTGCACATACTCCTTTACATCTTTCCTGAGTGAATCCCACCAAAATGATCTAGTGATCGCGGCAGTGGACTTATTGATGCCCGGGTGTCCAGCAGTTATATTGTCATGGAACACTTTCATGATATTAACCCTTTCACATAGGGGAACGAACAGTTTATCACACGGTTTACCACTGGGCGCCTGAGGCTGGGCCTCCAGTATGGTGCCAAGCAGTGGAGAAGACAGTGAGAGGATAGTAGTAGCAATAATACACTCTGGTGGAATAATAGGAGATGTCACCTGTTCCGGAGCTGACTCATTATCAAATTGCCTGGACAAGGCATCAGCCTTGGTATTTTTAGAACCAGGTCTATAAGTAATGAGAAAGTTAAAACGTGAAAGGAACAGTGACCATCTAGCCTGTCTGGAAGACAAACGTTTGGCATCCCCTATATATGCCAGATTTTTGTGGTCGGTTATGATCAACAGGGGGTCCTTGGAACCCTCCAAAAGATGTCGCCACTCCTTGAGGGCAAGAATAATGGCCAACAGTTCTCTATTGCCAATATCGTAGTTGCGCTCAGCAGAAGACATCTTTCTGGAGAAGTAGCCACAAGGATGCAATGGTGTTCCCTGGCTTTCTCTCTGAGAGAGAACAGCCCCTACCCCTGTCTCGGATGCATCAACCTCCAATATAAAAGGTTTACTAGTGTCGGGATGTTTTAGTATGTCCGCAGAGGCAAATCTTTGTTTAAGAGTCTCAAAAGCATTCACAGCCTCTTTGGACCATACCGTGCTACTAACCCCTTTGCGAGTCATATTTGTGATTGGGGCTATTACAGAAGAAAATCCCTTGATGAATCTTCTGTAATAGTTGGCAAAACCAATAAACCTTTGAATGGCTTTTAAACCAGAGGGTAATGGCCAGTGTAGTACAGCCTCTAGTTTTTTAGGATCCATTTGAAATCCCGATGCAGAGATGTTGTAACCCAAAAAGTGGACTTCAGGCTGGTCAAATATGCACTTTTCTAATTTACAATAAAGTTTATTTTTCAACAACGTCTGCAGAACCTGTTTCACATGGGAGTGGTGAGTTTGAAGATCAGGGGAATACACCAAAATATCGTCCAAATAAACCAAGACAAATGAGTAAATGAATTCCCTGAGTACATCATTTATAAAGTCTTGGAATACGGCCGGGGCGTTGCATAACCCAAATGGCATTACCAGATATTCATAGTGTCCACTACGGGTATTAAATGCCGTCTTCCACTCATGATTCTCTTTAATTCTAACCAAATTGTAAGCGCTCCTAAGGTCAAGCTTAGTAAATACTTTAGCTCCCTGAAGTCTATCGAACAATTCGGAAATGAGTGGGATAGGGTATGCATTTTTTACAGTGATTTTATTAAGTGCCCTGTAGTCTATGCAAGGGCGTAACTCACCACCATTTTTCTCAACAAAAAAGAATCCTGCACCAGCTGGTGAGGATGACTTTCTTATGTGCCCTTTGCTCAAGGATTCTTTGATGTATTCCTCCATTATTTTACTCTCCTGGGGAGATAAGGCATAAACTGCCCCCTTAGGTGGCATAGCGCCTGGAAACAGGTTAATGGCATGGTCATATGCTCTGTGGGGAGGCAATACATCGGATTGAGCCTTGTTAAACACCTCCTGAAGTTCTCGGTATTGTATGGGAACTCCAGGAGTTTGGGGAGTGGTAGTGGGAAGGTCAATAGTATCCAATCTCTTTAGTACTGGTTTTATACATCTCCCCATACACTCTTTACCCCATTCTAATATCTCCCCATTAGCCCAGTCAATATAGGGATTGTGCTTACTCAGCCACGGAAACCTTAATATGATAGGACATGATGGAGAAGTAATAACCTGAAACGTCATCTCATCCCTATGGGATGCCCCAATGGAGATCGTAATAGGGACAGTTTTGTGGTTTATAAGCGGTTGTGTGAGTGGTCTACCATCAATAGCCTCTACAGCTAGCGGTGTAGGTCTCTCCCTGACCGGTATCTCATTACCCCTAATAAACTGGACATCAATAAAATTTCCAGCAGCACCTGAGTCCATTAGGGCACTGCAAGAAAACTTGTTAGAGGACAACTCCATCACACCTAAGATCTGTCCCCTCAAGGTTCTTAGGTGCGGAAGTTTTCCGGACGCACTGGACAATTAGTTATCATATGTCCCTTTCTACCGCAATATAGGCATAACCTCTCCCTTCTCCTATACTGTTTTTCGGCCTCTGACAGTCTAGTGACCCCCAACTGCATAGGTTCGGGTTCTGACTGTACAGGGAGGTTAGACAAAACAGGTTTAGAGAATTGAGGTGCTAGGGACATAGCCGTACGTCTGGTCTTGCTTCTGGTGACTTCTCTGAGTCTTAACCTATTATCAATATGCATGACAAACGTAATAAATTCGTTAAGACTCTTAGGTAATTCTTTAGCGGCTATCTCATCTAGTATAGTCTCTGAGAGACCCTTTTTGAATGCTGAGATTAACCCATTGTTAGTCCAGTCTACCTCGGAAGCTAAGGTACGGAATTCAATAGCATAATCCGAGATAGACCGGTTACCTTGTCTGATGTGCATTAGGGCAGTGGAGGCGTCATCCTCTCTACCCAATGGCTCAAACGTGAGCTTGAATTCGGCAAGGAATTCCTGGTAATTATGAGCTATGCTCCGATTACTCTCCCACAACGGATTAGCCCAGGCAAGGGCCTTGCCCTTTAATTGATTCATTAGATAACCAATTCTTGCTCTGTCCGTGGGGAATGACCCTGGTGAGGCCTCAAAATGGTACTCCACCTGAATAAGAAAACCCCTGCATTCCTGGATATTGCCATCAAACTGTAGGGATGGTGATAAGGAGATGCTAGGAGTCCTATTAACAGTGGGTGGAGGTACACAGGGTAGAGGTGCTATAGGAGGAGACGCTGCAGGCTGCAGATGCTCCGTTCTAGCGAGAAGCGTACTTAAAGCCTGAGTGAATTGATCCATGCGGTGATCATTCTCCTCTAATTTCCTCTCGCAAGCAGCTATGTGCTGACACAGTTCTACAGGATCTATGGCCATGTCGTAATGTCAGGATTACTGTTTGATCCAGCACGTAGAACTGTACAGCACGGATGACAAATAAGTAACGTATTACCGGTCCTTAGAATGGCCGGATTTAACGTACAAAGAATAGTCAAAAATACTAGCCGAGGTCAGGGAACACAGAAAGGGACACAGCGATGAGGAAAGCCAGGAGTCAGGATACCAGAATATAGAGAAGTCAATAAACAAAGCCAAAGTCAAAAACCAGGAAGAAAACTATAAACAGGAACGCGCTCTCGGACAACCACAAGGGAAACCACGACAGGGCACTGAGCAGGCTGAGAACTGGGCCTAAATACCCCTCCTTTAGTTCTGATAGGCTGTAACCGGCCTTTGACCCCAAAGTCAGTTACCAGGTTTCATTTGCATAATTGCTGCTCAGCATTAACCCTTCTGTGGATTAGGTTGCTGCTCAGCACAACTTTTCCTGTGTGGACAGTAAATGTCATTAACCACTTTTCTATAAGCGGATGAATACATGACACCAGGTTTCATTTGCACAATTACTGCTCAGCATTAAACCTTCTGTGGATTAGGTTGCTGCTCGGCACAACTTTTCCTGTGTGGAGAGTAAATGTCATTACCCACATTTCTATAAGCGGATGAATACGTGACACTGGCGTAGCGCCACTGTAGCCGTGGTACAATTTCGGACCATACGAGTTGCACCCCAGGGACCAGTGCCCGTAGTCTGTTCAGATCCTGCTTCATCCATTTCACCAGTTGTCTTTGGGGTACGAGACCCATGTCGTTGCCCCCTGAGTGCAGGACCAGTACGTCTGGTCGCAAACCCCGATCCAGCATACCCAGGATCTCACCACAGACGGCCTGCCATCCGAAACCCCGAAAACCAAACCATTTCAACAATATCTGGTCCCCGGAAAGCCCAGCTGCTAACCCTTGAAACGAACTGCAGCCCTCCGTTTAGCCCAGAAGATGTAGGAATGGTCCACGATCCACGGCACTCGCCCTGCGTTACACCAAGTGCCCCAGCCGCACATAGGACCTGAAACGAACGGATTCCCACCTACCTATCCTCTTCATAATCTCCTAACCCAAGCCCAGTCTGGTCGCCTTCGTGGCCGCACCAGTGCAGAAGGAATGAGTCCAAAACTGGGTGGGCTGGAGCCCCATAGCCGTCAGGCTGAGCCGCATTACCCAAGCAAATTGAAAACGGGATAATGCAGAACCGTCTTGATGGACAAAGAAACAGCCGTTACCCCCCATCTGTCCATCCAAGTACCTCGTCATGTTAAGCACGGGACACAACTCGATCCCGCTTGGCGGTGAAGGGTGATATCCACGCCCTTCCCCAACATGTCAGTCTTTGATCGCGCCAGCCTCACCACCACCTTGGTGGCGGACACTTACACCTCGCCCCATTGCACCCCACTGCCACCAAGTTTAGTGGTGCTAACCAGTTCCCCAATGCGGAATGCACCAAAGAACACCAAGATGAACGCCACGCCAAACAGTTGCGCCTCGTAGTGGGAGAAGCAAATGCTTGGGAGTGCCCGCACCAAGCCCTTGAGGACCTTGAAGGATATAGGTCTCCTGGGGTCTTGTACCACCTTGCCCCTCCAGAACCCCTTCAGTGCCTGCCGAACCAGGAAAAATTTTGTCAGATCTTCCCAGCCACAAAGTTTGAACCAAAAGGCCAATGCCGACATATGCCTGTTGACCACCACCGGGGACGAGCCACTAACTAGCAGTTGACCCGTGTACCACAGGAACGCATCCATGCGAGATCCCCCAACCGGCTCACCTGCCATCCCGTGCCATGAGTTTTTCCCACGACTCCCACATCTTGCAGTAAGCCGCCCATGACCTTCACAAGTCCAAGAAACACGTCGTCCCGAGCCGCCAGATGTCCTCCGGGCATGCCTGCCCCACCTTGCTTGCCTCTGGTGCCACCATCCGAGACCACTGCGAATGAGACAAGGCATCATCCACCACATTCAAGTACCCCTGGACGTGCCATGCGCAGAACACCACATTCAGGGACATGCATAAAAACACAAACATACGCATAAGGCAAACTACCGGAGCAGAGGAGGCGGAGAGATGATTCACCATGTGCACCACGGCCATGTTGTCCGAGTAGAAAACCACTTTCCTATCCCGCAATATATCACCCCACAAGGCCAACGCCACCACCAATGGGAATAGTTCCAAGAATGCAAGGTTGCGCAGCAGCCGGCTACCCGCCCACTCTGCTGGCCATGCTTCAGCGCATTACCGAAATATGTCCCAAACCCCACCGATCCCGACACGTCGGTATACAGTTTCAGCTCCTCGGCCGACAACGCAACCATTCCGTAAGGAATTCGTCCCATACCACCAAATCGGCCTTCATGTTGGCCGAGACCCGAATGAAATGGTGTGGCGCCGGAACCCCAGCCGTCGCCCGAACTAGGTTGCGACTAAAGATCCTACCCATGGGTCTAACCCTACACGCAAAATTAAGCCTGCCAATTAGTGATTGCAGCTGCTTGAGGGTAACCTTCCGTAGGCTCCATACCTCACCTACTGCCCCACGCAGCCCCGCCAGCTTGTCCAGGAGGAGCCTGCAAACCCCCGCGACTGAATCAATATCCAGACCTAGGAAACTCAGGCATTCAGTGGGCCCCTCGGTCTTACCCTCCGCCAATGGCATCCTAAAGAGCCCCACCACCCATTCTACCGTTCGCAAAAGATAGTTACAAATGGTTGAACCCACCAGGCCCACACAGAGAAAGTCATCGAGGTAGTGAATGACTGACTTATTCCCCGCCTCTATGTGGACCAATCATTCCAAGAAAGTGCTACATTTCTCGAAATATGAACAAGAGATGGTGCAGTCCATCAGGAGGCAAAGGTCCACGTAGTAGTGTCCCTCAAAGAAGCAGCCCAACAAGTGGTGGCAGTCCGGGTGTACCGGCAGTAGCCTAAAGGCTGCTTCTATGTCCACTTTTGCCATCAACACAGCCGGCCCGGCCTTCTTAATCAGTTAGACAGCACGGTCTATATTGTCATTGACCGACCCCCCTTTTGGGAATGATAGGTGGTGGATCAGCCTAAACTTACCCGCCTCCTTCTTTGGGACCACCCCCAGCGGTGAGAGTCGATGATTACTGATGGGAGGAACAACGAACGGTCCCGCCATCCTGCCCAAGTGAACCTCCGCAAGTTTCGAAACGTCACAGGGAATTATCTCTCCCGGAAGGGTATGACGAATCCCTCAGAGAAACCTGCCCGTAGCACTGCTGCGTCCGCTGAGTTACTGTAGCGGTTTAGCCACGGCAGCATCGCACCGAGCCTCACTGGGGTTATGCCCCGGGGTAGCTGCTGCTGCCCCGGCGGTTGAAGTACCTCCGGCTGAACTACCATTTGCACTGTCCCTCGTTGAAAGACCAGCAGACGCCTTTCTTGCTTATGGCTGACGAAGCGTACAGGGCTCCTGCGCCGGCCCCGGACTATCATATTTATCATCTTCCTTGAGGTCTATAAACTCCTCTAAACCAAGAAGGGAGAACACTTCCACAAATTCACTCACCCATAATTTAACTTTTACCTCCTGTTTCAGATGTACCCCCAACGGACCCAAGAAGGAAATATAGGCATTTTGCCGCGCGGCTTCAGGCACTCCGCCAATCAACGCTGCCCGACCCCATTCACCATCCACCACTGCCCCAGGCCCCTCAACCTACTCCCCCGCTGGCCCGTCTACTGCTAACCCGACACTGTGTTTCCCCACCACGCCCGGGACTGCCTGCCCCTGTCCCCACGTATTAATTAGGGTTTGAAACGTGTCAATAAGGCCTTGTGTAGGTGTAGCAGGATCACACTCACCAGCCAAGCCCTCCGCCTCCGATGGCCTGCGGGCAGTTCCAAGTATACCTTCTGATCTGAACTCAGTCACTTTTGACTTCCCATCGCCAACCGACGTGTCAACCCTGTGCGCTGGCCGTCCAGACTCCGCCCTGCCGCTGTACCTGGAACAACAAGAGGGACTCCTGGGTAGTCTGTTTTCTTCCACACCCGATGCACGTACACAGCCCAGGGATTACGGAGAGGCCCTTCCCGCATCCCGTACATCCACCCTAGCCTGCACACCGCGTTGGCCCGCCCTGCTGGCCTCGGGCGCCCAACACCTGCTTCCTAAGCCAGACCTGCCTTTGTGCTTGGCCCTCCTGGCACCCCCCGAGTGACCGCCGGATGACTCACTAGACTCTGACGGCCATTGGGAATGGAAATGGGACCCATGGGGGCCACTGCCATCCTCGCTGACCTGATTCCTCAGCTTGGCGCCAACTGCCCTTTCCAGAATGCCTGCTTCGAGACCTGCCTCGCCTGGCTGCAGAACAGGGCCGTCTGCGCTGCCTTGGTGACAGCCCGGACTTCCCCGAAGTGTGACCTCTGTGGTCCGTCTGCGGAGCCCCCTCCTCATCTGCTGACTCATCCCAGGTGCAGCCGGATCATCTAATGCGCTCGCTGCGGTCCCTGCCATGGCGTCGCCCTAGGCTGCGCCGCCCTCCAGTCGAGGGGCGTGGGCCTGCGCCTCCCTGAGCACCCCAGGCACTCCTAGTCTCATCCCCGCTCCTGATGGGATCAACTGCACTGCGGGACCCACCCAGCCTATCATCATGCCTGCTGCACACCTTAGAGGCACCCCCGTCCACGGCCTTGGGGCCCTCTGCCCTAGCCCCTGCGTGCAGCCTGTTCAATATCCCGGTGACCCTCTCCCAGCAGCACCACCCATGCTGCCCACAGGAGGTATAGTCCCTTGCCTGACCCTCCAGGTGCTCCAGCTGTCGACTTCGCCCACCTGGGCCACATGTCGCTCCACCATCAGTGTTCCCGCCTGAGGCCCGATCACCACCAGTCGGCCCCATCACTGCCACAGGCCCAAGACCCACGCTGTCAATTGCAGTGGTCTGCCTTCCAAGTGCCGCGCCACGCGGTCCGGGTGCTACACTGCTTCCCGTCTGTTTCCTTCCAGGCCGTCGGTCACCAGTCCGGCTTCGGCGGTACTCCCGCCAGTTGTTCCACACTCCCCATCCGCTGTTAAACACGCTGGACGCTTCCTACTCCTAGCCAGCCGAGCGGTCCCCCCGGCTTCTTGATTCACCGCCTGCAGTACCTTGCTGAGCCGTTAATGCATCCATGAAGATCCCCTGCTCACACCTGCCACTCCGATCCCAGCAATCAACGATTCAATCGATTAATCCATCTGGAAAACAAACAAAAACCCCTACCAGGCTGAGCCAGCAACAAAAGCAACCAGCTCCAAACTGTTAGGGAAGTTAATGGTGACAAGAGCTAAGATGGCCGGCCTATTTATCTAAGCCGCTCCTCCAGACAGACTACCAGACACACCCACCCGGTTCTCCCCTAAGCCCGCCTCCAACCCCTGACAAGGCCCTATTCCACTTATGCTGCTCAAGTTCCATGGGGCTACAAATCTGCAGTGATGTTACTACCGCAAGGGATTCTGGGTGGGCATATGCAAATTAGTTTAGCAAAGAATCACATTATTGCCTCATTCCATCTTAAACATGGATTGCTTTGAGTCTGTGTTTGGTGTTTGGTAAGGTCAGGAACAGAAACATGTATTCTTGACCCTATAGAGAAAACCCACCATTAGCCCCCTCAGAATGGGTTAAAACTCACCTTATTTCCAGCTCTCCACATGTCTGCTGGCACTGCCCCCTTGGTGACATCATCAAAATTACAAATTTTTATCCAATCCAATGCTTTCCCATGGGAAATCTAATGCTTTCCCATCTGGGGTGGCAAGACATAGCCTTACATTTTATTGGTATATTCATTTTTCTAATTCAAAAATTAATGTGGATGTCGGGCCTTCATACCACCCTCATGGAGTCTGTTTCTGACCGTTTGAGCAGACAAATGCACGTTTGTGGTCTGCTGGAGGTCATTTTGCAGGGCTCTGGCAGTGCTCCTCCTGTTCCTCCTTGCACAAAGGCGGAGGCAGCGGTACTGCTGCTGGGTTGTTGCACTCCTCCACGTCTCCTAATCTACTGGCCTGTCTCCTGGTAGCGCCTCCATGCTCTTGACACTATGCTGACAGACACAGCAAACCTTCTTGCCACAGCTTGCATTGATGTGCCATCCTGGATGAGCTGCACTACCTGAGCCACTGGTGTGGGTTGTAGACTCCGTCTCATGCTACCACTAGAGTGAAAGCACCACCAGCATTCAAAAGTGACCAAAACATCAGCCAGGAAGCATAGGAACTGAGAAGTGGTCTGTGGTCACCACCTGCAGAACCACTCCTTTATTGGGGGTGTCTTGCTTATTGCCTGTAATTTCCACCTGATGTCTATCCCATTTGCACAACAGCATGTGAAATGGATTGTCACTCAGTGTTGCTTCCTAAGTTGACAGTTTGATTTCACAGAAGTGTGATTGACTTGGAGTTACATTGTGTTGTTTAAGTGTTTCCTTTAGTTTTTTTTGAGCAGTGTATAATACACACAATTCATGGCACAATGACTTATGGGGCTGGCATAAATGTTTTTTTCCAGAGCTGCTTTGTGTCCTCAGTCTGGCCCTGATGATGACTCCTGTACAATGCCAAAAGCACATTTAATGGAGACGTGAGAATCAAAATTGAAGCTTGGATCAGTGGAAGAAGGTTGCCTGATCTGATGAATCACATTTTCTTTTAGATCAGGTGGATGGCTGGTTGCTTACCTGGGGTAGAGATAGCAGCATGATGCACTATGGGAAGAAGACAGGCTGGCGGAGGCAGTGTTATCCTATTGGCAATGTTACGCTGGGAAACCATGGGTCCTGGCATTCATGGGGATGTTACTTTGACATGCACCATCTACCTAGAGAATGTTGCAGACCACATTCACCCCTGCATGGCAATGGTGTTTCCTGATGGTAGTAGCCTCTTTCAACAGGATAGTGCACCCTGCCACAGTGTAAAAATTGTTCAGGAATAGTTTAAGGAGCATGGCAAAGAGTTCCAAGTGTTGCTTTGGCCTTCAAATTCCCCAGATCTCAATCTGATTGAGCATCTGTGGGAAATGCTGGAAAAACAAATCTGATACATTGAGATCCCACCTCTCAACTTGCAGGACTTAAAAGGATCTGCTGCTATTGTCTTGGTCCCAGATACCACAAGGCACGTTCAGAGGTCTTGTGGAGCCTATGCCTCGACGCACCAGAGCTATTTTGGCAGCACAAGGGGGACCTATACAATATTAAGCAGGTGGTTTTAAAATTTGACTGATCAGTGTGTAGATGAAATTGTACATTGTTTTTAGATGAAAGGTTGACTTTAAACTTTAGAGCTTTGGAGATGAATGTCGTTACTTGCCGGTGAACAAAGTAGGCGATCCAGTGTCAGTGCCAAATTATCCAAAACTCAGCAACACTGAAGACTGTAGAATTATTTTGTGCAGAAACATGACCTTCATCAGGCTCTAATAATTAACATAATCTCAGTCCTTTTATGTAGCCAACTCATCTGAAATAATTACCTTGGTGATCACACAGTAATAATTCTCTGTAACAAATGAAAAATGGATTTTCACATTAGCTAGAATATACCATATTCCGTCTATGTGTTTCACAGTGGTGCTGGTGAACTTTAAGGATGATGGGGTACATTGATTCCACTAACTGAATTTAATTCCACCCCTCTCTTTGCAAATGCCACATCCTCCTTTTGTTTGGACTAAATAGCTTTACAAAAAATAATCTTTACTTCACTAATTTAAAGGATCACTATAGTGTCAGGAACTCAAACATGTATTCCTGATCCTATAGTGTTAAATCCACCAGCTAGCCCCCCCATGGGCCCCTCATGCCTCGATAAATATAGTAAAAAGCTTACTTGTATACAAGCCTGAAGCTGCTGGCACTGCCCTGTCTGCCTCAGAAAAACAAGCTGTCTGCTGACATCATCAGAAGTGGCCTGATCCAATCACAATGCTTCCACATAGGACTGACTGAGACTGACAAGGAGGCAGATCAGGGGCAGAGCCAGCATGATTCAACCACAGCATTGGCCAATCAGCATCTCCTCATAGAGATGAATTGAATCACTGAATCTCTATGAGGAAAGTTCAGTGTCTGCATGCAGAGGGAGGAGACACTGAATGTTTAGATGCATTTTAGGCAGCCATGACCCAGGAAGGATCTCTAACAGCCATCCAAGGAGTGGCCAGTGAAGTTATCACTAGGCTGTAATTTAAACACTGCATTTTCTCTGAAAAGACAGTGTTTACAGCAAAAAGCCTGAAAGTAATGATTCTACTCACCAGAACAAATTCAATAAGCTGTGGTTGTTCTGGTGACTATAGTGTCCCTTTAACAATTTGACTGCCATAGATTTGATCATATGAAAGGGTTAAAACATAACCATTTATTGCTCAGTATGCAGGAAAATGCTTAGATCAATGAGTTGCACTATTCCTGCTCTGATACAATCAACTTAAACTAAAATATGAAATGATTTCAATTGTCAGCCCAGAAAACTTCCATTTAAAAAAGAAGACAAGGATACAAGACCATAGATCTGCACATACAGGGTTATGAACTTAACACCGGATTCCGTCCAGATGGACAAAATCTGGTGAAAATAATCGAATTCCGACCGCATTGGCAATTATCATATTACTAAATCCAAATTCGGTCGGAATTCAATCTGGAAATGCTAATCTGCACAAATGCTGGATGCATTCAGTGTCTGGATTAAAAAGGCATAATATGCAGAAGATTAACAAAGCACTAGACTTGCTAAAATTTGTGACTGAATGCACCCACCAGGTGGGGCATGTCTACTAACATGTTAAAACTAGCCTATGAACTAACACTGAGGGGTTGGGGGGCATAAGGATGTCCCCTGCCTTTATTTCACTTAATATGCTTAGTTACTCTCCATGGGTGAGGACAGGGGAAACAGTAATCTGTCAATCCCTAATTTATTTAAAAGCCCCCACCCAAGATCCACAGGTGGGGGAACGTGGTGGACTATGAACTCCCTGTTTTTTCACAGGCCCCATAGGGCCCTTTCTAGCGACTTAGCAGTAATGGATTCCCTATCGCTAGTTTTAAATGTTTAGTAGATGTGCCCCCACCTTCCGCATGGCAAATCCCTCTGCACATTTAAATAACTCCATTTTGGGAAGGTGCGCAGGTAACTTTGTTTTTGTTTTTTATTATATGTATTGGGGCTGATGTGTACTATAGTCATTGATGCAGCCCAGGAGTAGTGGGAGTTGGAGCGTAGTGCTTTATTTTGTGTATTTGATTTGATTCCATGTTATAGTGCTGCCCCCGTCTCATGTGTACCCGATTAAGGGTTAATAAATATGTAATGGTTTAGAAAAATACCCCTCCTTGTCTCATTAGAGATTTTGCCTTTTAGAGGAAAGCAGCACGGTGAAGTGTTAGTGTAGGACTCACCCAAGAGGTTTGCCTTGACTTGGCAGATGAGCTCACACTTTAATCACTCCAGTTATTTAAAAGCATTGAGATTTGAGCGCGTAGATAACGTTTGTTTTAATCGTATCTATTGGGGCAGGTGAGTACTATAGTCAATGTAATATAGAGGTCTTATTCACCTCCATACAATTGTTATTTATTTCTAACTTTTCTTAATGTGGTGGCTGGCTAGAAGCCAAATAATTAACCCTCGGTGTTTTAAGTAGTTTTAAGTATTTGCTCGCTGGTTGCTAGTTCTGCCAGCGAGCAAATAGTTCAGATTTTTTTAAAATCTGGGTCCCCATTTAGGGTAATGAGTTTGGACTTCAGCTATATGGCAGTGTTTGGTCAAAACTACAAAATATGGACATTGTCAAATGTCCAGATTTTGCAATCTGAAAGGATGGTTATGCCCCATTCGATATGGGGTCAATCGGACTTTAGAAAGTTACTCATGAGTGTTTTCCCATGATCAGAAAGAACATCACATACACCACCTTGGAACTAATGATATGTGCAAACGATTTTAACAAAGTATGGCCATAAAGTGTGATGAAAGATCCATATATATTTGCTTAAGTGAAATGTGAAATGTGATTTTAAGTACCTTTGACAAATGTGAACTATATTTTAGCTGTATTCACTTTTTCCTTATTGTACAAAAAAGCAACAAGTCCTAAGACATAAATGAAAACATTACATTTTAACTTTTTTATGTGCTTTAAAGACACTAATTTATTTAAATTACAATGTTATGCTGTTTGTGTTTTGTTTTGTTTTTTCTCTTTTTTTATGAATAAAACAGCTGAGGGCATATGCTAAACTGGCATCTAGCCCCCCATCCCCTGCTAACTCATACAATAAATTTTATGTTCTGGCTTATATTTGCTCTCTGCTTATATTATACTGAGTTGCTATGGAATTTAGGTAATTTACATTTTACACATTATATGGAACTTCTGTTAGAATTCAGCCACAAACTAGTGGCTTAGTTCGAGGCCGATACTGCAGTGAGGCATATTAAGGAGTTATTATCATGGTTTTTCTTGCTAAAGTTCTGAGTATGTAATATTTTCAATATTTTAGACATTTATGTATACACATGGAGGATGTATAAGCAAGCATTATAGGAAAGGAATATCATTGATGGGTTCTGGAGACATCCTAATGAACCCATGGTCAACAAGGTCAAGTGGTTAAATGTCTCCAGAATTTTGAGAAGGGTAGTCTGACACTGTTTACGAGTAAGCATCTTTAGGGGTTGATATGACTAAAGTCTCAGTGCCCCCAGGGAACGTGTTTGTGTGTGTGTGTGTTTCTGTGTGAGTGCATATGTGTGTGATTTATCAGTTTTCCATTACTGTCTGTATTAAGTATCTATATGAACGTTTAATAAATAATATCCTTTTTCGTAAAATGAAGCATAGATTAATGAAAATCCATGCACGACAATTTCAGCTAAACATTTATCTTATAGACTTAGTGACAAAAGAAAACACACTTTAACAACAACAACAACAAAAAGTTGGGTGGAGGATATTGAATAATCTTAATACAAACTAAACTCATGATAAATAAAGAACTGTTAATTCTTGCAAAAACATTATTGTGGATAGTAAGGAATCACTTAATCAATATCCCTGCAAGTTCAAGATTTCTCTTGAATAGTTAAACAATAAGGATCACAACTTGTGAAAACAACTGTGTGAAAAACATAGATAGAGCTTGACATGTATACAGAGAAGGACTCGAGGGAAAACAGCTGAGACTCGATCCTTAGTGTATATTGGGGGTTGCAAGTCAACGACACAAAGAGATGTGAATATTCAAGGTTGTTAAAGGTCATGTACCTACAGTTCTAGAAAAAAATCTTCATATCTTCAGACTTTCTTTTTATAATATCAAAGTGAAGTAAAACCCATTCAATGGCATCTTGCAACTATGACATTGCTTTGTAGTCTGAGATTTTATTCAGACAGAGTAAACAACAAAACAAAAGATTGAACCAAACAAAAAGCGGGAATTGGAGAAAGCGATATAATATATATTCTGACTGGAAAAAAAGGGGCATGGACCCCCACAAAAATGGAATTAACAAAATAATTAAGAGCAATCCAGCTCAAAAATACCCAAGACTTAACTTTTATTGTAAATAGACTCAAAAAATTACATGAAACACATTTGAAACCAAGTATAATCATAAGATAACCTTAGACTGAAGACTCCAGATTGGATTTTCACACAAAACTTCACTTGAAGGAGGAGATACATTTTATCTCCACATTCAATGATATGAATAGAATGATATACTAATTCATGAATAGACAGGGAGAAGGGGTAGGTAAATGAGCCACTGAAAATAGACAGTGTATAGTACTTATATAAATGAAAGTAACAAAACTACATAAGTAAATAAATCTATACTGTGTCTTCAAGAGCACCTGTGCTAAGGCTCCCCCTCCCCTATTCCGTATATCTTCTAAACTCTAAGGTGACCTATACCAAACGAAAACATGTATACCAAGTGAAAAAACAAACAAGTCTAATACTATAAAAAAGAAATATACTAGTGAATTAAAAGAAACATCTCTGTGTGTGGTCTGAACATACAGTGTATATGCTAATAATTACAAAGCTTCTAATAGAGTATAATTGCAAACGAGAAGACCACACACAGAGTGTGTACTTGGTATACACATTTTCTTTTGTTATAGGTAACCGTAGAGTTTAGAAGATATAGGGAATCTCTTATCCATTTGCCACCGCATAATGGCAGCATGTCTCCCAGTTTAGAGCGGCTTGCATCCCGTTCAAACCCCATGGATCCATAATCATTAGGTAATGAACTAGATGGTATCTTGAGCCTGCAAATAATCCTTGAGTCCTGTTAAGGACAAGGTAACAAGGAATGCTACTGGTGGGGGCATGATCTCTGTGGATAGTTGTCATACCATTGTGGTAGAGAGATGAGGAGGAATTTCGGGTGTCTTCTAGTCTTGAAAGTCAGGTAAGGACAACCAAAGTTAACCTAGGAACATCTTCTATTAATCTAATTGCTAAAATTCTATTCCCTCTATTGGACCATGAGTGCCATAGGGTAGCTCCAGCTATGGATAATATTAGCTTCCCATATGGCCATGGAAGGTGGATCTTGGGCCTTGTGAACTGTCAGTGCAGAATCTAGTTGAGTAAGGCCTTTAGCATGTTCCAGATCCCCTCTGGGCTGTTAGATTCATTGAGTTCCCTGACCTAGAGATAGGTACAGCCTCGGTTATCGATGTCGCCCCAGAAATGTAGTCAGTTATGCCAGCAGCTGCTCCTGAAGAATAGTTTGGAGCTGTTAGAACGTTTTTGAGGAGTGCACTGATATTTGTTTTATTTTCTCTTTATAAGTAGCATGAAAGAGATGGATTTATATCCTTGGTTGGTGTGTGTGTTTGTGTGTGTGTGTGTGTGTGTGTAGCTACAACAAGCTGAATACAAATGAGACAGAAACATGTGAACCTAAATTATTATATTCTATTAAGTTAAAACTAGCAAATATGTATGAAAAAAAAACTAAATAGATAGTTTAATAGATAGGAAGAACACTTCTCCCACGAGTGTAATAAATTAAAAAATCAGCAACAAAAAGTGAGTGCTGATGTTTTTGTTAGTGATTTGTTTATTTATATATTACACTTGTGTGTGTATAGTGGTTTTCTCTGTGCTTTCTATTTTTGGTTTTGTAAATCTGTGTATTGTAATGAGCTGGCTGTGGGATACACTATTTATGTACTTTATTTTTGTGGATAGTTTATTTTGAATTGGGCAATATGTGCAGCAGCATTCCATTTATATTTGTGCTCCATTTGTACAATTAATACGTTTATTTCTAATTTATATATTTCAGATATTAAATCTGATCTCTTTTTCAATAGACCATTACTCCTGATTTATTAAAACAAAGAAGCTTGTACACACTGGAGGGATACAAGTGAGTTATTAACATGGTGCTTAATTGATATACTGGAAAACAATATGAATAATCCGTGGAAAATCATTGTCCATATGACGGAATGTGAATTGTAACAACTGACTGCATAATGCTTTTGGAAACCGAGTAGTGTACAACAGCTGTGTTTCCTCTGCCCGTGTTAGATTAGATCACAGATATCCACTACGGGCAAGGAAAATAGCCACAGTGTTATCATTCAACGAGAACCTCATCTAACTCCCTAACAGTAGTGGACATGTTTATACCTTAAAAGGGGTATTTTGTGATCTCACAATTTATCACATGATGCACTAATAAATGATAATAACACAGTCAATTAGATACTTGCTCAAAAGGTTTGTGGTTATTCAAGTACTTTAAAATAATAATTTATTAAATAAAAATAAATGTTAAAGAATTAAAAGAATATAATCTCCTTAAGTTTATCACATACATATCTACATAAAAGTCACATACTTATACATAGACGTTGATTCACTAAACCAGGATTTATCAGGAAGTGGCAAAGGGACTTAAATGTTTAGATCAGGGATCAGCAACCTATGGAACGTGTGCCATGCACGGCACTCGAGGCTGTGAGAGACAAAAAGGATCTGGCCTATCAGGAGTCCCAGTGGGGCCTTAGATATCTGCTAGTGCAAACTGAGTGGTGATTGCAGGTGGTGATGGACAATCCTCAATTTACGCATAGCAGCACTTAGAGGAAGTGATCTCAGATCACTTCCTCCCAGCACTTGTAAACAGGAATTCACACTGGAGTAGAGCAGGACACAGCAGCGATTGCAGATTTGGCCCTTGACCTGTAACTGGCCAGCATGGTCCCCAATGGACTCCAGGGAAGCCACCCATACTGCTAGATACATACAGATCTGCAGAATAAGCCTCCTCCATAAAATAATACAAAGAGCCCACACACAAACACACACACAGTCCCCATAAACACAACACCACTGACAATACACATGCATGCACACAATCCCACAAGCAGCCTCTCACTTGCAATAACACAAGCAGCCCCACACATACACACACCACCAAACACACAATGTGACATATCATCCTCACACACACAATTCCAGAAGCTGCCCCAATACACAAAACCACAAACTACTCTTGAACATATACAATATAACAGCTCACATACGCACAAATACAACATTACAAAGCAACTGCAGCACTCATAAATAACACCAGCAGATTATGACAATACACACCTCAATTAAAAAAATAAAAATATGACCGACACCCCAAGGGATTTCAAGATCTTGTTTTGGCACAGTACTGCTAAAAAGTCACCTACCCCAGGTTTAGGCTAATTCTCCAATTCAGGTATTTTATAGCTACCCTTTCTTGGCCTACAATTTGTAATTCCTTTTCCAATTATTGACATATTCCAGTTTAGTGAATAAACAAAGTGCGTTTTAACAGATAGACTTATAATGATGAATATATTCATGCATGCAGAGGAATTAATTATATTGAAGTATCGACTTACTTGGGATAATTTAGAAGTCTATATTAAAGAGAAGTCACTACTGGTTTAAGTCCCATTTTAATTCAGAATGATACACCATGCTATTCTTCATTCAATTCTAATTGCTGAAATTACTGCAATGTACAAACTAGAGTTTATGATGCTGTTCCTTGAGTGATGGAGATAAGGAAAAAAATAATAAGGTGGAATTACAGAAAAAGAAAATATAAAATAACTAAGGTAATATAATAAATTTTTAGTGTACCCAGGTTATTTTTTAGAGTTTGGACTTGGGAAAACATGTTGCTTAACAAACGGAAGCTGAGAAACAAACAATCGTACTATGGCTGCAAGACAAGGGTATACTCCAAACTTTCACTAAATTCCCACTGTGAGACAATCACTAATAAATATCTGTTTTTTACTTGCCATAAAACAACTAAGCACATATAAGAATAAGTTAATTTGACTAGCATGCATTATTTTACAAACACTGAGTGACCAATGATGGTTTTCCAGCACCACACCAGATAACTGTTGTCATATTTGGTAGTCCCCCAAGGCTTTGTCCTTGGTCCCCTTTTATTTTTTCTTTATACTGCCATGGTTTAAACACTCATAGGTGTGTGTGTGTGTGTGTGTGTGTGTGTGTGTATATATATCTATATAACAAAACACATTTTCTCTAAATAATGTTCTCCCTTCTATTTTTCACTTTCACTCTAACTTCTCTCATTACTAAAATATCCCTATCATTCTGCTCACCTGTCCTTGGTGACACCATCTTCATTGCTCCCACTTTACTTCCCTTCCCTCTCTCTTCATCCCATGCACTCTATGTATACCTTTCCAACCTATCTCCCCCAACTCCTTCCAAATCCTCTATATACATGCCCTCTCACAAAACTTTCAAATCCTACGCCCACCTTCACTTCCTAGCAGCTGGTGATGTCTCTCCAAACCCCGGTCCCATCTCAGCAAACCCACCACGTACTAACTCAAGGAACCACACCAATCTCATAGCCATCTCATGTTACTCTTCACCTAAATCCTCCTTCAATATTGTCCTCTGAAATGCATGCTCTGTTTGCAATATTGCAAAATCCACTGCTGTCCACAATCTCTTCATTTCTTGTTCCCTAGGTTTACTAGCCTTAACAGAAACATGGCTCTCCCCCTCTAACACTGCTACCCCTGCTTCTTTATCTTTTGGTGGTCATCAATTTACCCACAACCCAAGACACTCTGAATGTAAAGGTAGTTGTGTAGGGTTACTACTCTCACCTCACTGCTCCTTTAAACCTCTACTCATCCCCCCTTCCCTCTCTTTCTCATCATTTGAAATCCATTCGATTCACCAATTCAAACCCATCTCTGCTAACATTGCCATTATTTATCACCCCCCAGGTTCCCCTCTATTCTTCCTTGACCACTTTGCTGCCTGACTACCCTATTTCCTCTCCTCTAATATTCTATCCCTAATTCTCGGGGACTACAATATTCCCATTAACCCACCCTTGACCTTAGCAGCCTCTAAACTACTTTCAATGACTTTCTCCCTTGGGCTATCACAGTAGGCTAATTCTCCCACCCATGTAGCTGGCAATACACTCAACCTCATTTTTTCTTATGCATGTGCAGTGTCTAATATCTGCAACACTCCATTTCCTCTCTCTGATCACCACCTCTTATAATTTGTTTTAGAGTACCCACTCACCCAACAACCTCAGCCTAACCCGCCTCAACTAAGGAGGAACCTTAATTCTATTGACCTCCAGCAGCTGTCAGCTGATATTGATTCACAACTCCTATCCATCCCTTCCCTCTCCTGTCCCTCACTGGCCTTCTCCACATATAACACTACCCTCACCTCTGCCTTGAACACTGCAGACCCGCTCCAAACATACACCTCGAGAAGCACACGCCCCCTCCAAAGAGGCTTTCTTCATTATAGATTTGTATTGAGTTCATACAGCGCAGCCCTTGCCCTTGCCAAACAGTCATACTTTTCCTCTCTCAGTAGTTCATGCTCCCGCAATCCCAGGCTTCTCTTTGACACCTTTAACTCTATTCTTCGCCCTGCTGTGGCCAACCCCCAGACTAACCTTACAGCTGATAGCTTTGCATGCTACTTTACCGACAAGATTGAACAGCTAAGGAAAGAATTCTCCCCACCCTGCCTTTCTCTTTCTCAACCACACATAGATCATGCCTTTCCTACCTTTCAGACTTTCTCCCCAGCAACTGAACAAAAGGTGGCTGCACTTCTCCTTTCCTCTCGCTCCACCACTTGCCTGGTTAATCCTGTCCCATCTCACCTTATCAGATCTCTCTTTCCTTGTCTTGTGCCTTCCTTAACACACATCTTCAACTGCTTTCTCTCTTCTGGCATTGTCCCTGCTGACCTTAAATATGCCACTTTAGTACCTATCCTGAAAAAAACATCTCCCAACCCGTCCTCCCCCTCTAACTATCATCCCATATCCCTGCTCCCTTTTTCCTCAAAGCTTCTGGAATCATTGTCCTGTATGTCTCACTTCCTCAATTCCAACTCTCTTCCTGACCCTCTTCAATCTGGCTTCCGCCCGTTCACTCTACTTTACTAACGACCTAATCTAAGCTAAATCCAAAGGCCACTACTCCATACTACTCCTTCTTGACCTCACTGCTGCCTTTGACACAGTTAATCATGCTCTCCTTCTTCAAACTCTTCAATCACTCTTTCTCTGTGACTCTGTCCTTTCGTGGTTTTCCTCTTATTTCTCCCAACGGTCATTCAGTGTCTCCTTTTCTAATCATACCTCCTCCCTTCGTCCTGTCTCGGTTGGAGTCCCCAAAGGCTCTGTCCTTGGTCCCCTTCTATTTTCTCTTTATACTGCCTCTCTTGGCAAATGTATTACCTCATTTGGATTCCACTACCACCTGTATGCCGATGACACCCAGATATATCTCTCCTCCCCAGACCTCTTCCCTGCCATCCTGCAATGTGTCACTGCTTGTCTTTCTTCCATCTCTGACTGGATATCCTCCTGCTTTAAATTCTGGCCTCACCTTTGAGCCTCACATCCATGTTACCAAATCCTGTAGATTCCATCTTAAAAACAAAGCCCGCATCCGCCTCTTTCTTACACAAGATGCTACTAAGGAGCTTGTCCATGCTCTAGTAATTTCCCGCATGGATTACTGTAACACCCTTCTAATTTGTCTTCTCAAAAACTGTATTGCCCCGCTACAGTCTGTAATGAATTATGCCGCCAGACTGAGTTTCCTCTTTAGTCGGTCCTTTCACACCTTACATTAGCCAATAGAACAAAGAAGAACAGTGTACCTCAAAGGGAACTAGAAAGCAAATAGTATACTATGTACAGTATATTCCTAATGGGATGCCAGTATTACTCTCACTAGACTCAGTAACATAGAAATTAAAAAAAACAAATAAATGTTATTAACGAGAAAAAGATAAGACTATCGTTGCCCCCTCTGAGCCAAGTCAGGTGAAACGCACACCATGGGCTTTGATTATGCTGTCCGTCTACCGTGTTAAACAGCTAACTGAAATGCAGCAGTAATCACTTCGACCGCGCTTTTTTAAGCACCTTTTTCACTTAAGCTATTACGCTTTACTAGGGATTTTTTGTAGATGGGGTATAGAGACAGGTGCCCTTAAAGGCACGGGGCGAGATTTAGTCTTTCATTAACTATGTCATTTAGTTTGATTTATTCATAATTTGTTTTAGGCTATGCATCATCTTTTTTTACTCCCCTCTCCTATCCCCTATACATATATTGTTTGCAGCTTATTCCTGCGATTGAAATACGCTTACTGACATATTCAAGACCTCGGACTTTATAGCTGAATGGTTGGAGTTTAGTTCCCCACCAGCAACTTAGGGGTTAACTGGTGTAATTGATTACTAGCAATAGATTTTACATCATATTAGGTTTTTAATACCACTCGTATATTATGCTGAATTGAGCACTCACAACCACTACGCCCGATATAGGATTATACAGTATACAGACATACATGTAAGCTGCCTTTAGATTCTCCCGTACACAAACTATCCCCCTGCAAGTATTGGTGGACAGAACCTTTTTTAGCATCAATTATGGGCTAATATAACAGTTCATGATCCTTTATTCTGTCCACTTTACATATACTTGCAATTCTATCACGTGTGTACTCTGAGCTCTTCAAGCACTTTTTAAACGATTATATTGTCTTTTTCTCGTTAATAAAATGTATTTGTTTTTTAAATTTCTATGTTACTGAGTCTAGTGAGGGTACTACTGGCATTCCGTTAGGAATATACTGTATATAGTTTACTATTTGCTTTCTAGTTCCCTTTGAGGTACACTGTTGTTCTTTGTTCTATTAGTTTCTCACCTGGGGTTACCCCCCACAATTACTGTATCCTCTCAATTTGTTAGGCTCGTCTTCCTTTCTTTTTCCAATCTTGCATTAGCTAATGTATCCTATAGGAGTCAATTCAAAGTACTAACCCATACCTTTAAAGCATTGGACAATTCTAACTCCTCTTATATCTCTTCACAGGTATATAGGTATATAGGACCCTTCTCGGTCTCTCCACTGAGACCATGACCTTCTCCTGTTCTCTGCTCGCACCCGTATGGCCAACTCACACTTGCAGGACTTCTCGCGGGCGGCTCCCTTCCTATGGAATAGTCAGCCTACTGCCATCAGACTCTCCCGTAGGCTTCAATCATTTAAAAAGTGCCTTAAAACCCATCTCTTTAGGAAAGCTTATGGCCTCCCAGACTAACCTCTACCTCACATACTTGTCTCTTGTGCTCTCCTAAAGGGCAGCACTCTACTCTCTCCTCCAGCTCTGCTTCACTCCCACCTTATTTGCTTGCTATTTCCTGTCCTATTGTGTTTTACATCCCACCTCCTACAGACTGTAAGCTCGTTTGAGCAGGGTCCTCTTCAACCTATTGTTCCTGTAGTGCACATTATTCGTCCGGCAGACTGATCTACCTTTCGGCTAGTTAGCTTATTTAGTGGAATCTCGTAGAGGTAGGTGCCCATGAAGGCACAGTTAGCTTTTGATAAGTTTTTGATAACATCTTTTTACAACACTCATATTGGGATTTTCATTAATCATTTCTACCTCTTATGGCCAAATATTTTTAATTTTGGCTTGAATTAAAAGTAAGCAGGAATTTGCATCTATTTAGCCATTTGAAAGTATCAATTCAGAACAATTTGATACACTATCTTACTGCTGATTACAAGTTGTAACAATTTGGACACTAGAATCATATAATTGATGTGTATTATTCACCTCTTTATACTCTTTCTTGGTGTATTGAGAGTTTTTATATTCACTTTTTTTTTCACTCTTTATCGTATTTTAACTAGATTATTAAAAGTTAATTTTTATTCATATCTATTCTATGGCAGTAGCTCTTTCTTTTTTCTTTTGAAATTATATCAATTAGGGTTAACTCCTTTACTGCCTATTTTTCAATACTATCAAGCTTCCACTCCCCCTTTCTTTTTCTCGCATTAAATATGAGGATCTTTTTCATCCTGAAACTCTTAAACCACTACTCTTTCCATTAGCTATTGTTTTTATTATATTTATTATCTTGAAGCAGCAAATAAGTTCATTCATTTTGTTCGTCATACATAAGCAACATCATTTCCTACATTTTGCAATTATTTGATGCAAATGCTTGAAGCAAAGAAGAACAATAAATTAGATACGTTTTCTAAACTCCCTTGTGAAAATATTCTTGGCATCGAAATAGCAGGCATTATAATGGTAACTGTAATAAGAGGCAATCATATGAAGAAAGTGATTAGTCTTTTTTTTTTTTGCCTGTTATTAGGGAGTAAATGGAGCTGAACAAATAATAAAGGGAGCAAGTCATAATGCAGAAAATATTTTAGATTGATCATTAGCAGCAACTAAACACTTTGTAGAAAAGTCGCCAAGTGATATCTAGAGTTCACAATGTACATGCATGAATGCACGTACAAACACTAAGCCACACGGACCAAAATGTTGATGGAACAAATATATTTAATGCATGGGATAGTTGCTCTTAAACAAATGCAAAATTCATAAGGTGTATTTATGTTGCATAAAAGCATATCAATTAAACTGTTAATCGCTCCCGACTGATTCCTCTCTTTTAACTGTCATTAGTCTAATACTATCCTTACCTTTTGTGTCATTTTACCCCACTCCCTCTAGCATGTAAGCTCATTGAGCAGGGCCCTCAACCCCTCTGTTTCTGTGTGCCCAACTTGTTTGGTTACAAATACATGTCTGTTCGTCCTCCCACTATAAAGCGCTGCAGAATTTGTTGGCGCTACATATATATAATAATATAATAATATAATAATAATAATAATAATAATAATACATTAGTTTTTTGTCTCACTAAATGAAAAGTTAGGTTCCGCAATATCTACGAACATGTTCTGGTCAGGGCTGCAAGGAAGATTGCCAGGCCCAACATATCTTTTCTCCTTGTTGTATGGAAGTATGTGAAAGTGTTGCCCCAGAGAATGCAGAATTCTACTGCAAGGAAATTATTTTCAGAATTTTGTTTAATAAAAGATTTCTGATCAAGGCATAAAACTGACTGTCAGCTGGAGTCAACAATGATTTTGTTCCCCCTGAATTGAGGCCAAATGTGAAATTTGTTTGTAATCTGTTTATTCTTCTTGTGGAGTAACAACAGCAACATAGGTAAATGAAAGTTTGATCTTGATGGTGTTTTTTTTAAAGATTAATTATTGTAACACTGTTTGAAATGACAAAGTATTGGCCATCACACAAATTTTGTTTGTGATAGGTTATACTACTTATAGTCCTTAAACTATAAAATATCTTCTGAAAGGGTTACTCCAACCAAAAACACAATTTCTTAAGAAAATAGTGTTTATGGTTAGAGTAACCGTTGTTGGCATGGTCCCACTCAAAAGTAAAATAAGGAAATAAAAGAAAAACTCATCTCTGCCTAGTGGTCTACATGCAGCCCTCTACACCACCAGAGATGTCACTCCACTTCACTGGGGGGAGAGATGTCAAGGAGCATGGATTGAGAGGAGGACTTGACAAATTGTCTTATTAGATAGTACCAGAACAACTAATACATATTTAAATATTTACAACAATTAGGCATCTTACATCACATATAGATCAACATCTATAAAGTTCTACAGCTCAAATTCTACATTCAGCCCTTGAGGTGCTAACGTTCAAAGTTATTAAGTAGGGCAGAATTTTATTAATTATTGTTGCCTACCTCTCCAGTCCTTCTTAAAGGGACCCTCTAAGTACCAAAACCACTACAGATTAATGTAGCAAATTAACTGTCTCAGAAAAAAAACAGTATGCCATCTCTAGTAGCTGTCATGCAGACAGCCACCTTAGAGACTTCCTGGTTGTGGTCAATTTTTGACATTGAGTCAATGCATCTCTGTGAGAAGATGCTGATTGGCACAGCGTGGAGATTGCCATGCATGCACACTAGCAGCCCTATGCTTCCTAATGGGGAAACATTGGTTTTGCAGAGATTATCAGTAACAATGATCTCAGCTAGAGAAGAGTGGTCAACGGGGTGGCCCCTACATCACTCTAACATTAGAAATATGTTTTTAACTTTGCAGATGGCAGCAAATTGGAGTAGGTTTACTTCTATGCCATGAACTGTTAAGGACATCTGCAAATACTACAAGTTTTTAGAATGAAAAGTATCTCTTAAACTTTGTACTTTATGTGAGATTTTGCAAACTGACAATTTGTTAGAAAAGGAAAATATTGTTTTTCATACAATGTTTCTTTAATAAATGACATCTTGCCCATATTCAGTGAATATGGCGTTCAGACTTTGGGATGACATTTTGTCCTAGGTTAATATAACAACAAGTCAGGGAATTTCCCATGTCATGCGTACCCTTAAATTTTAGTCTAAACATAGATAAGATGTTCCCATGTAAAATAACGAAATTACGGCCTCGTATTTTTGCCAAGTTAAGGTAGGTACTAACATAACCTAATTGAAAATCTAAGGTACAAATATGTGTACTTATTAATATTAGGACACAGAGGCGAGATTTTGGAGACAGAGACGCTACTCCATTTTATCATGACTGAGAGATTGACATGTTCAGGAGGGTATGTAATGCTAATTTATTAATATTGCAAGCGTATACGTTAATCTTATAAACGCTGCTATAAATTATTGTAATGGATTATTAAGGTTCTATATGTTCTATATTTATATTTTTATTTGATAAAATATTTAAAATGACAAAACTTTATTGCTTCCAAGACAATCCCTATTTTATATTAAATTCTCAATTACTTATAGATTTTAAATAGAGGAACTCTTACTAACTATATAATATTATGGCTAAAATATCAGTACGGTTAGCCCTGCTAAATGCTATCCTTTAAGACGTTGTAGTGGTAAATAGGGGAACCAGCCAATTTCATCCTAGACAGACACAGATAATGGTTCTTTTTAATGAGGGACCAACAAGTTACAAAAGGCAAATAGAATCACTTTAGCTCCAACTCTTAACAATAGTGATTTTAAAAAAAATGAACAGAAGCTTTATATTAGTAGTGTGATCTTATGGACAGCAAACAGGGCAATCCTACAATTAAAAGCTGTAATTATTGTAAATGTTTATGTTCGTACTAGTTAAATCTTGGTCCAATGTTCCACTAAAGTCATCAGCACTCACGTTTACATGTATTTTACTGACAAAGAGCCCATTTATGTTTTCCACTGCAAAAAAAATGTCAAAAGTAAACACATGTTCTAACATCGAAGCAAACACATAAAAGAGTATTAAATCATTTGATCAGTAAAAAAAGAAGAAAACTAAAAACAGGCTTTTACTATGAAATACAGAAATGTCATTGCTTGGGAAAAAAAATAACTGCCAAAAAAAGGGGATGCAAAATGAGCATTATCCATGCATCCAGATACATTGTAGATAAAACATTTTAAAACTTTTTTTTGAATTAGTTATTTTATTAAGTGCGAAGTCCCCTTGTTACAGACAGGTGATCACTAACGACAGTAATCAATGATTATTTCTGCGGTTGCACGAGTGACAGTGTGTAGGGAGATACGATAAATAAATCTAATCTGTACATTTATTTATTGTTATAAAATCTAGACATCTGTTAGCAGCAAACTGACACATATGTTCTCTAGTTAACTTGATTATGGCATGATCTGATCTTTAATTGAGATGTAAAATAAAGTATTATGCACAACACTGTTCTTTCGGATAAATGAGGATTAGTCAATCATATCAGGGATGACTTGGCAACATTTCAGCCTCAAGTGAATCTTGTCAAGCCGGTGTTGCAGAAAAATGTGTTGAACATTGCCATTTTGGGATCTATCAAAATAATACCTCTCTAATAGGGTGGTAAATGCACGCAGTGATGTAACTGTCCCTTTTTCCCAGGAATGAGCAACAAAGTACCTATTGTTAGATGGGGAAGGAATATATCTCCACGATATCAATAAAAAGGTGCTGTTCAATGAGTTCTTAGCTTTGAGAAGAGATAGGAAGATGGAATAATGGTTGGACATAGCATCAAGAAAGGTGCATGTAATGTAGAGTGTAATAAAGAAAAGATGGAATGATGTACGTGAAGAAATTAAAGTTATTAGGAGATAACCAAGGAGAGATGAATAATAAAGAAAATTAAATGGGAAGAGAAACATGGGTTGGTTGTCTGGAATAAGAGCAGGGAATAACTGAGAATCATGAATGAGATGGCAACGTGAAATGTAATAATTAAGAAAGAATTGAGTGGAGGAGGACTGAATGTTTTGGGACATGAACTGAGTGGGGAAGGTACAGTCATGGGAAAAAGAAAGTATACCTTGTCTGAATTCTATGGTTTTACATGTAAAGACATTGTAGCAATCACCTGTCCCTTAGCAGGTCTTAAAACTAGTTAAATACAACACATGACATATTACACCGTGTCATGATTTATTTAACAAAAATAAAGCCAAAATGGCATGTGTTTAAATCTGAGTACACACTTACTGCTTACATGGGAATTAAGAGGTAGCAAACACATGACCATCATCTGAAAATAAAAATGGTATTGACACACTAAGTCAAATCAATATAATTACTCAGGTAAACATACAACAAGTTGCAAAACTTTGCCAATCCGGTGCTTGCATTTTACTCCTCTCCTGGTAGAATAGATTCATCCATAGATGAATATATTTTAAAGTTCTCACAACAATATAATATGCCAGCTGGGTTATAAACCATTACTAAAAATGAAGGGTTATCAAACATTCAGGACCTCTTGATTGAACAGAAAAGGAGCTTCACAGAGTTTACATAATTGTTATGGTTATTGTCACTAGTTTACAGTAAACATATTTTTCCTAATAAACGTTGTCTAAAAAGTTCTGTTAGATCTGTTTTTTTGTAGAGGAATGTTCAGTGGAACCAAAGGAAATCTCCAAAAGCATCGCATGAGTACGTCATTCAATGAAAGAGCACGCTCAATGTGCTAGCACAGCCCTGGTGACAATACCTTCAAAATGTATTTAAAAAAACACTGAAAATTGGGGGTGCACCCAGGACATGCATTTCTCCCTATATTTTTTTGCTGAGATAGGTGATTTTAAACAACCTAGTAAAACGTAACAATGTATTTCTGTGTGCACGCAATATCCCCCCAAATGTCACAGATATCAAATTTCTGATATGGGATGCATTACTGAAATGCCCCTGTCTCACACACAGTAACTGCCATCCCAATTTAAGGGCATAGGCCAGAAATTGTGATATTACTACTTATTAAAATGTTTTGTTAAGCACAAATTGCTATATGTATAAAATGCATGTGCATTTATTAAGGTCAAAGCATAGGAAGCATGGATTAGCAATGACATTTTTCTCTGCAATATCCCATACTCTTCGGTAAGTCATTGAATAAAAATGTACATGCCACAAATTGCTATCATTTCATTTAGCAGCACAGTGTAGAGAAGTATTGTAATGGCTTTGAAAAAACAATGATATGCTTATATATTTTTTTTCATGGTTAATCTGTTTGTTTTCTCCGTAAAGACAATACTCAAAGAGTCATTCTCCAAGAATGTAGCTCCTGCAGGTCATACTTCACATTTCTCTGAATGGAATTTTCTGTGTACTATAGATAACACGTGAAAACAGCAAGTCCTAGCAATGAGAACATTTCCTTTGATAAAATTGCCTTTGTTTTCTTAAATTTAAATAAGTTCTTAATGGGATTGTGGGTCGATAGTTTTTTGGTTTTTTTTATTCTCGTTATTAAACCAGGACAGTAATTCTATGCAGAGGAAAGGAATTAATGAACTGTGACATGGAAAATTAAAAGTGAGGTATATTCTGCAAATGTTTGTCACTTTTGTTCACGTAACATGTGTGTAACATGACCGCAAGTTCTAGAGGCACTTTATAAACACACCAATTGTACTGAAAACATTTAGTAATAGCAGAAGTAATTGGTAGTAAACAAAAAGAAGAAAAACGGTTATTCGCTAAACTTTACATTTTCACAAATTAAATTCGAATGGAGAAACAAAAGTCAAAAAAGGCGTTCTGGGACAATTCTTCAACTAAGTCGCAGTCACAAGTTGGCTATTTTCCTCATTTGAATTTAATTCGCAAAAATCGGAAAGTTAGTGAATAACCCTGGCAGATGTCTCCTCGTGTTTCCCAGTCATTAATGCTTTCTAATAAAAGAATAAGAGAAAATATCAAATCAGAAATTGTTTGGTTAATATAAGCAACGGGTGCTGTATTATGCAAGATGTTTATCATCTTCAAACAGGTTTGTTTTGTTTTTTTCATTTAATTTAAAAATATGTTTAACTGAGTTGGGGTTAACTTGAACTGTGAGCATATAACTGAAAAGTCTAGATTTTTTTTTCTAGAGACAACGAAGGGATGACCAAGTAAAATCCAGGTTAACCCCTTAAAGACTGAGCCAAATGTACACGTTGTGAACAAAACAAAACGTAAACAAAACCTGGCATTTGCGCTACATGTCTGTCCAACCGTAATTCACCTCTTTCATATTAAATGCACCCACACTTATTATATATCATTTTATTCAGGGGAAACAGGGCTTTCATTTAATATCAAATATTTTAGCTATGAAACATAATTTAATATGAAAAGAATGGGTGAAAATAAGACATTTTGTTATTTTTTTAGTTCTACATGACATTTTTTTATAGTAGCCCAGGAAATTAAATTTACACCCATAATGGCATACCATTTGCAATAGTAGACAACCCAAGGTATTGCAAATGGGGTATGTCCAGTCTTTTTTAGTGGCCATGTGGTCACAAACACTGGCCAAAGTTAGCGTTAGTATTTGTTTGTGTGTGAAAAATGCAAAACCCGCCAATTTTGGCCAGTGTTTGTGACTAAGTGGCTACTAAAAAAGACTGGACATATCACATTTGCAATACCCTGGGTTGTCTACTATTGCAAATGGTATGCCATCATAGGGGTAATTTTCATTCTTGGACTACCATAGGGTGTCAAAGGCAACGCAACCAATCTGACTAATTTTAATGTGAAAAAAAAATGAAACATAAGCCTTATATTTGATGCTGTAACTTTTGAAAACACCATAAAACCTGTACATGAGGGGTACTGTTGTACTCGGGAGACTTCGCTGAACACAAATATTTGTGTTTCAAAACAGTAAAAGTATCACAGCAATAATATCGTCCGTGTAAGTGCTGTTTGTGGCGATATCATCATTGTAATAGATTCTACTGTTTTGAAACACTAATATTTGTGTTCAGCGAAGTCTCCCGAGTAAAACAGTACCTCCCATGTACAGGTTTTATGGTGTCTTGGAAAGTTATAGGGCTAAATATAGTGCTAGCAAATTAAATTCCCTATACTTTCGGCATGGGTTGTCAGGCAGGTACCGCTAATTGTAATTAATTAAAATAACTAATTATGTAAAAATATTACATAAATATATAGAATTAATATATGTGTATAAACACGTATGTGTGTGTGTATATATATATATATATATATATATATATATATTAAATTTTTTTTAAATAGTTTTATTTATATATAGGTATATAAAGTGATATATATGTATATATTTATGTATATATATATATATATATATATTATTTCGTTCTACGTGTATTTTGATATAAATATATATTAATATCACAATACAGTTAGAATGAAATAACACACATCTATATATTTTTTAATAATGTATTTTTTATTGTTATTTTTTAACGTATTGACATATTTATTTTTTTATATTATATATAAATATATATAACAATAATTATATATATATTTAATCAGTATCAGTCTACGTGTAATTTGATATTAATATATATATATATATATATATATATATATAATATATATATATTTATATATAATTTTATATATATTAATAGTAAAATACACCTAGACAGTGTATGTGTGTGTATGTATATGATCCGTATATGATCTAAGTATATCATTTTTTTTTTTTTTACACTGATTTTAACTTGTTTATTTGATTTCCAGCCAGCAGGGGGACTAACTGTCATTACAGGCAGTCCCCCTGCTGGCAATGCAGCAGCCAGCTAACCCGGCCATGTGATTGTGAGGTCCTCGCAAGGACCTCACTCTCACATGGCCGGGAGGGCCGGAGGAGGCAGGATCCGCTGCGGGGGACTGCGGCCCACAAGGACCATCTTTGCGAGTACATGCTGGTGTTATAACAGAGTAGGCACCTGCTTTCCCCATATTGCAGGTGCCTACTCTGCTAACATTTACCCGGTCGGGGAGGAGGACCACGTGGGAGCTCATTGTTCCAGCTCCTCACTGCTCCCTCGCGCGCGACGAGTGAAGCATCACTAAACCGCGCAAAAGAGCATTGAGGAGCAGGAAGGACCCCAGGGAGATGCCCCCCATCGGCTCCATAAGGTAAGAAACAATAATGAAAAGTATGTGTGTGTAAGTGTGTGAATGTCTGTCAGTGTGTGTGTATGTCTGTCTGTCAGTCAGTAAGTATGTGTGTGTCTGTGTCAGTGTGTGTGTGTCTGTCAGCAAGTATGTATGTGTCAGTGTGTGTGTCTGTCAGTATGTGTGTGTCTGTCAGTGTGTGTGTGTCAGTGAGTATGTGTGTGTCTGTCAGTGTGTCAGTGAGTATGTGTGTGTGTCTGTCAGTGTGTGTCTGTCTGTCAGTGAGTATGTGTGTGTGTCTGTCGGCAAGTATGTGTTTACTGTATGTGTGTGTCTGTCAGTGAGTATGTGTGTCAGTGTGACTGTATGTGTGTCTGTCTGTTAGTGTGTGTCTGTGTGAGTGTGTGTCTCTGTCAGTGAGTATGTGTGTGTGTCTGTCAGCAAGTATTTGTGTGTCTGTCAGTGTGTGTCTGTCTATCAGGGAGTATGTGTGTGTGTCTGTCAGCAAGTATGTGTATGTCTGTCAGTGAGTATGTGTGTGTCAGTGTGACTGTATGTGTGTCTGTCTGTCAGTGTGTGTGTGTCTGTCAGTGTGTGTGTGTGTGTCTGTCAGTGAGTATGTGTGTGTTTCTGTCTGTCAGTGTGTGTTTCTGTCTGTCAGTGAGTGTGTGTGTCTGTCAGTGAGTGTGTGTGTGTGTGTCTGTCAGTGTGTCTGTCAGTGAGTGTATGTGTGTGTGTCTGTCAGTGTGTCTGTCTGTCAGTGAGTATGTGTGTGTGTCTGTCTGTCAGTGAGTGTGTGTGTCTGTCAGTGTGTGTCTGTCTGTCAGTGAGTGTGTCTGTCAGTGAGTATGTGTGTGTGTGTGTGCAGCCTACATAAACTTGAACCTTGTTTATGTGGCCCGTGCCACACTTTGAGTTTGACATGCTTGTACCACAGCAATTGACTGCCTCAGTCACTCCTCCCAGCTTACACGCAGTGCCGCACTGGAGGAAGGAGAGGAGGGAGTCAGAGTGGGAACTCTGGCTCCCTACAGCCTGAACCACCACTGGACCCCATTGAAGACAACCTACTGCATCTAAAAGGTAGGAAACAGGAGGATGACTAGTGGATGTGTGTGTGTCTCTGTATGTATGTGTGTGTGCCTCTGTATGTATGTATGTATGTATCTATGTATCTATCTGTATATGTGTGTCTCTGTATGTGTGTATGTCTCTGTATGTTTGTGTGTATGTCTGTGTGTGTCTATGTGTGTGTCACTGTATGTATGTATATCTCTGTATGCATGTGTGTGTTTATATGTATGTGTGTGTCTGTGTGTCTGTATGGGTATCTATTTGTCTGCATGTGTATCTGTACGTCTGCATATCTGTATCTCTGCCCTGTGTATTTGTATGTGTGTCACTATTTGTATCTGTATGAGTGTCATTATGTGTATTTGAATGTTTGTCCTTAAGTGTTTGTGTATCTGCATGTGTGTCTGCGTGTGTATATGTATCTTTGTGTTAGTCTGCATTTGCATGTGTGTCAGTGTGTGGATGTATGTATCTGTATGTGTTATATGGTGTGTATCTGCAAGTATGTCTATGTGTGTTTGTTTATATATCTGCATGTGTATCAGTGTATGCATGGGTGTGTCTGTGTAACTGTCACCCCACCACACACACTGTGACCCCCCTTTACCCTATCACACTCACAATAACTCCATCAATCCTGTCACCCATGCCATACTCACCACGCATCGCTCTGCCATATTCACCCTATTACACTCACCCTCTCTCACACTGTCACACTCACCCCCCCAATCCTGTCACACTCGCCCCTATTCACCCTACCACACCACCCTATCTCATTAACTGCTCCAATTCTGTCATACTCAACCCCTCAACCATGACACACTGATCCGGTGGGGCGTGAACGAGACACATGGAGGGGCTAAGAGGCTGGGGGGACGGGATGTATGGGGGGGACCCTTGGCAATTTTTGCACCAGGGCCCCATGGTTTCTAGTTACGCCTCTGGGTGGGATATATTAGGCATCAGGCGTTCAAGGTATTGCCTTGGCCTCCAAATTCACCAGATCTCAATCCAATTAAGCATCTGTGGGATGTGCTGGAACAACAAATCTGATCCATGGAGGCCCCATCTTGCAACTTGCAGGCCTTAAAGGATGAGCTGCTAATGCCTTTGTGCAAGATACCACAAGACTATCTCAGGTTGGTGAGATAGCCTGGGGAAAAGCATAAGTTTAAATACCGTATATAAAAAATAGAAGCAATTCACAGAGAAAACTTGGATACAAAGTTCTAACGGTGGTATTGTTTCCATGGAAATCAATGGAATATTTGTGATGACTGCCTCCTAGTTGCAATTTTGTTCACAATTCTTTCAGGTACGTTGCAAGGTTCCAGATACATTTGAGGCTTAAGTCCAAAACAAAACTTGATGTTTTCTATACTAACAGAGAGGTATAGATATACCACGTTATGTCTCCTCATCCCTACCCACCACAGCTGTCTGCTTATGCTTTCCAGAATCTCAATGGAAGCATAACCGGAAAAAAGCATGTGATGTACAGTCAGGTATTCAATACAATCTTGGCATGCTACCAAAGGCATACAGGAGTATGCAGCAAATTTCTGCTCTCAAACACACCTTCCTGACAGTCACTTGGAGGACACCAGCCCTCACCCTTAGCTCTGTATTATTGATCTTTCTTCTTGTATCAGTCAACTTCATTGAGAAGTAACAGCTTGATGTAAAATAAAAAATAATAAAACACTAATATTCACCTGTCCCATCATTGCATAAAGATTCACAGCTAGAGAGTCCACATCTGGTTCTACAGTCCCCAAAGCCCCTTTATGTATGTACATTACCCCCAATGTGTTCCATCAGCACACACAGAGAAAAGGTAACGTGCAGATAATCAGTCTGTTGGATCCATTCCCGTCTACTTCACTTATACTGTTATCCAAAATCTCCAGACTACGGGCTTCCATTTGTTTATTTTAATCTGTAAAATATATATTTTGTCTTTATCTAAACACAATACAGATGTGAATTCAATTATTAGTTTTTCTAAACTGTCTGAACATTACCAACCTTCTCTAAAATGCATGACTAAAAACAAAAATATTCAAATCCTAAAGCTTAAAAAATACATTTGAACCTTTTTCCTGTAGTTTATATAAAAAGGTAAATGAAGACGCTACCAACCATTTAACCTCATAGAATTATAACAATTTTAAAAACAATTGAGTTTTCTTTGGGTTTTTGGTTCTAACTTGGTTTTCGCACAAAATTAAAAGTGGTTTCATGGTTTCCTTAACAAAGAAATCAGTAAAAAAACAAACAAAAACAAACAAACAAGCATATTCAATAAATGATACAAAAACTAAATCAATAAGTAAGCATATATATATTATATTAGAATAGCTATATAATATAGAAGAACCCTCAAGGAAACTATAGTAACGTTAATTATAGCTCTAAATGGAAAACCCTTATTTGTTCAACTAGGAGTTTCTGTGTACTTTACTGTCAAAATTACACTGAACATATGGTTCTCTCTTTATTTTCATTGTACCATTATGTTTACTTATAATCATATGTCTGTCACTTGCAATACAATTGTACAGATATAAATGTTATCATTCCGAACAGTGGGAAAAAATAGCTCTATGTGTTTTCTGCCATGCATCTACTTATGTATCTGATTTTAATCTTTAAACACAATATTTAATAAATTGATATAATTAAATTTGTCATAAATTCATAGGGGCTTAAATATAGTTAATTCTATATTATCATCATTATTATGTATTTATATTGAAATTAAGTGTTCGTTTGTTGAAGTAGAATTCTCTGGAGCAACTGTTATGTCAGTACTTTTTGGTATCGATATTATGGTAATAATTATGATTAGAATAACACTTCGGGTTACAAAAATATTTATATTTGTCTAGTTAGTTCCATAAGTTATTTAGGGGAGATTTTCAGGTGGGCTACGGTTTTAGGATTAATTAAAGAAAAATAGGAAATAACCCCTCAAAGATGGAGGCAAATGTACATGTTCTGATCAAAGCAAAACATAAACAAAACCTAGAATTTAAGCTATATATCTGTTCAAACATAATTTACCTCTTTCGTGTTAAATGAACCCACACTTATTATACATCATTTTGTTCGGGAGAAACAGGGATTTCATTTCAGATCAAACATTTTATATATGAAACATAAGTTAATATGAATAAAATCTTAAAATGTTTCTGCATGGCATTTTAACTGTGAATGTCACAATACTGTTAACTTTTACTGCAATAAATTACACATATTTGGGTTCAGCAATGTCTCACAAATATAATAGTACCCTCCATGTACAGGTTTTATGTTTTTTTGGAAAGTTGCAGGGTCAACTATAGGACTGGCCCATTTTAGTTTTTACGCATTGAAATTTTCCAGATTAGTTATGTTCCCCTTTTTGGTTTTTACACATTGACATTTTCCAGATTGGTTATGTTCTCCTTTTCAGTTTTTACACATTGAAATTTGCCAATTTGGTTTGCTGAGTCAGTCTTGTTTTTGAAACCATATGGCAGCCCAGGAATGAGATTTACCCCCATCATGGCATACCATTTGCAAAAGTAGACAAGCCGAGGTATTCAAAATGGGATATGTCCAGTCTTCCTTAGTAGCAACAAAGTCACAAACCCTGGCCAAAGTTAGCGTTCATATTTTCTTTATTTATTTTTTGCATTTTTAAACACAAACAACACGTTTACTGATGATATAATTGTTATTATAGGTTTTAGTGCTCTTAATATTTGTATTAAGCGATGTCTCACAAGTAAAACAGGAATCCCCCCCCCCCATCCAGGTTTTATTGGGATCTGAATATATCTCCCCCCTTGACAGGTGCCATTGTTATTCATGTCACCTGTCAGTGGTTTTAATGTTGTGGCTGATCAGTGTATATAACAAAAACTCTCTACAACTATAGTTTCATTTTTCCTAGCATTAAATTAGACACCAGTTGAAGTTGCAGTTAATGTATAATTAAGTTAAATAAAAAGATATGCTAACAAAAATATTAAGCCATCTAAGGTCAATCTATAACCATGAAGCAATATTTTTTAAAATTATATGTCTAGAAATTGAAAGAATTACAACACTTATCCTAATCAGGATAGTCAACCAAACAATGACAATAAATACAAAAGAAAACAATGACTATATTATGTTTTTCTTTCTAACAAATTCCATGTCTCATTAAGCTGAGTTGGAAATATGCCTCCAAACAACTTATTTTCTCAATTAGAAAGGATATACTTAGTTTACATTTAGTAAAATGTTCTCTTACAATAGATCACTTTATTTATTTATTGTTCTGGTTGAGTACATTGCATAAGTATTGGATGTTCATTAATATGTAATTTAATACTTCTGTTAGTCTGCCAACATAAACTAAACCACATGGTTGCCTAATTATGTAGATGACACCCTTTTGATTCCATGTGCATGAATTTAATGTATTATCTTAAATGGATTTTTGCTCCATATGAGAAATGGGACACAGATGGACCATATTGTGCTATTGCAATTAGAGAAATCTAAACATGGAAAAATGCCCATTTGTGTGGTTGAAGTCTGTTGGCATTTGTTAACCTTCTCAATGCTACTACCACTGTTTACAAGCATGGATGCAGCTGTGGTTTATGGTGCCCGTTGACTGACCATGTATAGTATCTGTGGCAGAAATGCCTCTGACATGTGTTCCTGAAGGGGCCTGCTGGCTAGCCTCCTGCCCGAAGACTATGGGCCTTGCAAAAAGCCTGGTAAGAGACTTAATTCATGCCATTTTCCTATGCTGTTCGGGAACCAAACAGGCACATGAACCATGGACCACCCAGGAGCTTGTTAAGCCCTATCATCACCTCTTAACAATTCTAACCGCAGTGTTCTAATTGTTCGTCTGGGTGGCCGCACTTCGTATGAAGACCACAAAGTGGTGGCCATCTTGTTTCTGTGAACACAGGCAGCAGTGATTGGTCATCAAGTTCATGGAACTCAAATCGGACACAGAAACTCCCGACTTCCATCATCAACTGCGTTCAGATTCTACACCACTTAGAAGGGCACTGTTCAGTGGAATCGTTTGTCTGGATGAGGGGAACAAGCTCCATGATATGACTATTGACTACATTTGGTAGTTTGTTCGTTTTTAAATTACCGAACTTAGCACTAATTTCATGGAACTGTTTTGGGTATAGGACCATGTGCACGGTCGGTCAAATTCTGACTTCCATAGAAATCCTGAACCGATCTGGGTGATTTTTGAATGTGTTGGTCACCCAGATCGGGGCTATCAGGTGATGTAACTTTTGTGGGGTTTTCATGTGTTTTGGGGGTACTTTTGGGGTGTCAAAAAATGTGTTTTTTTCTGTACCTGGAAATAATTGAGTTAGTACAGTTCCTGACTCAATTATCTCTCAGGCACAGAGGAGGAGTTTTAAACTTGTATAAAATCTGTGACTGTGACTGTGCTTCCATTAAACAGATGACTTCCTAGCATTAAACCTTGGCTCATGTGTGGGGGGGATTGCTATACTGCTCTTTGGATTACTATACAGTGATACTCTCTTGGAGGAGAGGTCTTCCCACTGGAAGCTGGATCCAGGTGTTTGGTCCAGGGTGGGAAGGGACAGCGAGACCCTAGCCAAGCTTCGGCAGCTAAGTGGGCTACAGTGGTTATGGTGTCGGGTGCGGTGCTTATGGTACGTGAACACTAGGAAGCATGATTGGCACCCCATCGGGGACGGCGGGGACTGGTGGCATTGTTGCAATGACCGGCACTGTTTAATATGGAGTTGCAGAAGTTGTGATGCCACATCCCTGCTACAACTTACAAGCCCAGCTCACTAGGAGAACTCCACATGCAGCAGATAGTTATGGTCATATATCACTAATGGCAGAGAGTAATTACTTGTGTGAGACCTCCCATATCAGTGAAGCATCTTGTATGCAGAATCTAAAGAGAACAGGAATAGAAAGTGGAGAGGTAGACAGGTGTGACTGCATGAAGGCCACCATAAATCATGAGACACAAGCTCAACAATTTTGTTAATGTCTATATGACCTGCTGCTTTAGAAATATGAGAAATGGCAAGGATATTAATTCTTTCTTCGAAAGGGACAACCAGCTTTCCACTGGGCATACCCAGAAGAGCCTATGTTTGTGCCATCTGAATGTTCTCTATAAGAGTACTGGAGCAGTTATAGTCATGGTCACTATTCTCTCTGGTGGTAATATGGAGGTAAATTATTTTTCTTTTAACAATTTGAGAATCCGCCTAAACATTTCTATATCCAGGCTTGTATGTGATCATATAGTTATAATGTGATATGATAGTATGAAAGACCAACAGGCTTGTCAGGAATTCAACCTTTTGGCATCACTGATGTAAGACAAGTTTTTTATGGTTGGTTAAGATCATAACAGGCATTATTATACTTAAAAGTACTGTTACTTTAATTATTTATATAATAATGTATATCATGTGTGTATATCTGTCTATATATATATACATATATATATATATATATATATATATGTGCATGCATCCCACCAATCAAACACAAACACAACATGCAAAGACACCCTTGCAAACACAGACATTGCAAACAAACACACACCTGAATTCAAATTCCAAAATTATATACATCACACCCCTTCACTCAAACACCAATACTACACAAAATGTACATACACATTTGAAATACAAAACTACATCTAAATATACCTCTGCACGCATATGCAATCATTACACACAAACACACCCTCTGTAATAAAACGCTAAAATTATATACAAACAACAACTCTACACACAAAAGCACACCTGCATGTAAAAGCAAATATTACAAACAAACACACCCCAGCATTCAATCGCAAACACTATACAAGTACACAACTACATTCCAATGGCAACAGTACAAACAAATACATCCCTACATACACACATATACTCTATACAGAAACATACTTACATTCAAACGCACAAACACTGCTCACAAAATACAATTCTGCGAAGATGGGCAAATGCTAGAACCCCAGCTAACATAGCATCGTTGGAGTTGTATGATAAATGGGGATCGATCTTTTCGCTATTCTTGCACTAGAGAGGGGCCAAAAAAATTGTCTTGCACCAGGGCCCTCTCTACATTAGTTCTGCCACTTCCCTATTTTTTCCTTTTTTTCATTTTCCTTTTTTTTTTCCTTTCTTATATATTTTTTTAAATTTTACCTTTTTAATATGTGACAACATATTCTACATCACTGACAATGGGCTGACAATATTGTGCTAATTGAATATCTGATTATATTAAGATGACTACCAGAAAAAGTATATTCCACGACCTGGATGTTCTATCTATGGGCTAGTTTTGAGTTATTTCAGAAATAAAATAGTTTGGAGGAGGACTGATGCCCAAATATTGGTACACTGGCAATGTATTCTCTTTTTTTGTAATGGAGCCTAGTAGAGTTAAAAGGATCACTCCAGACATTAACAACATTTATGGATTTTATAACTTTAAAAATATAGTTATTCATGTCATCAGGAAGCACAGCAAAGGTTTCTGTGTGTTAGCATATCAGATGTGAGAATCTTTTTATTTGATTGATTTCCTAGTTTTTTCATACATTAAAATTATTATTTTCTTAAATAATTATTGTGTAAAAATAAGTATGTATTCAAATTTGTAATTGAATGAAATGAGCAGGAATTGCATATACTAGATGAAAACACATTTGAAGATGATAAAAGCTGTAACAAGACATATAAACCTACAGATGGAAACGATTATATAGATCTCTGCAGTGACTGCAAATCATTCCAAAAAACTAAATGGTTAGAATTAAACTCAATTTTTCAGAACAAAAGGATCATGAAGTAGGAGGAAACATTACATGAGGTTACACTTTCTAAAAGCAATAGAATATAAAAGTCAATGGAGTAATGAGACCATTAAATTGAAACAGGATGTTCTGTATATTACGAAAAGAGGATGGCATATATATACATACATCACTTTATCGTGGATTTTTGACAAAAGAATAATACATTTTGTGCCAAAGTATCCGCGTTTGGAAAGCATCTGAACTATTGTAACAAAAAAAAAGAAAATAAAAAAGAGAGAGAATCATATATAAACTCCGTAGGAGGGTGCTGGGACCTGGGTACTTTATACAAAATAAAGCATTCCAAACTAACTTTTTAAGCTTGTTAACATTCAATAAAATAGTGGAGGTTAGAGTGGATCCATCATGGGCTAACCTGTTTTACTTTTTGATCCAAGTCCCACCGACTCTCCCAGTACTTAATGTCCCCCCAATGTATTTCTTTTTACTTCTGTCCCCTGTTTTCTTGTTATTTTATTCTTGATTGTGGTGGTGGATCTTTTTTTCCGCGCCACCATTTTGAGGATCCTTAGTCTTTTCCCTCGTCTACCCATACTCAGCCCCGTTATGCATTTCCCGCACATGTCTGCTGCTGAACAGTCACCCAGGGTTATGTGGCATCCCTAATGTACAGCCCATGACGATGCTAGGTGATCCACTTAGTGCTGGAAGCAGTCAGCACTACGTTTTGCAATGGATATGATGCTACGCTGTCTGCGCATTCCCAGGAAACATAGACAAAGGAGCTTTTACTGGGCATGTGCAACGCCCCAGGAACCACAGAGGATCCTGAGAATATAGGCAAGGGAAGCAATCACAAGGTGAGTATAGGGGGGAAATTGAACTTTATAGAGGAAATGGAGCTTGCGTTAAGCCCTGCCATTTGCCAAGTTTTGCCAAGTGTAGAAAAAATACCAAAGACAAAGAACCCCATACATTTTGTTATGCATTTTAAATGAAAAAGATCAGAAAGAAAGAAAAGAAGACCGATTTGTAGAGTGGAGGAGAAGAGGAATCAATTTAAGAAAGGCTAGTTTCGCATTAATTGCATATGTTTAAACCTTCAGTGGCACATACTTTAGGCTGTAAATTTAATTATACTTATAATGGTTGCAGTCAGCATTACAGTGTGTTACAGGGATTTTCATTAACAAGGAGATGTCAACTTTTGGCTGCTATCAGTTCAGTTATATACATTAGAAGAATGCAGGTATATGGATAAATATCATGGTTGTTTTTTACCATGCAAGGATGGTTCTGAGAACAGAGTTTGCAAATATATTTAAAGGAACACTACAAGGTCAGGAATACAATCATGCCTATAGTGTTAAAAACCACCATCTAGCCCCTCTGGTCCCCTCCCTTGCCCTCATAAATATAGTAAAAACTTACTTTCGTTCAAGTCTGCAGCTGCTGGCTCTGTCCCTGATCTGCCTGCTTGGCCGACATCATCAGAAGTGATTTTCTGAGCAAATCACAATGCTTTCCATAGGATTGGCTGAGAATGTCAAGGAGGCAGATCAGGCGCAGAGTCAACACAAGTCACATACAACCCTGGCCAATGAGCATCTCCTCATAGAGATGCATTGAATCAAGGAAGGATTCTGTCATATTCGAAAGGTTTGGATAACTTTTCCTTTTTATTACATTATTGAAAGGATTATTAAATTAAAAATAGTTTTGAGTTTACAGCTGACTTTTATCTAAATGAAACTAATTTGGTAATTTACCAGGATTCATTGTACTCATTGAGTAAGCCTGGTTCATTTTCTAAAAACCATCTGAGATGCTTTAAAATAGGTAAAAAATTACTTCAAAATTGTGTATAGGCTATATTGCACTATATTGTGTCTGTTTTCATTTTATCTATAGATATTATTGGTCCAGTCATTATTTTTATGAAAAGAAACTCTGCCTTATATTGTATTTATTGATTTAAAATAATAGCATGCTAATGGTTCACCAATACTCCGGGTTGCCCTTGTTCTTGACATATATTTGAAATCTAATAAGAAGTTTTTAGGCTTGGAACTCTTGGTAAAACAGAAATTGATTAAATAAATTGTAGGTGTACATGGTGATTGCAAAAAAATTGGGACTGCATATATTCATATAAGATCAAGCCTTGTTTATTGTTAAAAAATTAACTCTTAGCCAGCACCTGAGCTATTAGTAGATTTTTAACATGTCGCTATTCAGAGAGTTCAGAAACAAAAACAAAAATTAAAGGGTTAATCCAAACACCAACACACTGGCAACAGACAGGCAATGTTGGCAACCTCCCATCCCCTCAAACACCAAGTCCTCCTATCAGCCCATTGTCCCTTGCATGCCTCTTTTTCCATCAAGGGGGAATGATGTTAAAGGAAGAGGATCTGGCAGCAGGGAGAACTTGGTTGTGGCACCGGACTGAAGGTACATTTTTCCTGTTTTTCTTTGCTTTTTGATGGGGGACCAGGCCGTAAGGGTTGTTTCATCCGATCAGTGTTTCATTAAAACACTATTTTTCGAGTTTGAGCAACCCTTTAATAAATTATTTACTCCATCCGTCTATCCATCTGTCTGTCTATCTATCTATATCTATATGTCTAACAATCTGTAAGTCTATCTGTATGTCTGTCTATTTATCTAGGCAGATAAATATATTTTTTATTAACAGTAATATCTATCTATCTACATCTTATTTTGTAATTACATTGGTTTGTATATAATTACCCATCAAGGGATTTGCCTGCTGAATTGATTTCCTATTAAACTTTGTGCTACATAACATTTTATCAGGAAAGTCATATGAATAATGTATTTATTTCACCAAAAATAGAATACGCTTTGACATTGATCTTAGCATAAAGTTGTACAAGATGGTGCATAAAGAGGCTCAAGCTTAGAAATGTGAAATGTGGTATCTATTTGTTAAACGAGGATTCCAAAAATAGTTGTGTATAGCTGAGCTGAAGCAGTTTGGCCAGTGAACTGAACGAATAGAAACCTTGAATTCACCTTAATAGGGTATTTCCCATCCCAGTATCGAGGGTTGTCCGTGCTACTGCCCTAAAAAAACTCTTAGCTTGCACATGTTTTAACTGTGAGCAGAATTAAAGATTATATTATAATATTTTAATATGACTTTAAAAGGGACGCAAAAAATCACTATACACTGCATCAGCTCAGCTCAGAAATTACCCACCAAATTGTCCTACCTGAGTATGGTGGTTGCAGGGAAAGTGGAGGTGAGGTATTGTCCTCCAAACACTGGATATATGATACATGTAGAAAAACAAAACAGAACAATTAAAATCAACATACACTGGCCAGCAATGTGGAAAATCCATGGCAGTACATGTCTGTTTTTTGTGTTGGGTGTGCAACTGTCTGGCCTACCTTCTTAACTAAGGATCTAGAGCGTGCCCAATCCCACTAACTCAACTAAGGAAAGGAGGGAGGTGTTCAGTCCCCTGGTCTACTCAATAAAAGGGGTCTCACTAGGCAAAACATATACACCAACAAATGGACCTATAGCCCGCTAAGGACTATAAGCAGAAAGGAAGAATTGAAAATATATTCTATAAAGTGCTCATTTCATTCCTGTGATTCCATTATGTCTTCCTTAGTCACCTCTGGATTGACGTTTATTTGACATTTACTAATTTATTTGATGTTTAATAATTTTTACATTTATTTAAACCAGCAAGCAAACAAACATACAGACCAAAAAAGTAGCAATATATTTGTACATATCCTGCATTGGTGTTTTCAGTGATCTTAAAAGGGACAAATGTAGACTTTGAGGAACACAATGGTGTCTGGCTCCATACAATAAATTACCCATCTATTATTTGTGTATTCCCGACAGCAAAGTTGACAAACTCCATCTTTCCTTTAAACTAAACTATCTCTAGGAAGTTAAATCCGAGGGTTGTTTAACAGGAGCATCTTATACCAGCTATCATAGCAATCCTCAATACATTTGCATTTGGAGCCTATTCTTTTATGTATTTAAAGGAATTTCCCAATGGAATTTGTGTGTTTTTTAAACAGTTTAATAGATATACACCCAATGAAAATATAGGGTATATATTGAGGAGTTTTTTTGTCAATGGATGTATCTCAAAACAACATCCAGAAAGCTGCAAGTATCTTGTCTGCAGCCTTTTCAAATCCTTTCCTTTTTCCCCTGCCCAGACTTTCTGTGACTGTCCAATCACAGACTTCACAATGCAGCTCAATGAGAAGTCTTTGCCAGGCAGGTGCTTGGGCAATTGATGCCTCTTGAGTTTAGCTCCACTGAGCTTAATAAACCAGGAAGTAACAGGACATGTTGTCTGATTGACAGCCAGGGGGTGTAATAAGGTTAATTTATAAAAGGGCTAATTTCTATTCAAATCTTCACTTTGTGTAAAATAAAAAAAGGAGGGTGCACTCTTCCTCCTAATTCGAGTTTGCAGTCTGCTCAGTTTTTATAGATGGCCTTTAATTATGAGATATAAGGTGTGGAATGTTTACTCTTTCGTGTGTTTCCAAGAATATTTCTTCCAGACGTGCTATTGACCTTTTCTATCCAATGTCCTCAATGTCCAGTAATTTGTATGAGTTCCAGATCTCCCTCGTGTAAAACCCATGTCCCGTCATTCAGCTCTCCTCAGACTAAGCTTGCTTATTTTATGACTTGCCTCTGACTATGCATATTCCTCTTTCAACTAATCCTTACTTGTTAACCTGGCACCTACCATTTCCTCCTGTACATCTCATGAAACGATGAGTCACCTGCTTCCCTTCACACCTTACCTGTCTCCATCCCCACCCTTTACTGACTGTTTGCATGGTGACTCACATTCAGTTGACTGCACCAGTGCTCTATCATTAAATCTTTATAAAGGATAAAAGGAAAAAGGTATCAAAGGTATCACGAATCACAAGTGCAGTATATGCAGAATTGATGTTAAATTGATTGCATGAACTTCAAATTATATTTCATATTAATGTCACTCAGTAATTTACCAGTCATTGTTCTCGCTAATATGTGTTCCTCTCTCATACTTCTACGCCAGCCCAAATTAAGTTAGCTAAACAAATATCCAAACATAAGAAAGCTATGACGGATATTTTGAAGTTAATGATGTATATCGTAGGTGAATCTGTTATGTTGTTATAAGTTAATCGACTGTGGTATGAATTTACTTTAGCAGTGCTCACTGTTAGTTGCAAGCCTTTGATTTTATTGAGTCATGCAGTGTTTAAGTAAAAGAGCTTTTCTCAATCTTTGTATTAGACCCCATCGCTTGCACTCCTGTTAGTTGAAAGGTGAATAGGAACAAAATGCATGTGGCAACCAGGGCTGGATTTACCATCTCATTGATGCTGAACCGAGGCCAGTTTCCTCAATGCTGAATTTACATATGTACAGTCATGGGAAAAAGAAAATACACCCTCTTTGAATTATATGGTTTTACATATCAGGACATAATAACATCTGCTCCTTTCAGGTCTCAATATTAGGTAAATACAACCTCACGTAAACAACACCACATGACATATTGCATCATGTATTGATTTCTTTGACAAAAACCAAAATAGTGAAACCATGTGTGAAAAACTAAGTACACCCTAACTGTTCCATAGAAGTTAGACAGGTGCTGCTTATCAAATGCCCTTTATTCGTTGATCAACAGCAAGTGTGACTACTTCTATAAAAACCGTAGGTTACCAGTATGCTGGTCTGGAGCATTCATGTGTGTCTTAACGCAATGCCAAGGAAGAAAGATATCAGCAATGAACTTAGAGAAGCAATTGTTGGTGCCCATCAAACTGGGAAAGGTTATAAGGTCATTTCAAAACAATTTAAAGTTCATCATTCTACAGTGAGAAAGATTATTTGAAACTTGAAAATATTCAAGATAGTTGCTAATATTCCTAGGAGTGGACATCCTAGCAAATTCACCCCAAAGGTGCAACACACTAAGTTACATTTCTTACATGCTAAATGTTAAAGTTCATGACAGTATAATTAAAAAAAAGACTTACAAAGACTGTACGATTAGGAAAGTATGGTTTGTTTGGTAGGGTTGCCAGAAGAAAGTATCTTCTCTCCAAGAAGAACATGGCAGCCCAACTTAGGTTTGCAAAGTTGCATCTGAACAAACCACAAGACTTCTAGAACAATGTCCTTTGGACAGACAAAATCAAAGTGGAGATGTTTGACCATAATGTACAGTGCCACATTTGGCGTACACCAAACACAGCATATCAACACAAACACTTCATACCAACTTTCAAGTACAGTTGTGGAGGGTTGATGATTGGGGCTTGTTTTGCAGTCAACCACAAACTCCTCTGTTTACCAAAGTATTCTAGAGTCAAATGTGAGGCCATTTTTTAGTTAAAGCTTGACTGCACAATGATCCCAAGCACACCAGCAAATCAACAACAGAAGAGCTGATAAAGAAAATAATCATGGTGTTGCAATGGCCCAGTCAAAGCCCAGACCTCAACCCAAGTAAAATGCTGTAGCAGGACCTTAAGAGAACTGTGCATAAACAAATGCCAGCAAGCCTCAATGAACTCAAGCAATGTTATAAAGAAGAGTGGGCAACAATTGTTCCTCAATCATGAGAGAGACTGATAAAGTCGTACAGAAAACAACTATATCAAGTTATTGCTGCTCTGTTTGGGAGTACATTGTGTGTGATATGTGTGCAGGGGTGGGATAGGGCTTGTAGTGTAAGTATATTCATTGCCTATGCATTCATTGAACAGCCCTTACTTCACTTTATCCCTCTCTTCTAAGTCCCCCTTCTCTTACTTTTTAAATCTTTTCTCATGCCAACCTTAAACTCACTGATTCATTTCTTCTCTCCCATCCTTCCCCTATTTGTGTCCCCTACCTCCAAGCTCACCTTATTGCTGGCCAGTGGTGATGGGGCTGCTCAGTAACTGCAGGCAGCCAGAGGTACAAGAGGTCATGCTGGGTTATGATGCTGGCGTCAACTCTGCTCGCTCTCTGCTAGTTCCTTCAGCTGCCTGCGGGGAGAGAGAGGACCTGCCACCATGGGTGGCATACAAGAAAAAATTGCAATTTCCCTCTCTCCTGAGCACTCCACTACTCCTACTGTACCACAAATGGTAAGTAGCATGGTCAAGCAGTGCTGCCCTCTTCAGTTTGCCATCCCGAGACCATGGCCTCGATGGCCTTATCAGAAATCTGGAACTGGGGGCTATCCAACTTTGTAGTGTGTTAATATCTCAAGAATGAGACATTATTTATCTATAATTACCTTCTTCCTCAAACAGAGAATGGTTGACAGAGAATTATAGGAATTTTATGGCAAGACAAGAGGCTTCATATTTGCTTTATCTTTCTTAACTGAAACCTCCAGCAGCAAAGAAACAGTTAAAAATAGATAGATAAAAATCAACCAATCAAAGAGCATGGCAGTAGTATGCATTGTAATCAGTCTCCTCCCAACTTCCAGGTAAGTCTATTCCAATTACAGTCTCTTACATTTTAGACTTTATTGTATATATCCTTATTTATTGTTATATCTTTCATTATATTTTTCTTCAAATAAACATGGTTATTATAATGGATTTATTATTTCACAGGCTACTGCTTAATTAGTGTCTGTGTTCTTTCATATTTCACAATGTTTTGATAGTTTTTCTCCTTCAAGTGTTCCACTCAGACACTGCCTTATAATTTGCTCCATTTTGCTACCTTACATGTATCTAACACGTCCCTGACACCTAATCAGTCTTCCACCAGGCCTCCCTTCGCGACGTTTTGTGACGCAAATGTTCTTCCCTCCCTTTCTACTTTCGGTGGCCATCTTACGCGCTCACTGCAGTTTCCTGCCTTTTTTGCCGATCGGGAAATTGCAACACTAACGGACATTTTTACAGTTCTGCCCTCCCTTTTACCAGATTCTATCAGGTAAGTCCACCTAATTAATTTACAGTGCAAAGTTGTGTCTACCCTATTGCTTATACTGCCTGTCACACTGCCAGTGCAATTTATTTTCTTTTTCACAGAACTTTCCAGGAAAAACAATTTTTACAGTGGCTTACCGCCACATATTTAAGTAGTTTATAATATTATTTTCATTTACCTAAATAATTACAACAAGTCACCCCTGTATCCCTCATATTCTTTTGCCTTGAGCCTTATATTATTATGAGGTGACCCCCCCATCTGCTTGAAAATGTTTCTTTTCCTCATATTGTTTGTGGTGAACCCCACTTGTGCATATTTACTTATTCAATCTATTATTACCTGAAAACAAGTTTCACAATTCAGTGGCATACTCCACTTTTATTCATCTTGGGTGACCCCCATTTTATTATTATTTATTGTGTAGTAACCCCACCATTTTCTGGGTGAACCCCAAATTATGAAATTCTTGAATACTTATTGCAGGGTAAAGCCCATTTGCTTCCTGGTGATCCCAGTACTAATTACCTATTTGACTTATTAGAGTCAATTTATAACACACTATTCTAGTAATTTGTATATAACCCTTGTTTTATTTTTAAATAAACAATGTCTGAACAACCAGACCCCACTATTTCCAATGAGCTTTGCGCTTGGGTCTACTCCGCTATTGCGGACTCTATCCCCAGGGCTATAGCAGCCTACCATGAGCAACATTTAAGCGTTAAGCAACCTTCTGCTTATGCAGATTCTGATTCTGATAAATCGGATCATGAGGCAGCCCCCCGCAAATGCCCCTGGAACAGTGGATAGTGCCTCACTGGGCAAAGGTAAAGCACCAGCTAAATCTTTTAAGTTATCCTCTAGAGCAGTGGTTCTCAAACCAGTCCTCATGGCCCACCAACAGTCCAGGATTTATGTATTTCCCTGTTTTATTCCAATGGAGATATTAACAAAACCTGGACTGTTGGTGGGTCTTGAGGACTGGTTTGAGAACTACTGCTCTAGAGGGTTCTACTTCACACCAGAATCTACAGGTTCTGGATGAATATTATGCTGACTACTCGGGATGAGGATCTCACAGTAAATATTCCCTGAGATTCCACTTCATCCGAATATGTAAAAGAATCTTTCATGGTTAAACAGCCTACTCAGTCAGATTCTGACAAAATAAAAAATCCAGACCAGTCCCGACACCCTTCTGGATGCATCTGGCAACCCCTTTTTCAACCCACGAATTATTCGGCACCTACGCTCTGCCAAATAGGTGCGACCAGGGCATATTACCAGTTTCTGTAAGATGTAGCTTCGCAAGCCATTAGAAAAAGAGATTAGAGCCAAATTAAAAGCTGAATGCCCCTGGCCCACCATACCGGGTAAAGTAGCCTTAACTCCTGAATTTGACCCCCTATTGGTCACATTTCTCACTAAATCGGGGAAAGACCTGTGTAAAGACATAGAACAAGGTCTCAATTCGGACCAAGACAAGCTCTGGGATATTGCCGGACCATCAATCCAACTTTTTATATTGGCTGATGAAGCACTCATGAGCAGTGAATTAGATCCACCCGTGGGGCGAGAGTGGGCTCAAAGGACGCTATGCCTCCTAGGCAACACCAATGTGGCTATCTCTACAGAGACACAAAGCCGGGTTATATAAAATAGATGATAAACTGGTCAATCTCAGTGCTAAAGAACTTGGACCAGATGCAAATGCTCTGCTTTTTGGTGATAATTTCATGTGAGACCTGAACAATCCTCCCTAAGCAGGGTATTCCACTCCCTCAACCATTTTTATGGATGAGCTGGTCACTATCGAGGCCATGCCACCAGCAGAGCAGCCTTCACAGGCAACAGGCCTTGGACAACGAACACTGGAACATGGGCTATCATTGACAGTTGTTCCCAAATAGAGGGTCCTTCCGAGGACATGTATCTGCTTCCCTGCGCAGTCGCACTGCTTCAGGTAATGAACCTACATTATTTAAATGCACCTATTGCATCAATATTACACACAGTGAGAGATTTCGAAATAGATTTCACAACCTTTCCAATCCAAGAAGCTCCACCAATCCCACTGTGGGAATGTCCACACAAGCAAAACTGCTTTGCATATAGAAATAGAAAAACTTGTGAAAAAAGGAGCTGTCTAACAATCGTTCTCTCCACGCACGTTCATCAGCAATATGTTTCTAGTTCGCAAGAAGACAGGAGATTTTCATCCAGTCATCAATCTGAGAGACCTGAACCAACACATCATGTATCGACACTTCAAGATGGAAGGCATTCATCTTCTACACGACCTACTCTGCATGGGAGACTGGTTCTCCCGATTCGATCTCAAGGACGCAAATCTCACTGTGCTAGTCTTCCAAAACCATTGTTACTACTCCAATCACAAGGAATTTGGTCCACGACATTCTAATCATGACTCAAGATCTGCAGACTCTTAAGCGGACATGATCTCTGCACTACTCCAAAATCTAGGATTTATCAAACATTTTCAAAAATCTGACCTAGAACTCTCACAAACAGTGCGATTTTTTGGATTTCAGATAGTCTCCATACAAGCTATCCTTCAGCTACCTTCCTCCAAGATCAGAGCCATAAGAAAGGACATTCGGAAAGTATTGTCCTCACAACAGATCCAGCTACGAGATCTCGCACACATGATCGGTCTACTTTCGACTTCCATACAAGCCATCTTCCCAGCACATTATCGAGCAATACAATGCTTGAAAACCTTCTACCTACATCGGTCCACTTCATACGACCTACTCATTTCGTTAACAAATGAAGTATGGCTAACGAAGTATGGCTCCACAACATGGAAGCCTGGAACGGGAAAGCCATATTCGGCTTCCAACCAAATTTTGGAGTCAGATGCCAGCCTTCTGGGATTGGGAGCAACCTGCTCTGAAAATTCAACTGGAGGCCTTTGGTCCCCTGTAGAGCAAGCACTCCATATGTAGAACGTATTGCGGGCTCCTTTGCGATCCGCAGCTTCGCAAAGACATGTACAATTCTTCTTTAGTTCTACGGATGGACAACATATCCGCAGTCCGTTCTGTAAACCACTGCGGGGGGTCCCATTCCAAATGCCTCTCTGACATCACTAAAGGACTATATAAGTTCTGCCTATTAAGGAATCTGTCCATTCGTGCAGAATACCTTACAGGCCCCGACAATCTAGTCGCAGATTGGTTTTCCTGACATTGGAGGGATGCCAGTGATTGACAACTGAATCCACAGGTCTTCCAAAGCAGGGACTCGACAAGCCTACATCTCTGCTTGGCAGAATTGGGTTCGCTGGTGTGGGAAGGAACACCGATCCCGTTTCAGCATCTTTCACATACATTTTAAATCTCCTATCTTTCCTGTATGAGCAAGGCAAATCCTATCGCTCTATCAATGTCTTCAGATCCACCATTTCAGGTGCTCATGCCCCAGTTGATAACTTAGCAGTGGGCAAAACCCATCTATTTGTAGACTTAGATTTGTCTGGCCAGACCCCCTGACCCTAGATATTCCACGTTTTGGGATGTCGCCCAGGTTCTCCCCTTTTTGGAAGCTTGGCCCCACAATAATGCTCTCTACTTGTGCCAGATTTCCGCTAAGGCACTTCTTCTCTGCTTAGTGTCCTTTCATCGAGTTTCAGACATTCCAGCTTTCGATTTCCAGGCAGTCACCTTTGCCCTGGACGGGGTACACTTTACCATTACGAGATATACTAAAGTTAGTTCGTCATCAGTTTTTTCTGACCTCACGAACCGGTCTGCAGAGGTGGCTACTCACTCTAGCAGGGATTGATCCCTCTTTTGGTGCCCACTCAGTCAGAAGTGCGGCTGCATCTTCTGCCTTGGGCGCAGGAGACCCTCTGACTGACATCTTATCCTCTGCAGATTGGTCTAGAGTAGCTACTTTCCGGACCTTCTATTTTAGACCGGTGTCCCATGCTTCTTTATCATTGATTTCTCAGCTTTAAAACAGCAAATATGAAGCCTCCTGTCTTGCCATAAAATGAGGGATTATTCTAGCAAAGTGACCGAATAATCTAAATTTTAATAAAGACAGGAGGTGAATATTTTCCCTCTCTCCTTCTCCTACCCTAATCTATTTTCTTCTGAACTACTTTTAACACACTTCTCATATATTTACGGATTTTGTTTTATTCTTTGTGCATTAAAACCATTTATGACAAAAGTCTTTATATTGTTACCTACTGACAGCCTTATCTGTTTTAATCTATCTAATCTATTTAGTATATTAGTACATTAGCTCATTTTATATTGACATAGATGTTAGCTCTAGCAGGATTTCTATAATCTAACCGATCTAGGACATTGTATTGGTCTTTCATGGTACCAATAAATCATACTTTCACAATGTCTCTTTTTTTCTTTCCAGTGTGAAAATACATCCACTTTACTACATGGATCCCTCTTCAGTTCCTAGTTTACCTGGTTGACTATTCAACTACACTTATCTATTGGTTTCCTGTTATCGTTTACATGGTTGACTCTACTGCGAATCACAAGCATCAAGAAAGAGGAGTTGGGAGGAGCCTGATTACAATACATACTATTGTCATGTTCTCTGATTGGTTGATTTTTATCTTTCTATTGTTAAAGGACCACTATAGGCACCCAGACCACTTCAGCTCAATTAAGTGGTCTGGGTGCCAGGTCCATCTAGGGTTAACCCTGCCTGCTGTAAACATAGTTTCAGAGAAACTGATATCTTTACATATGGGTTAATCCAGCCTCTAGTGGCTGTCTCATTGACAGCCGCTAGAGGCGCTTCCGCGCTTCTCACTGTGATTTTCACAGTGAGAAGACGCCAGCGTCCATAGGAAAGCATTGAGTAATGAATGCGCGCTTGTGCCGTCGGGTGCTAATGACGTCGGAGGAGGAGAGTCCCCAGCACCGCTGGAGAAAGGTAAGTGATTACCTCCTTCCTCCCACTTCAGCCCGGCGGGCCATGAGGGTGGGAGGGACCTATTAACACTATAGTGCCAGGAAAACGAGTTTGTTTTCCTGGCACTATAGTGGTCCTTTAAGTGTTTATTTGCTGCTGGAGGTTTCAGTACAGAAAGATAAAGCAAATATTCGCCTCCTGCCTTTAATAAAATTTAGATTGTTCGGTGCTAATTGTAATCCAAAAATTGCTGAATAGTTTATGTTACCTAAACATTCTAAATATGAACATATATGGCATAAAGCTTATATATAAATCTATTCCATAAAGCTTCCAGTGTGAGTGTCATATATTATGCATGCCTTCAGAGGCCACTAGCATCAATTAAAAGATAATATTTATGTAGAGGTGAATGCTCTTCTTATTTCACTAATCCTTACTGCTAACATACATGATACTTACTTAAAGCTAAGGCATATAAATGATCAAAACAGACAGTTTTATTACCAATGTAAATATAGAGAATGCGTATGTATATAATTTAAGTAAAAGAAGTCATTAATTTACTAGTGGAATGCAGCCAAATGTTGCAATTTGATCTGTTGCTGGATCACAAAAAGTTTTTTGTTGAACTAATTGAAAAGAAAATGTTGACATCCCATTCTCATAAGAATAATTTAATACCAGCCACATTCTTAGAGATACAGCGCATGCATTTTTTTCTCTTTATTATAATTTTACTTTATTTTAGAATATTTAATAATCCGTGTAAGCCAGAATACATTATAAGTATCTTCTGGTGCTCTCTGTTGTCTGAGTATATAGTTGTCAATGTCAATCAGTCATAAAAGAGGTGAACAGTGTGTTCGATTACCTCGTGCCGCTTTATGGTAAATATTCCAGATACAATGAATCTACTGTGTTTTTAAAGATATTAAGAAATTCTCATCAAGAGCCACCTTAGAAAGCTACTCTAAGTGCCTTGAATGTACAGTCACCTCATATTATCTGCTGTCAATACATAAAGAATTTAAAAAAACAAAATCTACTCTAAGCACCATAACAACTACACTTCATCAGGCACCATAGCACTACTTTGAGCAGCAGATTGACTGAAGGCATGCAATTGTCCAGGTACTGTACATGTTGCCTTCTCTCCAGATACATTGATAATATAGCATTTAAACTTCCATGTTACCAAAATCAATTCCGTCCAACACTCGAGCTTTGGACTGTGTCTGTGTGTGTCCACCATAATCTTGTATAAAATGTAACATGCTTCTTTGATGACTAAGCATAACCTATTGAGGTATTAACTACTGTAGTAGTATAGTAAATGACTTTTTTTTTTAATTTGTAATCTTTATTAAATTTTTTTTTTACCATTTTAAAACATACAAGACAATAAGTCAATACAGTGAAAATAGTACATATTTGATTGACCGGGTGTGACGGACCGCTGGCACTCTGACGAAATATCTCCACCAATCGATGCTCCTAGTGTTTTCCAAGGACTCCAAGCACTCCACCAGACACCATAATAGACCAGGGTCATCGTCGTCACTGCCCTCCAGCCTCTCACTCTCAGCCATCCAGAGGCACCTCTGGACCGAGTACCACCGCAGTGCCCGGCAGGCCTCATCCAGCCACAGTTCTTTTCTGATCAACCGCTGAAGTTCCAGGACACACTCTCCCAGGGGCAGACACCCCAGGAAGGAAATAATTTAAGGAGTTTGCCAAGAGAGGCAGTATAGACAGAGAACAAAAGGGGAGCCAGAACTGAACCTTGAGGGACTCTGACTGAGACAGAACGAGGAGAGGAGGTGTTGTTGGAAAAAGAGACACTGAAGGAGCATTGCGAGAGATAGGAGGAGAACCATGAGAGGGCTGTGTCACAGAGACCGATTGAAGAGTTAGGAGAAGGAGACAATGATCAACAATGTCAAAGGCAGCAGAGAGGTCAAGAATAATTAGTATGGAGTTGTGACCTTTGGATTTAGCTGCAATTAGAGAATTTGTAATTCTTGTCAGAGCAGTCACTGTGGAGTGGAGGGGGTTTAATCCATACTATAGAGGGTCAAGGAGAGAGTTGGAGTTGAGGAAGCAAGTCAGATAGGAAAAGACAAGTCTTTCCAAAAGCTTTGAGGAGAAAGAGAGCAGGGATATGGGATGATATTTGGAAGGGGAGGTAGGGTCAAGAGATGGCTTTTTGAGGACAGGTACAACAGTAGCATGTTTAAGGGGAGCTGGAAGAACACCAAAAGAAAGAGAGCAGTTGAAGATGTGCATCAACGACTTCATCAGACAAGGGGCAAGAGATCTGATGAGGTGGGATGGGATGAAGTGGACACATGGTGGGACGAGAGGAAAGGAGAAGCGCAGTCACCTCCTGTTCAGTAGCTCGGGAGAAGTCTTGGAGGGTAGAGATGGAATGGTTCAAGTGAGGTTGAGATAGAGAGGGGAGAAAGTGGAGAATTCATTAGGGATGTGCATGGGCAACAAATTTGGTTCTGTTTGAAAATTTGGGTAAGTAAAAAAATGTGTCTGCTTCTGCAATTCGGACCGATAGCATTCGCTTTGGTTCGGCACTTCGGCAATTCGGACCCTAACCCCTAACCCTAACCACTTGTTTTAAGAAATCCAAAGCAATTTGGAACTTTGGCAATTCAGAACTTTGGCAATTCGGAAAATCTGCAATTTGGCAATTTGAACTTCGGACATTCGTAAGCATCCGAATGTCCAAATTTCACAAAATTCCTCTGAATGTACATTCAGTACGAAGTGAATTGCACATGTCTAGAATTCATTCCTTAACTGTTTAATCTTGTTAGTAAAGTAACATGCAAAGTTATCAGCTGAAAGATTAGTTTGTGTGGTAGCCACAGCAGGGCAAAGAAGAGAGTTAAGAGATGACTAGGATTGCGGGAGCACAAACTACTGAGAGAGGAAAAGTAGGACTGTTTTGCAAGGGTGAGGGCTGTGCTGTATGAACACAAGAGAAATGTATAGTGTAGAAAGTCTGACAAGGTGCGAGACTTCCTCCAGCAGTGTTCAGCTGAGCGAGAGCATTTCTACAGGTAGCGGGTTGACTAAGTGTGCCATAGTTGGAGGCGCTCCCTCCTTAAAGGTGCGTGCTTGGAGCGGGGCTGCAGCATCTAGGGCAGAGGTGAGGGTAGCGTTATATGAGGAGATAACCAGAGCGGTACAGGAGAGGGTAGGGATTGATGAGAGTTCAGAATGGATATTGGTCGAGAGCTGCTGGAGATCAAGAGAATTAAAATTCCTCCTGAGTTGAGGGGGATTAGGTTGAGGATATTGGGTGTGGGGGCACTCAAGAACAAATGATAGGAGGTGGTGGTCTACAGAGATTGAAGACTGAGCATGCATTTGAAAAAAAAAGATCTAGGGTATTGCCAGCTACATGTGTCGGAGAATGAGCCCATTGCAATCGCCCGAAGGAGAAGGTGATTGAAATAAGTTTTGAGGCTACTGAGTTGAAATCCCTGAGAATTAGGAATGGGATATTGCTTGAAAGGAAGTAAAGAAGTCAGGCAGCAAAATGGTCAAGGAAGAGACGACGAGAACCAGGGAGACGATAAATAACTGCAATGTTTGCAGATATGGGTTTGAATGAGCAAATTGAGTGAATTTCAAAGGAGGAAGAAGAGAGGGAAGGGGGAGGTAGAGGTTTGAAGGAGCAGTGGAGTGAAAGCAGAAACCCTACACATGTAGAGATACATATATTGCTACTACTGATCATGTATCCAGTCAAAATTAGCAAGATTGATATAATAACAATATAAGCAGACAAATATATCTTCAAACATAAGACAAGAGAAAACTAACTGATTATTTATGAAATGCCGAGAGAGAGGGGAGTTACTTTTATTCAAACAGCCAGAGATTACTGGCTTTTAAAACTGAGATAACTTCCTAAATGTATTACTTCCCATGTCTAGGGATTTAAACTTCAAGATATTAAAAAGAGAATAAATTAATTAGTTAGATTGTATTGAAGGGCTCCCCCAAATAAATAAGTAATCCCGCCTCTCCAATAATGAGGACCAGAAGATGCCTAGTCCTCTGTGTCTAACAATTTAAAAGCATACCCAGCTCCCCAGGTACAAGCACCTAGCCTATCCCCAAACCCTCCAAATTCCCACCTAGTATTTCAGCAGGTAAGTGTTAAAGGAACACTATAGTCAGGGCCGGCCCAAGATATTGTGCTGCCTGGGTCCAAGGGTGAAATGCTGCCACCCACCCCCGCCCCCACCACCCTCACCAAAACCTGGCAAGCTGCAAATTTGCCATGATTACCAAGGCAGAGTAGGCATCTGCTCACCCCACATTGCAGGTGCCTACTCTGCCAAAATTACCCGGTACCAGCCGGAGGAGAGGACCCTGGCGCTAGCGAGGGAGATCAGTCATCCTGCTCTTCACTGCTCCCTCGCGCGCAGCATCTGTAATGATGCTGAGTGCCGCAATATGACGTCATTCCGGCACCGGGCATCACGAAACTGATGGCATGAAGGAGCAGTGAGGAGCAGGAAGACTGAGCTCCCGAGAAAAGAGGCCCCACACCAGCTCCCAAAGGTAGGAAGCAATAATGTTGATGTGTGCAAGAATGTGGTAATGTGCGTGTATCTGTCAGTGTGTGTGTGTATGTCTGTCAGTTTGTGTGTGCCTGTCTGTCAGTGTATCTGTCAGTGTGTGTGTGCATGTCTGCCAGAGATTGTGTGTGTGTGTGTGTTTGTCAGAGAGTTTGTGTGTCTGTCACAAAGTGTGTGTGTATGTCTGTCAGAGAGTGTGTGTGTGTCTGTCAGAGAGTGTTAATGTGTGTGTGTCTGTCAGAGAGTGAATGTGTGTCTGTCAGTGTGTGTGTCTGTGTGTGTCTGTCAGTATGTCTGTGTGTGTTGGTCAGTGTTGCAATGGCCATGGCTGGACAGTGGAGGACCTGGAGGTGCACAGAGGTACGCAATGCCATGTCCCATTCCAACATGACAGCAATGTTCTCCACTTTCACAGGTTTTCAAGGAGTAGCGGGAAGATCCACTTTGGCACAGGGTGCAGATGGTGCCATTGGGGGTATACCAAAGGCTGGACTCCAGAGTCGCATACTGTCACGGCAATGTGAGTGGAGTCTGCTTGTTGGCTAATATTGTTTTTTTGTTTTGTTTTTGTCAGGAACCAGGAACCAGACAGAGACAGATCTAGATGCAAAAACACCTTTATTTAATAAACAACAAAGAAATCACCAAAAGCAAAGTCCAGGAGGCAAGCAGGGGTCAGTCACCAGAGAGGGTAGTCAGACGAGCCAGGATCAGGAGCACGGAGGTCAGCGGAGTCAGGAACAAGGCCAGAGTCAGGAACCAGGAGCAAACAGGAAACACAGGAACACGGAGACTTCTGGGGGACAGGAAACCACGCAAGGGCAAGGAGGTTCTGGGATTAGCTGCTTAAATAGGCTGAACTGATTAGCAGCAGGGTTGATTATTATTCTCAGGTGAGTAACCGTGGCAACATGCTGAAGGAGCTGATAGTTAATTACAGCTGAAACCTCAGACACTGAAAAAGGAAGGGTGGCTGTTTAAAACAGCAAAGAAACCCTGACAGTACCTCCCCCTCAACGACTCCCCCCATTTCTGCTGGTGGGTCCGGGCTTCATGGGGAAGCGAGCGTGATAGGAACGAAGGAGGGATGGTGCATGGACATCAGAGGCTGGAACCCAGGAGCGTTCCTCTGGACCGTACCCTTTCCAGTGCACCAAGTATTGGATCTGTCCTCTGAAGACTCGTGAGTCAATGATGCTGCGTATTTCATATTCCTCATGATTGTCAACCGGAACAGGACGTGGACGTGGTACTGAGGTGGTGTAACGATTACATACCAATGGTTTCAAGAGGGAAACATGGAATACATTAGAGATGCGCATGTTAGCAGGAAGGTCAAGTGCGTAAGCTACAGGGTTAACCCTTCGAAGTATACGAAATGGCCCAACGTATCGGGGTGCCAGTTTTTGTGAGGGAACACGGAGCCGTAGGTTGCGAGAAGACAGCCAGACCCTCTCTCCGACTTGATAGGTAGGTGCAGGAAGGCGTCTGCGGTCGGCCTGGAGTTTGTAGTTCTGCATTGCGCGTTGCAAAGAGTTCTGAACCTGCACCCAAGTGGAACGGAGTTCCCTGAGATGTTCCTCCAATGCCGGTATCCCTTGTGGCATGAACGTATCAGGCAATATGGACGGTTGAAAGCCATAGTTCGCCAAGAACGGGGATAGCCGGGAAGAGGCATTAATTGCACTATTGTGGGCAAACTCCGCCCAGGGTAGCAGATCAGACCAGTTGTTCTGGTGGTCAGAAATGTAGCAACGCAGAAACTGTTCCAGTGTTTGGTTAGCTCGTTCCGCGGCACCATTGGATTGCGGGTGGTAGGCAGAGGAGAAGGAGAGCTGAATTCCCATTTGTGTACAAAAAGCTCTCCAAAATCTGGACACAAACTGGCTACCCCTATCTGAGATTATCACTTTGGGTAACCCATGCAAACGAAAGACCTCCCGAGCAAAAATTGTTGCAAGTTCCTGAGAAGTTGGTAGTTTTTTCAAGGGAATGCAATGCGACATCATTGAGAATCGATCAACAACCATGAGAACGACTGTATTGCCACGGGAGACCGGAAGATCTACGATAAAATCCATGGACAAGTGGGTCCAGGGTCGTTCACCATTAGGTATGGTTTGCAGGAGACCCACTGGAGGGTGTCGTGGGGTTTTATTTTGAGCGCATACAGGACAGGCAGCTACAAAAGCAGTGACATCCGAACGGAGACTAGGCCACCAAAATTGCCGAGAGACGGACCAGATTAATTGGTTTTTGCCTGGATGTCCAGCTGCTTTGGAGTTGTGATAAGTACTTAATAATTTAGTACGGAGATGGATAGGTACAAAACAACGGCCATTAGGTTTCTCTGGAGGAGCATTACTTTGTGCAGCCAGAATCTCCTCGCCTAGGTGTGAGGTGAGGCTAGTACGGATGGTGGCCAGTATATGATCCGGAGCAATCACAGGAGTAGGGGTTATCTCTTCTCTAGATGGAGGGGAGAACTGTCGAGACAAGGCATCAGCCTGAATGTTTTTAGTACCGGGCAAGTAAGAAACCACATAATTGAATCTTGATAGGAAAAGAGCCCATCTAGCTTGTCTGGGGGAAAGTCGCTTAGCTTCAGAAAGATATGTCAGATTCTTGTGGTCTGTGAGGATGAGAATTGGCACTGAAGTGCCCTCAAGAAGGTGCCTCCATTCTTTGAGAGCTAATATTATGGCTAGAAGTTCTCTATCACCAATCTGGTAATTGCATTCCGCCGGGTTTAATTTCTTCGAGAAATACCCGCACGGATGCCTGGAGCTCTCTGGGTTAGGACGTTGCGACAGGAGGGCGCCTACTCCTGTCTCAGACGCATCGACTTCAAGAATGAATGGTAAGGGAGGGTTAGGGTGTGCCAGTATAGGAGCAGCAGCAAATGCGACTTTGAGCGATTCAAAGGCAGAAATGGCTTCCTGTGACCAATGCTGTGGATCAGCATCTCTCCTGGTCATATCCGTGAGTGGTTTAACCAAGGAGGAAAAGTTGCGTATGAACTTCCGATAATAATTGGCGAAGCCAAGAAAACGCTGTATAGAGCGAAGACCCGTAGGTCGAGGCCATTTTAGTACAGCAGAAAGTTTTTCTGGGTCCATAGAGAATCCAGTATCAGAGATAACATAGCCCAAGAATGTGACCTGTTTGCAATTGAACTCACATTTCTCCAATTTACAGAACAGATTATTTTCTCTAAGTCTCTGTAGAACACTAGAAACGTCTGCGTGGTGGTTCTCGAGAGATGTGGAATGGATAAGAATATCATCAAGATAAACCATCACACATTGCTGCAGCATATCTCGCAGGACGTCATTTATAAATTACTGGAAAACCGCCGGAGCGTTGCAAAGACCAAAGGGCATTACTAGGTATTCGTAATGCCCGCTCCTGGTGTTAAATGCGGTTTTCCATTTGTGGCCCTCTTTTATCCGGACGAGATTATATGCCCCTCTCAGATCAAGTTTAGTGAAGACCGTTGCTCCCTTGAGGTGGTCAAATAACTCAGTGATCAATGGAATGGGGTAGGCATTCTTAATAGTAATGCGATTGAGACCCCTATAGTCGATACAGGGTCTCAACTCACCACTCTTCTTTTTCACAAAGAAAAAGCCGGCCCCGGCAGGAGAAGATGACTTCCGAATGAATCCCTTAGACAACGCATCAGTAACATACTCCTCCATGGCTCGATTCTCTGCTACAGACAGCGGGTAAACCCGTCCACGGGGAGGATTGGCACCAGGTTGGAGTTCGATACCACAGTCATACGGACGGTGTGGTGGCAGAACGCTAGCTTGACCTTTGTCAAATACATCTTGGAATTCTTGGTACTCAGCAGGTAAGGAAGAGGCAGAAATTGTGCCCAAAACTTTGACCGGTTTCCGGAGACAGGAAAATGAGCATTGCTGGGACCAAGATAATATCTCAGATTTGTGCCAATCAATTGTGGGGTTATGCTTCTGTAGCCAAGGGTATCCCAAAACAACCTGGTAGTATGGAGAGGAAATGACCTGGAATTGGATCATCTCATGATGTAGAGCCCCTACAGCCAGAGATATGGGCACGGTTTCCTGGGTCACGAGGGCTGGCTGTATAGGTCGGCCATCGATGGCTTCGAAAGCTAGTGGGGAGTTGCGAGGCTGTAAGGGTATAGAGTGCTCTGATGCAAATGCACAATCTATAAACAAGCCTGCGGCCCCAGAATCAAGAAATGCCCGGGTTTTAATGGATGACTCCGGCCAGGAGAGGATAATAGGCACCAAGGGTTTGTCCTTATTTATCTCTGGGTCTGCAGAAAGACCCCCCAAGATCTGCCCCTGACAGTATCTTGGGTACGGGCCCTTTACCGGACGAATCGGGCAAAACTTTAATATGTGACCGTGGTGTCCGCAGTATAGGCACAGGCCCTCCCTCCTCCTAAAGGCTCTCTCCTCGACAGAGAGGCGTGAGAAGCCTAACCGCCTCGGCTCCACACCGACAGAGGACTCAGGACCAGGAGGCATGGGAGGTGAGGGAGGTTTGGGTGGGCAGGAAAAGCTCGGTGCCAAACATACTGGAGGCCTCCGCAGGCGCTCCCTGGATGAGGATCTCTCTCGGAGTCTGATGTCAATGAGGGTGACAAATGATATCAGTTCCTCGAGATCTTTAGGTAATTCTCTGCCTGCAATCTCATTTTTCATTACATCGGATAGCCCCTGTGCAAAGGCAGCCACAAGAATCTCGTTATTCCAGCCACCCTCTGCTGCCCTGGTACGGAATTCACTGGCATACTCAACAATAGTTTTCGTGCCCTGAGTATTAGACATGAGTTGTTTGGCAGTAGGGGTGGAGCGAGCTGGAATATCAAAAACCCTTTTAAAGGACGCAACAAATTCAGGGTAATTGTAAATGATGGGCCTCTCTGCCTCCCAGAGAGGTTTTGCCCAAGCTAGGGCTTTTTCAGACAGCAAAGAAATCATGAACCGGACTTTGTCGCTGTCTGTAGGAAATGCCTGGGGCAGCATTTCAAGGTATCCTTTAACCTGATTTATAAATTCTTTGCACTGAGCTGGGTTGCCCCCAAAATACTGAGGGAGCGGGACAGACCCAGTCATTCCTCTAGCCGCAACAGGTTCGGAGGCTACAACCGGTGCTAGAACAGGAAGTGAGGCAGAGTCGGCCGCAATCACAGGCTGGCCGGGTTTTGGATTCAGATTGGCATACTGGTCCAAATGGTGGTTCTGCTGGTCCCACCTGGTAAATAGGTTAGGTATAGGTGTATTGCCTGTACCATCTGTATTCATGGCCCTTGCGTAATGTCAGGAACCAGGAACCAGACAGAGACAGATCTAGATGCAAAAACACCTTTATTTAATAAACAACAAAGAAATCACCAAAAGCAAAGTCCAGGAGGCAAGCAGGGGTCAGTCACCAGAGAGGGTAGTCAGACAAGCCAGGATCAGGAGCACGGAGGTCAGCGGAGTCAGGAACAAGGCCAGAGTCAGGAACCAGGAGCAAACAGGAAACACAGGAACAAGGAGACTTCTGGGGGACAGGAAACCACGCAAGGGCAAGGAGGTTCTGGGATTAGCTGCTTAAATAGGCTGAACTGATTAGCAGCAGGGTTGATTATTATTCTCAGGTGAGTAACCGTGGCAACATGCTGAAGGAGCTGATAGTTAATTACAGCTGAAACCTCAGACACTGAAAAAGGAAGGGTGGCTGTTTAAAACAGCAAAGAAACCCTGACAGTTTTTTAAAACAAGGGCTGGGGTTTTGTAGAGGGGGGTGATGGGATCTAGTATAGAGGATGGACTGGGATATAGTATAGAGGGGGGACTGGAATTTAGTATAGAGGGGGGGACTGGGAATTAGTACAGAGGGGGAATGGGATTTAGTACAGGGGGGGGGATGTGATTTAGTACAGAGGGGGGGACTGAGGTTTAGTAGAGGTGGGGGCTGGGGTTTAGTAGACGGGCTGGCCCTGACTATAGTATTAAGATTACAAACTTGTATTCCTAACACTACAAGGTCTCTGTCCTTTGTCAGAAACAGGAACCCCCTCCCTCCATTTACCATAAAAAATGAAAACTGCTCCGTAGGAGCTCATATAGGAGCTCTCCACACATTCAAACTTCCCGTAGGAAAGTATTGAGTCAGTGCTTTTATATCGGGGCTTCCACGTCAGGTGACCCAGTTTTATTAACAGTCACTAGAGGTGGACTTAACCCTGCAATGTAAACTTTGCAGTTTCTAAAAAAAACTGCAATGTTTTACATTGCAGGGTTAAGAGGACAGAGACACTGCACCCAGACCACTTCAATGAGATGAAGTGGTTTGGGAGACTACAGTGTTCCTTTAAATGTATTCTTTTGACATCTTTGTTATCATAGTTATCGTAGTTTACAGTGGTCACTGCCACCAATACATATTAGAGGGAAGTATGTATTTTTTTCATTTTTAATGTTTAATTTTATGGTGCCTTAGGATGTTGGGGTGGGGGTTGGCAGTTTTATGGCATCCATAAGGGGCAACAGTATCTGTGTTGTAGTGTATTATGAAAGGGGGAAGAAATGCCATCGGAGGAAAGAGAGCTGCATATCCTCTCACAGGGAAAAGTGAGATTTCAAGGAATTCATACAGCCATTCATGTCTGTCTCTCCCGTTCAGGAATATATGAGACTCAGTTTTCGGTTTTTGTTTCTTAATTTAGATCTATAGCACTCCCTTACCAGCATTTTATGTTAACAGAAAAATCATTCTAAGAAAACTACCAAAATTGCAAGTTCTTAAAGGCTGAAAGCTTTGAATTTAAAATGACCAACTTAATTATAACTCTATTTAATGCAGCACCATTTTTTCTTTGCACAAAGGAATGCTTGCCACTGCAAATTAAAATAAGCCATTTTGACTGGAAGGGTTTAAATGCATACCATGCATTTGGGCATTTTTTAATATGATGACCTTGAAATGAAACTGTGTTACATTATCAGCAGTCACCAAGTTAGCTACTTACAAGCATATTTTTCTAAATCAATAAATAGCTTTTAGTATAGTAAACTACATATTGTTCTGTACATTGAATAAATGAATAAAGTTTTAATTTGCCTTCCTCCTCAGAATTAAATATGACCAATTACATTTTTCCTGAGTCATCAGACTGCACAATTGCGTTACACAAAGCACCTATATGATGCAATATAGTTAATAATTATTTCATACAAATGATATTGTAACAGATGAATAATGATATTTGGTCCAGTGGTAAATCAATATATAATGCGCCCTGCAAGAAATCCCAATACTAAATGATTTGAAATAGTTTTGCTTCCTCATGTTCTCAAAATCTTTTTTATAATGTAATTTATTATATTGATCTCACGATCTGTTCCTATCTGCAAGAGAAAAAAAAAATGTATCTGACCGAACTGAACCCATGACAAATGTTTCAAGTCAGCATTCACTTTAGTTGTACTTTAAACTTTAAACTTGTCTATAAAGAAAATATTATGAGAGTTACTTTGTACTGTTTACTGAATCTAGTGGCATTGTCTGAGAGTGGATAGGGAAAGCAAGTGTGTATCCCCAGAGAAATGGTCAGGGATCAGGATGGGATATATAGAGCAAATGACACAGGAGAGAATGACTATGGACATGGGCATTGCTAGAAGATGGACTTTGGGGGCTAATGCCCCAGATATTGGACTCTGTAGTCCCATATCTCTATAAGGAGGGTAAGGGGCAGGAGGATATTAGTATTTTTTATTTTTAATATTACTCAAGGAAACTGCTTAAAGCACCACTATAGTACCAGGAAAACAAACTCGTTTTCCTTGCACTATATGGTCTTTAGGTTCCCCCCCCCCCCCACCCTCATGGACCCCCTCCCGTCGGGTTGAAGGGGGAGGAAGGGGTTAAAGGCTTACATTTCTCCAGCGCCGGACACCCTCGGTGCTGGGGACTCTCCTCCCTCTTCGGCTGAATGCGCATGCGTGGCAAGAGACGCGTACGCATTCAGCCAGTCTCATAGGAAAGTATTTTCAATGCTTTCCTATGGACGCTGGCATCTTCTCACTGTGATTTTCACAGCGAGAAGCGCGGAAGTAAGATAGCCACTAGAGGCTGGATTAACCCTCAGTGTAAACATAGCAGTTTCAATTAAACTTCTATGTTTAGAGCAGGCAGGGTTAACACTAGATGGACCTGGCACCCAGACCACTTAATTGAGCTGAAGTGGTCTGGGTGCGTATAGTGGTCCTTTAATATAAAAAGAAAAATCACTTGTATAGTGTTTTGTAAGGCTACTAGGAAGGAGGAGATGCTGGGCAACAGAGTATTTCTTCGCACCCCTCTATTAGTTACTTAGCATTAGAGGATCACACTGAATACCTAGCTGTGAAGCATGTGCTTGCTCCTGCTATGCTATTCTGGAGAGCATAAACAACATGTCGTTCAAGGTTAGAGAGGAGATAACATAAAGAGTAGAGGATATGTCACGGCATAGCAACACCCATCTGTTAGTGTAATAGTGTAGGGGTTGTCAATTTTTCTTTGGGCTCAAGCCTCAAGTGTTTCTTGGAACCCAACAAAACCACTGTTTATGGGAGTGACCTGGGCAGAACGTAGAATGTGGTAAATGGAGTAGGTGACATGGAGAGGTTGGCAGAAAAGTGATGTCAAATGGAGAATGATAGAGAGGACCTGTGAAAGGGGTAGAAATACAGAGGACTTGGTAGATCAAGTGAGAAGGTGAGTGGGGTGTTGTTAATATAAAGAGTGAAACATGCAGACAAAGTAACAAGATGAGAAGAAAAATTAAGAAAAAAAAATAATAATGTAAATAAAGGCAATTGTACATAAAACAATGTTTCAATATTTACCCAGTAGATAGCTCCAGTAAAATGTACAAAAAAATGTAAAAATTCAACAATCCACAGAGCTCACAATAAAATCATGTTTTGTAAACACACAATTATAAACACTTACAATGCTTCACAATGAGAAATGCCTGTCAGGAGACACAGCTCCCTACCTAACTTCTCTGTCACAAATGTCCTTCATATGATTGAACCCAGGAGGGCAAAACACATAAGATAATGGCTGTTGTGTTTTTCTCCACTTTATGTGTGTCTAGAGAGCATTTTGTTACAGTCTATACATGTTGTTTTGTTAGTTTTTTTACATGTCGGGTTTGTAGTGGAAGAGGTTATATATATATATATATATATATATATATATATATATATAATGTATCTTAGGACAAGTAATATAGAGATGCATGATCATATGGGTGATGGAGCTAAAATCGGAGATTAGACGATAGACAAAGATATACAAAGGTACGTAGAGGACAAACGAAGACTAGTGATGTCGCGAACATAAAATTTTCCGGGTGAATCGCCATAGACTTCAATAGGCAGGCGAATTTTAAAACCCACAGGGACTCTTTCTGGCCACAATAGTGATGGAAAAGTTGTTTCAAGGGGACTAACACCTGGACTCTGGCATGCCAGAGGGGGATCCATGGCAAAACTCCCATGGAAAATTACATAGTTGATGCAGAGTCTGGTTTTAATCCATAAAGGGCATAAATCACCTAACATTCCTAAATTGTTTGGAACGTGCTTTAAAACATCAGGTATGATGTTGTATCGATCAGGTAGTGTAAGGATACGCCCGCTTCACAGTGACAGACCAAACTCCCCGTTTAACGCACCGCAAACAACTGCAAACAGTCCATTTGCACAACCGCAAACTCCCCATTTGCACAAGGTTGGATACCAAGCTAGCCATGTCCCGTTCCTTGTCCTCACTGATGTCATTCAAGGTCTCTTCCTCCACCCAGCCATGTACAACACCAAGGGTCCCCAAAAGGTGACAACAAGCCCCCTGGGACGCCTGCTGTGTTTGGTCTTCCACCTCCTCAAAGCCACCTTCCTCCTCTGACTACTCTTCTTCAGACTCCTCTCTCTGCGTTATTATAAGGTGTGTTAAGTAGTACTATTCCTATCAGTTTAATCCCTGTTATGCCCCTATCAGGGGACGTGTATATGGCATTGATTTTAGTAACTGGGAGATGGAAAAAGATGCTTGGTCGGTCCTCTACTTCAAATTTGGGGCACTGCACGTGCAATCTAATGTGCCACCAGATAGGAGTGGTGTGTTAAGTAGTTCTATTCTTATCAGTTTAATCCCTGTTACGTCCCCTATCAGGGGACGTGTATATGGCATTGATTTTAGTAACCGGGAGATGGAAAAAGATGCTTGGTCGGTCCTCCTTCTTCAAATTTGGGGCACTGCGCGTGCAATCCAATGTGCCACCAGATAGGAGTGGTGTGTTAAGTAGTACTATTCTTATCAGTTTAATCCCAATGTCACGACTACTAGTGTGGTCCAGCATGCAGAAACTATGTAAACATAAACATAGGCAAGAAAAGGAAAATAAAAGGACACAGCGTAAACCGGACCTTAGAATGGCCGGACTAATACGCTAGAGACAGAGAATGGTCAAAGGGAAAGCCGAGGTCAAGGAGGCCAGAAAATACACAATACCGTTTACACAAGCCAAGTCAGGGAAATCAGAATTCAGAATAACCAGGGAAAAGCCAAGATCAGGATACCAGGAAATCAGATTCACAATAATAAAGCACTCTCAGGAAACCAGGAACAGGAAACCACAACAGGACAAGGTACTGGGGTGAGCTAGGGATTTAAATATCACACGGCGGGCCGGCAGCCACGACACCCTGTTACGTCCCCCTCATCAGGCCTTTTTTAGTTGAATGTATCGCCCACTGTCAGTCCCTTCGGGATCCATCCCTCATTCATCTTAATAAAGGTGAGGTAATTTAGACTTTTTTGACCTTGGCGACTTCTCTTCTCAGTGACAATACCTCCTGCTGCACTGAAGGTCCTTTCTGACAGGACACTTGAAGCGGGGCAGGCCAGAAGTTCTGTCGCAAATTGGGATAGCTCAGGCCACAGGTCAAGCCTGCACACCCAGTAGGCAAGGGGTTCATCGCTCCTCAGAGTGTCGATAACTGCAGTTAAGGCGAGGTAGTCTGCTACCTGTCGGTCGAGTCGTTCTCTGAGGGTGGACCCCGAAGGGCTGTGGCGATGCGTAGGACTTAAAAAGCGCCGCATGTCCTCCATCAACAACACGTCTGTAAAGCGTCCTGTCCTTGCCGGCGTGGTCGCAGGAGGAGGAGGATTACTTTCACCTTTTCCCCTGTTAGATTCCCATTGTGCTGTGACATCACCATTATACGCTGTGTAAAGCATTCTTTTTAATTGATTTTGGAACTGCTGCATCCTTTCCGACTTGCCGTAATTCGGTAACATTTCAGGCACTTTCTGCTTATACCGGGGGTCTAGTAGCGTGGACACCCAGTACAGGTCGTTCTCCTTCAGCCTTTTTATACGAGGGTCCCTCAACAAGCACGACAGCATGAAAGACCCCATTTGCACAAGGTTGGGTGCCGAGCTACTCATGTCCTGTTCTTCGTCCTCAGTGATCTCACTGAAGGTATGTTCTTCCCCCCAGTCACGTACAACACCACTGGTACCAGATAGGTGACAACGAGCACCCTGGGATGCCTGTTGTGGTTGGTCTTCCTCCTCCTCCTCAAAGCCACATTCCTCCTTTGACTCCTCTTCCTTACAATCCTCTTCCAGTGTTGCCGCAGGTCCAGCAAGCAATGCTGATAAGGCTGTTTCTGGTGGTGATGGTGACCACAACTCTTCCTCTTCACGCTCATCTACAGCCTGATCCAGCACTCTTCGCAGGGCACGCTCCAGGAAGAAAACAAATGGTATGATGTCGCTGATGGTGCCTTCGGTGCGACTGACTAGGTTTGTCACCTCCTCAAAAGGAAGCATGAACCTACAGGCATGAGCGTCCAGTAACGTGGCAAAAAAATTCCTGTAAGCCTGGGTACTTATGCACAAAGCGTTGTACGATCAGATTACACACATGTGCCATGCACGGCACATGTGTCAACTTGCCCAAATGCAATGCCGCCAACAAATTTCTTCCGTTGTCACAAACCACTTTGCCGATCTCCAGTTGGTGCGGAGTCAGCCACTGATCCACCTGTGCGTTCAGGGCGGACAGGAGTGCTGGTCCGGTGTGACTCTCTGCTTTCAGGCAAGTCAACCCCAAGACGGCGTGACACTGCCGTATCCGGGATGTGGAATAGTACCTGGGGAGCTGGGGGGGTGCCGTTGATGTGGAGCAAGACGCAGCAGCAGAAGAGGACTCAGCCGAGGAGGTTATGACAGACACCTGACTGGGGGCAGATGAGCAGGAACTGCTCAAGGCGAGAGACAGAGGGGCGGATGGTTGAGAGGGGGCGAGGAGGACAGCAGTGGTTAATGTGGCTGAAGATGCTGGACCAGGAGGAGGATGGCGGCTTTGAGTTTGTGTGCTGCTTGTACTCATGTGTGGATCCCATAGGCGTTTGTGATGTGCGATCATGTGCCTTCGCAAAGCAATTGTACCTAGGTGGGTGTTGGACTTCCCACGACTCAGTTTCTTTTGGCACAGGTTGCAAATGCCATCGCTGTTGTCAGAGGCAAACACACAAAAAAAATGCCCCACTGCTGAGCTCTGCAATGACGGCATTCTGGTGGTGGCAACAGCATGCGTTGATTGGCGTGCTGTCTGGCTGACCCTGGGTGCCGATGCATGCTGTCTGACTGTGCCACTAGCTCCTTGCGACGACCTCCCCCTGCTTCCAACTCGTCTCCTCCTCCTCCTCTCTGTCTCCCCATCTGAACTTCCCCCTGTTCTTCTTCTCTTCTAGCGGGCACCCACGTTACATCCACAAATGCATCGTCTTCATCAACCGCTTCACTTGTATCTGACAACTCAGCAAAGGAAGCAGCAGTGGGTACAACATCATCATCATCACACCGTACGTCCATGTGTGTAATGCTGCCTGACTGAGACATATCCCTGTTATCTACATCCTCTGGCAATAATGGTTGCGCAGCACTCATTTCTTCCAACTGATGTGTAAATAACTCCTCTGACATACCAAGTGAAGCTGCTGTGGTGCTAATGTTGGTGGTGGCGGCAGGCGGGCGAGTGGTAACTTGAGAGGTGCCCGAAGCTAAGCTGGAGGAGGATGGTGCGTCAAGGTTCCGAGCGGAAGCTGTAGAAGATTGGGTGTCCTGTGTTAGCCACTGGGCATTATTCTAGGGCCAAAGGGAATCACAGCACCACGACCACGACGGCCCCTGCGGGGTGGCCTGCCTCTGCCTGTCGTTTTTTTTTCGATTAGTGGTACCATGCGTGCAAGCTACTGTGACAACAGATATGAGTGGCACTGTGCAGTGGCTGAAGTTGGCAGAGTAGACGCTGTAGGCCATTTATTTTTTTTAAATGTACACTAGTGTTACACCAGATATGAGTTGCAATGGTGTGACACTGTGCCCTGGCAGGCCCTGAAACGCACATGTGAAACTGACTGCTATTATATTACAGTCCAAAAAGTTTTTTTTTGTTAAATGCAAGCTATTGTGACACCAGATATGAGTGGTGGCACTGGGCAAGTGGGCACAGTATACGCTGTGAGCCTGACACACACGCTGGCAGACAACTAACTGCTATTCAATCTATTACAGTCAAAATTGTATTTTTATATTTTTCAATTTACACTACTGTTACACCAGATATGAGTTGCACTGGTGTGACACTGTGCCCTGGCAGGCCCTGAAACGCACACGCGTGAAGGAAACTGTCTGCTATTATATTACAGTCAAAAAAGTTTTTTTTTTTAAATGCAAGCTATTGTGACACCAGAGAGTGAGTGGTGGCACTGGGCAGGCCCTGAAACGCACACTCGTGAAGGAAACTGACTGCTATTATATTAGAGTCAAAAAAGTTTTTTGTTTTTTTTAAATGCAAGCTATTGTGACACCAGTGAGTGGTGGCACTGGGCAGGCCCTGAAACGCACACTCGTGAAGGAAACTGACTGCTATTATATTACAGTCCAAAAAGTTTTGTTTTTTTAAAATGCAAGCTATTGGGACACCAGTGAGTGAGTGGTGGCACTGGGCAGGCCCTGAAACGCACACTCGTGAAGGAAACTGACTGCTATTATATTACAGTCCAAAAATTTTTGTTTTTCTTAAATGCAAGCTATTGGGACACCAGTGAGTGAGTGGTGGCACTGGGCAGGCCCTGAAACGCACACTCGTGAAGGAAACTGATTGCTATTATATTACAGTCAAAAAAGTTTCGTTTTTTTTAAATGCAAGTTATTGTGACACCAGTGAGTGAGTGGTGGCAGTGGGCAGGCCCTGAAATGCACACTAGTGAAGGAAACTGACTGCTATTATATTACAGTCAAAAAAGTTTTGTTTTTTTTAAATGCAAGCTAATGTGACACCAGTGAGTGAGTGGTGGCACTGGGAAAGTGGGCACAGTATATGCTGTGAGCGTGACACACAGGCTGGCAGGCAGGCAACTGCAATTACATTACACAGAAAAAAAAAGCAGACTGATGTTCTAGCCCTAAAAAGGGCTTTTTGAGGTGCTGTCCTTACAGCAGAGATCAGATGAGTCCTTCAGGACTGTAGTGGACACTGAATACACTAGCCTAGCTATCAATTTCCCTATCAAATGAGCAGCAGCTACACTATCCCTCCTCTCACTAAGAATGCAGCTTCACAATGAATGTAAAATGGATGCTGTAAACAAGGTGGGAGGGGCCTGGGAGGGAGGGTCTGCTTCTGATTGACTGGAATGTGTCTGCTGACTGTGAGGTACAGGGTCAAAGTTTACTTAATGATGACGAATAGGGGGCGGACCGAACAGCGCATATGTTCGCCGGGAACTATTTGCCAGCGAACCGTTCGGGACATCACTAACGAAGACTATTTTTATATTGACAAAAATGAAATGGAAGAACTGAAGTGAAGGTTAAGGGTGTCTGAAGTGACAGTCTCGCTTGCTGCAGCTACCCATGTAGTCCTCCGTTGTGCATTTTTTTAGACACTACACTAATGTCCTTTCAAATGGCTTCTCTGGTTCATAATTAGTGCTCTGCTTATTGGTCCCAATATACTGAAGTAAACATTCTGAAATGCACCAGTATCAGAGTCAAATCCATTGCTATAGAGGAGACATGAGCTAATTTAATCTTGCATAAGACATACCTCTTTACAGCTCTCAGATAATGTAAGGTAATTTACTAGCATATAAACAAATGAGATAAGGTGGAGACATAATCTATAGGCAAATATAAAAGGATAAAACATTGGAATGAATATAATGAATATAGGACGTCAGTGATGAAGGCAGCACGGGTATAATGAACTTTGGATTCATAACAATTTTAAATGCACTAAGATGCATACTATATGACTATACTTCATGAATTATAAAAAATAGAACCCGAATACATGACATATAACTCAAGGGATATACTATTGTAAAGCTATTTTTAAGAAGATTGCAATCATGATAAATTATAATTATTTTCATGAATCTAGACTGCCTTTCTTATATAGCAGTAGGGCGACGCTGCTGTCAAAGTTAGAGGTTGAAGAAGACAATCAGCGATATTCATCAAAGTGAGATTTGTCTGGAATTCAAAGTGAATTTACATTTCCAATTTAAGGCCAAAGTAGCTGATCTGGAAGCATAGCTGATCTTTTCCAATTTAGCTATTTTCGTTACATTTGAAAGTCCCTGAAGTTCACTTTGAGTTCCCGACAATTCTCAGTTCTCTTTAGTAAATACCCCAGAAAGTTTGTCCAAGTTTTCCCATGTTCGACTAGTTAAACATGCATCTTGAATGGCAAATATTGCTATCTGACTATCCAAGATTTCATTACTCCTTGTTACCCATTCTTAGAGACAGATAGGACTATAGAGTAGGCCAAGAAAAGTTCAAATCAAATGATAAAAAAGGCAGAAAAAAGGGATAGATAGATAGATAGATAGATAGATAGATAGATAGATAAATAGATAGATAGAACCAGTCCCCTGTAGTATCTCTGCCCTGGGAGGAAGTGAGAGCCGGTCTGGAGACAAAGGAGGAGGCGTGTGGGGGGTGGGGGGGGTGGGCAGGTTGAGAGAGCTGGAAAATCTCCCACAAGTAAATACTGTATCTGTATGTTTGTCACTGCATGTCTGTGTATCTGTGTCATTGTTTCTGTGTGTCTATGCATCTGTATATGTATCAGTGTGTGTTTCTGTATGTGTATTAGTGTTTGTATCTGTATGTCTGTCAATCTGTGTCAGTGTTTCTATCTGTGTACCTGCATGTATTTCAGTGTGTGTATCTGTGTATCTCTATATGTATCAGTTTTTGTATCTGTGTGTCTTTGTATCTGCATGTGTGTCAGCGTTTGTATCTGTATGTATGTGTATCAGTGTGTATCAGTGTGTCTGTGTATCTGTATTTTTATTAGTGTTTGTTTCTGTGTATCTGTATGCATGTCAGTTTGTGTATCGGTGTGTCTGTATCTGCATATGTGTCAGTGTTTTTATCTGTATGTATGTGTGTCCGTGTGTGTATCGGTGTATCTGTATTTGTGTCAGTATTTGTATCGGTGTGTCTGTGTATCTGTATGTGTGTCAGTGGGTGTGGGTGTGGGTGTGTGTGTAAATCTGCATTTATTTCAGAGTGTGTATCTGTGCTCATTTGTTATTCATGTATGTGTGTATGTACATACATCTCAGCAATCAAACGCTATCACTTCACACAAATATATCCCTGCATTCAAATGCCAACACTGCATTCAGACATCAACAATACATACAAACACACCTCTGTATCAAATCACCAACATTATATAAAAACGCACATTTGCATCAAACGCCAACACTACATAAAAACATACTCCTACATTCACTCACACATTCTTAATACAAAAACATACTTGCTTTCAAACACACAAACACTGATCAGTGCTAAATACAACCCAGCAAGCGTGTACAAAAGGTAGATACCCATCTGGAAAAGCATTGTGGGAGTTGTACGACAGATGGGGATCTACCTTTTGGTTGCCCCTGCGATAGGGGGGTCCAAAAAATTTCTTGCACCAGGGCCCTCTCTACATTAGTTGGCCACTGAATATGTGATGGTAGATAGGGGAAACAGAGTCGGCATCTATTATGCATGCATCAAGCTCTGTGAATACTGTGCCATGTTGCGTACTGTCAACTATCAGTTTTGTGTATAAAGAGAAAATACAATATGTATGTACTTTCCCCCGTCCAAAATTTTCCCGCACCTTCCCTGCATGTATAATGTTCTGCAATATTTATCATTTAAACACAGGCCATTGAGTACACAGAGCAGCTGACTGGGCCCAGGGCAGATGACCCTTTCCCCCTAGATTAAAGACAGGACTGTGTTACGTTTGTGGTTTATCTAGAGATTTTGACAATAAACAGAGGTGTAGGAATCACAGGTATGATGGTATTAAATCCCTCATATTATTTTGCAGAGGATATGTGAGGGGACAGATCTGCCTCAGTCATGATGTCTAACTATTAAGATCGTTCACTTCTTTTAAGCCAGGTAGAACAAAAAGAGTTAAAAGGAGTTTGTTGTATTGTTGCTTATAACACGATGACATTTCAACAAGGAAGAATATATCAGTGGAAAAAAATAAATATTTTGAATTCTTTTTGTGCATAATATTCATACTTTTTTCAATATAGAAACAGTTTTTTTTCTTTAATTGTTTTGTGTGTGAGAAATCACATGTTTATATATGTTAAAAAGGTAAAGATAAAAAGAAGCAAAATATGGTCATTAGAAATAGTTATTACACACATCACAGGGAAAAATAACTACTTTTATAAATATGTAATATATGAAAATCAAACAATTTTTCAAATTATCTCATATTTTTGGATCAACTTTAAAAATGTTTTTTTTTTAATTCCAATTTTAAAAATATATCATATATAAAACCTATATTAAAAAATATTAAAATATTTTTTAAAAATTTGAAAATATCAAATCACTTTAAAAGTTTATCCAAAAATATAAAATAGAATCTGGCCCACTCAACTTCAAGTCAGCTTCAAAGTACACAACATTCTTATTTTGTTAACACTTCTGTCTCATCAGTGTTTATATCAATATATATCACCCTCAACACAAAAAAAATAGGTCCCTCTCATACTGTCCTGTGGAATCTGGCTCCAAAACTTTTGTAGCAAATCCTGCAAGTTGAGGAGGGACCTCCATTAATTGGGTTTATTGGGTTTATTGTTAGAGCACATCCCACAGATGCTCAATTGGATTAAGATCTGTGGAATACGGTGGCCAAGGCAACACCTTGATCTCTTTGTCATGTTCCTCAAACCATTCCTGGACATTTTTTACTGCAATGGATAGCAAGAGGATGGCAGGGTGGCAGGTTGCATTTTTTTGCCATCGATGAACACCATAGCCATGAATAGGTGTACATGGTCTACAACAATCTCTAGGTAGGTGGTACATGTCAAATTAACATCCACATGAATGCCAGGACCCAAGGTTTCCCAGCAGAACATTGTCCAGAGCATAACACTGCCTCTGCTAGCTTGCCTTCTTCCCATATAAACATCCTGTTGACATCTCTTCCTTATGTAAACAAACCAAATGCACCCGGCCATCCACCTGACCTAAAAGAAAACGTGAGTCAGCAGATCAGACAACCTTCTTTCATTGCTCCATGGTACAGTTATCATGCGCATGTCCATTGAATGTGCTTTCAGCATTGGACTAGTGTCATCATGGACACTCTGACTGGTCTGTGGCTATGCAGCCTCATACACAGCCAACTGCGATACAATTCAGCTACAGTAGCTTTTTTGTGTGATTGGAATACACAGGCTAGCCTTCGCTGCCCACATGCATCAATGAGCCTTGGGTGCCCATGGCCCTGATGCCGGTTCACCACTTGTCTTTCCTTGCACCACTTTTGGTAGGTACTTACCAATACATACCAGGAATACCCCACAAGAGTTGCCATTTTGGAGATGCTCTTACTCAGCAGACGAGCCATCACTACTTGGCCCTTGCCATAGTCACTGAGATCTTTTCGCGTGCCCATTATTCCTGCTTTCAACATTTGAAATTCAAGAACCGACTGTACACTTGCTGTCTTAACAGGTGCCACCTTTCACCAATCAGTGGTTTTAATGTTGTGGCTGATCAGTGTACATACACACAACACTCTATTCTGTGATATAGATGGTGTTACTGTAATGGAGATGATAGCAATGTATAGAAATATGTCAAAACATATCTGTGTGCCTATTGTTATATTCTGATATTTTTTGATCTAGAAGGCATATGTCCATGTATATCTTTCAACAAATACTGCTCCAGTCAATATGTGTAGGGATATGAACATTCTTGATTAGATGAAGAATTACGTAGACATTACATAAGTTATGCAGTACTAAGTTTCAACTAAATTGAACAACTTTTTTATTGGGATGATAAGAATGTTATTAAGAATTCATTTGTTACCTATAAACCCTTCTATGTACGTCATACACACCAGAAGTGCCTTTTTTGTTGTCAAATAGCTCCCTCTGTTGTCCAGAATGTACTATTTTATACCTGTCTGGACATGTCTGGGTAGAGTTCCATGTCACTACACTATGGCATAAGTGACATTCCAAGAATATTTTTCATATGAACTCATGAGAAACTACCTTGCAGAAAAGATATCTGATTGGCTGTGGCTATGATCCAGCTGATTTTAGTACTTGACAACACATTCACATGATTCCACACTGTATTGACTTTTGTGACCAAGAAAACCTCCCAGTAAACGTGACCTTTGGATTAGTCATAAATGGCACAATGACAATTCCAGTTTTCCAGTGTTTAACGATTAACAGCTATAAGTTTCATTTCTCCTCTGTCCCTGTGTTAAGAAACAGGGAAATGACTATTATTTGCAAACATGCATTATTATAATTATTATTATTACAGTGATTATTATTATATAATTTTTTGTGAAAATATGGAGTTATATAAAGTGCAAATATGTGTAGCACTCTGTCAGGAACACTGTACCCACCACACAGATCTCCAAAAATACAGAATAGAGTATAGAGCATGATACTGTGGCTGGGCTTACGCAGGAATATAGGAAAAATTGTAAACAAGCAAAGTCAGGATTACGGAGATACGAAGAAAAGAGAACTAGCCAAGGTCAGGGCAGTAGTGATACACAGTCAGATCAAACAAGACAAGGTCAATACCCCAAGTCAGAAAATAGAGAAAAACACGCTCATCGGAAACCAATATGGAAACTATGACAGGGCAAGGGTATCAGGGCAAAAGCACTATTTAAACTGTTAGATGCATTTAATTGGTCCACTCCAAATAGCACGATAATGAGGCTGCAGGTATGATGAGCTAGAAGTGGCTAGTCGCGCCTGGCTTCCATGAAAAAGTCAGAATAAAGCAAAGGTGCAAAAATCTCAACTGTCTAATGATTTTCTATATATATCTAAACAAGATATATATCTTAAAACAAGAAAACTACACTTCTGCATTTAGTAAATAAGTAAATATTCTTTAAAAACAAGTTCCCACAATAGCACCACATTGCAGGCAAGCAGGGAAGGCTTTTAGTGCACAGACCTATAGGTGTTTTTGCACCTGTGCTGTCACTGGCTTTAGGATACAAAATCCATTATTCTTGATTTCTACTCTTCCAGAATGGAAAATTCATCGTTGTTGATTTCTACTCTGTCCATTATCATTCACTGGGTTAGCAGTAGTTGGAGGTGAAAATCCAGAAATCATAAGATTGTTAAAGACGGTGGCTGCTTCTCTTGACGATACAGTATTTAAGGCCAAAGTCAGAGCTGGATTTGCCGTTATGCAAAGTAGGCACCGGCCTACATGTGCATGAGCATGGTAACCTTTCTTCATAGCTAAAATGTTCCCTTCCTTTTATTAATTTTGTAGCCAGTCTCTGCACTTTTTCTAGTGCCATAATATCCTTCTTTAGAAGAGGTGCCCAAAATTGCACAGCATATTCAAGATTTGGTCTTACCAGTGATTTATAAAGAGGCAAAATGATATTTTCATCCTGAGAATTAATGCAATTTTTCATGCATGAAAATACCTTACTGGCCTTAGTCGCTGCTGATTGACATTGCATATTGTTGCCTAGTTTGTTGTGTGTTGTTAGCCCTAACTCGCTTCCATTTATGGTATAAGTTGCTTTAGCATTCTTTATGCCAAAGTGCATAACCTTGCATTTTTCTATATTAAATTTTCTACATTAAACTGCCATTTTAGTGCCCAGTCCCCTAGTCTGTCTAAATCCCTCTACAGCTAAGTAATATCTTGCTCACATTGTATTATTTTACAGTGTTTTGTGTCATCTGCAAACACTGAAACATGACTTTCAATGCTTTTTTCAAGATCATTTATAAATATGTTAAATAGAACGGGTCCCAAAACAAAACCCTGAGGGACACCACTTACCACCTCTGTTCACCTTCAAAATTTACCATTAATGATAACTCTCTGTACTCTGTTTTTAAGCCAATCTTCTGCCAAAGAACACAAATTTTCATCTCGACAAATTTCTTTGATTTTGAACACTAGTCTATTGTGGAGCCTTTCTTCTATACTGCATTCAAACTTCATAGAAGAGCTACAGGAAGGGTGTGAAATTCCGTGCTGTGCCAGCTCCTGCCTTGCAGGAGATTTAGTGACAGCACTGAGTGTATAACAGCTCCCACGTCTATACTATCAATCATAAGAGAGTGAATACTTTATAAATAACTCTCTAAAAACTTGTAACACCACTTTTCCCCTGACTCTACATTTAACCCCTCCCAAAAGTTTAACAAACCATTTTATGTGTCACAAACCCAACCCCTTTCTGGATATGTCGGGCCCTTTGGGTGGTGGCAGTTGGGTGATTCACCTTGCCCACTGATGTCCTGCTTCACCAGACCATGCTGTTAGGGGGTGTGGATTTACTTGAAAGATGAAAGTGAGAGATTAGCATAGGGTATGTATTTTCTTATAGTTGAATCCTGAGTTTTCCTCCAGCACTACTTCTACCAGATACATGACACTTGGGAGGTATGACTGTTTTAGTGTTTTCTGTCGATAAAATTCTGCAATTAGGCCCATCATTGTCAGCCCAATGGATCCTTAATTCAGCTTTCTCATACCCCCTGTACACATACATCATACTATACCCACAACCACACACACTGTACCCCCTGTCCACAAACTACAACCCCAGTACACACATGCACACTACAAACATACACACTACAGTTCCTAACATACACCCACAATGCAACCCCAATACACTTGTACTGACACACTGTAGTCCCTAAATACAAACACACTCTACAGCCCTGAAACACACACACAGTACAGTCCCTATTGGCAGGGGCGTACCTAGGGCATGTGGCACCCGGGGCGGGTCCTGGGTTTGGCACCCTCCCCCCCCCTCCCCTTCTCCAAAAAAAAAACAAAACCTACTACATTTTTAAAATGTGTTAGATTTTTTAAAAAAATTATTGAGCAAATTTGTAAACTTTTTAAAACCAATGCCCCCCTCTAAAAAATCCCTGCACCCCCTCACACACAGTTACAGGCAGACAGTCACACACAGTTACAAGCAGTCACACGCATACAGTCACATGCAGACAGTCACACATATAGTCACAGGCAGTCATACACACAGTTACAGGTAGAGAGTTACACACAAACACAGTCAGTTACAAACAGTTACACACAGTCACGCACACTGTTACAGACAGACAGTCACATATACAGTCACACACACGGTCACAGGCAGACAGTCACGCACAAAGTTACAGCCACAAACACTGTAACACAGTTACAGGCAGTTACACACACAGTCAGTTACAGGCAGTCACGCACAAAGTTACATGCAGACAGTCACAGGCAGACAGTAACACACAGTTACAGGCAGCATCACACAGTCACAGGCAGACTGTCACACACACACAGTTACAGGCGTGCAGTCACACACACACACACAGTTACAGGTAGACAGTTACACACATGTACACAGTTACAGGCAGACAGTTACACACACACACAGTTACACACACACACACACACATATTTACAGGCAGACAGTTATACACACACACAGTTACAGACACACATAAGACAGACAGTCACACACACACACAGTTACAGGTAGACAGTTACACACACGTACACAGTTACAGGCAGACAGTTACACACACACACACACACAGTTACACACACACACATATTTACAGGCAGACAGTTATACACACACAGTTACAGACACACACACAAGACAGACAGTCACACACACACACACATACACAGTTACAGACTGACAGACACACACACACACACACAGTTACAGACTAACAGTCACACACATACATACACACACACAGTTACAGACAAACAGTCACACACACACATAGTTACAGACAGACAGTCACACACACACACACACAGTTACAGACAGACAGTCACACACACACACATAGTTACAGACAGACAGTCACACACACACACACACACAGTTACAGACTGACAGACACACACACACATACACACACACAGTTTCAGGCAGTTACACACACACTCTTATACTTACAGACAGTGTGGGCTGGAGGAGTGGATTCCCTGAAGTCCTTCCCTGGCTGGAGGTGGAGGTGCAGGGATTTCTTCTTGCTGCACCTCCATGTGCAGCAGTTACAGCAGCTGTAAGGGCCATGTTAAGCCCCGCCCCCCACTCACGGTTAGGCTCCGCCCCTATACTGCTGTAGCTCTGCCACTTCTTCATCCCGTGCGGCCAGTTCCTCTTGCTGGTCTCCGTCCCCAAGACCAGGGTCATGGCACACCCCTACCAGGTGGCACCCGGGGCGGACCACCCCCTCCGCCCCCCCCTTAGTCCGCCACTGCCTATTGGTATACATTTTCACTCTACAGCCTCTGAACACATACAAACACACACACACAATCTCTACAGCCCTTAGACCTGCATTCACCTGCATCCAACAAAAATGGTCTGCATTATATGACATCCTGACACTTTATTTTTCAGGACTGTATAACTTCACCTTAAAGGGACACTCCAGACCCCTAGAGCACTTGCTGAAAAAACTTTGTGTGAAGAGCACGTCCTATTCATTTCATTTTGCAAAAAGTGTGATTATAGTTCTCTTAGGAGGAGGTGGTGGTCGGGAGCCATGTACATTTCCTAAGTGACAGGGTGGTCTGTCACATATGCAAAACTGCTTTTTCCCTCAGACTAGAGGGAGGAGGGACCAGGAACCCTAAATGGTTAACAGGGAAGTATAGCGTTAGGAATACACATTTGTAGTCATCATGCTACAGTGTTACTTTAATTCTCCTTGTTTTGGGTTAATAAGAATACAAGGTTTTTAATAGTGGGAGGTATTTAATGATACAGTGTGGACAGGGAGGAACACTGAAGATTTTTTGCATAGGGTGCCTAAAAGCCTAAGGCCTGTACCTCAATGCTAAATTTAAATCAATTTTAACCATAAATTAGTTTGTCTAATCCTAAACACACCTTATTCCACACTTTTACCTCTCTCAAGCTTATACTCTTTTTAACACTAAACATTCTATGTAATCTAAATCTGATATTAACCCATCTCTAACCTTAAACCACACATAACCCTAAACCAGAAAAAAAAGGATGCTTTTTGCTAAATTCTAACAGGCCCTTATTTATTATTTTTGGATACGTTTTCAAACAATGTAATATTTTTGGATTCAATTTTACAATGATTTAATATTTTGATTAATTTTTTTATATATTGATATTTATATATATATATTTGATTTTTTTTGTATATTGATATTTTTATATATATATATTTTTTAATTTTTATTAAAATATTTTAATATTTTGAAAGAATATTTTGAAAGTTTATCCAAAAATCTAAAATAATATGAATTTGAGGCCTTAACGTGTTAGCATCTTTACAAGTAACAGAGAGGACTGTTCATATAAATCATTTGAAAAATAAATGGAACCTCTGCCTGATAGACAATATAATTATCTGTTGTGTTGTTATCCTAATTATAAAAACAAGTTATATTATTTATTTTATACTGATCTGTAAAATGTGGGTTTTAGATATTAAGCACTAATACTATTGCTTATTTTTCTTTGCGAAGTTCACACAATAAATTCCTGTGTAAATGTGGTAATGATAATCAACAAATACCCTGAAGATTGTCTTCGGCTTGTCTTCAATTAAGGAATATACTTATAAAGGTGGAGCGCTAATGACTTCAGGAACACCCAGAAAGTCTTGAGGTTGTTCCAGCTCAGAATCACATAGAAAAATAAAAAGAGCAAATCATAGTGGAGTATGATTTTAACACAAAAATTATGCAAATGTATTATGATAAATTCTAGACATATAACACTCCTTTCTGTACTTGTACTTTTTGTTTGTGTGTTTGGGTTCACATAGGTGTGTAGCAGCTCTGCTGTGTATTTGATTCTATTGTAAAAGTCTTGTTTAATACTTTTTCTAAGTGGTGGGTGTCACGTATTCATCCGCTTATAGAAATGTGGTTAATGACATTTACTGTCCACACAGGAAAAGTTGTGCTGAGCAGCAACCTAATCCACAGAAGGGTTAATGCTGAGCAGCAATTATGCAAATGAAACCTGGTAACTGACTTTGGGGTCAAAGGCCGTTACAGCCTATCAGAACTAAAGGAGGGGTATTTAGGCCCAGTTCTCAGCCTGCTCAGTGCCCTGTCGTGGTTTCCCTTGTGGTTGTCCGAGAGCGCGTTCCTGTTTATAGTTTTTTACCTGGTTTTTGACTTTGGCTTTGTTTATTGACTTCTCTATATTCTGGTATCCTGACTCCTGGCTTTCCTCATCGCTGTGTCCCTTTCTGTGTTCCCTGACCTCGGCTAGTATTTTTGACTATTCTTTGTACGTTAATCCGGCCATTCTAAAGACCGGTAATACGTTACTTATTTGTCATCCGTGCTGTACAGTTCTACGTGCTGGATCAAACAGTAATCCTGACAGTGGGCTAGGAGTTTTTGCTACATTTTTTCCCCCATTAACTTCTTAGCGCTTTTATATTTATAATTTTCTTTGTCTTCAATTAAGTTCTACTCTTTTTGGAGTACTTTGTGTTAAACCTAGCCATTTTAAAGACCAGTAAAATGCCTTGTATTATTTGTAAATGTGTCGGATGCAGTTGTATCCTCAGAAAGGTATATTCATCACGGCCTAATTTACAATATACAAAATTTTCCCACCTTACCATTGCTTAAGAATGTCCTGCTGCTGAGGTTTAGGAGCAACATATTTGTGTTTCACATTCTGAAAGGGAATTATCAAAAACCCATGAAAAAGGAAGCATGGGCCTCTTGGAGAAAACTGCAGACACTGATATATCTCGATTGTACCACTAAACCACTGGAGCAAGCTAGCTACACAATATTAAGTTAGCACGGGGGAAGTTGACCGATAAGGGGGAGCTGATTAAATTGGGGTATGGAGATAGTTACCTTGGTGTAAGGGTCTAGGAGATGATGATACTAGAGGAAAATGAGACACTGGTTGATAGCTGGAAAGTAGGTGAGACAGGGTTGGGGAGACAATGACACTAAGGTGTGGAGGTGACATTAGAGGGGGAATGGTGCCACCATGGTGGGCAGAGAGTAAAACATCTGAAAAAAGTTCAGTGAAAAGAAAGAACCTATACCAGTATTGGTGAACCTTTTTGAGCCCAAGTGCAAAAACGGCAATTGGAAACCAACTTTTTGTATCTCAGTGTGTCAACACTGTAATGAAACATAAAAGCAGAAGCCAGGCTGTATGTGGTACGGGTACTAGGTTTTTATTCTAAAATAAAATAGAAAAAATTTTATGCCCCCTTTCATGCTTACTATGTTTTGCAGGTAGGAGGTCTTCCCTGGTGGTACAATGAGCATTAATAATAAATACCTTGTGGTCCAGACTGGGTTAATGATTCCCCTGTGGTCAGTGACAGTTAATAAAAAAAAAATACTCTGGTGCTCCACTGAAGTTATTATTACATTGCTGGTGGTCCAATGGTATTAATAACAATTCCCTGGTGGCCCACTGCTGGAGTGCATGGTCTGCCCCTTGACCGGTTGCATACCATATTAATAACTCTTTTTGATCTGATGCTCAGTAACGACAAGAGGCGAATATTTTCCCTCCCTTTTTATCTCCTATTCCCACTTTTTGAGGTAAGTTATTAGACAGTTGGGTACATTTCCGTTCCAGCTTTAGTCTTATGCACCATATGCCATAGGTAACTCACTCTAGAAATCATATTGAAGAAATTATTATTCTCTCACCATACTTACTATTGATGGTATGTTAATGACTAAAGTTAACTATATGTAATTAATAGACTTGATTTTCTCTGGGAAGAGATTCTTTACTTTCACAAAATTCTCTCTGCTTCCTTCTACTGTGAAGAGTTTCTACGGTTGTCATAATGTGGAGCCTACAGCTCAACAGTTCTCGGTTTATAGGGTTGATCAAGTACAGGACCTTCAGTTTCGCCCATTGTTCATAAAGTTACTCGGTTTACATGGTTAATCTACGCTAGTCTCGGCTACAGCAAGAAAGAGGAGTTAGGAGGAGCTTGATGACACTATATAATATTATTGTACACCTTGATTGGTTGAATTTTGTTTTTTACATTGTTGTTAACTGTTTCTTTGCTGCTGGGAGGTTCAGTAAAGAAAGATTAAGCAAATATTCGCCTCCTGTCGTTAATACAATTTAGATTATTCCTTCCCTAAAGCTAGAATAATCCCTAATTTCACTGAAATTCCAAACCAGTAAAGAGACATGCAGAGACAAAGTAAGGACTACTTTGTCTCCATATTTCTCCTCCGTCTGACCGTCATCAGTGATGGCTGCAGGGAATTGGCTGGGTCTGTGGAGGATCCTGCATGCGCGAGATTACAGCAGTGGCTTCAGCGCTGAAGAGGACCACAATGGACTAAGATGGTGGCACCTATGAGAGACAGGTGCAGGTAAATAAGCTCACCTTTACCTGCTCCCCAGTGGCTACTGGAACCCCAGCAGCAACATCACAGTCGGAGGACTTTGCCAATTCGCAATATGGTGACAGTGCTGCTTTAACAATTCCAAAGACTTTCGCAAATTTTCCTGTCAGGTTTGAAACTGTTGACTTATTTTATGGTGCCTGGTTTACAGACTATCTAAATTCTACTATAGTCTTCATTAACTGTGTATGGACAGAATGAGATTTGCCACTTTCACTACTACTATAGCAGGATATGGGGGTGCATAAGAGAACAATTGTACTGGATGGAGAAGGTAGTGAAGAAATCATGTATGATGAAAGCATGTGAGATGGATGAAACGCACAGTGAGATTGCAGGGATATGATCCATATACTAAAACGGCTTCCTTAAAGGACAACTAACTACATCCCAACTACTACATCTCAATTAAATGGTCTGTGTGCAGTGGCCCTGTTGATTTCACCTTTCAATATAAAACATTGGACTTTTGTAGAAACAGTAATGTTTACATTGAAGTGTCAAATACACCACTAGTGGCTGTCTTCCTATCTTCCTCCTCCAGAACCTAGTAAAACTTGGTTCTTCAGCCAAATGCTGCTCATAGAAAGAATTTTGATTGGATGAGCTCAGTATTTTGCTGGACATGTGTATCTTGTCCCAAATGTTTCTCCATAAGAGGCATTGGATTGGACAATATTGTGGAAGATGCCAGCAGGCATGCTAACAAACACAGAGCAAATTCAGTAGAGGTGTCGCAGTGCTAGTAAGTAAACGTTAACATTTTTACCAGCAAAGAGGGGAAACAGAGGTCACAACTATAGAAGGGAACTTATAGGGAACTATAGGATTCCTTTATACTAACGTTATTTTGATGCTTACTGTGTCTCTTTAAATGAACACTATAGGGTCAGGGCCACAAACACGTATTCCTGATCCTAAAGTGTTAAACACTACCTGGTTCCTCCTTACCTCCCTAAATATAGCAAAATCTTACTTTTATTTCAGTCTGCTGCTGCTGGCTCTGCCCCTGATCTGCATGCTTTGCTGACATCATCAGAAGTGTTGTTCTGAGCTAATCACAATGCTTTCTCATAGGAAAACAATGGATTGGCTGGGTTTGTCAAGGAGGAAGATCAGCGGGAAAGCCAGCACAAGTCAAACACAGCCCTGGCCAATTTGCATCTCCTCATAGAGATGCATTGAATCAATGTATCTCTATGAGGAAAGTTCAGTGTCTCCATGCAGAGGGTGGAGACACTGAATAACAGCCACACTGTGCAGAACTGCCCTAGAAGCACCTCTAGTAGCTATCTGAGGAATGGCCAGTGGAGGTATTCCTAGGCTGTAATGTAAACACTGCGTTTTCTCAGAAAAAATGTGTTTACTGCAAAAAGCCTGAAAGGAATGATTATACTCACCAGAACAAATACAACGAGCTGTAGTTGTTCTGGTGACTATAGTGTCCCTTTAAATACAGTATTAGGGGTAAATACACATATTAAAAGTATTGGAAAATAACAGTGCCCCTTTAAGCTTTTAAAAATGTAACCATTTCTCAACATGCATTGTTATCAAATAATTGCTCAAACATGTATTCGAGAATATCCATAAAATGTCAATGTAATTATGGAGCTTTTATGTGTCACAAAACTGACTGTGTGATATTTCACATTCTAAATGTTTCTTTATGCTAGGTATATTGATTTTCTTAAATGTTTCCTTAGTGTGTTGATGTTTTTTTTAAAATGCTACATGAATAATTATGCTATTTTATCATGGACAACAGTTCTGTATTTCCATTCTGTGTGTTCTATAATTGAATATAATTGAAAGATGTATAGCAGCAGTCAAAACCTTAAATGATTAAATTGTTTCTCGATTTTTGGACATAATTATTTATCACATGTTGTCAAAATGACAAGTGTGTTTGCACAGTATGCTAATAAAAGCATAAGGGCTGTGTCATTTCTCACAAAATGTAAACATAACTATATCCTGCGATTTAACCTCTTCCCAGCCAAGATTTATAGTTAAAAAAAATAATAATTATTTATTGAAATTTAGATTAAGGAGCAGGGCACAAACACAAAAATACAGTTTTAAATGTTGCAAGGCTACTTACAATCCATTGAAAAAAATAGACATAGTATATTTATATAAGATGCAACTATACGTTTTTTTTATTGGACTTATATAATATTTAGCATGTAAGGTCGTCGAATAGGGCCCTCAACCCCTCGGTTCCTGTGCGTCCATTTGTCTGGTTACAATTACGTGTCTTTTAGTCCACCCATTGTACAGCGCTATGGAATTTGCTGGCTCTATATAAATAATAAAATAATAATAATATTTCAAAGACAAGCTTTCAATAGTTTTCCTCTCTTCCTCGGGTGTGAAGCAATATTGATCAATCTGATAGAGTTTAACATTTAAAACAACTGATGTTAGAGAAGGGGAGGGAGGGGGTGAGTGGGGTGTCATAAATAGCAGAAGACGTGCCTGAAAGTGAAAGGTGCAGGTTGGCTGAGAATAGCCAGAAAAAGTAAATAAACAGAGGAGAATCGATAAGCTAGTTAGAAAACAGCAGAGCAGGGCATGCAAGTATATAGCTGCTTATATGTATGTATATAAATTGATCCAATAAGGGTGAAACGAGAGTATTGAAAATATATTATATTTATATAACAAGATGTATACCCCAAAAATGATAAAAAAAATATACAATATAGTAGTGCAGACTGAATTACTTGATTGTAGTGTATGTATTCAAATTGTAAGTATGCTAATTGCCTGAAAATGGAAAAATAAGGTCAGTCAGGGTCCTTAGATCGTGTGGTAGCGGCCTAAATAAGCGCATAACCGAAAATACAAACAAAAGTGGAACCACATACACCAAATAGGAGTACTAAATAAGGTCCTTATCTACAAATATCCCATACACAAAAAAAGTATGTTTATTAAACAAATATCAAGAAAAACGTAAAAATTGTAGACAGGCAAAAAGGCAAATTAATGGTCTGAGAAAACAGACAATATAGTACTGTTTATAATGCTCCTTTTTAAGATACTGAAAATGTAGGTATACACACACTGAGATAATTATAATAAGGTACCTGGATCCCTTTACGACAGGAGTCATATAAAGTACTATGTTAAAACATTTTTTTGAACCAATGTATTATCTAATGGGCTCCTCCTTTACGTAATAATGACTATAATTAGAGACCTGATTCCCTTAGAAACAGGAGTCACCTGGAGTTCTAAGTTAGAGAAAGTCATTTAAACTTTAACTGTAGATACAATGTAAGTAGACAGTAAGGTTTCCCATATAACAAACTGTATCCACCTAGGAAATCCAATTAGAAACAACTAATCCAACAGTAATCCCTGAAGGAAATAGTAGTCCATCACTGTAGAATCTAAACTCAAAAGGTAAAATAAAAATCCTCACACCGTCAAGAAAAACAAGAAGCCATAACCTATATGGAGAAGGAGTGAGGATAAGACACATAGTTCAGTAGCTAAGCAGGAGGAATAACTCTTAGGACTCAATGGACTGCAGAGGTGGCATTCAAATACCCATCATAACATGCCCAACAAAAAAATAAAAAAGACAAGAGAGTAGCAAAGTGACCGACGTGTATTTCAGTGCTGTAGCACGCACCTCAGTCTAGGACTGTTGCCGCTTATAGTTTTTTATTCCAGTCTCAGCTCCATTTGGCGATATAGGAACGAGCCAACTTCAGCTTCCAGGACACATCAAGTCTAGTGGGAATGGTGCCAGTACCTCCAGGAAATTAACATAAAGGAGATATTGTAGAATATAATATGCTCGTGGCATTAGATATTTAAAGAAAGGTAATTTCTACTTACACTTTTTAGAGCCCAATTAATATCAACTAACAATCATGTACACTACAATTAAATAATTCAGTATGCACTATTATTTTGTATATATATTTTTTTTTTAGGTATTAATTTTTATGAAGATATTGAGCTCCTTTTTCATTGGATAAGCCCAATTTGTGCTTCTTTAGCACTCGCCTTTCTGCCTGGTATTTTTATTTCAAAATACTAAATATTTAGCTGTAGCAGCGGGCAGTTTGTCCACTGAAGGACTGGAGAGCAATACAAGAATGAGTATCGTCAGGAAATAGTGAAGCTTGGTTGAGGTTCCTTGCAAGTTTGGAGCTGCATTCGACATGGAGTTGGAGGACATGATGAGAATAAATGGTCTTCTCAATGCTGAGAAGTACAGGCAGATACCTATCCATTATGCAATACCATCAGGGAGACCTTAGTGGTTATAATGCTAGGAGTAGCTATTTAATGTTAAAGATGCTAAAGCAGTTTTAGTGTATAGATCACTTAGACACGCCTTGCTGATCAATTCTCTGCCATTTAGGAGTTAAATTAATTATGTATCTGCTTTTCCAGCCCTAGCCACACCTCCCCCAGCTGTGAGTCATGCAGTCTGCATGAATGAGTATAATTTTTAATCAGATGTTACAGTGTAGTGTGTTTTATTTTAGAAGTTTTCTCCTGCTCTATTAATTTACTTTTAATCACACACTGCAGGCTGTCCCACATTTACCAGTGCAGGAGATAATAACTACTTATTAACTACTATTAAACACACTGTGCAATAACAGATGCAAAAAATGTACACTTCTTTTTTATGAAGTGCATTGGGAGGCTGTCTAAGTCACAGACAATGGAAGTGTGGCTAGGGACACATAGACTACGTGATTTAACTTCTAAATAGCAGAGAATTTAAAAGTGAGACTGCAGGGACATGATCTATACATCAAAACCACTTTATTAAAGGGGCACTATAGTCACCAGAACAATTGCAGCTTAATGTAGTTGTTCTGGTGTCTGTAGCCTGCATCTGCATGCTTTTTACAATACGGCCTAGTAACACTTCTCGTGGCAGTCACTCACTAGAGATGCTTCCTGTGTCAGTGCTGCACAGTGTGCAGCACTAGCGTTTAGCATCTCCACATTCTGCTCTATGAGGAGATGCTGATTGGCACAGCACAGTATTTTGCCATGCATGTGCAATAGACACCCAATGCTTTCAAATGGGAAAGCATTGGGTTGGCTGAGATCATCAAGTCTGATGATCAAGTTTGGTGATCTCAGCCACTGAGATGGAGTGAGACTAAGTCAGTAAACTCACCCTTTTACTGCAAGTAGAGGGGGAGGTGTTATGCACCACAGAGTCTCTTAAAACTTTGCTAGGAAGAAATCATTTTTATTGGGTTTTGTGTGTATTATGAACAGAAGACAATACATACGACAGACAATGATTTACAATAATGAAATACCTGAACTAAAATCAGGAAATAATTCTGTTTACGCAACTTTACAGTTGATTTCCGCAATGGAACAAATATCCTCCAAAAATATAAAAATGTGTCTTATAAAATGTAATTTAATTTTACGCTGACTGCAGATAACTCTCATGCAATATTATATTGGCGACTCAGTACTGTATCAAATGATATTCGTTAAATTGAATTGTCTCCATTCAGATAAATTTGTTGAAGGAAAACAAAGCTAAATAATTCAATAAGCACCCCTTTCAGAGTCTGTCTACTGATAACCTGTGGGCATCTACTGTGATCCAACTATCGGCTTTCCAAATACAATACTGTCATAAGACACATTTTACAATGAGATTATACAGAAACTGATCTGAAAATACATTTGCCTAGTGCTTTATTTAACTCATCAGTTTGAACTGCTGGGGATGCAAATTTTCAACATGTTTTCTTGAGCAAAATCGAATTAATGCTGCCTGACCTTACAAAGCTCCAGGCTGAACTAATATATGCAATCCTTAAAGGATACCTGTTATGCGGCAAACTACTTAAACTCTATTGAAAGAGCATGGGTTTATATCTCTACATTGTGCTAGCAGATTAGGTAGCAAATGTATAGATTGGTAGAAAAAAATATTTAAAAGTAGGTCTTTCTCCTACTTGTCAATCAAATCTTTGGCATTAACTCTATGCCAATGATTTGACTGAGAAGGGAGAGCAGAAAGAAAACTCCCTTAGGAAGTCCTTCTGTTCTCCCAAGCATAGCAACCACAGATCATGTGCTGTGGTTGCTATCGCAACTCATCTGGATAGTTTTCATTTTAGTCTAGTTTTAGTCGACTAAATCTCGAAAATTTTAGTCAGCTAAAATTTGACTAAAATTATTAGTCAACAAAAATAACACTGCTAGGGAGTATAGGAAAAAGAGTGATGGCAATTAAGTCACGGTGTTGGTGTCACAAAGTAGGTTTCCCCAAGCAGGGCCGATCACAGAAGACTGGAAGAGGAGCTGAGGGTGGACTGGAGGTGAGTGTTACACTTGCAAAGCTCAGAAGATGGTGAAGCTGGCATGGAGGTGAGGTAAGTATATCTCAATACTTTGCACTGAATGCATAATGTATTTAATCTTTGATGTATTAATTATAAATGGGGCTTATTTAAGGTAAGTACATTTTTTCAATACAGGTTCACAGGAACAATCAAATATAAAACATTATTTTTGTTTTTAAAACATTTGTAGCTATACCTCCAATGAATACATGCATGCATTTAATTATCATTTTTTTTATATTTAGTATCTCTAAAACCAGCTTGCAGAAGCTGCAGATCTCTTGTCTGAAATCTTTGCAAGCCTTTATCTTGTTCTTTAAACTTTAGACAGGTCTGGGATTTGTTTAGTATAATAGTATGAGTATTCTTCATTGCATTTTATGTTTGACTTTTCAGTGTCCTTTCCTAAGAATTCCAGTGTCTGTTCATAGGAATCCCCAGTAGATGCAACCCATGTTCTGTTAGTTTGGTTCTCTGGGGAAGTCCAGTTGCATACCTGTGATGGAATACCAGATTTTATTTCCTCACACTCTTATTGTCATGCCTCCCTTTATTCTTTTTTATTTATCTTTAACTATAGAAGCCGCCATCTTGTAATTTCAAAGTAGCCACAGTTGAGCAACCTCTTTACATCACTGTTTTTTCCTCCCACTATTTTAGTAATCCCATGACGGATTTAAACTTGGATCATAAGAGCAGGATTAACCACAGGTTAAACAGGGGCCCCAAAATTGTGAATTTGCTTTGCCCCATTAACCATTCCCATGTAAAGAATGAAGGGTGGGGAACAAACTGGTAACCTGACGAGGATCCAGTGGGATCTTAATCCTTCTTTGTGGATTATGATACCCGATACGCTAGGTGAATTTTCAAAGTAATTAAACCTGTCTTTCTTATATGTATTTCTCCACATAAAACATCACGACTGAGTAACACTGAGTGGTGTTTATATATAAAAACACACATTGAAAACTTTACATAAACTAGTCTGTATGGGAGTAACTAATCAGATAATGACAAGTGTACGCTTAATCGAAATCTGCTTTACTTTTACTTTCTAACAACATCTGTAAGAAGACAGAATTAATAAAAGCAAATTTATATAAATTTATTAGCAAATTGTCATTCTACAGTTTGAGTGAATTAATTTTCTAGCTGGAAAACCAAGGAAAATGGCTACAATGGCAAACAGACTCACACAGACTCAAACAGAAATAGTCCCATAGGTTGAGACAAAAATCACATAAAACAAGACAGAGAAGCTCGCGTAAACAGAGACCAGCAGACAGATTCCAAGACAAACAAACGCGAAAAGACTAAGAACTACAGACATCCAAACACTGAAATAGATTGTGACTCTCATAGGACAATAAGGTAACACAAAATTCTCAAAGACCTAAATATGAGATATCGGTAAACACTAAATGATAGACAGAATCTCAGAAACTATGACAAACACATAGACTAACACATGCTGGCATACCACATGCCATAATTTATTGTCCATTTGCCATAAAACCTCTAACTCAGTGCTCCTCAACCCTCTCATCAAGACACACCTAACAGTCCAGGATTTATGGGTTAACTGAATGTGTCTAAGGTGTTTATACACAAATAAAACTAAAAATACCTTAGACCATGTGCAATTCGTTTCATTCCTAATGTAAATTCGGATGAATTTCGTCAATTCAGACAAATCCCGATGCTCCCGAATGTCCGAACTTCCGAACTGCCAAATCTCCAAAGTGCCGAATTTCAGGAGTGCCGAGTTACCGAATTGCTGAAGTGACAAATTTCATAACTCCCGAACCGAATTGCCAAAGTGTCGAATTTCGGAAGCGCCCAAGTGCTTTGGAATTCTGAAAAGTGGCAAAACAAGAGAGGGAGGGAAAATTACATGAATAATGACGGGAATCTAGACCAAAAAGCGAATTCCTGGCACTGGGAGCTCTATAGATGTATAAGTTGCTGTGGTGGCAGTTTGGGCACCTAACCCTACCCCTAACCCTATTCATATTCCTATCGATAACCCTAACCCTACCTCTAACCCTACCCCTAACCCTAGATGTGTAAGTGGTTGTGGTTAGGGGTAGGGTTAGGGTTATCAATAGGAAATTTTTTGCCCATACACATACCTAACTTAGACTCTTAGACACATGTCTAAGGTGTTTAGAAAACAAAAGAAAAAAACGCCTTAGAGTCTAAATCCTGGACTATGAGGTGTGCCTTGAGGAGAGCATTGAGGAGCACTGCTCTAACTGAATAATCTATATCATTTGCCATAAAATCACCACGTAGACACTATTGGTGGGATTCTGACAATGCTTTGACAGGGATCGGTTATATGTCAGTTTCTATGTGCACAGTATCAGTGTGAATGCATAGACTGACTTATGTGTGCATATCAGTTTTTCTGTATATGTGTAGTATTCTCTTATACTTAAATTGCATTTACATGCCTTCACCTTTACTCCCTCCTATCCATATTTACATTCCCACATGAAATGTCCCTCACCTTATTTCCTATAAAGAATGTCTCTCAGTCCATATTCACATGTGCTTACACCTGCCAATTATCTGTAATTATCTTATACACAAGATCCAGCGCACTCACCTATCTACTAAACAGCAACTTCAATGTTGACAGATTTTATTAGTTTTTTTCAAAAACACCTAATCTACGCAAAAATAATGGGGGTTTAGTTACATTACATGATCATACATTGCATAAGCCTGCCACAACGTCAATGTACCCCATCTTTGGCAGGTCCTACTCTCACAGTCTAATGTCTGCTCTTATGAGATTAACCCACTTACTTGGGGAAAACATTCCATCTAGGGCTCTCTGCAGTACAAGGCTAAACAGGGCCCTATAGCAGACATTATTTTTGCCTAGATTAGGTTTTTTTTTAGCTTTTTTTTTAAATAATTTAATCTGTCAACATTGAAGTTGCTGTTTAGTGGATAGTTGAATGCACTGGATCTCGCGTATAAATTGGCCCCCAGCAGCACCCCATTTATGCATGTTCAGGTGAGTGCAGCCTCCTGGTTGTATATACATATATATAGTCTCATTAGAAAGCAGTACATCTCCTTTTAAACATAACATTTAATTTATGTGCATACAGTAAATGGTCGAATGGGGAATTATGGATGAACAACCACATTAAAAGTGCCAAATTTCCCCTGACCCTGTGATACAAAAAAAAGGAAAAAAAAACCTGCTTCTTAAGAAACAGTGACATCTAGTGGTAAAAATGCTCAAACAGAAAAATGTTCATAATATAATTATCATTATAATTAGCTTTACTAAGCAGACTACATGTATTTATGTTGATTTGTTTACTTAACAACCTTCGTTATTTTGTGGTAGTGTTCCAATAATTTATTTCTGATTGATAATATTTGTTTTATTTTTGTCCCATGTGTTTGCATGATTACTATAGAGTCCAGTGTCAAACAAAATATCTAAATCAAAGTAAATTTGAATCAAGAAGCCAGTGTACCGAATGACATAGGGGTGAAGTTTGAGAGTTGCTGGAGATAAGGTAGATGAGTCGGACAGAGGCATTCATCAGGGACTGTAGAGGAGCAATCATGGCACTCTTCAGGGCAATAAGCAGGTTGGGAAACAGCAAGAGCATGGACAAACATTTTGGTTGCATTCTGAAAGAGAATGGGTGAACACAATAAATGTTTTAAGGTGAAAGCGACAGGATTTGGTGATTGATTTTATGTAAGGGGTGAAGGAAAGGTTGGAGTCAAAGAGCCCACCAGAGCAATGTGCCTGCAGGGTAAAGGTTATGTCAGCACCATTGACCTAAATGGAGACAGGCACAAACGTCAGCTTAGAGAGATGAAAGACAAGGAGTTTGGTCTTGGAGATGTTGAGTTTTAGGAATTGTGAAGTCATCCAGTTAGAGGCAGAAGACAGGTATGCAGTGACAAAATCTAGCAGTTGGGGAGAACAATCAGGAAGGAGAGGTAGGTATGGATATCATCAGAATATAGGTGATATCGAAAGCCATACGATGATGTTAGCTTACCTAGAGAGGAAGTGTAAATTCCCAGTACATAGCCTAGAGGAGCTCCAAATGAGTGAGGTACAGAAAGAGAGGAGGGACCAGAGAAGGAGACACTGAAGGAATGGTTAGAGAGGTAGAAAGAGAACCAGGAAAGAGTGGTGTCACTGAGGCCATGATTGTTAAGGGTGAAAAGGAGAAGCAGGTGGTCAACAGTGTAAAAAGCAGCAGAAAGATCAAAAAGAATAAGTGAATAATGGGCTCTTTATTTTGCTGTCACTAAGTTATTAGTTACGTTGGTCAGGACATTGGAATGTTGGGAGCAGAAGCCAGACTGAAATGGGTCTAGTAAGGAATTGGAGTTGGAGTTCAGATAGCCTGTAAGTGGAGTATAAACAAGAGATAGGACAGTAGCTAGGCAAAACATCTGGGTCAAGAGATGGCTTGTTTACTATGGGAAGGATCAGTGCATGTTTGAAGGATGAGGGGGAGATGCCAGAGGAAAGAAAGAGTCTAAAGATTATTTTAATTTTAAAAAGTTGGACATTTAGTAAGGTTAGAGGGAATGGGATCAGGAGGACACGTGGTAGGGAAGGAATAAAGAGGAAGCACAGAAGCCATCTGTTTAGAAACTGAAAACATATATTATGTGTAGAAGAGAAAGACATGCAAAGGTTTAGACAGTTGAGGGGAGAAGTGAGTGAGGTGATTTCTTTTCAGATGTTGTCAGTAATATCTGTGAAATAGTATGCAAAATTGACATCAATGAGATTAGTAGATGGGGAAGGTGATGTGGGATGCAGTGAATTTAAAAGATTGAAAGAGGATTTGGGGTTCATTTTAGAAGGTGGAGATCAGAGAGGTGAAGTTTGGTGAAAGAGAGAGCACAGCTGCAGGAAGTCGGCCATACTACCAGACCTCCTCCAGTAACATTCTGTCAGCCTCAAGAACCTTTGGATGTAGAGGATGGATTCCATATGGCATGCTTGTTGTTTGATTTGACAGACAGTGGATGGACATAGCTTATCTACGGTATTTGAGAGAGTAGAGTTATAAAGTGTAGTTGGGTAGTAGGACATGTGGTAGATGAGTTTGGTGAGAGGAGAGGTTGTATCTCAATAGAAAGCTGCTGCAGATGAAGAAATTTCAGGTTTCTGCAGACTAGGTCTGATGTGGGTGCATGGAGGACAAAATAAGATTTCAGCTTATGAGCTGGGGAAAAGAGAGAGGGAAGGTTGTGTTAGTGAACTTTGTGAAGAACAATTGGAGAAGATAAGGTCTAAATTTTTGCTGACTTAATTAGTAGGGAAATTGGACCACTGTATGATTACAAGTGAAGCGGTCATAGAGAGATCTGGGAATTTCTGCTAGTAGGTGCACGTATAGCCATGTTAAAGTCTCCCAGGATAATGGAGGGTATGCAGAATAGCAAGAAATGAGGGAGTCATGCTGAGAGATGTTCCAAGAAGGCCAGAGTAGCCAGTAGGGCAGTAGATAATTTAAATGTGTAGCAAGAAGTGGCAAAAAGGTGGATGAAATGGATGTCAGAAGAAGAGACCACCCTGATAACCCATTTAGAACATTGAGTTAGAATGTTCACAGCTCACTAACGAGGTGTAAAAACCACAGACCGCAAGCGTCAACCACACGGGGGCGCTCTGGTGCACAGAGTCCGTGCACCGGCCCACCCCGATACACCATTTACAATGTTTAGTTAGAATGTTCACACCTCACTAACGAGGTGTGAAGACCGCAAGAGAACAAGTGGCGCGTGCTACCCCTGGGTGGCCGCTGGTTCGTATCACCGATCGCCCACCAGGTTGACTATTCATCTCCCGAACCCGGCCTGCACGCACTGTCTTTGATCCCCGGGTCGGGGATCGCCCTACCTAACGGAGCTATGATCGATGTTTACACCCAAACCTGGGAGCTACGAGGCTAGGCTCATGGCTGCCCAGGTGAACGCTCTCTCCGGCGGATACCTGAGCGGGGGTATCCACCGGAGAGAGTAAAGCGCACCAGCGGGGAATCTCTGGTGCAGTGAATCGGTCTCGCAGCTGCAGACCTCCACTGGCCGCGTGGAAGTCCGTGCTGACCAATGGGAGAAGGAGCGCCCGTTAAACCTGGGTTTGCGCCATTCTACTGGTTGGTCAGTGTGGCGAAACCAACCTCGCCACTGTGAACTGGAGAAGCCTGGTTGCTCGCCTGCTCCCTTTGGACTATGGCCCTGCAGGTTAAACCAAAACCATTTATTTTCCCTGCAGAAAGGCTTATTCGTGTGATCTGAGTGCCATTCGTCTAATAATGTGCGCTCAGATCAAAGCTATCTGGGGATGTGTAGAAATGTGTGTTTTATGTACTAAATGTATCAGTATGTAATTTTATGTCTTTTACTGTCTTTTTGTCTGCCATGTGGGTAATGGAGTTTTGCCTCTGTCCTGGGAGATAATTAGATTCCTTCCCCAATTATCTCCAGGCCAGAGGGGGGGATTGTGAGGCATTGTGGGAGGTAACTCGTGTGATTGGTGTATTGTGTAATTGTTGTAAATCCCTCCCTTGCATGGGAGAATCCTTTATAAGCCTGTTGTGTGAATAAATCAGTGTAGTTCCTGTTTTAACCCTCAAAGTGAAGTGTCGTCTCATTATTGGGGGAAGGATTTATTGTACGCTGTTCCAGTTTGACTGCTAGGAGAGTAAACCTATTTGTATGGTTCCTATTCAACTGTCTACAGCATTCATATGCTTGAGAGGATTCATATGCTTCTCCGGTTCGGTGGTTGTGGTGTCTGCTGCAGTGCTTGGAGTCCTCAGGAAGTGCTAGGAGCATCCTTCAACGGAGGTACCCAGTCGGGGAGCCAGGCGATCCGTTACAGTCAGCATGAGTGAGCGCTGATTGGTCGCTGCGAGGCGCTGGCACTTTCATCGGATTGGGCGGTGAACTCCTTCCCCTCCCGAGTGCTGATTGGTTCGCGCCCTTTTAGCCAATTGGCTGCTGCTTGGTTTAGGCGCGAAGTTTGAATTCACCTGACTAAACCAAGCAACTCCCTGGAACTAATTTGGGGGATATACAGAGCCTCGAGCCCCAGACTTTGGACGCTGGGGAGACCCGGAGCTATTTATCGATATATGTTTTTTTTTTTTTAAACATTCTTTATTTATTGTTTTCCGGTGTGGAAAAAGAAAACATTAGGGTACAGAAATGAAAGAGGGAGGGGGTGATACAGCCACAATGGTACAGGAGCACAATATTGTACTTGTCTTTGCGCCTTAGGGTGTTGCGAACAAGTAGCTGTGTCTTGGTGCGGTCCGTTGGTTAGGCGTTTATCGTGCAATAGTGCGGGGTTCAGGGATTTCTGTTTTGGACTTATTCCCTTTGCCCGATTCGTTTGGACAAGTCTGTATTGGTGGCCGTATGAGATTTGCGGTTCGTCTCGTTAACCGTTTTGTGGTAGGGTGGGATGCCCTCTATTGACTATTTTTATCGTCCTCGTTGCGTACTAATGGGCGCCCCTGTGTCTGGGTAGTCAGTTGGGGGGGGTGGAGAACCTATGTACAAGGGTGAGAGTACCATGGTGGGACACTGTTTCGGGAGCCCAGTAGACATCCAATGGTTCGGGTTGGGGTAATATTTGTACTGTGAGTTTCCGTGCGTTGGTATTTTGATCGCTATGTTGGAATAGCGGGCCTGGTGGGTGAGGTGGAGGCTGTCCGTGTGCCCTTATTGTAGGTGGGGATCAGATAACCAGGGGTCCCAGATTCTGTGGAAGTGTTTAGAGGTCTCATGAATTATGGCTGATAGCCTATCCATGTGTTTTGCTTCCTTGGTTTTGCGTATGATCGTTTGCAGTGTGGGGGTGTTTGGCGATCCCCATACTTCGGCTATTGCCCGTCTAGTCGCTAAGGCTATCCGGTTTGTCATTTTGTTTTGGGCTCTGGTCAGGTCCTCTCGTGGTCTGGAGAGGAGCCAGGTCCAGGGGTCTAATGGTATGGTGGTCTGGAGGAGTGTTGAGACTAGGGTAGCTACTTCCGCCCACAATGGGACCAGTTTAGGGCAATGCCACCATGTGTGTATGTATGTGCCTCTCTGCCCGCAGTTTTTCCAGCATAGGTCCGCGTCTGCTTTGCCCATATGGTACAAACGTACCGGGGTTAGGTACCATCAGAGCAGTGTTTTATACGCTTGCTCCTTATGGTTAACGCATTTGGATATTGAGGCCGTTGCCTCCCAGATATCTTGCCAGTCAGTGGGGTCGTCCGGTGGCCCTAAGTCCCTCTCCCAAGCCGCCACATATGCCGAGGCCCCCTTGGGTTGGTTGGTGATAAGAAGTGTGTAGTTTTCCGTGATTTGACCTTTGTGGAGTGGATTATGTAGGCATGACCTCTCAAACCGTGTGAGCGTGGTGGTGGCTGCTTTGGCGTTGTCGGGTTGCTCTAAGAAGCTTCGTAGTTGTATGTAGCGAAAGAAATCGTGAGTGGTATATGTTGCCTGCGTGTTGGGAAGGTCGTTGTATGGGGTAATTTGCGTTCCCGTGTAGAAGTGGTGCAGTCTGGACAGGTCGTTTTGTTCGTAGTGTGCAAAGTCTTTGGGTGTTAACCCTGGGGGGAATGCTCTATTGCGTAGTATTGGCGTCAATGGTGTCGGGTTGTTTGTGATGGGGAATTTCCGGGACGTTTTATCCCACAAGTCAATTGAGTTTGTGATTGCTGGGGGCAGTGGTGGTGGTAGGGGGCGTGATTTCTTTGGTACCCATATGTAGAGGGATGGGTGGTCGCGTCCAAATAGGTCATGTTCCAGGTCCGCCCATCGTTTGATCCCCTGCGGGGTGTGCCAGTGTTGGATCTGTGTGAGCTGTGCGGCGTAATAGTAGTTTTGGAGATGGGGTAGTCCCAGTCCTCTAGTCCTATTGGGGATGTACATGGTGCTCCTTTTTATTCTGGGTCTTTTATTTGCCCAGATAAAGTTGTCTATTAGTTTTTGGACATATTTTGCATCTGTTGTGGGGAGTGGGATGGGGAGGGTTTGGAATAGGTAAAGGAAGCGGGGTAGGAGGTTCATCTTTACTGATGCAATGCGGCCTAACCATGAAAGTGATAGGTTTTGCCATCTTTTGAGATCGTCCGTTGCTTTCTGTATCATTGGAGTATAGTTCAGGGCGTACGTGCGGTGTAGTGCTGCTGGTAGCTGTATACCTAGGTATGGGATGTGGGATGTGTTGTAGCGAAACCTGTATGTTACCAGTAGTGTCTCCATCGTGTCTTGGTCAATATTTATGCTAAGTGCCTCTGTCTTGTCCAGGTTTAGTTTATATCCTGAGGCTGCTGAGTATTCTTTCACCAGTTGTAGGAGTGGTGGGAGGGCGGTGAGGGGTTCAGTTAGCGTTAGGAGCAGGTCATCGGCGTACGCCGCCACCTTGTAAGCTTGGGAGCGTACTGTAATGCCCGTGATGGTAGCGGTGGTGCGTATGAGGTGTAAAAGTGGTTCCAATGATAGGGCAAAAAGGATCGGGGACAGTGGGCAGCCCTGCCTCGTTCCGTTATGTATAGGGAAGTGGGGGGGTTGCGCGTTTGGGATGAGTAATTTTGCTTTTGGGACTGAGTAGATCGTTTTGAGGGCTGTCATGAATGGTGTTGGGAATTGGAGTTTCTCTAAGGTGGCGAAGAGGAAGGGCCATAGTAGTCTATCAAATGCCTTCTCGGCGTCAAGGGATAGTAGGAGGGTGGGGATGTGACGGTGATTGGCTACCCATATGAGGTCTAAAGTCCGTCTGGTGTTGTCGCTCGCTTGTCTTGTGGGGACAAATCCGACCTGGTCGGGGTGAATTGTCGATGGGATGTAGGGGAGCAGTCTGTTGGCAAGGATTTTGGTGAAGATTTTGATGTCTACGTTTAATAGGGAAATGGGTCTGTAGTGACCTGGTTCTGTATGCGGTTTGCCAGGTTTGGGTAGTAGGCAAATGTTTGCCTCCAGCATGTCCTCGGGCAGCTGATCTCCAGTCATGAACGAGTTATATAGCTTTGTCATGTAGGGTAGCAGGTTGTCTGTGAATGTTTTGTAGTAGATGCCCGAGTATCCGTCCGGGCCTGGGCTTTTGTTGGGTTTCGTGGTGCCTATGACTCTCCTCACCTCCTCCTCTGTAATTTCTGTAGAGAGGTGTGCTTGCGCCTCCGTCGTGAGTGTCGGAATGTGTGCCTTTGCTAGGAGGGTTTGTATGTTATCGTGTAGGGGGCCGTCATCTTGGCGGTGTTGAGGGGAGTGGTCGTATAGGTCAGTGAAATACTTCTGGAAGGTCTCGGCTATTTTATTGGGTATGTCGGTTGGTTGGCCTGTGGGGGTATGGATGGTGGTGATTTGCTTGGCTTGCTGGCGTTTGCGTAGCCTTCGGGCCAGTAGTGTGTCTGCTTTGTTTGATTTTTCGTAGAACATTTGTTTTGTCCATTGTAAAGCTTTAGTTGCGTCTTTCGCCATGGCCTGTTTAAGGGCCTGGCGCTGGTGGTGCAGTTGTGTTGTGAGATCTTGTGTGGGGGTTAGTTTGTGTTGTGCTTCGAGTTGTCTGATCTGGTCCAGTAGGGATGTTATGTGGGCTATGTGTTTTTTTTTTTGCGCCGTGGCTATGCTGATCAGGGATCCCCTGAGCACTGTTTTGTGTGCTGCCCAAAGTACCGCGTGTGATTGCACCGAGTCTTTATTGGTGTCGAAGTATTGGGTGAGTTCTGTCTTCAGTTGGGCAACTATTTGGGGGTCATGGAGTAGTATAGGGTTGAGCCTCCAGGTCCAGGGTCGTGAGATTTGTGGTGGTTGGAGTTGTAGTGTGATGTCTGCGTGGTCAGACCAGGTAATGTTGCCTATTGCAGAATTTGTGACGTGGGGGATTAGGGATGGTGAGATGAGAAAGAGGTCAATGTGGGAGTAGGTGTGATGGGGGTGCGAGTAAAACGTGTAGTCACGGTCTGTTGGGTGTTGAGATCTCCATATGTCTATGAGGCCCGTTTGGGTTATGAAGTCGGCCAACATTTTGTCCGCTCTGGAGGGATGGGTGGGTTGCTGGGTGTGGGGGGAGTAGCGTTGTCTGTCTATAGATGGGGAGATTGTAGTGTTGAAGTCCCCCCCTATTATTCTTTGGTAGTTAGGATGTTGGCTAAGGTGAGCTTGTATTATATGCCAAAATTGTGGGTCTGGAGTCGTCGGTGCATATATGGAGGTCAGAGCTATTTTTGTGGGTCCAATAGTGCCAAGTACTGTTATATATCGTCCTTGTGGGTCTTTTTGGACGTCTTTAAGGTGTATAGGGCAATTTTTTTTCAGTAAAATTGCCACCCCATTATGTTTGCCTGTATGTGAGTTGGCGAGGTGACACGTTTGGTAGTGACGGCTTAGGAGAGGGAACGGGCGTGTATGAGCGTAGTGTGTCTCCTGGAGGAAGACCACGTCTGCCCCCGACCTGTTGGCCCAGCGCATAACCCGGTGGCGTTTCGAGGGGTGGTTGAGCCCCTTGCAGTTAATGGATATGCATGTTACCTTAGCTAGCATTGTGGTGTGAGGGGTACTGCTGTGTCGATCGTGCCTTGGTCCTGCCCCCTGTGTTGTGGGTGGAGGTTTGGGGTTGTTGCGTCGGGTTTCTTCCCGTTTTGGATGTGGTTCTTAGGTCCTGTGTCCCGCCATGGTACTCTTCGGGGGTAAACTGTGGGTACAAAGAAAAATAACTGTGAACATATATACAACTTCCTGGACTTATGGTCTGTGCCAGGTTCAAGTTTAGTGGCGTGTTGGGAATGTCCCTTAGGTGGGACTCCAGTGCCCCGGTGTTAACTTGGGGCGTGGTGGGGGTAAGTCCTGAGGTGCGTCCCGGTCCAGGTGTGTGCGGATTTCCACTGGGCAGTCGTGGGTTGGGAGTGGGGGATGGTGTCTTTGGGTCTGTTAGTTACGGATCTGTCTGGGGGGGTTGGTGGCTCCCGTGGGTTAGGGGGCCCTTCTGGGGGAGGGGTGTCAGCATGGTCTCTTGGGCTGGGGTTCCTGGTGTCGAAGTCGGGGTTAGGGCGGTCCCGGCTTTCCTGAGTCCCTGGTGTTCGGTTATGGGGCGTTCTCCCCCCCGTCTCCCCCAGGTTGTTCCAGTGGGGTGGCGTGTAGCCTATTGTCTGGGGGTCAGGTGGTTCAGTGTGGGTTTTCCCTATCGTCTCAGCCCGTTCCCACTTACTTCCTCCCCCCTCCCAACTCCCCCTAGTTTTACCCGCTGAAGTGGTGTGGCGTTCCCCCTGCTCCCCTACCCCCCGCTGTCTAGTCCCCTTGGTGCTGAGTGTGGTGCCTCTTTTCTAGTTTGAGCCGTGCACATGTGCAGGGCTCGCTAGCTGTTCACATGTATACAAGTAGACAAATAAACAATCGTGGCACGTATGACAAGCGTCTCTACATTTAAAGTACGTAAAGGATATTTGATGGGTCGTTGGATAGGTGCAGTCTCTGTGTTGCGGCTTGCTCTTTATTGAAGCCGTCGTTTCGGTGCGCCTTGTCTGGGTTCAGGGTCGGTGCGATGGAGTCAGGTCATCTTCGGTCCGGTGCTTGGCGTAGCTTTTGGGCTGTTCCCAGCGTGGTGGTGTCTTTGCGGTGATGGTTTTTCCCACAGTGGTTGTAGTGCTGGGGGTCGTCTCCGTGCAGTGGTGGTAGTGGTGTCAGATCTTGCCACTGGTAGGCGCAGGCCCAGTTTGGAGGCAAAAGCTTGCTGTTTGGAGGGGTCTGTGAGGATGTGGGTCGTGTTGTCTCTGCGGACAAGGAGTTTGAAGGGGTGCCCCCACCTGTAGGCTAAGCCTGCTTGGGTTAGTGCCGTTGTGAGCGGTTTCAGCTCTCGACGTTTGGCTAACGTGGTGGGTGCTAGGTCTTGGTAGAATGCCAGCGTGGCGGTGTCCAGTTTTGGCGGGCTTTTTCTGGTCGCCGCCATAAGTGCTTCCTTGACGGAGTAGTAGTGAAGCCTCACTATCACATCTCTGGGGGCTGTGTGGTCTTGGCTAGGGGGCTTCAGGGCTCTGTGGGCTCTGTCCATGGATAGCTCTTGTGGGGTTTTGTCAGGTAAGAGGGTCAGAAATACCTCTTGCAGTGTGGAGTGGAGTAACTCTCCAGTGATGGTTTCTGGGAGGCCTCTGATCCTGATGTTGTTTCGTCTGGATCTATTGCTGAGGTCTTCCAGTCCGTTTTCCAGTGTTTCTATGCGTGATTGCAGAGTTGAAATGGTGTCTGCCTGAGCGGTCACTGTATCCATAATGTAGTCCACTCTGTGCTCCACTTGCCCTGTCCGCTCCCCCAGATCAGTGATTTCTGCCTTCAGGCTCTGGAGCTGTTTCTCCAATTCTGCTGCCATGTGATATTTTATATCGGCTGCTGCCTCTTTAAGCAGCCGCTGGAGGTCGGCTTTCGTCAGCAGTGCTGACTCCGGAGCTGAGGGCTCGCCGTGCTCCGAGTCAGAGTTTTCAGCGCCACGTGGGGAAGATGGCGCCGGGTCCCCCTGCACTCTGAAGTGCGAGGCGACCGACGGCTGCGTTTCCCGCTGTTTCCTGCTGCCGCCCATTGCTGTGGGGTACCCGGTAGGTGAGGGGGTTGGCTGGTGGGGGTTACTGCTCTGCCAGTGTGCTGTGGGTTGCTACGTTGTGCCTGGGTCTCGGGAGCTATCGGCTCACGCGGCCATCTTGGTTCCCGGCCAGGCTCCGCCTCCTCTATCGATATATGTTTTAACCCTGTACCTACTTCCCGTCCCAAGGCTATTTATCGATATATGTTTTAACCCTGTACCTCCTTCCTGTCCCGGGGCGCCGAGCACCAAAGTTCATCCCCCTTTTTGTAATGTGTATTCATGTGTGTCCCTGTGTCCTGTTAGTATCTCCCAGAGCGGGAGATGGTTATCTATCACCCAGCCCCCTCCTGCCTGGAATTGTGTTGTGTTGAATGGAGACCCCCTGCGGGGGTCTGTGCATAAAAATCTGTGTGCCCAAATAAAGATGGTCAAAAGGTTGTACCCTGGAACTGTGTGCCATCCATTTACTGGGGAAATGGGTCTGACCTAATATTACTAAAAGAGAGTAGCCAGCTGGGTTACCGAGGTCCTGTTACATCATATAAACATACAGTGGCTTCTGTTAGCAACCCAAGTAATTGTATTCATTTATTTTCCTTAATTAAATGACTTGGGAGTGATGAACTATACACCCAGGGCCAGATTAACATAGGGGATTTTGGAGCTGACTCTCCAGGCCCAATGCTTACAATAGACTCAATTGGTCTTATGTATTCTTTGTTATCTGCTGCTACATTGAAATGTTGTGTCCCATTGTCATTGTGTAGGGTCAGGCACAGGTATCAGCCCTAGTCTGTCTGAGCATCGCTAAAAAACCTTTCCATAACACCTGATGTGCCAAAGATAGCTTTGAATGGACAGTATAGTCACCAACACAACTACAGCTTATTGTATTTGTTATTGTGAGCAGAATCATTCCCTTCAGGCTTTTTTGCTGTAAACACTGTCTTTTCAGAGCAAATGCAGTGTTTACATTACAGCCAAGGGATACATTCACTGGCCATTCTTCAGATGTCTACTAGAGGTGCTTCCTGGGGCAGTGCTGTACAGTGTGCAGCACTGACGTTCAGTGTCTCCGCCCTCTGCATGGAAACACTGAACTTTCCTTATAGAGATGCATTGATTCATTGCATCTCTATGAGGAGATACTGATTGGCCAGGGCTGTATTTGGTTCTGCCCCTGATCTGCCTCTCCGACTGTCTCAGCCAATGCTACGTGAAATTATTGTGATTGGCTCAGAACAATACTTCTGATGATGTCTGCCAAGGAGGCAGATCAGGGGCAGAGCCAGCAGCTGCAGTCTTGAACAAAAGTAAGATTTTACTATATTTAGGGAGGGCCAGGCGGTGGTTTTAACACTATAGGGTTAGGTATACATGTTTGTGTTCCTTACCCTATAGTGTTCCTTTAACTCTGTATGTAGTAACCGGTATCTGATTTGTAGCCTAAATAAGATTTGGATCATTGCATATAGAAAGGGCCTTTGACTGTCCCATTCCTATTGCACATGGGTCATATGCACACAGTGACTCACAGAATGAATTTCATCAGCTCATGAACTTTGGTTTAGGCATTAACCCTTTGTACACCTTGCTCTTACAGTGGATGCATCTGTGCCTCAGTCTGCTTATTAAGATGCATTTACAATTTATATAAGTATATGCAGATGTTTTTCTCTATGACAGCAAAGTCTAGTTGCAGACAGATGTCAGACAGGTGTTCCTATGTGCAGTGCTGCGCCAGTCAGCATCTTTTCATAGAGATGCATTGACTCCATACATATCTATGGGGAAAGGTCAGCTCCTCCATGCAGAGTGTGAAGATGCTGAACATCAGTGTTGTGCAGCACTGACCCAGGAAGCACCTCTCGAGGCCATCTGAATGACTGCAACTTGAGGTGTCTGTAGGGAGCAATGTAAATGTTTATGGCAAAAAACCTGCAGGGACAGGCTCTGCTCAACAGAACAACTACATGAAGCTGTAGCTGCTCAGGTGATTATAGTGTCCCTTTCAAGCTAAAGTTTATTTGATGCCTACATGGGCGTCCGCAGGAATTTTTCCGGGGGTGGGGGTGGGGGGGGTGGGTGCATAAATGTAATGACATCCATGCTTGGTCCCTTTTTAACCGTGTCATGAAGGGGAGGAGCATAGTCATTATCACATAAAGCCAGGGTGAATAGTGTTTTCACAACTATGGTGTCAGGAGTACATGTTTGTTTTCCTGACACTATAGTGTTCCTAAGCAAATTAAAGGAACATTCTGGTCACCATAACAACTTCACCTAAATGAAAATGCTATGATGCCAGGAAGCCCCTGGGTGCTCTCTTTCCTTTAAGGGGTTAAACCGCTCTCAAATGGTTTAACCCCAAAGGCTTCCTCCAGCTCCAGGTCGCTCAGTGGTATTCGGCATCTGAAACGGAGTGTCAGGAAGTGCAGATTGACGTCAGGCATGTGTGCCGCTGGGTAGGAGTGTTGCTGATTGGCTAGAGTGGATAATTGACGCTCTAAGCCAATCGCTAGTTCCTGATTCATAAAAATGTTTTACTTTTTTTATAAATGGGAGCTACTGATTGGCTTAGAGTGCCAGGTGACCACTCTAGCCTATCAGCAACACTCCTACCCAGCCGCCATGGGCGTCCGCAGGGGGGGACAAGGGGGGGCTATTTTTCGTGTGAGATTTAAAATGAACTGCAATACCGGCGCCGGCCAGTAGGTGGCGCTGTGTATGGAGAGAGACAGGGATAGGAAGCTGCATCTTATCCCTGCTTCTCTCTGCTGATTGAAACCGCAGGGGAACAACACATGCAGCCAGAGACAGCCTACAGATCAGGTAAGTGGGGGGAGGGTTTGAGATAGCCTATAGATTTTTTGGGGGGGCAGCAGCCTATAGATTTTATAGATTGGGGGGGCAGCAGCCTATAGGGCAGCAGCCTATAGATTTTTTTGGGGGGGCAGCAGCCTATAGATTAGGGGAGTGAGGGAAGTGGGGGGCACAGCCTATTGCATTAGGGTGTGCACCCTAAAGCACAAACACACGCCATGTGTATATGTATGTATGTGTGTGTATAAATATATATATATATATATATACACACACACACTGCTGTGTGTGTGAGGGTGCTGGTAGTGTGCTATGTGGGTGACGGTGTTTTTGTGTGTGTTTGTGAGAGTGCTGTTAGTGTGCTGTGTGTGAGGGAACTGGTAGTGTGCTGTGTGTGTATGTGTGAGAGGGTGTTTGTGTGTGCGTGTTTGTTCGGGTCCTGTTAGTGTGCTGTTTGTGTGCTGTGTGTGGGTGTTGTGTGTTTGTCAGGGTGCTGTTTGTGTGTGTGTGCTGTTTGTTTGTGGGTGCTGTGCGGGTGTTGTGTGTGGGTTTTGTGTGTTTGTGAGGATGCTGTTAGTGTGCTGGGTGTGTGTGGGTGTTGTATGTGTGTGGGTGCTGTGTGTGCGAGGGTGATGTATGTGTGTAGGTGCTGTGTGTGTGTGTGCTGTATGTTTGGGTTGAGGTGGGGGCAGATTAGTTAATATCCCAGTCCTGCTGCCTTTCCTGGTGGTTCAGTGGAGAGTGAACGCTAGCCCGGGTTCTCTGCTGCCTCCCTCCATGCTGCTGTGGACCGGTGAGGTAGAACTTTATTCTCCCCACCGGCCCATGGAGGCTTAGACCAGAGCCGCCGCTCAATCCATTGGCGTACCGCGGGGATTAGGGTGTGCCCAGGCACACCCGACACACCCCGTGCGCTTGCCTATGGAAGTGAAGGATGGGGGAGACAGCCTACATGAAGAGTCAGCAAGGAGTAGGAAGGTAAAGTAAAAAAAGGAGAAGGAACAGAAATGAACAGGAAGGGTCAGCAAGGAGCTGGAAGGTAAAGCAGCACAAAGGTAAAGTAGAAGGAGCAGAAAGGGTCAGAAATGAGCTGGAAGGGGCAGAAGGAGCACAAACGTAAAGTAGGAGAATGAGCAGGAAGGGCCTGCAAGGAGCAGGAAGGAGCAGAGAGGGACAGCAAGGAGCACAAAGGTAAAGGAGCAGAAAGAATCAGAAGGAGCACAAAGGTAAAGTAGGAGAAAGAGCAGAAAGGGACAGCAAGGAGCACAAAGGTAAAGTAGAAAAGGGAGCAGAAAGGGTCTGCAAGGAGCAGAAAGGGATCAGAATGAGAAAGGAGCAGAAGGGCGCAAAATAAGCAGAAAGTAGCAGAAAGGTAAAAGAGCAGAAGGGGCCAAGGATAGAAAACAGTGTCAGAAGAAAAAAAAAGACTGTCAAATGAAGGAGAGGAAAAGGAGATTGGAGCAGGAAGGACAAATGAAGTGAACCCTCCACTTTATTCTGGACACCACATCATAAGGCTTTGGTACCTGGGCCAGGCAGGGAAACACTGGACCTTCTCATCTCCAAAGGTAAAAAAATATCAGTGTTAATGTGTTCACTTTTATTTACTGAGTGTCGGGAAGCACAGAGTGCCGTTGGGTAGGGGTGTTGCTGATTGGCTAGAGCGGTCAGCTGGCACTCTAAGCCAATCAGTAGCTTCCCATTCATAAAAAAGTTAAAATATTTTATGAACCGGGAACTAGCGATTGGCTTAGAGCGTCAACTGTCCACTCTAGCCAATCAGCGGCACCCATGCCTGACGTCAATCTGCAAATACCACTGAGCGACCTGGAGCTGGAGGAAGCCTTTGGGGTTAAACCATTTGAGAGCGATTTAACCCCTTAAAGGAAAGCGAGCACCCAGGGGCTTCCTGGCATCATAGCATTTTCATTTAGGTGAAGTTGTTATGGTGACCAGAATGGTCCTTTAATTTGCTTAAAGGAACACCATAGTGTCAGGAATACAAACATATATTCCTGACACCATAGTTGTGAAAACGCTATTCACCCTGGCTTTATGTGATAATGGCGATGCCCCTTCCCTTTCATGACACTGTCAAAAAGGTACCAACCATGGATGTCATTACAATTATGCCCCCCCCTGGAAAAATTCCTGCGGACGCCCATGCATATGTAGCAAGCTCCGTGAGCGCATTAGGCCCACCCCATAGGACATCATTGCTTCCATGCTTTCCCATGGGGATTTCACTGGTGCAGAGTGTGAAGACGTCCAGAATCATTTAGTAAATCTAGAGTCTGTTAGCATTCATGAAGTTCCTCTAGTGACTGTATGATTGACGACCACTAGAGGCAGTCTTAGTACTGCAAGGTAATTATTGCCAGTGGCGTACATATAGGGGTCGCAGCTGCAACTGGGCCCATCACTCCAGGGGGCCCGGCCACCCTGCGGACCCCTGCGACCAGGTGCCCGCTGCCATGTTTTGTGGGCCCGGCCCGTGCGGCAAACTGCCAGGGACACCGTCCAAGTGCTCCATCGGGTGGCCCATGCTGTCAGGGCCACCCGATGGGTATGGATTTTCAGGGGGCCCGGTCAGCGCTGCGGCGCTTTAACAGCGCGACCGGGCATCCTGTGATGACATCACATGCTGGGAGGAAGTGACTGCCCCGTCACTCCTCCCAGCATACACAGAGCCCGCAAGGTAGGAAGCAGAGGAGGGTGTCAGAGTGGGATCTCTGACTCCTATCAACCTGAGCCACAACTGGACCCCAGGGAAAGTCACCCTTCTAAACCTAAAAGGTAGGAAACAGGAGGGTGACTTAAACATTTTGTATATGTATGTGTGTCTGTCTGTATGTATGTATGTGTCTTTGTGGGGAGGGGGGACGGAAGGCCCCATGGATCAGTTTCGTACCGGGGCCCCATGGATTGTGTGTACACCACTGATCATTGCACTAAGACTCTAAAACTGCAATGATATACATTGCAGGACTAAGTGGGACAGGGATACAATGAGATGAAGTGGTCTGTGTGATTATAGTGTCCCTTTAACAATATCATTAATATGTATAAACATACATATATAAAGGTTTCCAAAATTTAAAATATTTTACACTTTGGCATATTTTTACTTATTTTATGTATTATATATATTTTTATACAGTCATTATTCAATGTTGCTCTTTTTGATTGATTGATTGATTGATTGATTAATTGATTGATTAATTTATTTATAGTATGATTTATGTTAGTAAATGTGATATTGAAACCCTGTTATTCTGCCAATTTATTCTTTCATCTTAAATGTTTATAAACTTGAGTGCATGTTAATGCAAGTCACAAGTGAGCAACAAATCTACAGTTTTCAGGGTTATTCATCAAAAACTAGGTACTGTGGAAAACTGACAAGAAAATTGCAGCTGAATTGCAGAAAATCTTAAACTCGTTTTAAAGTAGTTTTCAGCTACCATTTTAGTTTCCAGTCTATTTTCCACAATTTCTAGCTTAATGATTAAACACCCTCATATTTTTACCATTTGCATGCTATATTACTAAGTTACATCAATGGAACTAGACATAGGAAATATGTATTTTTCTGAAATGTTGAAAGTCACTAGAACGTTAGTCAGCTATAAGTGACTGTTTTGCAAGGTGTATGGACATCATATCAATATATATAATGCATTTAGGGTCTTGGTTCTCTCATATACTGTTATACGAGGTATGATCTCTGTGTTGCAAATACTGTTTCACTAAAGATCTCAGCTGTGAATGCTAGTTATTCTATATTTAAACATTAATCCTGCTTAACCATACACTGTTGACAACACACCCATAGCAATCCCCTTTGGACATTCAGTAAGTAATCCCTGCCCTCTTCAAACACATTCATGAAGTCTGCTTCGACTCACAGCCATCTGTTTGAGTGGCATTTTGCCCATTCCTCAGATGGCTAAATTTTGCTTTGGGGTATAGGTGACAGTCAGTGAGGGGACTGAATAGACAGCAAGGAAATCTTTACACATATTTTCGTCTCAGCAGGAGGGCCATATTTCTGCCAGTTTCAGCAGCTTTGTCACTTAAAACGGAGATCACAGAAATATCTCTCTGCCAGTTGGACCAGATATGACAATAAAAAAATGACATGTTCATGAATTGGAAAAGTAATATCCAAACACATTGTAGCTGGATTTGTTATTTTATTCCAACTTTGCTGTTTTGGCCTCAAGTACTTAGTCCACTCACCACAACTAATTCTTCAGTTAATTGAACAAGAGCAGGTTATTCAATAAAATGTGTGAATTCAAAGTTAATTTCAAATTTAAGGTTTGATAGCCAAACTTGAAAAATTCTCTCAGTCAACAATGCTTTCAGTTTGGCGAGTCACTTGGAATTCTCACTTTGGTGAATAACCCTGCAAATCTTTTAGAACACTGCAGACATATATAAATGCAATGGAAATAAATCACATATAAGATGGTGTTTTATAAATAGTATTAAGTATAATAATTTACAATGGAAATAACAAGCATGCATATATTACCTTGACACATTCACTTGCCTGAAATTAAATTGACAAAAATAAAAACTTGGTATTTTAGGCTTGTATAAAATCACTTTACATATTAAGATGTAGCTCAGCTAAACTTCTATAATCGTCTATTTTCTACCCAATATATACTTTATCTTACCCTTTTACACCAACATATCTTACAGATATGTGTGATGTATTAATGTTTGAATATGTGAAATGTTTGTAGATGCTCATAAATACATCTAATGCAGTGGTCCTCAAACTCCGGCCCCCCAGATGTTGTTGAACTACAACTCCCATGATTCTTTGAATTACATAGATAGCCTGAGAATCATGTTGTAGTTCAGCAACATCTGGGGGGCCGGAGTTTGAGGACCCCTGGTCTAATGTGTTCACATGTGTGCAGTGTTTAGTTCTGTGTATAATTTATATACATAGAATTTGTAAAATGTATCAACTATTTTTCCAGCTCAGTTATTTTTGCATACAATATATCATTCCCTTATATCTTCTCCAAAATTCCCAGTTTAGTGAATAAATCTGTATCTTCTGGAAAAAGGATGTGAACAAGTTATGGCACTCTTTTCCGATCAGAGCAAGGGAGTCCAGATTTTTAAGATATTTTCTCTAATTTCTTCTAATTGTGCTGTCAACTCACATCTCAAGAATAAATATGATTTTATGTGTGACATCATAGAGAAAATAAATATGCTCATTTTGACAGTCTTGAAATGGGTTTCTTCAAGCTACGATCTGTCTGTCCTTGATTGTTTTTTTAGCTGCTACATTGCACATAGGGAAATAACAGAAAAATCAAGATGGTAATTTTTGCATTTTCCCAACACTCCCTTCTAAATAGTAGATTATTTCGTTTATTTTTATTTTTTTTAATGTGTATTTTTTTGGAGTTTCCACACTCAAAATACATCTGGTTCACAGTAAAGAAAAAATGTAACAGTAGAACATTCTTACGGCATTAGCGAGGCGGTATGAGGGACCAGTAAGTAGCTATCAGTTACTGAACCGTTCTTATATTGGACTTCTGGGCATTGTATCTGGTAAGTCATGATTTTAGACTTAGTCTCAGTGCATCGCAGCCTAGGTATGGCTGGGGGTTATAAACCAAACATTACTTAGTGGTAGGTAGTACATAACGGTCACACCAAAACATATAAAGACATAAAAAATTTATACTAAAACATATAAACTAAAACATATAAAATTAACCGCTTGAATATCAGAAGAGGCAAAGGGATGCTAGCTCTGAGGCCCTCTACGTGTTCTGCCTTATGACTAAGCTATGCTCGTGGCAGTTTATGTTCCTGACAGTGGTCTAAGAGGGTGGACTGTGAATCGTCGCTGTGTGCCGGTCCCGGTCTTCTGAGCGTTCACTGGGGTTGGTGCAGGTACCTTCAGCTTCTGGAGGACAGTCTTTTGATTTTCGAGAGAGGATAGGGTGAGGGCTCCATCTCCTTGCGGGACCACAAGGGAGCCGTCGGTCCCCCAGCGATATTTGATTGTCGCATCTCACAGCAGTTTGCGCACGGGTGCCAGCTGTCTTTTAACTGCCAATACTGCAAACGGGAGGTCTTCGTAGATGGCTATGGCACTGCCTTCAAATTAAGTGCTTCCCAGTTCTCTTGATCGGGACATGATGGCAGACCGTACAGATACATCTTTGGACACTGCAATTACGTCTTTCGGTGCATCCGCCGGGGCGGCAGCAGCTTTGCGGACGTATAAAGCTGATATTATTAGTCCCGGATCTGTGCTGCCTCTGATGCCCATTAAGCTTAGGAAAGCTCCACACAAACCCGTCTTCTCTGTAGCTCAGTCAGCCACGCCCCTATTTGGTTTATTTGATATGATTATCTGCTTACTTTTTTCACAGATTACCTCCCAAACATACAACCATAGCAGGGTCAGTTTTAAATCTTTAAAGAAAATTATATAAAAAAATTAAAAAATATTAAAAATAATAATAAAATTAAATAAATTAATCATTTTAGGTATATGCCCTGATGAAGGTCCTGCTTAAGGACGGAAACGTCGGTTTCACTATGTAAATACTTTTGCTGGATTATCAATAAACAAGATTCTCAGAAGAAATTGCCTGCTTTTAAAGCGATATACATATATAAATACCGTATGTATATATATATACTGCCACTCCCTTGATATGCACAGTTATAGACTTAGCAAGTAGTGAACGCCCGAAGCACTTTAAAATGGCCAATTATTATTATTATTTTATTATTTATATAGCGCCAACAAATTCCATAGCGCTGTACAATGGGTGGACTAACAGACACATAATTGAGATCAGACCACTGACGTACAGGAACAGAGGGGGTTGAGGACCCTGTTTGATGAGCTTACATGCTAGAGGGAGTGAGGTATAGTGACACAAAGGGTTAAAGTAGGGGAATTAAATAGTTTGTTACAGAAGGGTTTATTGAGTGCTTGGTAGGTCATTTTTGACAGGTGCAGGAACGGAGTCAGGGGGTGGGGGATGAGAAACCTGCTGACAGTTTAATTGATACGCTTTAATGAAGAAGTGAGTTTTCAAAGATTTTTTGAAGGAGTGGAGGCTGGGTGAAAGTCTGATTGAGGAGGGAAGGGAGTTCCACAGAATAAGTGCAGCCCTCGGAGAAGTCTTGAAGGCGAGCATCAGAGGTGGGGATCCGGGCAGAGGATAGGCGTAGTTCTTGGGCTGAGCGCAGGGGTCTCGACGGGACATACTTGTGTATGAGGGAGGATATGTATGTTGGAGCAGCATTATGTAGGGATTTGTAAGCAAGCGCCAGAATTTTGAATTGGGCCCTATATCTAACTATATCTAATGCAGGGACTGACAGAGCGTGGAGGCGTGGGAGGTGCGACCGGACAGGAAAATAACCCTCGCAGCCGCATTCATTATAGATTGCATTATAGAATGCCAAACCTCCCCAAAAAATCTAAAGTATAAATAAAAAAAAATAATTTTAAGTGTGCAGAATTAATACCTTCCAATAATAATAAGAAGTGCAAAATATATGAGAGCTTGGTTTCTAGAGCGTATGCTTGAGACAGGTAGGCAGCTTAAACTCCCAAACCAATTCTGATCCTATAAAAAGTGCATAGAATAGGAAGAGGGAGTAGTGCCTTGATATCTTTCTTGATGTAGGTGCGTTCTCAGAGATAGTAGAATATGTGGAGACAGAAGAATGCAGCAACATATAGTGTAGTATATATTATTATTATTATTATTATTATTGGTATTTATATAGCGCCAGCTTATTCCGCAGCGCTTTACAATAAAAGGGGAATTTACCAAATTAGACAATAACAAAATGTAACAGGAACAATATGTAGTTGAGGACCCTGCTTAAATGATTTCACAGTCTATATAGAAGGTGAAATTGTATTTACAGTTTGTAGAGCTAAAATAGCTCTATGTAGATGCGCTGTGGCTATTAAAATCCCCACTAGGGATATTCGTGGCCTTCGTTTTTTAAAGTGCTAAAGCGCAGAGGACCTTTGGATTGAGCAAAACCTTATATTTTCTCTTTAATTGTGAGTACCTCTCCTAATTTTTACTTTATATATACTACAGTAAGAACTATATATTTTTTAATTCAGTTTTTAATATATACCACCAATATACCAACAAGACTGCGAAACCCCAAGGTGGGGCAGATGTTATCCTGAGTCACCATACCTAGTTAGAGGTCCTCTGCACTGTAGCACTTTAAGAAAGAAGACACAAAATGTCCTTAGGCAGAGTTTGTGCCATCCAAGAGCATCTAGACAAAGGGGTGCCCAAAACGTTGATCCCTAGATGTTTTAAAACAACAGCTCTCATGATGCAAAGCTTCATAGGAGTTGTGCAACATCTGGGGATCTACCTTTTGGGCACACCTTATCTAGATAGAGCTATGTTAGCTCTACAAAAAGTAAGTGCAATTTCACCTTCTATATTTTCACCTTATGTGGGATATACTACACTATATTTTGCTGCATACTTCTGTCTCACCATATTCTACTACCTCTGAGAATAAATCTACATCAAGAAATATTTTAAGGTGCTACCCAATCTTCCTATTCTACTCAATAATAATTAGTACCTTCCAATAATTGTATTCAATACTCTGTGAAAAATATCAATAGATATGTTTTACGTTTAAAAGGTATATTGCTATTGAGAAAAACGTAAGGTATTATTCTCTTTTTACATTACAAAAAAAAATTTGTAAAACATTACACCATAAAAAAGAAATCCCCCTCATAAACGTGTACAATTGTAAGTCACATAATCATTAATGTAGATTAAATATAGGAAATAGAGATAAAGGAAAAAAAACTAAAAAAGTTTGCAGTGGCGTAAGGTATTATGATTGCTGTAGACCACTGCAGCAGAGACTGCACCTGGGAACTTCAGAGCTCATGGTCACCTGACAGCAAAGCATGAAAGGTATTACAGAAACGAGTAGATATATTAACAAAGATTACTCATTCACTGCTATGCTAACTGCAGCCAACTGAGCATCGTGAGCATTAACTTCAAAGGATAGCCTCTGATCATGTGCAGACAGCCGTCAACAATGAGAAATATGGAGGTGAAAATTTTTTTTTACATTTATTTTTTTAATTTAAAACACATATAAATCCAGAAAATACCTAGCGTTATGTAGATTGCTTATTGCGTGATTTTCTAGTGTGTCTGCTGTTAGTTCAACTATATGGTGTTTCATTTTAAGTTTCTATTTGAGCTTGTATATTTATTAACTGATTTGTTTGATTAATCTGAACACTATGTTTAAAGTTAAGAAATTATACTAAACCGTCTCTTTAAATAACTAGTGCATGAGCGGGTGGAGGGATAAGACAACAGCCCAATCATAAGTCAAGGTCATGACTTACAGATTGCCCTAGCATTCTGTGACAGCATATTGCAAACCAAAGCTTATTTAGAGGCCATTGTAGGTGAAAGCATCAAATGCTTTGATATTCACAATTGATCTACAGAACCACTGAACGTTTCAGTTATATAATATAACTTAAAGGGATCTGCTATATAGAATTAAAATCTTAACAAATTACTGGATTATTATTTTTGTTAATACATAGAGTGGTATATGTATATTCTCAGCAGCTAATTTAATTTATAGTATATTGGTATATACAAGTGTTGCCATTAAATATGTTTTAACAAAATATCATAATACAATGATGTTATGGATGAGTAATCAGACACTAGATAGGTATAATCAATTTCACTGTTTATTTTACTGCTTCAAGGTAAACATGTTTAAAGCTACAGTATATATTAATTAGAAAAGAGGGAATATAGGATGTGTGGTAAGAAACTGCAGGAAACCGTTTGGTGTGTCTGATTAAAATGTATTGATCACTAAGCTTGGCATTCTTTAGTTGCCAGGGTGACAGATGGACCTCAAGGAGAGAATATGGTAATCCCTTTATTTAATGCAGAGCTTTTGCCGCTAAATGGTTTAGAAGTGCATTACCCTAATTTAAAATTCTGTTGATTATTTATTTATTTGTAAAAATAAAACACAAAACAATTTGAATTTATTTTACAAATTAACTCGAACTTAACTCCAAGGAATCACTAGAAATAGCAAAGCCTTTAGTAAGAAAGATAATGCAAAATACATAAATGTACATATATTTATGGAGATTATGGTTGCACATGTTAAAAGGTTACTGCAAGCATAGGCTTGTCACCAGTGGGGTACCTCAGGGATCTGTACTAGGACCCATTCTCTTTAATATTTTTATTAGTGATATTGCAGACGGTCTTGATGGTAAGGCATGTCTTTTTGCTGATGATACTAAGATATGTAACAGGGTTGATGTTCCAGGAGGGATAAGCCAAATGGCAAATGATTTAGGTAAACTAGAAAAATGGTCAGAATTGTGGCAACTGACATTTAATGTGGATAAGTGCAAGATAATGCATCTTGGCTGTAAAAACCCAAAAGCAGAATATTTGATAGTGTTCTAACCTCAACATCTGAGGAAAGGGATTTAGGGGTGATTATTTCTGATGACTTAAAGGTAGGCAGACAATGTAACAGAGCAGCAGGAAATGCTAGCAGAATGGTTGGTTGTATAGGGAGAGGTATTAGCAGTAGAATGAGGGAAGTGCTCATGCCATTGTACAGAACACTGGTGAGACCTCACTTGGAGTATTGTACGCAGTACTGAACACCATATCTCCAGAAGGATATTGATACTTTAGAGCAGGGGTAGTCAACCTGGTCCCTACCGCCCACTAGTGGCCGGCTTAGGATTTCAGGTGGGCGGTGATGGATTCTGCAGAAAACGCCCAGTGGGCCTCGATGTCCATGGACCAAGGCCAGCAGGGGAGATTTGTGCTGTAAACCCTCTCAGGCTCTTAAGGAGATCAATGATCACTTAGTCCCAGCAGAGGGAGGGAAGGGTCTGAGAGGGTCTGTGTTCTTCGCGCGAGCAGGCTGGTTGGAGCATTACTGGTTGGCCATTACCATGGCAATGCTCTGATACAGTGCTGTGCTCACAGGAGGACAGGAGAGTCAGCCTGCCACCACTGAACTACATGAGCTTATAGCATTATGCCCCCCCTCCGTGGTAATGGGTAAGAAGAAGGGAGGGGGAGACATTAAGAAAGATTTTCACATCCCACCCACCTACATACAGACTGCCGCCTCAAACACACACTGCACCCCTCACACACACACTGTGCCCTCACACACTGCACTCCTCACACACACAGGAGCCTTCACACACACACTGCACCCTCATACACACACTGTGCCCTCACACACTGCACTCCTCACACACACAGGAGCCTACACACAGGAGCCTTCACACACACACTGCACCCCTCACAAACACACACACACACACACAGTGCACCCCTTACACACACTGCCCCCTCACAAACACACACATACACAGACAGTGCCCCCCCTCAAACACACATGCTGCCCCTCTCACACACACTACACGTCACAGACACACACAGAAAAAAAGTAGAATAGAAAATAGAAAGGGAACAAATAGATACATTTAAGTACATATTTAAAAAAAAAAAACCTTTAAACTTTTTTTTTTTTAAATTTGCACTTGTGCTAATAGAATTGCGGCACTGGTGGGCGGTAGGGAAATTTTACCATCAACAAAGAGACAAAAGTGGGTGATAGGTATTAAAAGGTTGACTATCCCTGCTTTAGAGAGAGTTCAGAGAAGGGCTACTAAACTGGTTCATGGATTGCAGGATAAAACTTACAAGGAAACGTTAAAGGAACTTAACATGTATAGCTTGAAGGAAAGACGAGACAGGGGAATATGATAGAAACGTTTAAATATGTAGCCCGTGAAGTTACACAGGCTGCATTATCTGAAATGCCCAGTAGATGGCACATGGACTCAGTATGCTGTTAATAAAACATTGAGCTTTGATCACATGACTTGCTGAAATCAAGGGAGGAGTGTGGCATCATCACAGGGCCTGTCAGGACTTCCTGCACAGCTCTGAGGGAGGAGGATTCTAAGAGTGATCTCATGCTGAGCCAGAGGGAGGACATGTGAGAGACTGTAGCACAGAGATAGGGCCTGGCTGAGAGAACTTGTTTCACCCAAGATCACACCAGCTGAGAGAGGGACCTGCAGGAAAGGAAAGAAGACAAGCACTGAGTCCAGACGTCTGGCGAATCCAGTGAAAGGAGACTGCTGCTGACTGACTGGTTAATCGTGTTGTGAGGGTAAGCCAAGCCTCTCCCTGTATCGCCACAGGGCACCTGTCTCCTCACTCACAGTAAAGACTCTGAGGTCCCGTGACGGACATTACACATCTGAGGCTGCTTCAGTGACCCTGTGAAGCAGGACTTATAAGGGCCCCAACTCTCCTATGTGCACCAACGGCCGCTAGGGCGAAGATAAGGGGGTGGGGCGCAGGTGTGCTGGTGGGTGAGTGAGGAAAATCCCCATTTGCATTGTTATCTGTGTTACTCTATTGTATTTTCCTATGTATGTTGGTTCAATTGCTACTTACCATATAAAGTTAGTCCCAGTTAGACTGTGTCAGTCTCATTGCACCAAGTATGTTCCCAGTGGGACCCCACATCCCTACCCCGGATGCTCCACTGGGTGGAGGCACTGCCGCAGACATGTACCCCAGCTCCCAGATAGCGGAGGCTCAGGATCCGCCTGTCAGGCATAGTGAGTTAACTAGGTTTGGGGACCCCAAAGACACTAGGGGGCACCCCCAAAACCCCGTTACAGATGGAGGCACTGCTGAGATGTATTGGGGTACAACCAGTGAGAATAGGTTAAGTCCTCAGGCCACTCCCTCCTTTGTGAAACAGTGGGCCCAGCAAAGAAATGTACCATTACAGCAAGCTGTGATGCTATGCAAAGTCCCATCCTGCTGTGAGATGAATCACGTCATCTTGTGTATAGAAATTCGACTGGGAATAGAAATGGCGACCATCAGAGATATCCTGCAGGATTCTGAAGGCCAAACTTACATGTTAATATATTGTCATACGGGCTTGGGAGACCATGAGATGCCTACCAACATTCAATTACATGGAGCCCCGGATGGAGGATGCTCCTTAGTGTACGCTCTCCTTGATAAGAAAGAAAGGGTCTCACTGCAACAACCCTTTAAATTAGAACGGAAAGATTATGTCACAGAAAATTATTCTAAGCTCCTGACCCCCATCTCCGGAAAGGCCGGAGCCATTCCTAAACAAGCTGCCCATCCTCCTAGAGGACAGGGGATGATTACTCCTAAAGCAGAATCTCATCCATCTACAGCATTACTGAAACCAGACAACCCTGAAGTACACACCCTGCCTACAGGAGGTAGTGATGTATCGGACATACTACAGAAACTCTCAGAAGCCATAGTGACGGCAAACCACACCCATAGTTACCGCAAACTAAAGGTGTTTTCTGGGAATCAACCTGTTCCTGCAGGAGAAGAGCCTTTTGAGGTCTGGAAGGATAATGCTATGCAGTTGTTGGAGGAATGGTCTTGTACGGATACCATAAAGAAACAGCGGTTGGTGGAGAGTCTTCGTTTTCCCGCTACAGACATGATAAGACTGTACAAGGGAGTAAATGGGCAAGCTACTGCGCACGACTATCTACAAGTTTTACAGGACGCTTATGGGAAATCAGAAGATTTGGATGATCTGTTGGTTAAGTTCCTAGCCACTAAGCAGAAGGAGCACGAAAAAGCCACTGACTATATCAACCGGTTACAGCTATCACTTGGAAAGTTATTCCATAAAGGAGCAGTCACTGCCTCTGAGTTGGATGCTCGGCTATCTAAGCAAATTCAGAGAGGTGGTTTGACCAGTAATCCAGTTATGATTCTGCTGAGAGCCAAGTTGGATGATAAAGTTCTGCCTTATTCCACATTAATAAATACAGGCAGGAGATTGGAAGACCAGATGTGTCCACCCCTACAGAAGGAGAAAGAGAATACAGAACTGTCAGCTCTTAGGAAGAAGGTGGCTGAATTGGAGCTTTTATGCAAATCACCACCAGAGAGAGCAGATCTTCCCCCTGGAAGTGGGGGGCAACACAGGAAGACTCAGAAAAAGCTGTTTCCTGAGGATTCACCCCGCCGAGGGAACTGCTTTAAATGTGGAAAGTCAGGGCATTTTCAGCGGGAGTGCCCTGCGGATTCCATGGAGGTGGATGTGGGGGTGCTGGCAACCGAGCTCGGGGAGACTCAAATGACCAGGTCTTACAAGCGAAGGAAGACCCGGCCTACATATAGTCTATCTGTAGGGGCCAAGATTGGGCCTAAATCTTTGATACACGTGCAAGTGGAAGGAATTCATGCTTCAGCATTGCTAGATACAGGTTCTCAAGTCACCATTATCTACAGAGACTTCTATGAACGTCATTTGAAACACATTCCTATGGAACCTGCAGGAGAGTTTCAGCTATGGGGCGTTGGGTCTCAAGCTCAACCTGTGGAGGGATGCATAAAAGTGACCATAACTATTCCCCAGTTAAATACCGGGATGATATGTCCTATGGAGCTGGAAGCTTTGATATGCCCTGCAGCCAAGAAAGTGTATGCCCCAATAATATTGGGTACTAATGCAAAGATGGTACAGGATGTATTCAGGGCCTATCTGACAGAAGTGGGAGATGTCTCCTTAGACCGACTGATGGAGGTCAGCCCTGTCCTAGGAAAAGAGTGTCGACGACTAGCCCTTGCAACAAAACCAGGGTTGTGCCACTATTCAGGAACAGAACCTGCATTTGTGAAGCCTGGTGAGACCAAAACCTTACGAGCCAAAGCCTCAATGCACCATGAAATGTTGGGGGGAACTGGACAATACCTTATTGAGTCTCTGCCTGAAGAGGATCAGAAGAAGGGGTGGACTCTCATACCTGAGATAAAAGATTGGCGAAAAAGGTGGTGTCGGAGTTTTCCTGTGATGGTACAGAATTTAACCCCCACGGAAATCCGGATTGATCGTCATCAGAAGATTGGTGTAATACACCTTTTAGATCAAGTTTCGTCCATCATGTCTGTGAGTGCAGAACAGACGGATCATGTGAAAGCACCTTTAGATTTTTGATCTAGAAGATTCTCCCCTACCACAGCAGTGGAAAGACAGCCTTCGTTCAAAACTGGCCACCCGAGAGGGAGTGTTCTCCAGAGCAGAGATGGACGTGGGGTGTTCTAAGAGTGCCACCCATGCTATAAGACTTGCTGATCCTACTCCTTTCAGAGAAAGGTCAAGAAGAATACCCCCTCGAGATGTGGAAGATGTCCGGGACATACTCCAGCAGATGGAAGGAGCAGGCATCATCACAGAGTCCCGGAGCCCCTATGCCTCACCTATTGTGGTAGTGAGAAAAAAGAATGGTTCAGTTCGGCTATGTGTGGACTACCGTACTCTGAACAAGAGGACTATGCCAGACCAGTACACCTTGCCCCGGATAGAAGATCTTCTGAACGCCCTATCTGGCAGCCAGTGGTTCAGTGTGCTTGACTTGAGGTCTGGATATTATCAGGTACCCATGAAGAAGGAAGATCAGGAAAAGACAGCTTTCATCTGCCCTTTGGGGTTCTTCCAGTTTACCAGAATGCCACAGGGAGTCACAGGAGCTCCTGCTACTTTTCAGAGGCTGATGGAGAAAACTGTGGGGGATATGAATCCCAAAGAGTGTCTAGTGTATCTAGATGACCTAATTGTTTTTGGGAAGACACCAGAGGAGCATGAACAAAGATTGCTAAAGGTGTTGGATCGACTTCAAGCTGAAGGCCTGAAGCTAT